>CM066050.1:77630647-78294127 GCA_033557465.1 Ichthyophis bannanicus | reverse complement strand
GCCAGGGTATGCCCCTAATTCAGTTGCCATGGGAGCTAGACGGCCCCATGGTTGCAAAATCAAGAATAAGGCCTGGATGTGCTGGATATGCCCCAATTCCGGCCTGCCAGACATCCAGATGTCTCCCCGGCTAGCCCAGTCAGGCTCACGCATGGAGCCACGGTGCCATGGCATCCCATCAACAGGGCACCGCGACACACATGCGGGTCTCTCCGACTCTGCGCTTGCATGCTGGCCTGATCCTCCTCCTCTGATGTATGCTCACATCAGAGGTCGGAGGGACCAGACCAGCCATTCAAATGTGGAGTCACAAAGATCCGCAATTTGAATGGCTGGTCTGGTCCCTCCTTCCTCTAATGTGAGCATACGTCAGAGAAAGAAAGGGGATCAGAGAGACCCACGTGGGGGGGGGTGTTCAATTGGAGGGCTCGCTGTTGCCACCATGGAAACCCTAAAAGTGACAGGGCAAGGGCAGGCTGGGTGGGGAGCCAGCTGGAGACATGGAGTTAAGATGAGAAGATGCTGGGCATGGGGCAAAGGACAAACTGGGGAGGGCCATGCCAAGCCATAAATGCGCCAGATGTGCAAGTTGCACAGGGTGCATTTATGGCTTGGTATGGCCCTGTTCAGAACCCTTAGCTGGTTGGCCAATGGGAGGCCATCTAGATAAGGGTGCTGACTACAGACCCTTCGGCACTATCTGGTTAGTGCAGGGACAGCACAAGGGCATGCTGATGCTGTTCAGATAAGTACTGGCACTTTGCCAGCACGACCTTCAGCGGGCACATATCCAGACAACTGTGCTGCATGAAAAGCAGGCCTAAGTTGCAGTCTGGGTAAGTGCCAGCTGAACATCGCGCAGACTGGATAAGTGCTGAAAGATAGCGCTGCTCAGCCTGGATATTCAACAGCAGCTCCTATCCGGAGACAGCAGCTAAATAACCCATCAATATTTAAGGCCTTTTTGACTATCAGGCCCAAAATTCTTATTCTGACATCACACAGGCACTTCCAGTACACTGTGATATCATAGACAGAGGCTTATGACTTTAACTGTTGATGGAAGGGGAATCTAAGCTGGATAAGTAGGATGTTGGTATTGTTCATACACAAATATCTGATGTAAAAGCAAAGAGCAAAGCATGGGATTATATTCATGAATAATTACAAGTCAATACAGTAAAGACTCAGCAAAGTACATTAAAAGGCACTTTATAGCTGAGCAACTTATAATCATCTTTCGTTTGTCATTAAGGGGATGGGAGTAGGCTCTTTAAATGCTTCATCTAAGTCGATGTCTGGATCCTCAGCAAAAGCTACAATGAGGCTTGTCATTTGGCCGATTACTGGGCCATTTGTCCTAAAGATAGATGGAAGCTAAAGATAAATCTCAACAGAAATGGATAGACTGATATTAAAAATAGCTAATTTGGGAAATAAGTGATGTGGTTGACAGAAAACAATAGCACGCCTGCAGTTTGTTCACTATAGGATGAATTTTTAGCAGTGTGTCTGGCTGCAAAGTTCCAAGCTTATTTTTAAGCATGCAAAATAACCATCTATGTATTTTACCAGAAGGGGTCTGAACAAATTGGGTTTACATATTGGGTTATTCCACTAAATATCCATGCACAAACTTTTACCGTTTTAAAATAATGCCATAAATTGAACAAAGTTAATTTTAGAACTGGGCACATAAGGGGACGATATTGGGGCAGGTTAGTAGCAGGTTCCCTATGTTGATAAGGCAACTATCCCGAGCCTGTTTTATAAAGAAAAGTGAACATCTACCTTTGTTTATAAAATAGGGACATGTGCGGGCACCTACCCCTGCTCTAGGGCAGCTGTAAATGCCCATGCCTAGATTTTTTCAAGCATGTACATATTCTATTTTATAACATACATGCATGAATTTAGGCTCCTCCTATTCTCTGCCCAAGTTCCAACTCAAGCATGTTGACACTGAAAGTACACGTCATTGCACTTATGCAAGCACTTACCGAATAGTGACTGTCTAAAGTTCAGGCCTATACGCCCATTTACGCCCATTTACGCCCAAGGGAATCCTCCAGGAACACATTCAGGTCCCCGAGACCCTGAGGTGAGCTCCCTGAAGCAGAACCATGAGGCCCGGCACCCAAGGACAAGTACTGAGCTCTAGCAATGGGGGGCAAATTATCCCCAGGAAGTTTAAGTACCTCCTGGAAATACTTACGCACCATCTCAGAAGCAGACACAAGAAGAGATTTAGGAAAGTTCAACAGTCTCAAATTATTCCTGTGGACCTGGTTTTCCAGATATTCTGCCTTCATAATGAGCAAAGACTTGTCCTTTACATGGGCAGCACACAGTGACCCAACTCTGCTTCCACATTAGCTAACCAAGCAGCTTGTTCCTCCTGGTTCCAAAAAACCTCAGTGAAAGCAGTTTTCAAAGATAAAAGTTCAGTACTCACTGTCCCCACAAGAGTCATTAGTGAGGTGTTCATGGTTGCCACAGTGTCCCATAACGCTTCCAATGTAATTTAAGCAGGTTTGACCAAACCCCCAAACACCAGTCAGGCTACCTCCACTGCTCACCGCTGAGTGTTCCCCACCAAGGGATATTGACCCTACTGAACCTCCAGTGCTCAACACAGCAGCAGCAGAAAAAGGAAGAGAAGTTTTCACAGCTCTGGAGCCCTCTTCATCCTACTCACCGGCGAGCTCGTCAGCAGTCCCGTGTGGAGAACTCCATCTCTGCACTTCCGGGTCATGGCAGGGGTCCTCAGTGCTCCAGGGAAAGCCATACACTGGATGCACCCAGAGCCGCAGGCATCACCTCCGATGCGCCGCTCCAACCGCAGTTGAAGAAAAGCCGCATGCCACCAACATCTTTTGGCCAGAAAAAGTGTTCTCAGCCAAGCTCAAGGGTAAGCTGGCTTGCTTGTGTTTTTGCTGCTTCATCACCTCACCAGAGCCACGAATCCAGGCCAAATGAGAGGTTAGTGGAGATCATTTTCACTGTGGCAGTTCCCTACAGCCGCCATCTTGCCCCAGGGTGATCTACAGTGACATTTTAATGCAGCCCTATAGTATGGGCTTTTCAGCAACGACCCATGCTGACGTTCTACTGTGTCCCTCCTCAGGGAAGCTTCTGTTGGAGGGGCTGAAAAAGCAGCAAACCTTGTGGGCGGGCCTGTGTTGGAAGGCTTTATACTACACAGCCTTTTTTGAAGTAATGAATTCTTCTGTGTGGCCTGACTCAGGCAAAGCAAAAGTAGGGTAGCAGCAGCAAGGGAGGATGGAGGCAGTGGTGGGTTCAGCCAATTCGGCCCGGTTCCGTCAAAGCAGTTCCTGCTACGGCCCGCATTCCCTGAACTGGGCCGAATATGACATTGCAACTCTGATTCTGTGGCATCCAGTATCCCCCTGCCTAACACTCTATTGACAGCATCGGGGGGGATCGTGGCATCGGGAGATGCCCCCAATACCGTCACTTCAGTGTCAGGTGGATGGCGGCGATCAGAGTGTGCGGCTCCCACAACGCTACCACATGTGGTGCTTCCAGCCACGTCCCCTGATTGCAGATGGGATGGACCAAACTGGTTCCTGGTCGGTTTGGATCCTGCCACTGGATGGAGGCCAGCAAGGAAAGGGGAAGAGATGAGAGATTTATTTACTTACTTTGTGTTTTTTTATACCAGTTTACAATGAACAGAGATGCTGGTCATGGGGGGGGGGGGAGTAAGGCAGGAAGAGAGGAAGGAGTGAAGCTGGATACCTGAAGGGAGGGTTAAGGAGGGGAAGAATAGATGCTAGACATGGGAGTGTAGGGAAGGGGAGATGAAATGCTGGGCATCATGAGGATGGATAAGGAATCAAGAAATGATGCTGAACTCCGAGGGGTGGGTAGAGGGAAAGGAAGGGGAGATGCTGAGCACCTTGGTGGTAGGGAAGTGGAGATCCTGGACTATGAGAGTGGGATAGGGTCTTGAGCTGTCTCTGGGGTGGAGCACATGGCTTAAGGTTCACCTAGAGTGTCTAATGCCTTTGGGCCATCCTGTAGCTGAGAAACCCTTAGAGCTCTGCATAATGTATTTCTCTGTTATGTTTGTTATTATCAAAAACTTTTCAGGTGTGGGAGGATTTAGTAGTATGATATCAGACGGAAGTGCTTGCCCTGTTTCTCCAAAGATGGGGGTCATAATATAAGAGAACTCTGTGAGTCAAAGAGCATTATCAACCCAAGGTAGGCAGCCAGGGGGGCATCGGTGTAGTTTGCCTTCTTACTTTGGGGGAATAAAGGGTAAGGAAGTTACTACACAACTATAACCAAATGCCTCACAGAAATGATCACATGGCTCAGCAACCACAACCTCAGCATAAACTACAGCAAAACAGAGGCCCTCATAATAACAAGAAACACGGTCTTCACGCCTTCAGGCACAATAAAGTTACAAAACAGAAACATAACCCTCAAAGTCAAATACCTAGGAGCTATCCTGGATCAGATCTCGAACCTACAATCCCACTTAAATAGGATGACAAAGAATGCACACCACAAAATAAAGATCGTCTGGAAAATTGAAGCCACTCCTCAGCCAGAATGACTTCTGTACGGTACTTCAAACCATTCTCACACCAGTTTTAGACTACTACAAATCATTGTACTAAGGCCTACCAATGCAAGCCACTTACCCCCTTGCAAATAGTCTAGATCACAGCAGCCTCATCATCACAGGATGATAAAATCATGAACACATAACACCTATACTGTACCAATTACACTGGTTCCCAATGAAGCGATGCACCAGGTTTAAATCAACACTCAACATCTTCAAAATCTTACACAATAGGTCAGCAGAGACTCCAGGACCTAATAAAGAGAGACCCTGAAAGCCGACCGAGAAAGATAAATAAGTACATGTTACTTACACACAAAACGATTACTCCAAATCCAAACAGACCACATCTAATAGGGCACTCTCACTATAAGCATGGGCCTTATGGAACTCCCTCCCAGAAGACATCAGGACACACGTGACATTAAGGAATTCAGGAAAAATGTAAAAATATTACTGCACATAGAGCACTTTGGTAACATCACATAATGCAGTGCACAATGACTGCCCCCACCAGTATTAGACTCTGGACACTAAACCGCTCTGATGCGTAAGTAAAGGGCGGTATATCAAATGCCTAAACCATAAACCATAACAATAGAAAACACGGCTCTGACACATGATCCCCGCTGACATTACACAACTTGTATGTAAGTTACTGTGATTTTGTGAAGTCACCCTGCATGCCGTGTTACCCCCACCCCTATTGAAGCATTATAATGTAAACAGTTTGAGTTGTAATGAAACCGCCTTGACTTAAGCAGAAGGCGGTATATAAAATCTGTTAAATAAAAATAAATAAATACTGGCAGTGGGGCAAGGGGGACCAGGTCACCATTAGTGTCTGCAATATTTGAGAGGCACTGCCCTCTTATGTTCCTACCAGTACAGTTCCTACCAGCTCCTTGGAGTATTCAATGGAGGGAAGAGGTGAGGCCTTCCCTTCCAAGGATAGTCTTTCTAGAGTGTTGAAATGAGTTAGGAGACTGTGGAGAGCAGTCTACAGGAGGGTGAAGGTCCCCCAAGCCAAAGGATAATTACCTGGTCCTGGAGCACTATTTTGCCAAAAGGTATTTTTTGGATTTTCTGTCAATGAAAAGGAAAACAAGGAGATTTTCAATTTCCTTGGGCTAGAGGAAAAGAAAGAAAACAAATCGAAAAAGCAGTGAAAGGCCCAGGGTTTCCCGACAGCGAGTAATCAAGGAAGTTTGAAGTGGGTGTGGGTATTCTCTAAATAGTATGTTTTTTGCTTTGAGGGGATTTTCACTAAAGCCTTCAATTGTGGATTTCCATGATGATGTAATTCAGAACCATTCCAGTTTTCCTAGTTTTGTTTCCACTTTATTGCATATACTGCCCTCAAAATTAATACTGAGGTGATTTACAATAACATTGCATAAAAAAAACAATTACCATAGAAATAAAATACCAATGACCCTATATTGCACAAACAAACAATCAGACGTCCATGTCATCCAGCTCCACCTCCCAAACTGGACCACAAACACAAATAATAGCTTTATTGTGGAGTTTGGCGTCCAAAGGCCCTCATGAAAGAATAATAAGTTTTAAAGCTAAATTTGAATTTTGTCAAAAGAAGATTCTTGTTTTAAATCTAATGAAAGTGTATTCCATAAGATGGGGCCCATAACACTGAAGGATAAGTGCCAAATATGATCAACTTGGATTTGCCTGAACAAAAGAATTACTAATAAGTTATACTGAGACGAATGTAAAGATGACGAAGGGGCATAAAGGATTAGGAGATCTGGGAGAAAAACTGGTAAACCAGAATAGAACATTTTATGAACTAGAATGAGTATTTTAAAGGGTATCCTATATGGGACAGGGAGCAGAGGGGTGATGTGATTAAATTTTCTAGCATCATGGATCAATTTAGATCTTTGAAAAAGAGAGTTATACTAGTCTGTGTTTGGTTACAAGAGTAAATTAATATACATAGAGCTTTAACACTAAAAGGGGAATGGACTGAGCAGATTAATTTCAGGGAGAAATATGATTTTCTTATAACGTTTCAAATCTGCTTTTAAAAGTTTAAATCATAGCCAACCGAGGGTCTTAGTGGTATCGCCATTCCAAACAGCTGTGTATTGATGCTAGGAAAGTTCCCATTTCTTGAAAAGAATATAGATTCATTTGTACCTGGATTAAGTTTTAATTTGCTAACCCAGTAATTTAGTGTTGAAAATAGCCATATCTTAAGGGTTAAGTATGTCTAAAGTAGCTAATACCTGGATATCATCGACATAAAACTTGACACAGTAGCAAGTGGACACAAACATTACTAAACATTGGGGCTAAGAGAGATCCTTGTAGTTCACCATTAGATAAATTAAAAGTTGAGGAGACGACTATCCTGCCAATGACCTGAAAAATTCTATTTTCCAGGAAGGAATGGAACCAATCCAAGCTAGTTCCCCGCACTCCAGTTCTTGAAGTGTCTGCAACAATAGTGCATAATCAATAAGAACAAATGCAGAGGTTAGGTCTAATGAGATAAAAAGCATACTCTTACCTCTGTCCAGATTGATCTGAATTGAAGTCACTAAGGGGGTCATTTTAGAAGCCTTATTTATAAAATTTGCACGTATGAAAATGTCCATTCAGATGTGCCAATCATATCCACCTCCCAAGGGCCATTTTAGAAAGGCCTGAATTAACATCTGGCATGATCACATCTATGTCACAGGGAGGTGTTGTGTAGCAATGTTGAGGCAGTGTGTAAAAGATACACATGTATGGTCAATTTTAGAATGGCACTACATGCCTATACCCACCGGAAGACACGCTCATCTCTGTACCCGCTCCCGAGCATGAATAGCCATTTGAAAGTACTCATTTCAGTCACCAAGAAATAGCAGGGAGAAGAGGGGAACGCCCTCTGACTTTCACACTAAATTGAGCTCCCTCAAAAAGGAATGCAGGTAAATACAGAGGCCTTTCGATGAGCTGCTGCGCCACTCCACATCTGTTTGCAAGATAGCAGGCGGGGACATGTACTGGATGTGGTGGTAGGTACACATGTGCATTCTTGAATACCACTGCAGGCAATCTATGCTGCCAATTTCATAAACGTATGGGCTTCCTATAGGCATATTTCTGAAATCACCCATTGACTGGCTCATGTCTGGTATGTTATTCTGCATGTTCCTATCCTCTTTCATTTTGGCAGAAATGTTTTTCTGTTGAGGTAGAGAGAGATTGATTTTAAAAGCATTCGTTGCCCCTCCCATGAAATTCCAGACTTTTTGACTTGGCCTTTCTAAAATGCCACTTCCCACCAATAAGAAAGGCTTCCATGCTATGACTTTGGCTTTCTCTATGAAATCAAAAAGATGAATAGCTACTACTTTTTCAGGGATTTTGGACATGAATCATAGGTTAAATATTGGGAAATAATTCATAACCATGGCAGTATCTGCTATTCTTTCACAAGAGATTGAATACAGGCTGTCTTTGATTTGGAATGACACCATGTTTTAAACTAGCAGAGACCATACTGTTAGATCGGGCACTAAGTGATCACCAAACAAGTTAAGTTTTGAAGGAAATGGGGTAAATGGGGCTGTTATGGATTTCATAGTTTTCAATAATTTAGGCGTAGACTTTTAGATTTGCGGTATATAAATTTAGCTAAACAAATGAAGAGCGATGAACAAGCATCTGAAAAGTGCTCGTTTCAGCTGAAAAATATTCAGAGGGTGTAGAGAAGAATGTACTCGCTCATCCCTGGTACTCAGCACAAAGTCAACAACCACAGCAGCATTCAAACCCTGGCTGCCATGCTCCTAGCCAACTACTCTAACCATTAGGGTATTCAAGATATCCAGGTTCTGTAATACTGTTCTGGGGATGTCTAGGGTAGATGTACCTGCACACATCCATATCAGGCACGTTCAGGTTAGTGATTACACCCACACCTGGATGTGCCTGCATTTTTTTCCAGATGTTCTGGCTTAGATGTTCCACAGGCACTTGGACAAATCTTCTAAAATTCCCCTACATAGGTCTTCTCCCATTTTGTATCTACAGGAAAAATGCTTAGGGCCCGATTCTGTCCCGCACGTACATCTCCTTTGTACGTCTGGGCTGACCCGTATGTACAAAGGAGATCACGATTCTGATCCCGCAGCACTCATTTAGCCCCGCAGGATCAGAATTGCGAACAGGTATGTACGTGCAGGCCGGGACTGCGATTCAGTCCCAGCCTGCATGTACAGCCACAGCCTGGCTAACTCAACCAGGGCTTTTGAATGGAGCCACGGTGCCATGGCATCATGTTGCCATGGCACCGCGGCTCCATTTAAAAGCCACGATGCCGGCCGCCTGCAAAAGGAGTTAACTCCCCGCAACTTGACCCCCAATCCGGCCTCCTAAGGCCAGGATTGGGTTGAGTGGAATTAACTCTGGCCCCCGTCCTCTTCCGTGCTCTGGGCTGCTTAAAAAAAAAAACACACACGACCAGGGGAGATATTCCACCTCAGAGGTGGAATAACTTCCCCAGCCATTTCGCCGGCCCTGGACGTACAGAGCCGAAATTAGAAAAATCTGTGCTGTATGTCCAGGGCCAGCGACCGCCCACTCTCAGCCCCTGGGCCGCCTCTTCCCCACCCCCAACTAACTTCCTCGCACAACCAGCGGGGAAATTAGTCGGGGGCTGCTGCAGGCACGAATAGTGGGGATGTCCATTCCCGATATTTGTGTCTCAGAATAATCCCCTTAGTAAACAGGGCCCATAGTATCTTATCACAGAAAGCTGATAAAAATTCATCAGCAGAGGAGGTCACGTGATGCGTGAGTGAGTGCGGACTCTTTCCACTCGCTCCGGGCAGCCACGGTAATTAATCTGCAATAAACTCGGCTAAATTTTACAAAACTCTCCCCTAACCTCTCCGAGTGCCTCCGTGCCCGAGGACTGCTCACGGTGAGAGAGTCAGCATAGCTCTGCAATGCCGCTAGCACCGAAGAGAGACCGAGAGCGACTGCCTAAAGTTGGGCCTTCAACATCGGCACTGACGCAGCCGTCCTCGCCGGGGGGAGAGAGCACTGATTCCGCCACAGCGGAGCTGGCCAAAGAGGTGGTCAAGCTCTTGGACCCGAAGTTTGATCTGCTCATGAAAAAGCTGGATGGAGTGGAGGAATCACTTGCAGACTTTGAAAAGTGTGTCGACGAATTGGAGCATCAGGTTGCAAGCATCGAGGAGGAAGAGGGAAGGTACGACAGGGAAGCGACCAAGCATAAACAACTCCTGCAGGAGATTCAGCAGAAGCTGGATGATTTAGAAAACCGCTCGCGGTGAAATAATCTGCGGATTATAGGTATTGGAGAGGAGAAGGCCGAGCAAGAGCTACTTTCCTTCTTGGAGACCTGGCTGCCAGAGGCCTTGGGACTTGATGACTTGGGGGGTCGATTTAAAATCGAGCGAGCGCATCGGCTGGGGGCCCGTCGAGAGGAGGGAGATCGGCCCCGCGTGGTGATTTTGAGAGTTCTTAACTTTCAGCATAAGGCCCAGATATTGCAAGCTTACAGGAAAGTACCTGAACTGCTGCTGGATAATCGCAAAATACTACTGTTTCAGGACTATTCGGCGATGGTGGCGGCTAAAAGAAGGGAGTTTGCACCTATTTGTGCAGAGTTGTTCCATCGGAAGGCTCGATTCACCTTGGCCTTCCCAGCCACGCTGCGGGTCACCATCCAGGGGAAGGCCCACACCTTTGAGCAGGCGGGACCGGCGAAACAGTTTTTGGAGCAGTTACCTGCTCCGCGAGTGGAGGACTGAGGATGGGATGACTCTCACTGATATCTGCGGAGAGGATCGAGCTTGCGGGTGGACTGGCTGGCTCGCTGGTGGGACAAACATCTGTTTACTGGACCACTGCCCTGGTTGAGTAGACTGGTCTTCGGTTGGAGGCTGGAGCTCTAAGAAGAGTCATGGCCTTTCAGACCAGTTCATAGTTTGTACTGATTATCTGTTGTCTTTTGTCTCTTTCTTCCTTCCATAACTGTTAAGCGCTTTACTCGGTTATGCTATTTGAGATATGTAGTAGTCTGCTGAGCATGAGACGAAGCGGTGGGCATGTGAGGAGAGGGGGGGATTGCTGGGGCTGCCCTGTAGCATTGCTTCGACCCAGACCTCAGTGAAGGAAACTGAGGGGCATGGCTGGGGATGTTTTAAGAGGGTTCTGGGGAAAGGAACGGGTAGGGGGAGGAGGGGTGGGGGGGGTAGCGGGGGGGAATGGAGGGGATAGGGAATTCCAGGGATGGGGGACAGTACATTGGAATCTACCTCCTGACAAACTGAGGCTGCTCATGGAGTGGAGAGCCCCCGGCTATAGGGATGACTCGAGTGGGTGTGGGGTGGAGGCTGGGCTGCCCTGCGCTCGGACCCAGATGTTTTATCTCAAGGCTTTGTGCGCCGAGAGACTACAATACCCCCCCCCCCCCCCCCGATTTGAAAATTGTGACCTGGAATGTCGGGGGGATTACTACCCTTGTGAAACGCACCAAAATCCTTCAAGCTCTTAAGAGAAGAAAGGCCCAGGTGGCTCTGTTGCAGGAAACGCATTTAACTGCTAAAGAGCATGCCAAGCTGCAACGTGATTGGGTGGGGACGGTCTTGTCTGCCCCCTCAGATATGAGACGGAAAGGGGTTGCAATATTGATCCATAAGAACCTCCCCTGTGAAGTTTTAACGGTAGAGGAGGACCCCATGGGTAGATATATATTCGTCCATGTTAAGATCCAGGGCGAAGAACTGTTTCTTGGGAATGTGTATGCCCCAAATAATTATGATCATGAATTCTTTAAACATATTCTACATAAGGTTTTGGGCGCCCCTAAAATACCGGTCATTCTTGCAGGGGACTACAACTGTCCACATGACCCCTCCTTAGACCGGTCTCACCCTCCTACTGGGAGGGGCTGGAACAATAGGGGTGTGGGTTACTTATGTGAATTGGGAGAGCTGGTGGATGCGTGGAGACTACTCCATCAAGAGAGCAGAGACTACACACATCTGTCGCGCGCCCATCAAACATGGTCGAGAATTGATTATATTCTAGTGTCGAAGCAATGGTTCGGGAAAGTGCTTAAGGCGGAGATAGGACCTATTCTTGTGTCAGATCATGCCATGGTTAGCTTGGACTGGTGGTGTGAGCGGACGGGGGCCAGCAAATGGACTTTTCCCAGCTACTTATGGAAACGGCCGGACTTCCGCGACTTTGTGGCTCGGCACTGGGCTGAATATGTGCAGTTTAATGAGGGGACGGCCAGTTCGGTGGCATCCTTCTGGGAGGCTGGAAAAGCAGTTCTCCGTGGGCATATCATTGCTTATGTGGGTACGGAGCGGAAGAGAGTTAATGAGGATGTGCTCCGACTGACCCGGGAACTCCGCAGAGCTAAGGACGAGGCGTTGCAACAATTGGGTGGGCTCTCGGATTATATCAAGATTCAGAAACGGTTGAATGATTTGCTGCAGGAGAGAGCCATCCAGTCTCAGCAGTATTACCGTCATCAGTTTTTTCGATATGGTGATAGGTCGGGGAAGCTGCTTGCTCGCCTGGTGAGGGATAAGGGTGGCCCCCAAGGGGTTGCGGTGATTCGGGATGCGGCGGGTAGGCGACATACGCGGGCGGATGAGATAGCACGGGTATTTAGATCCTTCTATGAAAAGCTGTATGCGCCGGAAGAGGGTGATGCGCTTCTAATGGCCGAGTTTTTGGAGCGGGTTTCGCTTCCATGGCTATCGGAAGAGCAGAGGGAAGTACTGAATCATGAAATAACGGGAGAGGAGATTCAAAGGGCGATCAGAGCGGGAGCATCGCATAAGGCTCCAGGTCCGGACGGGTTCACTTATGAAGCTTATAAGATGTTAGAACTATCGGTGATGCCTACGTTGGCGGCGGTGTATGGAGAGGCAGCGGAGCTTGGTACCTTCCCGAGAGATATGCGAACTGCTAGTATTATATTAATTCCAAAGCAGGGAAAGGATCCCTAGGACCCCGCTTCTTATAGACCGATTTCGCTGATCAATGTTGATCAGAAGCTCTTTGCCTCGGTGTTAGCAGCCCGGCTCCAGTTGTTCCTTCCCGGACTGGTGGGTCCTCATCAGGCGGGTTTTGTCAAGGGTAGAGAGGCCTGTGTTAATATCAGCAGGGTGTTGCTGGGTATTGAGCAGACCTTGATGGCTCGGGACCCGCTGATCCTTGCCAGTTTGGACTCTGAGAAGGCTTTTGATAGGGTGTCCTGGCGCTATATGTTTGCAGCCCTACGGAAGTTTGGCTTTCAGGGTTCATATCTGAAATGGTTACAGGCGTTGTATGCAGCCCCCCTGGCGGTGGTCGAGGACGGGGGAGTGCGCTCCCAGCCGTTTTCGCTATATAGGGCACTAGACAGGGCTGTCCACTCTCCCCACTACTTTACGTGTTACAATTAGAACCGCTTCTGCTCTCCCTGATTGAGTCTTCACAGATAAAGGGCATTGCGTGGAGAGGCGGGAGCATCAAGGTAAGTGCGTTTGTGGACGACCTTTTGCTCTGTCTTACGCGACCGATGCGGTCCTTGCCGGAGGCCCTCCGCATTATTGAGCACTTTGGAGGGTTTTCAGGGCTCCGCATCAATCGGTCAAAATCGATGGCCTTGGATGTGGATGATCAGTCTCGCCATAGTTGGCAGGGACCGTTTCCGCTTAGCTGGGCGGTGGGGCAAATCCGCTATTTGGGCATTCAAATCCTGGCACATCTGCAGAGCCTATATGAAGTTAATGTGCGGCCCCTCCTTACTTCTACGATAGCAAAATTGCAGAGGTGGAGAGACCTCCCGCTTTCTTTAATGGGACGTATAGCACTAGTGCGAATGATAGAGTGGCCACGCTGGTTGTACCTCTTGAGGAATTTGCCTCTCTGGATAAATAGACGGGATCTACGGGAGCTGTACAAGCAGATAGGTCGATTCCTATGGAAGTCTCGGCGAGCGCGTATCGCGCTGGAGGCGCTCATGCGTCCGGCGTGTGAGGGTGGAATAGGCTTGACCTCTTTGCGGACTTATAATCTTTGCTATGTAGCGAGGCGCTTAAGTGACCTAGTGGTGGGGAATGCCGAGCGGGTTCCGGTAACCCTAATTGATCAATTCTCTGAGAAATGGCACAGAACATACTTGCTACACTGAGGGGGTGTAATGCTACCGCCGGCCTGGAGGGCGTCATTCTATCTGCGCATGCTGCGAGTGGTGTGGAGGATCCTGTGTCGGTCCCGTGGTCTCCATTGGGGAACCACAGATTGCCTACCCCTGATGGGTAATAGAAATTTTGTGCCGGGTAACGCAAGCGGGGTGGGTAAGCTCTGGTCACAGGCGGGTATTGAGTATATTGGGCATTTGCGAATGGAGACTTCAGACCAGCTTGACTCCTTTCACAAGCTGTCGAGACGATATAACCTGCAGAAAGCGATGTTTTATTATTATTTACAGGCACGGCACTACGTGCTTAGTGTGCCTAGCGGGGCTGCGGTGCTTTCACGCAACTGTAGTCTTTGGTTATTGATGGAGAAATTTCAAGAGAGTACAGCTGCCAGTAAGTTAAAGGGTGACTTAGCTCCTATTGGAAATTTGGAGGGTTTAATTTCTTTGGTAGAGCGTTGGCGAAAGGATGGGGTGGCGGATCTCATGGTGGAGATGGTGGGGACAGCATTTCGAAGAGTAGGGGAGCTCTCAGAAGCGGTGCGATACCGAGAATTACAATTTAAGCTGTTATGGCGAGCCTATATTTCTGAGGCCAGAGCGTGGAGGATGGGACTTCTTTCGTCGGATGTGTGTGGTCTCTGTAAGAGGGAAGTGGGCACATTGTTAGACCGGTTTTGGTCCTGTCCCATCATTCAAATCTTTTGGAAGGCGGTGGGGACGAAATTGGCTCTTTGGGTGAGCGGGAGGATAGAGCTACACCTTTTGTGGTACTTGTTTCATGTGGTGTATACAGGGATCCAGGGGACAGCAACACAGCGGCAGCTCTATGAGAAGAGTTTTTTAGTGGCTAAACAGTGCATCTTACGTCATTGGTTATCAGAGGGGGGCCCCGTGCTTGTGGACTGGGAGCGGCAGGTGGGCGAGCTTATGCACATGGAAAGCAGGACGGCCCGGCTTCTCGGGGGTAAAGCCTGGACACGTTTTCAAACCATTTGGGCGCCCCTGTTGCAGTCCCCGGGATCTGTGCACGGGGGGGAGCAGGTTTAGTATGTTCGGGGTGTGCTCTGATTAGTGGGGGGAGGTAGTAGGAGGGCGTGATTGGGAGATGCGATGAGGGTGGTAGTATTGGAGGACATCCTTGGATAAGGGGAGGGTGGGGGGTTTAGGGGGAGGGAGGGTGGAGAGGGGGTTGGTGTGGCCGAGGGGGAGGTGGGGGAGTTGTCTTTCGATATTATGGTCTGTTAACTGTTGGGCAGAGGGCGTAATCCTCACTGTGTCCTTTGTAATACAAATGGCTACCCAGGAGGTGGCTGCTTTCTGCAGTCGTACTTAGCGCACTGTACTAACCTTTGTAGTCTACTCTGCTCTTGGAGTACGATGGTTGTTTTTCTGTCTCAACAGCTGTTATAGTAACTTCTGAGTGATGTTGTTAATGGGTTCTTTGGTGGCCTGACTGATTGTTTGCTTTATGTGGAAAATAATAAAAATGATTTTACATAAAAAAAAAAAATTCATCAGCAGTCAAATCCTTACATGAAGAATGGTTAGATTTTAATGGCAACTTTGCCAGAGATTTAACAATCCAAACAGATGGGCCAATATCGGTGGTAGTCCAATTTGAGCTGTACAATACTTTTTCTTAATGGCCACAATGGCTGACTAAAAAGCATGGTATTTATATAAACTTAACAATTCAGGGTTTATTTTTATTTATTTTTTTATTTAATTTATGCCATAGGCATTTTGCATGCCATAGTTGTTTTTTTCAGAAGAAAAAGTCCTGGATGATACCATTATTTGGTATGCTTATTCCAGGAAAGATAAATATCAAAGAAATGCTACCATATCCAGGGTTCTGAAGAGCAGTGTTCCATGAAGAAATTTGGATATCTAAGGATAAGTCAAATGCATTTGCAATATCTAGGTTTTATCCTTGATTGTCTAGAGATTGTCATAGACAACTCAGACAGAATCATACCCTTTAATGGTAATTAGATGATGATCAGTCCACAATACAAAGGTGGTCAGAGTTAAATGTAGCAGATGATTAGAGGAAAAAACTGTCTAAAATATGATCAGTTCTTGTTTAATTTTTTGTATTTTAAGTAAACTTCTCTCACAAACACATAGTCCAGTCTGGATTTTTGTTCCAAACCAGAGGAGTAAGAAGTGTAAGTGATCCCTTAAGGCCAAGACCTCCTAGCATCCGTTGGTTCCCCCATCCCCTGCCCCTACCAAGAACTTATTGCAGAAACTGGAAAAGCGTATAATTGCTGCAGCCTCTGAAGATGGACCCTCTTGACCTTCTACCTGAGGCATACCTCACCAGAGTAAAAACAGGGGTTACATCTTAGTACACTTATGCCACAAGACAGAAAAAGTATGCCTATGGGCATGTTTAGATTGCGGAGGAAGACAAGATGTATGTTTGACGTTTTGATTTTCAAAGGTACCCATGTTGTTTCTAACCCTCCCCTCACCGTCACCCACACTTAGAACAGAGGCAATGTAAACAGACACCTTTAAAATGTATGCAATTCGCACTTGCTAATTTTCAAACTGAAACAATGTGGACAGTTGTTCCTTGCAAATGTGGGTATTGTTTGGAATCATGCTGCAGGCTATTTGAAAATCACCCCCAGAAAGCTAACATTTAATTCGAGAATTAAGCAAAGAAACATCTGAATAACAAAAGGGAAAATGAGATCTTAATGACTTTAACTACCAATTGAACTAACAGATTTTTCTTGCTTCTTTTTTTTTTAACTAACACTGCTGCTTTAACTTGGAGTTAAATGATTTAAATGAGTAATAGGTTAGCAAGAGAATATTTTTATGGGACAGTAGGATACAACAGAGAATGACCCGGTCCCAGAGAAAGTTGAGGAGAACAGTTGACAGCTCTTACGTCAAAGAAATTAATGACTTTAATTATTAACTGTGCAAAGAGCTCATCTTTTCCACTCCAGGAGCAAGCACAAGTGTCTTGGAAAAGAAACTTGAAAAACGTAACTTGGCTTCACTGTTTGAAATCCATTATATGATGCTCCTATATTATTGCAGCACCATATAATGCCCTAAGCCATTACATAGTGCCTAAATGTTGCAACAAGTTGCATACAGGTGCAACGAATCCCTCCCCGCCCCAGAGAACATTACAGTCCGAGTACCCAAGGCAATGAAAAATAAAGTGATTTGTGTAAAGTCAATAAATTAGTGGTGGAAGCCCAGTTTGAACCAAAGGCATTATCTAAGCACTAGGTCAGCTCCATCTGCCTCTATTGCATTCCACATCCGGTCCTCCACCCACCAAGGTTAGTTACCCTCCTGGCTCTGTTTTCAAGGCCTCTCCCTCTCCCAATCCTCTCTCAATCTGATTCTGTTCTGACACCAGCTTGGCAAACCATTTCTCTAATTAGAAACTGAATAAGAAAATCACTCAGAAAGTGTGAATTTTTTATGAGGTATGACATAAAAGATTAAAAGGAAATCATTCCTGGGTGGTCCCTCGATCATGAACACGGCAGGAGCAGAGGAGTATTTGCGCTTTCCCTCAAAGACATGCCAGCTAATTGAGATACGTATACTAGGATGGTCACTTTACTGAGCAGATATGTTCACTGGAATGGGTTGGTACCATGGTAAATTGGAACTGCTCTGTGGGCCCACTTCAGACATTCTTTCAGTGCTGGTAGGCTCGTTTTACTGTTTTCTTAATACTTATTTTATTCATTTAAACAACATTTATAACCCATCCAGCAGCGTTTACTGAGCAGTTCATAAGCCAAAACTGTACATAATCATGACATAAACTAAAAAAAAAAGCACAAACACAAGAAGCTAAGTATAAATAAGGTAAACAAAAAGACTTCAAATCCTTCCAGAAATCCAGATAATCTAAAGCACTTCAAACAACTAGATGGAGAGAGTTCCATAATCTGGGGCAGGCAATAGAAAATATGTGGGTCCTGAACCCTTCCAGACTGTCCTCCACTCTGATGAAAATTATCAATAAGCCCTGCGAGTGAAAGCGCAAAGTCTGACCTGGGACATGAGATGATAGAAATGAACAAAGATTAATTTTTACAACTCTGTATCACCTTAAAGACAGAGAAGAAAGATGTAAACTGTATCGGAAACATCATTGGCAGCCAATGGAGCTTCTTAAGAACCAGTGTAATGTGTTTGGAACCAATAGTAACCCAAGCAGCCACATTTTGTCCCAGCTGAAGCAGTTTCAGTGCCAATTGTGGCTGGCTTACTGTAAGTACATAGCATTACAGTAATCCAACTGATGTAAAACCAGCACCTATACCGCCATCCAAAGTCGGGGGGAACTAAGTAAGAATGGAGATTATGAACGGGATGCAACTTGAACATTGGCATAGCTACCATTTTTCTACAGTGAAAAGCCTCTATTTTGTTCTTTTTTTAAAATTACAAATGAACTGTTATGACCTTCCACAGAGATGGGGGGAATTTTGTGCATTTGGTTCTAAATAAAGTGGCTCAGCAAATACAGAATCTTTTCAAAAATATATACAGTGCCACCAAAAGAAAACCTGGGTGTTTGGCAGGACATCCATCAGAAGCAGCATATTACAAAAGAAAACATTCAAAAAGAGCAGCATCACGCGGGCATTTGCCTATATACAGTAAGTAGCCAGTGATGATTTTGCTCATTATACGTACAAGTGGCACATGTTGTAAAACTGCACACCCACGGGGACATGATTAGGGAGACAAGCTATAGAATTCAAACATTTGATATTTTGAGGTGGTTTTGAAACCTAGAGAAAAGTGCTATTCCCCCACAGGCTCTCCTCCCAAACCCAGGCCCAAGAGTAACACAGAAACTAAGAAAATGACAGGAGATATATCCTATGACCTATCCAGTTTCCCTATGTAAGATCTGCAATCCTTCCTCTCTCTCTGAGATCCTTTGTATTTGTTCCATACTTTCTTGAATTCACATGTAAACCCATGGGAAATTCTTTTCAGATATAGTATATGGCCATTCGAAAATACATAATGCCCGTATATATGGAAGAACTACCCAAATCACAGCCAGAGCACACTTCCTCGAAATTTCTGCATACCATGGCATACATGTATAAGTACTGCCTTTTCTAAAATTGGTTCTTAGACATTTATGCAAATTTACACATATAAATCTGCTTTCTACATATGTACATGGCATGCAGCTCTTCTCAAGTTGGCTTCTTAGTATCCTAGGTGCAGACCATTTTCCCTTCAGATATATGGGTCCATGTTTAGCAAACTGCCTGCTTGTCTATCTCCCGCCTCTTACCCTCTGTTCCACAGAGGATGTCGCATCCTCTACCCATGGAACTCAGTCTACGTCATCTTCTCTACAGCCATCTTTGATTTATTTTTCTCTCCTTACATCTAGATACTATGTGATATTTTCTCAATATCTCTGTCGTTTGATTTTTTCTTCTTTTTCCTCAAGATTGCATTATAACCTATTGAATTCAGACACCTTCATGCAGTTCCTTTAGCTCAGTTCTCTCTGGTATGGCAACAAACCAGATTTTTTGCCCCTTTCTTACCTTGTTTTTGATTCATGCACTCGTGTCCATTCACTCGCTCTCTCTGCTCGTTATTTTCTCTGATACTATATGCATTACAGCCTCTGAGATAACCCTCCTCATTCCATTTATTTCCTGAATGCCTGCAAACATCATGCTTAGTTTCAGCCCCTCTTTGTCCTTCTCCGACTGTTTATTCAGCTCTCTATTCAGCCCTTTCTCTATCAAGACGACAACCTGAGTTCTAACTTATGTTTATAGAATCTCATCACCCCCTCTTTCTTCCTAAGGCGTCACATCCATTCACTCAAGATATAAGACATACGAAGTGGATCAGACCAAAAGTCCATCAAGCCTAGTGTCCTGTTTCCAACAGCGGCCAATCCAGCTCACAAGTACTTGGTATATCCCAGTTCCATGCTACTTATCCCTAGAGATAAAACAGCGTAGTTACTCACCTGTAACAGGTGTTCTCCAGGAGCAGCAGGAATCAGTCCTCACTTATGGGTGACGTCGGCGCCGACGGAGCCCTCGCGGAGCAATTTTCCCCAGCTTTCAAAGAAAGCCTTTGGGAATTGCAGCGCGCATGCGCGGTCCTCTTCCCGCCCAAGGGTGCCATCTTAGCCAGTCAGATGACATAGCTAAAAAAGACAGCATAAAAATTTGCAAAAAACTAAAGCAGATGATTGCAACTCCAAGGGGAGGAGGGAGGGTTGTGAGGACTGATTCCTGCTGCTCCTGGAGAACACCTTTTACAGGTGAGTAACTACGCTTTCTCCAGGACCAAGCAGGAAGTCAGTCCTCACTTATGGGACTCCCAAGCTTAAGGCTACCGGAGACCCTAAGCACAAAAATGAGCTCCCTCTAGCTCAGCAGCACAGAAGGAAGGAATCTTCGCTGAATTATTACCCACCGGTAGCCCACATCCGGGATGGAGGGTAGGAGTTGCTCAAACCTCAAAGAGATTACGGAGGACTGCCTGTCCGAAAGCACTGTCCCTGCGGGACTCCCTCTCGAGACAGTAATGGACCGCAAAGGTCTGGCTCGAAGACCAAGTTGCGGCCCGGCAGATGTCTGCCAGCGGAACAGAGCGGAGGTAAGCCACTGTCGTAGCCTTTGCCCGAACGCAATGAGCCGTGACTCAACCTTCCAAGGAGAGTCCGGCTGCCCCATAAGCCCAAGTGATACAGTCCGCAACCCAGATGGACAGAGTACGCTTGGAGACCGGGAGCCCCAATTTATTGGGGTCAAAAGACACAAAAAGCTGAGCAGCTTTACGGTGCTCCCGCGTACGGTCAAGGTAGAAGTTCAATGCCCTTCTACAGTCCAGGGTATGGAGGACCGTTTCAGCTCGGCTGGAGTGTGGTCTGGGAAAGAAGGTCGGAAGTACCACCTCCTGATTGATGTGAAAGGGGGAGACCACTTTTGGAAGAAATTTTGGGTGAGTCCGTAGGACTACCCTATTTTTGTAGAACCGAGTGTAAGGGGGATCAGACACGAGGGCCTGCAATTCACTTACGCGCCTAGCGGAAGTGAGGGCTATCAAGAACAATGTTTTCCAAGAAAGAAAACGGAGAGAACAGGTAGCCATAGGTTCAAAAGGCGGACAGGTGATCCGCTGCAAAACCACATTCAGATCCCAGTCAGGCGCTGGCGGGCGGAGAGGTGGTTTAAGTAGAAGGAGACCTCGGAGAAACCTCGCTACGAGAGGGTCGCTGGAAAGAGGTCTGCCGTCCACCGGTACATGATGTGCTGAAAGAGCACTGAGGTGAACTTTGACGGAGTTGGACTTAAGTCCCAGATTAGAGAGGTAGAGTAAGTACTGCAAGATCACCGACACCGAGCAGGAGAAGGGATCCTGAGACTGCTGGGTACACCAAACGGAAAAGCGACGCCATTTAAGGGCGTAGCATTTGCGGGTAGAAGGTCGCCGAGAAGCTAAGACGACCTCTTCCACCTCTGCCGGCAGGAGAAGGGGAGCAAGGACTACCCTCTCAGCAGCCAGGCCATGAGATTGAGAGATCTGAGGTTGGGGTGTAGCAGAGACCCCTGATCTTGAGTGAGGAGATCCGGTTGAAACCCCAGAGGGAATGGATCCTCCACCGCTAATTGCAGCAGGAGTGGAAACCACGGCTGTCTGGGCCAGCGAGGAGCGATCAGGATCATGGAAGCTTTGTCTCGGAGAACCTTGAAAAGAGTTCGAGAGACTAGCGGGATGGGAGGAAAAGCATACAGAAGGCTCTCCGCCCATGAGAGTAGAAAAGCGTCTGCCGCAACTCGAAGGGGATGCGGCTGACGAGAGCAGAAGCGAGGAAGTTGCCGGTTGAGAGGGCTGGCAAAGAGATCCATCGTGGGGAGGCCCCACTTTAGAAAGAGCTTCTGAACTACCAAGGGATCCAGGCGCCACTCGTGCGGCTGGAGGATCCTGCTGAGTTTGTCCGCCAGGCAATTTTCTTGGCCTGGGAGATAAACTGCCTTGAGAAGAACGCCGTGACTGACGGCCCAAGAGCAGAGCTTCTGTGCCTCCCGACAGAGAGGGAAGGAGCCCGTGCCCCCCTGCTTGTTCACGTAGAACATGGCAACTTGATTGTCCATCTGGACAAGGATGGACTGGTGAGAGGTCAGGTGGGAGAAGGCCTTGAGAGCCAGGCGGATCGCTCTGAGCTCCAGGAAGTTGATCTGCTGAGCAGACTCCCACGTGGTCCAGAGGCCCTGAGTACGTGCCCCTTGGCAATGTGCTCCCCAGCCCAGAAGGGATGCATCTGTTGTCAGCACCCGGGCCGGCTGAGGTGACTGGAAAGGCATGCCGAGTACCAGGTTCGGCCGATGAAGCCACCACTGGAGAGACGAGATCAGCGGCTCGGAGACGCGCACTAGGTCTGCTAGGCCGCCTGTGGCTTGTTGCCACTGCTGGCGGAGACACCATTGAGCAGGCCGCATATTCAGGCGGGCATTGGGGGTCACATGGACGGTGGAAGCCATATGGCCGAGTAGTCTCAGGAAGCGCCTGGCGGAGACCAGGGGCTGGCTGCGAAAACGGTCGGCTAGGTCCATGAGCCGTTGAGCTCTGTCGAGCGGTAGGAACGCTCGTGCATGAGGAGTGTGCAGCCTTGCGTCGATGAACTCGAGATCCTGTGAGGGGAGCAAAGTGGACTTTGCGAAGTTTATAACAAAGCCCAAGTACTGCAGAGGAGTCACCGTGCGGCGTGTGGCGTTGGTGACCTCCGGAGCGGACGCTGCCCTGATGAGCCAGTCGTCGAGGTACGGAAAGACATAGAGGCCGTGAAGCCGGAGATGGGCCGCCACCACCGCGAGACATTTTGTGAAGACTCGCGGTGCGGAGGACAGGCCAAAGGGTAGTACTCTGTACTGGTAATGATTTCCGGCCACCACAAACCTTAGGTACTGGCGGTGGCTTGGGTGGATAAGGATGTGCGTGTAGGCATCCTTTAGATCCAAGGAGCATAGCCAATCTCCCTGCTGGAGGTAGGGCAGAAGGATTCCAAGGGTAAGCATCTTGAACTTTTCCCGCACGAGGAATTTGTTGAGGTTGCGCAAGTCCAGGATGGGTCTGAGGCCTCCTGTCCTTTTTGGTACTAGAAAGTACCTGGAATAAAAGCCTTGACCTTTCAGGTGGTGGGGCACCGGTTCCACCGCCTGTTCCTGTAGAAGACCTGCTAACTCCTGAAGGAGTAATTTCCTGTGCAGAGGGGGTCGTGGAGGTTCTCCCGGAAAATAGGAGGGAGGGACCTGGTGGAAGTGGAGAAGATAGCCTTCTCGCACGACTTGAAGCACCCAGGCATCTGAGGTGATACTGGACCACCTGTGGGCGAAGTGAACCAGCCGGCCTCCGGTGCTGGGAGGAACCAGCGGGGGGGGAGAGGCTATGCTTAAGGAGTCAAAAGCCCCCACCCTGCTGAGCAGGGGCTGGTGGTGCAGGCTTGGGGGCTTGCTGCCTACGGGACCCGTTACCCCGTCCCTTGGCCTGCTGGCCCTGTTGGGGAGCTGCAGGGGCCTGATATTGGGGGTATTGTTTGTAGGCAGCCGCCTTCCTCGGGTAAAAGGACTTCTTTCCCGAGCCCTTCTTTTTCTGGGAAGGGGCGGAGGTCTTCCTAGAAAGCCTAGTCCTGGTGAGAGTCTCCGTCTCAATTTGTGCAGCCTTGTCAGCCATGGGCTTGCCAAAGAGGTTTTTCGCCTCGGCAGGGGACATCGACCAACTTGTCCTGCACCCAGGGCTCAAGGTCAGACGACTGAAGCCAAGCCTGTCGGCGGGCACCGATGCCGGCTGCGGCCACTCGAGCCGATGCTTCAAAGCCATCATAGGCTGCTCGGAATATGAATTTTGAGCATTCCCGAATGCCAGTGGACAAGGCCAGGAACCTCCGCAAGGGTTCCTCGGACAAACCAGCGGAGAATCCGGCTAGCTCTTTAGCCAGGTCTCGGAGATACATGCCCATGTATAGCTGGTAGGTCTGGACACGACACGCAAGCATAGAGCCCTGGAAACACTTCTTACCAAGGCCATCCAGGTTACGGGCCTCCCTGCCAGGAGGCACCGAGGAGTGCATCTTCTGGCTCTTAAGACGATGCATGGCCGATTCCACTACCATGGAATGGTGTGGTAGCTGTGCTTTTTGGAAGCCAGGGCTCTTGCGGACTCGATAGATAGAATCGACCCGCTTGCTCAGGACCGGCGAGGTGGCCGGACTCTCCCACATGCGGAAGAGTAGTCGTTCCAGCATGGGAGGAACCGGTACAGTAAAGTGTTCCCTGGCGGGAGAGTCATACTGGAGGGCGTCGAGCTCTTCGGCCCGAGGCTCCTCCTCGGGATCCGCAGGGAAGGCCAAAGCCTTGGCCATATCCCTGACGAAGTCCGAGAACCGGGCATCCTCCGGGGGGGGACCGCTTCCTAGGTTCGGACTCAGGTGAGTCCGAGGGGACACACCGAGTCCGAAAAGAATCAGGCGACTCTTCCTCTTCAGACTCCCAGACCGACTCCGACGAGGACTCGGTGGGGTCGGCCCGGGCAGGGCGTGGCGCCTGCCGCCCCGACGCCGAGGGAGTCGGCGTCGGCGACCTCGGTCCCGAACGGGAGGCCGAGGGTGACCTCGACCGAGGATCGACTCGAGTTCGCATCGACTCGAGGATAGGCTCGGTCTCCGGGGTCGACTTAGACGTCGACGTCCCGGCGGTCGGGGCAGCGGCGCCAGCGAAGCCAGCGAGCAGTGCCCGCTGCTGGTCCATGAAGGCAGACAGTCTGCTCTCCAAGGCCGTCAACCTGAGTCCGAGCTCAGGTGACCCAGCAGCCCCCGACTCGGGCCCCGACGGCGTCGGGCCCGACGTCGGCGGTCTCGGAGGCGAGTCCAGGAGGACCACAGGACTTACCCGAGCAGGCAGCTCCGACTCCAGGCGAGGTCGCTTCGAGAGGTGCTCCTTCTCCAAGGACCCGGGACGGCTATCGGGGCTATGCGACCTGGCCCTCGCGGAGCCAGGAGCGTCCACCGACGCCGCCCTCGCGGGTTTCACCTTTCGTCGATGGTCCCCGGAGGGAGAACCCCTGTCGGAGGAACTCCGGCGACGGTCCGAGCTGGAACCTCTGGACGCGGAGGCCTCCGACGAGGTCCGGGTACGGCTGGGGTCAGCGAAGATCCTATCCCGCTGATGCCGCCGACTTCTCAACGCTTTGGAGGACATTTTGCCGCAGGGCCCACAGATCATTTCTTCATGATCCGGGCCCAGGCAGCGGAGGCAATTGTCGTGTGTGTCAGTTAGTGACATATTTCGGTCACACTGACCACACCGTTTGAAACCACTGGCAGCCATCGGGGGAAAAAGGGCCCCGGCGAGGTCAAAGGACCGGGCTGCCAGGGAAAAACCGAAAACGAAACTGACTAAGTCAGAAAAACCGAAAAAGAAGAAGAGGACTCGTGACCGGCGTCGCGAGTCCGGGCGGGAAAAAGACCGGCGTCGAACCGAAGGAAAAAAGAGAAAATATGAGTAAAAATCAACTTTTTCGCGGGGACACGACGGGTACGTCTGTAGGGCTCCGCGGAAAAAAGAAGACTGGCTAAGATGGCACCCTTGGGCGGGAAGAGGACCGCGCATGCGCGCTGCAATTCCCAAAGGCTTTCTTTGAAAGCTGGGGAAAATTGCTCCGCGAGGGCTCCGTCGGCGCCGACGTCACCCATAAGTGAGGACTGACTTCCTGCTTGGTCCTGGAGAAATCATCTTCCCTTGGACTACCTTAATACAGTTTTTGGACTCTTACTCCAGGAATTTGTCCAAACCTTGTTTAAACTGAGCTACAATGCCTGCTTTCATCACATCTGCCAGCAATATGTACCAAAGACTAATGTTGGAAGAAACACCATTTTCTCCTATCTGTTTTAAATATAGTACTTTGTAACCTTATGGCATGTCTCCTAGTCTTTGTATTTCTTGAGAAAGTAAACAATTGATTTGAGTCTACCTGTTCCACTACACTTAGGATTTTATAGACATGCAGTCCCTTTTCACAAATCCCTACCAATGATCAAGTGGAGCAGAACAGATGAGAGATCCTCGATAAGAAACAGATAATTTTCAATGGCCCCCACCTGTACCACACACTGAGCTGCAATCCACTGACAAAGTGCAAAAGATAATCCCTAGTTTGTTTTGTGTGAAATGTCAGTGGGAATAGCACAAATTTCATCTCAACAAGTCCTCTTAAAGTGGAGAGGATAAAATAGGGAGGAAAAAAAAGAGAGAGAACGTAAGTTTTTGAAACAGAGATACAAGTGCAGAAGAAAAGAGACAAGCAGGGGAACAGACAAGCCACCCAAAAAAGAGAAGGAAGAATGAGGAGAAGTCAAAATGTAAATAGTGGGAGGAAGAACAAATGAGAAATAGGCAGGCAGAGGAGGCAGGCAGGGGAGGCGGTATAACCAAAAAGAGTAGGAAGAAGGCAAGGGATAGAAAGAGTCAAAGCAGTTTTCAGAGCTTGAACTTTCTGAACCATGAAGTCAGGATTTCCTCATATCTCTTTACTGCATGTTTAAATTAATCACAAAGTTCAGAACCTATAGGTCTTTAAGGATTACCAGAAAATTATCATCCTTCCTCCAAACAAGTAATACTGCTAATACAACAAAAACATAGAAGAGTTTATGACACGGGGGGAATGCTACAGAAATAGTTTACTACCTAGTACAGAAACGGATTTTATGTACACCTGCCTTTCCTTCATTCTTTAGGACCTTTATTCCAGAGAGACATCCCAGGCACTGTTCCCTCTAAGCTGTGCGCGTGTGCGCGTGCACACACCTCGCTGAGCGAGCGCACATACTTTACAACAGAGCGCACAAAAATGACGGTTCTGATTCTGATAGAAAACAACACAGACATCTTAAAATTTAAAAGTTGTTGTGTATTTATGGTTTTCACAAGTTCCACACTATTTTCTACTGCAATCAATGTGGTGTACATACTGTATTCTGATGTGTAGTCAAATTTTAAAGTATATAACTCCAAGTGTCGTTATGTGGCGCACAAAAATTTAACCTTCCTTCAAAAGCTGCACAGCTGATATTTTATGCGCACACAGCCTACAGAAAATTAGAGGGAACATTGATCCCAGGTGATAAAAAAACGTACCCCGAAGAGGCCAATCCCATGAGGAGCAGCCTGGAGAGGGGGAATATAGACAGCTGCATTTTTCTGGCCACCGCCAGCCAGGGCCAGCCCGGTTAGTCCAAGATGCTGGTGCTCTAGGCAAACCTTAAGCTTTATACCCTCCTGGCTGTGAAAATTGTTTAGCTTTGAATGCCTTGTTCTTTCCGCCCCACAGAACTTGCCACCCTAGACGACGGCCCACTTTGCCTAATGGTTGCATTGGCCCTGCCACCTGCTCTGGGAGCAGATGAATAATGGGCAATTGATGCTAAATGGGAGCAGTCATGTTCATGAAAGTACAAATAAATCTAAATTGTGATAAAAAAAGGTTTTCATCAGAAGCTGTGGAGGCAGGGAGAATCCGATCCACTCTGAGTTTATACAGGGCATGCAGGACTTACACTCACGAATAGTCACTCATACATCGCTATTCTGTAAGCTCACTCGTAAGTACCATCGTGCTACCCTCAGTTGTGGTGTGCAAGGAGGTAGAGCTTGGGTGGAGCCTCTATCTATGTGCATCACTTATAGAATACTATAACTTACGTGGGACACCGCACCTATCTAGGCAAGTAGGTATAATTGCAGTGCTTAGATTAAAGCACTCCCCTATTCTTTAAAATAAAGCCCAGGTATTCTTTATGTGCCCTTTGCCTGCATTAAACTACCCACTACATGCGACATCTGACAGCACTTTGCAGACAAACCTTTGTGTAGTAAAATGGCAGGTTCTTGTGGAAGAGGGTTGTTCAGGTTTTTGCTTTCTTCATTCTTGTTCTGCATTTTGGAGTAAGTCTATAAGGAACTTCCTTTAGCTCGGTGTTCTCAACGCATGCAAATCTCAGGGGGTCTTTCAGTAATGGGCGCCAAGTTGTTGCACTGAATGCACCAATAGCATGGAAACCATGGTATGTTACATGCAACAACCTTACATTAACTGTCTCATAGAGCCCTGTCCCAAAGCGCATGCTGCATCAGCGTGAGTGCACCTAATGCCACCTACTGTATTGAGATGATGTTGGGTGAACCCATGCAGTGTGAACACAGCGCTAACTGTGCCAAGCTCACCACATCCACTCTCTGCCCCCTACACCACCCACTTGCAACCTTAACGCAGGTTGCACAGTTAGCATGGGAATCATCCTGCATTAACTGTCACGGCCCTGCATGCCCCAGTGCTCCTTCAGCATGCTGCCAGGTAGCTCCCATCAGTGAAAGAGCCTCTCATTACTTTAGTCATTTACATATGTGCGTAAATGATCTCTTAGAAAATATAGACCATAGTAGAAGTCCATGCATTTTTTGCATGGCGCATGCTTTCACTGTGGGCGGAGTTGGGTGGAGCATGGGTGACGTGAGTAGGTGTGTTGAGTATAGAATGCGATCGTTTACGAGAGGGGGATATTCAACGCCACCAGCTAGTGCTGTTACTGTGGCTAGCTGCCGATGCTGAAAGTTAAACCCACATATTCAATGCTGCGATAATATTTAGTCCTGGCATCGAATATCAGGGTCGCCAGATTGCCGTTTAAATGCCTTTGAAAATGCCCCCATGCATACTTGCAAAAAGTAGGTGTGGGCATTTATCGCAGCTCTAGGACTGGTATAAGCAATCATGCCTCAGTTCATTGCACATTATCTGTCACTTATGCTAGTATTTTAGAGAGATAAATAGCTGCCCCCCCTCCCCTCTTTGCTTATAAAATAGGCTTAATTCAAGCGCATTAAAACACGCTTTGACTGGCCATTTTTACCCTCTTTATGAGTTCACTTATGAGATTTTTCTTAAGGGTGCGGGGTCACATAAGCCACATTTTGTGGATGTGCAATATGAGATGGATCTAAACACTAGTATTCTGGACAGAAAGAAGAGAAACTCTTTTACCATTTTTATAAATTAGCTCAATGCTTTGACCAGAGCAAGGCTGTTCCTGCTGGGAGATGCAAAATGTACAATAGACACTTAGCACTGATCACTCTTGGGCAGCACACGGTACCATTCTGTGGCATTAAATAAGCTAGCAGACAATCATTCTCCCATGACCGAACTGGAAAATACTGCGTGAACGAAGCCCAGGATTGACTGATGAAAAAACAATGCAGGGGGGAAAATAGAAGAAAGCTCGAGTGTCCATTAGGCATAGGTAATCCCCCCCCCCCCCCCAAAAAAAAAAAAAATCTTCAGATTGTGCTTAAAGAAAAAAAATATGAAAATCACTAAAACTGTTTAATTTTTTGCACATATTCATCATTCATCTCAACTGAGTGCCGACCATGCATTCTCTAGCTTTTTTGTGTATACACATTTCATAGGTATGTGTGGGCACAAGTGATTTGCTTGATCTTTTCTTTTTAGGTACTCAACAGAATGCCCAAATGATCATGAAATGCACATGCCTAGTGTCTATTAGAGGCACAAATTAAGGCCAGTGGGGTACTAAGGTTTGAAAAGCTTCACCTCATTTCCAAAAACAAAGAGGGACAAGAACCATTCATGAATCAGTTTTGGTGACCCCAAGAATAAATGTAGCTTTCTTCCTCGCAGTATCATCTTTTCAGGAATGTAGCTGGACTCTATGTGTAGAGTCCAGAACTGTCAGTCATTTAGGACTTTTTCAACTACCCGGTCTGCCCATCGACTATGGTATTTATCCCAGTCCTCGAGGGCTGCCAGGATATTCCTAATGAAGGGCTTGATAAACCCGGGCACCGTGTCATTCTAGCAATTCTGGCACCTAGGAAATCAGAGCACATGAGCAGCAGTGTGGGAGCATCAGACTGTGCAAAGGATAACATGCATTAGCACTGGAATGGGGAGGGACACATCAAAGTGTCACTGCCCCTAGCATCAGCCCCCCCCCCCCCTTTCTCCTTCCTGCCCAACATCTCTAAATCCTTGCTGAATGTCGGGAGCTTTTGATTATCACTGCTGCCTGCCCTCAGCCAGATGTGATGGCCAGCATTGTGCAGGGTTGAAACTCCTGTATTGCACAAGAAACAGAAGGCGGTTACTCTCTGCTTTCAACTCCTATGTGGGATGGGAGAAGGGGTTTACGCTGGCAGATAGTGTGGGTGGCAGAAGGGGGCTGATACTGGAGGAAGATGGGAGAAGAGAGCTGATGCTAAGCCTGGGAGAAGGGGGCTTGGAGCTAACCCAGGGTTGTGGATGGGAGAAAGGCAGATGCAAAGGAATGGAGGTGGGAGAAGGGGTCTAATGCTGGCATGGGAGAAGAGATTGGAGGCAGAAGGCTGAAAAGGAAGCTAGGGGCTGAGAAGGGGCAGGTGGGACAAAGGGTCTGGGGCTTGGAGATGGCTCTGATGCTGGGTCCAAGAGGAGAGGGGTGGGCTGTATGGGTGGGCAGACATGCAATGGACAGAGGCTGAGGCTGCTATGGTGGAAAGTAGATGACCAGAGGCTAAGATTACTGAGGGTGCATGAAGGTAGAATGCTCATAGATATTCGCTATCAATATCCTAAAAACTGCCATTTTGGTGGTCCTCAAAAATTTGGAAATAGTTGAATGTGTATATCATAGCTTCTCTTTCACTTTTTCTCCTAGAGCCATGATTCCCAAAACTGTCCTGGGGGAATGCCCAACTAGTTGGATTTTCAGGATTTCCACAATGAATATGCATGAGGTAAAGTTTTATACAATAGATTGGCTCAAGGTCCCTCAGGAAAACTTTGGGCTTTTAGTGCAGACTATGTACCATTTTGTTTTCCCTCCTTGGAACTGCTTCCAATGTGCTTTTGTAGATGTGGTCTCCAGAACTGCAGAGTGTACTCAAGGTGTGATCACCTTGAGTACATTCTGCAGTCTTGTGCTGGAGGGCTGCGTGTGCTGTCCAGGATCGTTCAGAATCTTGGTTTTCACCTTTGTTTTCTCTTTCAATGGACCTGTGTTCTATCTTTTCTTCTTGCTTGTTTATGGGCCATTGTGCTGTCCTGCTGCATGAGGAAGCCAATGATGGTGTAACACCTGGTGTTGGGGCCTGACGGCCGGCAGGAGAAACAGTTGGAAATCCACTGACGACAGAGCTAAGTTATTGTATTCATGTGCTCTGATGCTAGTTGTAGAAGACCCATATGATTTATTATACATTTTTGATTTGCACAGTGAGCATACAACAAGAGATTTTTCTGACCAGTGATGTTCAGAGGTTCACCAGTTCTGTTGTATTGACTGGTTGTCCTTCCCTCTGTTTGCTGAGTCTGTTTTGGCTCCAGGGGATACTGAGATCTTTTCCTCTCGTTTTACATGAGTTTTATGAATGCCTGCATGATTTGCTAATTTTTGGACATCAGCCTAAGTAAGGAGTTTAAGAATGTGATTTGGCTCCTTGTGAGAATTTGCTTTTTGGTATAGTTTTATTTTTGTGATGGTAACCATGATGTCTCAGTGGGGAAAGGTTGACACATTATTCTCCCTTCCTTATAGCAGGTGATGGAAAAGGGGACGATAAGCTTCATTGCAATACCTCTGTTGACTTTTTGTGTTCCTCTTCCAATCACCAGCATTCCTTCTGTCTGCAAGTACAGCCACTTCTTAATGAAGCAAAATTCCAGACCAGGGTTTGGCTGTGTAAACAAAAGTATATGTGGAGGGGAATTTTAGAAATGATGTCCAAGTGAAATCTAGGATGTCCAGGGAGGAGCGTGCAGAAAAACTCTAGGGACATCTATAAATGGCCAGTTTTAGGAACATAGCCGTCTCTGATGTGGATATCTGCAGCCACATACACAGACATCCTAGCTACAGAATAGTGGTGTGGGGACACCTAGCACATGCAAGGTTACATATGGGGACATCCAGCGCTGTTGCAAACAGGAAATATCAACCCCATTCCCTAGCATAGCTCATTGACAACATAGAAACATATGGAATAGGAATTTGCCTCCTTCTCCACACCCTCTGGATGTTTGGCAGGCAAAATGAGCACTTTTCTGCCTCCTATTCATGCCTGGAGCAGTTATAAACTTGGAGATGGCATGAGATGTAAGGGGCATTTTTGCAATTGGTTGAGGACATCCAGGTTCCTGGTACCACCCCAGCCATACCGCCACCATTCCGACTTGGACATCCTCACACTTGGGACATCCAGAGAACCAGCTTCCAAAATGTCTCCATATCCATTTTTAGACATCCAAAGTATGAATAAGGCTTCTAAAATAGCCCCCTTATCGAATAAAACATGAAGATTCACTCCATAAAAAATACTAGCAACAAAAAATGATAGCATGCAATAATTTGCATCAATTTGATACAGACAGGCTGTTATGTGAATGATCCGCCAGATCTCATGGGACCTCTCAGGCTCTCTCTGGGTAGCCACCATGCACAGGTGATGATCTTTTTTCCTCAATGGTGGCTGCTTTTCTCTTTTGCCAGCTTCCACTCATTGAACTGCCGGCAAATAAGGGCATAGCATCTCCCATTACACAGGGTTTTATATCCAAAATGACATCATGACATCTCCCACAGGGCTCACACACTAGCTGCTTACCGTATTTATTAGACTGCCTTTTGAAACAGAAGGCTATGAAGGTGGTTTACAATGAAAATAAAAAGAGATCAAAAATAAAAAGGAAACAGAAACTGAAGGCAGGTGAAGAAAGGGGAAGGTAAGATAAAGGAGCCAGATTGGAACATATCTCTGCTCCCCATGACAAGCAGCAAAGTCTAGTTGGAAAAACCCAGCCTTTAGGGCATGTTTAAGTTTGGGGAAGGAGAACGCTTGCTGCAGGTACAGAGCTAGTGAATTCCAGAGGGAAGGGCCCAGCTATGAAAACAAAGAATGGTATGATATCTCTAAGCAATTTGGGGAGGGAGCAAAAGGACCTGAGAGGAAGTGAGAGAGGTTTGGACAAGTTCCTGGAGGAAAAGTCCATAAACCTATTAAAGAGGACCAGGGAAATCCACTGCTTGATGGACCCTTGGTCTAAAGCATAGGGACCTAGGTGTTGTGTTTCCTATTATGGGAAGAATTTCCTTTTTTTTTATCCTAAGCAGCTCTCAGAATTTATATGTGCAAGGGAAGAGCTACAGGTGGAGGTGGGCCCCAATACGGCTGACGCATAAGTCTTATCCTGTTTATAATGTATATATTTTACCTATTGTTACCTTGACCATGTTTTTGCTTAAGAACGGTTGAAAACCCTGGTCAATGGTTACAATTTCCTGTAGCCCCCCTTGATAATTCTGGACTAATTATGGGAAAGATTACTTTGAATATTTCTATGTAAAATAGTTGGGATGTTGTGGAGTTCCCATTATTTCTAATCATTCATGTAAATGCTTGAGTGTTATTATAAATGTTAATAAATAAAAAAAAAAAGGTACAGGGACAGAATCTAAATTTTAAAATTTGGGATGGGCAGTAATCAGTAACTAATAGAAGGTCATCAGAAGTGGGGAGACATGAGTCCAGCAGCAAACTCTTACCAGAAGTTTCACCATCATGGATTGAATCAACTGGAGCCACTTAAGGAGATAGTGGTAAAGGAGAACACCACCAGAATAGCAATGCTTATAAAAAGGTGTCAGTTCCAAGTGACTACTCTGTGAATCGTGTTGAGAGGGAGAAAATCTTCAAGTACCAAGAAATGTAGTTGGAGTCCAAGAAAATGTGGCAGAAAGATACCAAGTTATTTCCCATTGTGTTGGGTGTCACAGGTTTAATTACAGTAAGAGGAATTTCCAAGCACGTCTTGATAAATTACCCATATACATAACATCTTACAAACCCAAGAGGGAGGATCTCTTTGGCACAATGCAAGTACTACACCAAGCATTAGAGTTTTGGATCCCAATCCGCTTAGTTTCCTATGTGTTTTCTTACCATTGCCCTAGAAGTATCCTTGTCCTCAGCTGTTATGTTGTCTGCCTTGACTAGATTTCAAGCTCTGATGAGCAGAGACTGTCTTTTACATGTGTCTGTATACCTTGTAGTGCTACATAAATGATCAGTAGTAGTAGTAGTAGTAATAGTAAATTTGAGAGACTCCACATACCCTGGCTTAGAAGCGAGGTTCATAATATGCACAAAACTAACCCAACTGGAGAAACTGCTCCGAGATAAGAAGACGACAAAGTAAGCCACATTACAATAATCAAGTTTGGATATGACAAATGAAAAAAAATCAAAAGATTGAGGTGATCTTCAGAGAACAAAGATTTGACTGAACAAATGTGGTAGAGAACAAACAAGGATTATAATACTAGGGAGCTGATCTGCAGTTTGAACTTTAGATGAAAATCTAAAATAATGCCCAAGACTCAAATGAAATCCACAGATTCAAGAGAAGAACCTGGAAGGATCAGAAAAGTACGAACAGAAATGGAGCAAGAAGTGGTGAATGGCTTCGTTGTTGTTGTTAAGTGCCGTCGAGTCAGAGTCGACTCATGGCGACCCTCTGGATTGCTATCCTAAATTGTGTTCGGTCTTAAGTCAGGCGGCTCATTGTTGACAGACTGGTACCCGTAGCTGCTGTTATTGTATCGATCCATCTCATTGCTGGCCTTCCTCTTTTGCATTTACCTTCTATCTTGCCAAGCATGATGTCTTTCTCTAATGATCTCTCTCTTCGCATGATGTGTCCAAAGTATGAAAGTCGAAGTCTTGTCATCTGAGCTTCTAAAGAAAGCTTAGGTTTGATCTCCTCTAGTACCAACTGATTTGTTCTTTGGGCAGTCCATGGTATACACAGTATTCGCCACCAGCACCATAATTCAAAGGCATCAATTTTCTTCCTGTCTATCTTTTTCACTGTCCAGCTTTCACATCCATATGATGTTATTGAAAATACCATGGCTTGAACAAGTTGAATCTTTGTATGGAGAAAGACATCTCTGCTCTTGAGAATCTTATCTAGGTCTTTCATAGCCATTCTGCCAAGAACAATGCGTCGTCTGATTTCTTGACTGCTTGTTGCTTCTTTATTGATAGTTGATCCAAGTGATTTCAGTTTTTTCTCCTTCAACAATGAACCTGTTGATTATGCCAGTTGTCATGATCTTTGTCTTCTTTACATTAAGGTGCAGGCCCATTTTGAGACTATGTTCTATGATTGTGAGAAGCAAATGTTTCAGATATGGCTTCACATTTGGCTATATTCAGGAGCAAATGGTGATCTACGTAATATTGCCTTACGTAAAAAATGTTGATTCTAAACCTTCCAATGTAGAGAAATAACTACCATACCTGAATGTAAGTCACCTTGAGCTCAGATTTGAAAAGACAAAAATTAAATCTAAAATCCAAACCTTATGGAAAGGGATCAATTTAGGTATGAGGTGTTATGTCCATTCCTGGAGCAGAGCATCGAGGAAGAGTCTGAATGTTCCCTCCGAAGATGGAACATAACACTTAACTCGGCCAGAAACTGTAAGCAGAATAGCCATGGCTCTGTTAATTTTATTCGTATTACATAATTTTGTAATCCTATGGTGTAAATGCCCCTGATGCAGGCAAATTTCTGCTGAAACACATGATGTTTTGGACTGAGGGAGTGTTGTTACCCCTACTGTGATTTTTTGTGGAGGTGCTCTCCTTTTCATGTAACACTAGGTCAGGATTAGTCTGTTGGACCAAGTATGATGAATGTAGGACTGAATGATATAATGGAATTAATTAACATATACTCACTGGAAAAGAGGAGAGAAGTTCCCTCCAGATATCTACCAGCTAGCACCATACCTAGCCCTGTATGAAAGGTGCAGCTGCATAGGGTGCAAAGAAATAGGGGCACATTTAGAGTTGCCGGCCACGGCTCCCCCCCCCCAACTTGCTGCCTGCCCTTACCCCACCACCACCTCTTTTAGTGTTGCCTTGGCGATGGCAGTATTAGCAGCGACATCCAATTGAAAAAAAAAAAACCATGGGTCTTTGACTTCGCGCTTGCATGTTGGCCTTATCTATCCCTCCCTCTGACGTATTCTCACGTCAGAGGGGGAGGGACCAGGCCAGCCATTCAAGCGCAGAGTTGCAAAGACCCGCATTTGAATAGCTGGTCTGGTCCCTCCCTTCTCGGACACGAGTGTACATCAGAGAAAGGAGGGATCCATCCTGCATGCAAGCGCAGAGTTGGAAAGGCCTGTGCGTTCCCCCCCCCCCCCCCCCATTTAGATATCAGTGCTGCCAATCACCCAGGCAACACTAAAAGCATCAGCAGCTGGGGGAGAGCCGGCTGGATATGGAGGCAAGATGGGGGGATGCATGTGGCAAATGATAAACCTGTGATGGGGGGGGGGGGTGCCAGATGTATAAGTCACACAAGGTGCATCTATGTAAAAATCTTTGTGTCTTTATTTGGAAGCTTGATCCCTAAAAGTCAATATGTACTTTTTGGAAATCACCAGCCAATAAAGTCAAATAGACTGGGTTTCTTTCCTCCCTCCTCCCAGCTTGCCACCAGAGAACCCCCATGTAGGTGCCAGGGGAATAAGCTTGGACTACTGGGGAAGAGTGTCAAGGTAGAGGGATAGGTTTGAATTGTTGGGGCAGTGTCGGGAGTAGAGGGGAGATCGGCGTGGACTGCCAGGGAGTGACTGGGAGAGTCAAGTGCTGACATCAGCGTCTTTATGGAGGCTCCCTGGGAGCATCAGGCCTAAGGTCCTGAAAGTTAATTCAAAGAGTTGAAAAGCTAAAAGCTAGGGGGGCGGAGCCTGATGTCCAGCGGGTAAGACGCTTCGCGCTGAAGCTCCCGAGAGGCCTGCTTAGAATCCTGACTTAATACCTATACAAACTTACTATTTCGCTCCGAGCTGACCGGGGTACCTCGGGGGGGATGGCGGCCCATAAACCAGCGCGCTTGGATTTCGGGTCTCCTTCTTCTTCTCACGGAAAACGCTCCAAAACAGAGGTGTCGTCCCCACAGAAGATGGCTCCATTTCGTGAAAACCCCGAAATGCACCTGGAGATTTTAGAGGAAATACGCGGCGTGAAGGAATTGGTGCAGTCCAATGGAGAAGCGCTTCGAGCCCTGCGAGAAGACTTTGGAGTGCTCCAGGACCGACTTGAAAGTCTCTCATTACGGCAGGACAACATGGCGGGGGTCCTCGACTCGCACGAGGAGCGCTTGGGCAAACTGGACAAGGCTGAGCGCCAGATACAGAATCTTCAAAAGGAGTTAGAAGATAGTAATAATCGAGCCCGTCGCAACAATGTGAGGCTCATTGGAATACCGGAGGGGGTGGAAGCAGGAGATATAAGAGAATTACTGCTCAAAACTCTTCCCTCCTTGCTGAAGATCACTTTTCATAGAGAACTGGAAATCGATCGTGCACATCGTGTTCCTACCCACATGGCGCTCAACCGAACGACCCCCCGGCCTATTATCTTTCGCTTGCTACGATATCAACAAGTGGAACGAATCTTAAATGCTGCCCGGGCGAATCATCATTTGGACTTTGAAGGTCACAAAGTCTCCTTCTTCCCTGATTTGGCAAAGCCTACCGTAGACCGTCGGAAGAAACTCCTTGCTTTTCGCCCTTGACTTCAACAGCTACAGGCTCGCTTCGGCCTGTTGTATCCAGCGAAGCTCCGAGTGACCCTCCACAACCAAACCAGGACATTCGAAGATCCTGATCTACTATCAACATTTTTAGACTCCAAAGAAGCAGAGCAGATGCGCTAATCCAAAACTTGGACTTTTATTTGCCGGCTCTGTCCGCCATTTTGAAGGGCCCGATGCGGCGGTCATAGTCAAACGCAGAGACTGCCTGGACTTTCTTTCTTTCTCTATATGACTTTTTTGTTTTTTGGTCTCCTATCCCTCCATGATGTGTGCCTCGGTCGGATTCGGAGCACGCACAGTCCTACAGGTTATGTGTTTTTTCAATAGCGGCCTTCTCTGGGGTTTCTCCCCGCAGACACATGGTCGCCAGTAATTTCTGGGGTTCTGCTTCTTCTCTACCGCACAGCGGGTTTTCTTTTTTAATGTGGGGCGCTTCATTGTATTATATTAGCTTATTTTCTTTTATGTCATGTGTACAGCCAGATACAGTCAATATGAGGGACATTGTGAAATTCTGTGCGTTATCATGCTCAGAATTTTTAACTTTTCTGAATGGCCTTATGTAAAATCTTATCACTCAACGTAAAAGGCATTAATAGTCCAATCAAAAGAAAGAAAATCCTTAGCTATCTTAGCCATGAGCATGCTGATTTAGTGTTTCTTCAGGAAACGCATCTAAACTCTGCTGAAACACTGAAACTCAATGCTAAGCCTTACATGGTGGCTGCCTATTCTCCCGCCGTTTCCAAACGGTGCGGGGTAGCCATTCTGATTAAGAAGTCTTTGCAAGCTACTATAATTGATACTAGCGCTGACAAGGAGGGTAGATGGGCCCGTGTACACCTTAAGGTTGGAGATAGTGAATTTACGTGTATTTGCATTTATGCTCCGAATGTGGACAACCCTGCTTACTATGCAAGTATTGCGCAGTTGGCACAGGCCTCTGCCAATACTCCATTAATACTTGGTGGTGATTTTAATCAAGTGTTAGACCCTTTGATAGATAGGCAGCCGCCCAGAACGAGTAGTCCACCCAAGAGTCTTGCTACCCTTACAGCTCTGATGCACGATCTTGCGCTGGTAGATATATGGAGGCTGCTTCACCCCTCCGACTTAGAGTTTACTTTTTTTTCTGCCCCCCATCACTCCCAATCTAGAATAGATTTCTTTCTCATTTCCAAAGCACTGATTTCTCAAGTGGACACGGTTAGGATTCATCCTCTCCATATTTCAGATCATGCTGCCATATCTTTATCATTACATGTTACTGCGCGGGATGATTCTCCCCGAGCTTGGTTTTTTGATAGATCCCTACTAGGTCAAAAAGACTTTCAGGTTGATATAAAGGCCGCTATCCAAGATTATTTTCATTTTAACTCACCCCATGACACAGCGAGCTGGGCTTGGTGGGAGGGTTTTAAAGCATCTATTCGTGCAACTATAACTAGCTATCAAATTCGGCAGGGGAAACAAAGAAAGCAGCACTTACTGATTCTAGAGCAGCAGATACAAGCTGGGGAGCGTCTCCTCACGTCCCGTACTGACCCATGTATTTTACTCCGTTTACAACGCTTGCGTTTTCAATACAATCAGCTTTTGTACACTGCTGCTGTTAAAAATATTGAATCACAACAAGGGATATATTACCGGGAAAATAACCGTGCTGGCAAATTATTAGCAAATTCCCTAAAAGGTCAAAAAGAAGCCAAGCGTGTTACCGCCCTCCGTAATCCGTCGGGGGGGGGCTTGGTCACTAAAGATACAGAAATCTTAGAACTCTTTCGTGATTTTTATACTCGGCTTTATCAATCTGAATGTGATTTTGAGCCAGAAGTATTTGAACGCTTACTTTTCGGGGTACAAAGACCGACCCTATCCGACGAAGATAGAGTGGCCATGGACAAACCATTTACTTTGTCAGAAATTCATTCTGCTATCAAGAAATGTGCCTCAGGTCGAGCCGCAGGCCCAGACGGTCTCCCTGCTGAATTCTACAAAACCTTTCACGATGACTTAGCCCCAGTCTTGAAACTTTATTTTCTGCTCTGGCCGAGGAGGGTTCCCCTTCTGGGTCCTTTTCAATGGCGAATGTAGTAGTTTTTGAGAAAGAGGGGAGAGACCCGCAACTAACAGCTAATTATCGTCCAATTTCCCTCCTAAACGCGGACTATAAAATATTTGCCACCATTCTCTCTACCCGGCTCTCTGATAGGATGTCTACCTTAATACACCCAGATCAATGCGGTTTCATTCCTGGTAGATCAACTGCTGACAATGCTCGGACTCTATGTCATGTACTGACTGCCGCAGTTAATCTTGATCGCCCATTTGTCGGCCTCTCCCTTGATGCTGAGAAGGCCTTTGATCGTTTAGAGTGGCCCTTCCTGTTTGCAGTCCTCCGCTGGTACGGATTCGGGGAAGGTTTTCTCCGTTGTCTCCGCACCATGTACGCACAGCCTTCAGCCAGTATATGTGCCAATGCTTTAAAGTCTCAGCCTTTTCCCCTCCAACGCGGTACTCGCCAGGGATGCCCACTGTCTCCACTTCTTTTCGATCTTGCACTCGAACCCTTGGCTTTACTAATCCGGCAATCGGAGGAGATTCATGGAGTCCCCTTCTCCCATAGGGAAATCAAAATTTCAGCGTATGCTGATGACCTTATGCTTTTTGTCTCTATAGACTCAGTACCGGCTGTCCTAGAGCAAATAGGTAAATACTCACAACTGTCCGGTTATAAGATAAATTGGACCAAGTCGGTAGCCTTTCCTTTAAATCCTTTGCTCCATCAGGCAGATATGCAACCCTTCCCCTTTTTATGGCAACCTCGCATGGTCAAATACCTTGGGGTTCACTATTGTTCTCCTTTGGAGGACACTATCTCCTTCAATGCCAAAGACTTAACCTCTAAAGTCCGGGCGCTTACTCACCGCTGGACCCCTTTAACACTTACCTGGTGGGGTTCGCTTAGAAACCATAAAAATGATGATTGTTCCGAAAGTGAATTATATTTTAGAAATGTTGCCCTGTCTCTTACCTCGACATACATATAAAGATATAGAGGGCCTTTTGACTAGATACTTATGGCAAAACAAGACACCTAGGATAGCGAAACATAAGCTGCAAGCAGATAAGGAAAATGGGGGTGTCAGATTCCCAGATTTCCTGAAGTACCATCAATCTTTTCTTCTCAAACAAGGCGCTCGTTGGCTGGAAGATCTAGTACCGAGTAGACCTGTGTGGCTAGACATAGAAGAGGACCTTTGCAAACCGATTCCTCTTACTTTTCTCCCTGGTATGACTCTCCCATCAGACTCCCACTATCCACCAATGCTTTTAGACACTTTAGGTGCCTTTAATACTCTTATGCAATCTCTAGACTCCCGACTCTGTCCGTTAGACAGGCTCCCGCTTTGGTACAATACTCGCTTTCGAATACAAAATAAGCCGATGGCGTGGAGCCCCTGGTACACTAGGGGCATTTGGATCCCTAGCCAGTTGTTCCATAATGGTCGCTGGAAAACTTTTAGTGAATTGCAAATTGAATTTGGTCTCCCAGCGAAACACTACTTTCAGTTGGTGCAACTTCAGCATTGCCTTCGGAGTGCTAAGGTGCTCCCGCCATCGGCATCCCCTACACAAGGTTGGTCGGAGACTATCCGATCTATCGGTAGTTCACCGGGTGTAGCATCCAATTTTTATAAAACCCTATGTAATGCTATAACTAGAGATACCCCTATAGCGCAGAAAGCATGGGAGAGAGAACTGCATGTGACTTTGACCCCGGAGCAATGGAGCCTTGTCTGGAGTAGAGTGACACGGGTTTCCCGATCCGCCTCACTCACTCAGACACTCTTCTTTCTAGCCCACCGGTGTTTTTACACTCCTGACAGATTAGCCAAATGGAACACTACTCAGGGCAATAGTTGTTGGACATGCCATGCGGCCATTGGTTCATTACCTCATGTTATGTATGAATGTCCCGCACTACAGTATTACTGGCGTCGGGTCTGGGGTCGTATCCAGTCTATTTTGCACTTTCAAGAGCCCCTTTCTTGGAGGATAGTGGGACTTCGCTCAGCTGCGGGGATCCCCTCTCTTCCAAAAACGGCTTACTTCCTTTTGGACTTTATGCTTGGCATTGCTATTTCTCTAATTACGAAGTACTGGAAAAATAGCTCCCACCTGAGCCCCAATGAATGGTGGAATCATGTCTGTCTCTACAGTAAATATGAACAAATACCTCGTATGTTTGCCTCCCCCGTTCAGACTCCTCATCATCGGTCTAAATGGAAGATGCTCAATGACTATGTACATTCTGCTAAATGCTCTCATCTGACTGTCTAAATTTGTATATATCTCTGTCCCAAGATCATTCTGTATCATTCTGTATTGTAGCTACTCTTTTGATAGTTTTGATGTACAATCACTGTTGTTAGGAAGCGCTCACATGCTGACATAATCGGTTAGAGAAGAAGCATGGGGGTGGGGGGTAATTGGGTTTACTTTTCCTTATTGTATACTTGTTTTGTCTCCTTTGGTGTGTTGTTTCTTTTGTTTGTTGCAAAATGAAAATAAAAGTTTAAAAAAAAAAAAGAAAAGCTAAAAGCTAAAACCCCTGCATTGATTGTCGGCCCTCCACCAATTCCATGTCTAGTGGGCAGAAGGAGCCTCTGATGCTGCCAGTTGGTTGATCCCTTTCCTTTAGGTAACAGAAGACATATGCACCTATGCATTCAACTCCCAAGTGGAGGATTACTTCCACTGCTGAACCGACAGCAGCAACATAGCATGCAGGTGCCTGTTTCTCTTGCCCCGATGACGGTCTTACTCAGGGAAGAATGAAGGAATTCAAACTCGCTTACTATCAACAGGAAAGAAGGTGGAAGGGTACAAAAATGCTTGGTATGGTTTAATTAAGAATGAATGTTAAACCAAAGAGAAAATGAATCAATAGTCCCTGGGGGGTTTTTTGGCTCACAGTGTGTGGGAACTTTCCAAAGAGACCATTAAGGTGTTATTGCTCAGAAGGAAATATAATGAATGTGGGTTTAACCATTAATAGACTTTGCCCCTTGTATCTTTACCACTTTGTCTCCAACAGCTGCAAGAATGTGTATGCTGTTCCCTTTTTAACATTATGTCACATAAAAAAAAACTCCTATAGGATAGCAAACAAATACAATACAAAAAATATACACTATCCAAAATAGCCAATCCAATGCTTCAAAGAAATGACATCAGATTTACAACAAAAGCTCTTTTATTGAATATATTTAAAAACATCATGTCACTTTGAAAAAAGCTTTTTGATAAAATGCGAGCTATATATCATATGCATCAAAAACTACTTATCCTTTAGTAAAATAGCACACTTAACTTTCAAAGGTGCCACTCTCTAGGTGAAAAAAACCTTTTCTTCACAAACGTCTAATCCAAACGCTGGACATGGAGTTGGAGGAATGTGAAACGTTATCCTTCCTTACGGGGGGTATCTATTTGCAGCACCAGCCTGTAGTTGTAAATGACATGCAGTCTGCTGGATGTGCAAGCCTCCTGATGCAGCTTCAGTGGTGAAATGCCGTCAGTGTCGGACATTTGTAGCATTGAGGCATTTTGTGGCATGTCCAGCGTTTGGATTAGATGTTTGTGAAGAGAAGTTCTTTTCACCTGGAGAGTGGCACCAATGAAAGTAAAGTGTGCTTTTTTCTAAAGGATAAGCAGTTTTTGATGCATATGATCTATAGCTCACATTTTATCAAAAAGCTTTGTTATAAGTGGCATATGATGTTTTCAAACATTTTCAATAAAAGAGCTTTATTGTAATACTAATGCCATTTTTTGAGCTTGTTTTGAAGCATTGGATTGGCTATTTTAAATAGTGTATATTTTTTCTATTGCCTTTGTAACATTGCCTATTCCCCTATTTCCATTCAATTATTGAAAGAACCAGTAGTCAAAACCAGGTCTGGGATTGTGATGCCACAGACCTCCACTAGGAAATGCCTGGGGATTTTTTTTCCTCCTCTCTCTGTATCTCTTATCTCTTTCCTATCTTATAAATGGTGTTCTTTTCATGTTTTCTGTAATATTGATGTATTATTGTAAACCGTTCTGATGCTTTGGCCTGGGCGGTATATCAAATGAAACACAAAGATTAAAGACGCACCCCCTCCATCACCACCAGTGTTTCAAGTCTGGTTATGGCAGCAAACGTTCAGAAGACAGGAGCTGAACCATACATTTTAAACCTTCCCACCCCAATTTCCTTACTCCTCCCCCCAACGGGAATCCCTTTTCAAAAGATGTTGAAATATGCATGCATCATGAAACAAGCACACTGGTTTCTTACTAAGAGGCATATATTGCTTCCTGAGCACATAGCTGTGGTGTTCCTGTTGCTGCCTGGTTGTACTGAAAAGTAATAAGTCCAAGACTTCAGAGTTCTGGACTGTCTCAGGTGGTGGGGCCTAGATCAGAGTCTGTGGATCTGCAGAGAGTGCTTGAAGTTGCCAATGGTGATTCCTCTTTGAGTGGAAGCAAATCACGTGCTTCTGGCTCCTGTGGGAATTATCCAAGACCCAGTATTTGAAGGAGAGGAAAGGCAATTTGTGAGCAGGACAGAGCATCTTCATCTGCCGAAGTGCTGTTACCTGTAAGAGTGGCTTGAACAGGCTTCCTTAGATTAACGGAGAAAGCTCAGTGGTACGTCACTTATTAGAATGGGAAGGATGTCATGCTGGAATAGGGAATTTACCCTGTGATTCGCCTGTCTGCTAACATAAAAAAATAAAGAACAAAAACAGAACTATTTCCATTTTAAAATTTTGGTAAGAAATTTAAGCTTTTTGTTAAAATATAAAATTAAAATTCCTCTAAGAACAAAACTATATAATGTGATTTGTTTACGTCATAGAAACATTTTTAACCTGAGTCTGTGTCAAACATATGGTTCTCTTTGGAAGTAATAGCCTACAGTGGTCAGTGTTTTTCTTAAATGCCACCATGGATAAAAGATTCCAGAAAATAAGTGCCAGTATTCAAATACTGCATACACAGCAAACAGGTTTTTTGCGGTCCTTAATTATGTGGATTGATAAAATCAGACAGTGCTAGTCAAAATCGCCACTAGCCAGATAGCAATCAACTCTGCACCAGCTCCGCCCACAGATAGTCATCAGAGCTAGTCGGATAGTACTGCTGAATATTGCTCTCATCGGCACTTGTCCCGTTACCAGGGGCTGCTAAGCAGTTAAGTGCCTTTGAATATCAGCCCCAGTCTGTTTCACAAGCTGCAACACTATATAGGCAAGCATATTGTATGTCTATTCATTTGGGTGAATTGCTTTTGATGTACATAATTTTATATCTTAATTTCTTCATAAGCATTCAAGAAAAACATATTTCAAACATGTATGTATGTATACACCATGCACTATCTGGCTACTCAAGCACAATTATTCCCAGTTTTCCCATTTCTTCCCAGGAGATTTACAGGAGTCTCTTAAAACAAATAGACCTGTTCCAGATAGAAACAGTGAATGTGTTTCTATGAATCTCAGTCTGTTCGCAGGTGAATGGATCACTGCCATGAACTGGATTCCACTGGGTGTCAGTCTATTTCATAGGGGTGAAATGTGGCTGGGACCTATATGTCAGAGTGATTTCTGGCAGCTCACCTGCAGCTGAACAGGCTCTTGGCTGGGATTCTCATGTGAAAAAGTGCTGATCATGTTATCTTGTATCTCTGCTTCAAAACAGCCTTTCAGAGGAGGTGGTAGACAAAAGGGCAGTATCTGAATTCCGGAAAGCATGGGGGATCTCTAAGGGAGGAGGAAGAAACTGTGAACTGTTAGTATTGATCAGCAGACTGGATAGTCCGTATGGTCTTTATCTGCTATCATTTCCTCCATTTTATACATTGCCTTGATCAACTTTATGGAGAAGTGGTATAAAAGCTTATTATAAATAATAAAATAATGAAATATTTTGTATATGAAAAAAAGACTTCCGAGTGGTCAACTGTTCCATAGTGAGTCAATTATTGTACTGGCCCATGATATCCAGTAAGTTTGAACAGGTTTTCATGCAGCCCATTTTATTCAACATGGTGGGTGGCTTTTGGTCTGAAATTCTTAAATGCACCAAAGCTTTGGTTGTTCTACTGGTTCATGATTTACCCCAGAATCCTACATGAAATGGCATTTGGTGAGTCTCAATCAATTCACTAGAGGTAGGTATTAAGTAATCATTTCATTCACTTTTCAGAGACCCTCAACAGAGAAAACTGTGCGAATTGACCTCAAGCTTAACATGCCTGCATGCATTGCTGAATTATTTAAGACATTTGTCACTCTGTTAGCCTCTCTTGCTTCCAGAAAAAAAATGATGGGTAACTGAACAGGCCAGCTGCTTTGCCATAGAGGTGTACTAAGAAAGGTAGCCAGAGACCAAGAAAATGTGGCCATCATATTAGGAGTCACAGGCCTGATTAAGAGGAATTTTGAATCACATCTTGATAAAATTACCCATGCATATATTACATCTTACGAACTCCAGAAGGAAGCTCTCTTTGGCAGAATCTAAGTACTACGCCGAGCATTAGCAGTAAATTTGAGAGACTGAGATCATACTCCACAAACACTGGTTTAGGAGTGAGGTTCATGAATGTCATGGTATCAGTAAAACTTATCCATTTGGTGTAAGTTTAGTTTTATGAGGAAATCTCTGTAGACCATACACTGGTACTAGCCACTTCAGGGGATAGCTGTAATGCCATCACTGACCATGCACAATACAGACAGAAATGGTTTCTCCTAAGAATGACTTGTTTAGGTCTTTCAAGTGTATGTACTGCCTACCTGATGAGTTATCTCACGAAGGCAAAGGATGTCCAAGTGAAATCTGGGATGTCAAAACCAGAATATCTGAAAAGGAAAAAAAAAAAAAAAAAAAAAAGCAAGCATGTGCAAGTTTAGGCACGATTTCAGAAACGTCACGGTGCTCAATATAAACCTCTATGGAGACATATACATCGACATCCCCAGGATAGCATTCATAGAATGGATGTCTAATAGCCTAATGGTTAAAGTAGTGGGTTTAGGAACACGGTGGCCAAGGGGCAAATCCCAGTGTGAGCCTTTGTGATCTTAGACCAGTTGCTTAATTCTCTACCTTCGCTGTACCCTTTGAATGTCTTAAGGCCACAACAAGCACTTTCCCGATGCCTGTTCATGCCTGCAGACTGTTTCTGGAATCCAATGGGGGCATCTAAGTTCATTGCACCTCCCAGACATGCTACCACTATGCCCCCTGCCTACTTGGACATCCCTGCACCAGAGATGTGTAAACATTTGTAAGATGGCTCTGGAGAGGTCTCCATGATTTTGACGTCCACATCTTCAGACTCGACTAAGACTTTTAAAATGATCCCCTTAGCATGTGTATTGTCATGGCGGCATCCCCTGGTGGCCAATGGCAGTAAGGGAAGCTGCACATCACATTTTATTTTCAAGGAGCTTGGGGTATTTAAGGCCAAATGGAGATTGGTCTTATGGATTTCAGCTCCTTGTGAGCACACAATAATTAAGCCACGAGTGTAGGGAAACAAGGCTGTTATTTCCCCTCTGTGCAAGGGTTCATTAAGACAATGGAAATCAAAGAATGTCCTTTTTTTTATAAAGGTTCCAGTAATAAACAGGCAAACCAACTGTTGATATCTTCACAATTAGTTGCAAAGGTTAAATGGAGGAATTCAATTCATTCCAGAGTAAAACAACTAAACAAGGCTTCTTCTTATTTACAATGTCGCTATGGATTCCAGGCTAGTAGCCACACACAAACTACAACCCATAGCCTCTTCCTGAGGAATGGGAATAGTATCTGCACCTTCTATCTCCATAGATTCTGTTTCACTAGTTTCCCCCTCAGAGCAAACGCTGTCCCTGGCTGTTACACGTTTACATGGACTGTCTCTGGTATCTTGCCTCCAATAAGACTGTGCTCTACAGACTTTTGGTATTTCTTTAAACAGCTCTGGTTTCTTTCCTCTTCTTATAAACTGTAGTTTAGTTTTAGCAGTGCTTTTAGGAGTCAAGCTTTCTTTAACAGGAATAAAGCTTCCATACCTTGAATTTCTGTAGGTTGAAGCTCTGGAGCCTTCTCTCTCAAGAACGTCTCTCTGACAACAGATTTTCTGTCGGTAGCTTCTGGGCAGTGCTGGACTTCCTGAAAGCTTAGGAAAACCTGGGGCGGATTCACCAGCTCTATACTTCAGTGACAAAGTAGCTTTGCTAGAAACTCCTTTCTTTTGGGTACCTGGTGAAGCTTGTTCAGCATACTCCAATGACTGCAGGTTTTCCCCCAAGCCTGGCTCTCTGGCTCTCTGTATACTTTTCTCAGCTTTGGACTCAGGAACGTTGCTTAAGCTGGGAATGACACACCCTCCAGCCTGACTGCTTTCCTTAGCAGACTCCCTCTGAACAGCGGCTCTCGTAGCTTGGCCCCTTTGAATTCTACCTCTGTGAATTCTGTCCTTCTGGGCTTGCTCAGGGAGGATTCCTTCCTTCAGGACTCTCCTTCCTTCTTCAGCAGTGCTTTTTGTTCCTTCTCTTCCATCTGCTGCCTCCTTGGCTGCAGTTGCTGCCTTTCCTGCTTCTGCCTTTCCTTCTTCTGCTTTGCTAGCATTAAGCTTCCGTTTATAAAGGGATTTTCCCTTTGAATCTCCCGGGCTTATTTCCAGGTGCAACTGGTTAGCTCTCCTACGCTCATTAGCCTCTGTAGGATCACTCCTGCCCCATCTAGCTGTGCTTTGAGGTAATTGCACATCTAGAGCTCTGTGAGAAACTGGGTTTCTTTTCAACTCTGCATCTTTATTAGCACCAGCCTCATGACAGTATATAGCATACTCTCAGTAAAAAAGTATTTCCTGATGTTGCTTTTAAATTTATCACCTTGTAGCTTCATCGTATGTCTTCCAGATTTACAGCTTCCCCTTCTTTGAAAAAGGTTTGCTTGTTCATCAATACCCTTTAAGTATTTAAAAATCTAATTATATCTCCCCTGTCCCTTCTCTCCTCTCAGGTATACATATTTAGATCTTCAGGTCTCTTCTCATACATCTGGCGCAGGCTCCAAATCATTTTGGTTGCTATTTTCTGAACGGTTTCAAGTCTTTTGGTGTCCATTGTGAGATATGGCCTTTAACACCAAATGCAATACTCCACATAAGGCCTCACAAATGACTTGTACAGGGGCATTAATACCTCCTCCTTTCTACTCGTTATTCCTTTCTGTATGCAACTCAGCATCCTTATGGCTGTGGCCACCGCCTTGTCACATTGTTTCGCCACCTTGAGATCAGACACTAGCACTCTGAGGTCCCTCTCCTGGTCCATGCACACCAACTTCTCTCCCCCCATTGCATACAATTCCTTTGAATTTCAGCATCCCAAGTGCATGGCTCTGCACATCTTTGCATGAAATCACAGCTGCCAAGCACTAGGCCATTGTGTTCCAGTGTTTGTAGATCTTTCCTCATGCTGTCCACTCCCTCGGACGTGTACACTCTGTAGCAAATCTTGTGTCATCTGAATAAGGCAAACATTGCCATTCAAGCCTTCCACAATATCACTCACAAATACATAGAACCACATTGGGCCCAGGACCGATCACTGAGGCACACCATTATGCACCTTCCTTTCATCTAAGCGAGTTACATTTAGCACCACCTTCTGTCATCTGACAGTCAACCAATTTCAGATCCAGTTCATCACCATGGGACCTATGCCCAGATAAAATAAGGAGGGTGGCAGCAAGGAGGCTACCCCAGAGGGCACCTAAGTTGAGAAGCCAGTACATGAACCTCACTGATGAACAGTGTCAGATCCTGCTTTGTTAGGGCAGACAATACCAGCTGTGCCAGGAACTGGAGCCCCACTATAGTGCAATAACACAGAGGACAGGTCCTGCCTGTGCATCTAAATGGGACAACAGCACTCGCCTTCTTAGCAATAGGTTCCTTTCAAGCTATGCTGGCAGCCACTGCAGGTCCGAGCCAAGCAGCAGTGTTCGGGTGCATCCCCCAGTTTGAGTGCTTTTCCGATATGTGCCTCAGATTATATTGCATTCCCTCACAGGGTGCAGCAGAGGCCACACATACAATGCTTCTATGTCATGAGGTGGTTCGGTCACTTCTGTGCTGGCAGCCACTGCAGATCCAAGCCAAGCATCAGTGTCCAAGACCATCATCCAGTTTCTGAGTGCTTTCCTGATGCATGTCTCAGATTATATTGCAATCCCTCACACAGTGCAAAGGCAACAGACAATGCTTCAAAGTCATGAGATGGCTCAGTCCCTTCTGTGCCAGCAACCACTGCAGGTCCGAGCAATGAGGTGGCTGGGTTCCCTTCTGTGCTTTCAGCCACAGCAGGTCTGATCCAAGTAGCAGTGTCCAAGACCATCCCCCAGTTTCTGATATCTAGAAAGATCTCTCTATCTCCTTACCCTGTCTAGGATCTATACAAGCTTTGAGAGTGGTGGATTCTGCAGAGGCTGGCTACTGAGATTCCCCCTACCATGCCCACAGAGGGGAGCACTGCCTCAAAAGACTGAGATGGCAGGTAGGACTGCCCCACAGATAGCAGGTGTGTATAAACCAAAATGAGCCAAGTCAGAGGGCAGGCATTGTATGGGAGCTGCTGTGAGTACCCAGTTCCGGTGCACAGGCCTCCACTAGCACTTCGGCTCCTCTGTGTCTCTGTTATTGTGCTATGTGGCATTGAGCTTGCGGAAGACGGCAAGCTTTTTTTAGGCATCCACTTGTGTGCCCTCATTGCCTATCATAACATCCTGATGAGCAAAGGTCTCCTGTAACATGTGGTTTAGCTCCCCCTCTGTGAAAGTGCACTTTAATGTGGGAATCTTTGGAGCCATTTTCCAGTGAGAACAGAAGCTTAGGAGATGTACATTCTAACTGGAGGGGCATGGCCATCCAAGATGTCCACATGTATATCCCAGAGATGTGCCCGATTGGAGACTTGGAAGTTTTCAGAATACGATGCGCACATGTGCATCCCAAGCAGATCCACCCACTTTGCCAGTTTTACGTGTCCAGAATATTGGACAGGACACAGTGAAAAACATCCCCAGAGTGATTCTGGGAGTGCCTGTACGTCCATAACCACAGATCCGTAGTACGGTTAGAATCACACCATTGCCCAATTTACACATGCCTGTGGGAAATATGTGGCCTTTTTGGAATCTGCCTCATAAAGATCAATATGGTCCATCTAGTCTGCCCATTAGGGTGGCTGGAGTGGTTGTACCCACCGCTCCATGCAGATCACCCCCCCCCCCATGCCTTTGTTTAGGGTTGGTACCCACCACTCCATGCAGGTCAACCCCTCTATTTGTTTAGGTATAAAAAATATGTGTGCGCCTTGATTTCATCCTTTTGCTATAAAAAGGGATCCACCGTGTCTTTCCCATGCCATTTTGAATTCCGTAACCGTTTTTTCCCCAACCACCTCCATCAGGAGGGCATTCCAAGCATCCACCAACCTTTCAGTGAAAAAATATTTCCTGACATTGCTTTTAAATTTACCTCCCTGCAGCTTCATTGAATGTCCTCCAGTTTTACAGCTTCCTCTTCCTCTCAGCCATCTCTTCACTTGCCACGTAGATTCTAAGTCCATTTGGATAGGGAAATAACTTGTGTAGCTGCTTATAAAACTCACCTTGAACTCTAATTTGGAAAAGGGAAGTAATAAAATTAAAATCCCGTGGTTAGAGCAACGGACTGGAAAATTAGGGTTCAAATCCCATTTCTCCCAGTGATATTCCTTGCAAAATATAATACCTCTCTGCAAATTCCTGTGAATGGAAAAAGCAGTGCCATCCTTTTGAGCAGGTTGTTACCAATTAGTAGCAAGACTAATGTCTCTACTGCAGAATAGGAAGCAATATTTCTAACAACATCCAAGTAGAGCTCCTGTCTCTTTAACTGACGTTATAGTTTACGCTGTAAGGAATTGGCTTAGAAATCATCCACCGTAGCATGGGAGCCCTCGCTGCACGGGCTGCTGGGCCATTCTTGAGTATGCCCACCAATTATCTTTATCTGGAAACAACAGAGGCAGAAGAAGCAGAGGGAATGATTGGTCCTCTTCAATTATTCAGCAATTCAATTAGTCATGTCCAGTGTGACTAGCAAGACCAATTATACTGCTGTGATCTACACTGTGTATTGGAAAAAGAAACGATGTAATATATGCGGTGTCTACCCTAGTGGATGAACTGTGCACCATACTCACGGCAATGTGATGGTTCCCTTTTCTTTAAGCTTACCACTATCATTGCACAGATGAAGGATATCTTAAAAAGGATTAGCATCAAACTATCTGTAGTCATCTTGCAAACTGGGGGTTATTATACATTTTAATGGATCTGGAATCTAGGCCAGAAAGCACAACTGAGCCAGTTCTATCATTTCCCCCTCCCATTTCGTCAGTTTTTCCAATACCATCTACCTTTCCTTAAGAAACAACTGGATTGACAAGTTGAAGACTTCACAGGAATAGACGTTAACCAAAAAATGAGCAGATCACCTGGATCAGCTGCAGTCATCCTGCAATAGATTATTTGCCATTGTCAATTTGCATTTCAAATGAACTTAACACTTTCCCCTCATTTTGCTCTTCCACTGAAAAGCTATAGATGTCTTTTTTTTCAAGCTCAGTTATCATAATGAAAGTTTCATTGACTCAGATAAATAATTCAGATCAGAAACTTCAGCTTGAGTAAGTGTAGAGAAAAAGAGAAGGGAGCAGGACATGGCAGAGGAATTTCTTGAGGAATTTGATCTGCCACTTTTTAGTTACTGGAATAACTGACAGCTTTGCTAAAGATGATTAATACCAGAGGAGTCCTTGGTTACTTGAAGGATTGGGGCCAGTGGAAAGAGTGAAGGAAGGATGCCCTCCAAAACTAGAGGAATGTAGGGAAAGCACAGGTACTGTATCTGTTTTGAATCTAATGTGCTAGGCTGTGAGCCCTTCGGGGACGAGGGAATAAAAAGTGCCTGTTAGCATATATCTGTAAACCACTCTGATACACAGGGTAAAGGGCGGTATATCAAGTACCTAAACCATAACCATAGTCAATGTTTCTCAAGCCGGTTCTGTTTCATGCATATTCATTGTGGATGTCTTTAAAAAAAAAAATCAGACTGGCTAGGAGGTACACCAGGAATGGCTTGATAAACACTGTGCTAGGCCTACTTCCTTAAAGGTGCAGGGGGTTCACTGATCAATGCTGTTATTCTGTTTAGGTCCATCAGCATTTAGGATACTAATTTGTACCTGAAGCAGAGCATGGGCCCATGGTCCACTGTCTACCCAGGCCACTGGAAAAGATCTTACGATTTTCATGGAAGCTGTACAGGTTACATAAGAATACTGAGAGCGCTCTCTCTTTGGGCACACCCAAACGCAGCAACGTTCCCGCAAAGCTATAGGAATCCTTTACCTGCACTGCTTCGGGTAGTGAGAGGTGCTGAATTATCATGTTTTAAAGGCACAAGCAGCAGGCAGTGCCTACACCTTACACCCGAAAACACGATATTGAAGCTCCTACCACGACTGTCAGCCGCGTAGGTGGAACATTCCTGTGCAGCTTCGTGGGAACGTAGGGACAGAGGTCCCTAGCAAAGAGGGAAGAAAATGAGCAAAACTGACTACAAGTAATAACCTTTAGCCAAAGCTATTGAACTGCCACAAATTAGCATTTATCCTCTTCAGAAAACAAATGAGGCGTAATGCTTCTGAGGAAAGAACAGTTTAGCCTCTTCCAACCCTTACTCAGATTAGCAAACTGAAACTTTCTGTCAAAAGGCACTTCACTCAAAAAGATAGATCAGAAAAAGTTCTTAGTACAAAAGCAAGAAAAAAAGATTTTAAAAATTATATAGGTATAATTTGTGTAGTTTGGAGAGAGGCAAGAAGTAGGGAGATTGGAATAAGTGATTTGCATTCTTTCCCCCCCTCAGATTAGTGGATTGTGGGTAAGGAAACAGGGTACAACCTCTCTCTCTTTCTCCCCATCCTCTTAGACTCCCCCTCTTTCTCTCTTTCTAGGCCTGACTCTAGCCCTCGTACCTGTATAGCTGTAGTTGCAGCAGGATAATCACTAACATATCTTCAGTTCTTTTTATGTTCTCCTTATCGTCTATCTTAATGTTTCTTTCTTGATCCATCTTCAAAATTTCCTTTCCCGTTGTCTTTATTCTTTTATTTTGATTTCATATTTTGATTTTATTTGGATTTCCAAGTTTCCTTTTTCTGTTACTTATTCTATTCTCTTAGCCTTTCCACTACATTTTTCTACCCTACTGACATCTTTTTTTTTCCTGTGACTTATTTTTCCTAGGTCCCATTTCTTTGATTTTACTTTGATTCTCGTCTTTCCCTCCTCTCTCTCACCCAGCTCTTGCTCTTCTCGTCTCCTTCCTTCCTCTCACTTCTCTCTACCTCTTAGATACTGTTCTCCTGATGTTATCACACATCCCCCACCTCTTCCTCTCCTCATACCCTCCTTTCCCCCTTTTTATATCGCTCCATCCACTTTCTCCTCCCTGTTCCTTACTTCTCTCGTCTTCATACCTGTATCTCGCATCTCTATCCTTTTTCCCCACCTTCTCCTTCCCTCTCCTCATGCTTTCCCCATTCCTCTCTCTCAAATTCCCTCTATCTGCCTTCTCGTCTTCATCTTGCCTTCCCCATCTCTTTCATTCTTCCTCCTTACACTCTCCCCACTCATTTATTTATTTTAAAAAGTTTTTCTCTATACCACCTTATCCTTCAATCAAAGTGCTTTACATTATGTAATTACTATAAACAGGTACTGGATATATTCCCTTGTCCCCGAAAAGGCACACAATCTATGTGTACCTAAGGCAACGGAACGTTAAGTGGCTTGCCCAAGGCCACAAGGACTGCGTATAGGACTAGAAACCCCAGTCCCTCTGGCCTAAGATTGCTGTCCCCAGGTGGGACTTGAACTCCCAGCCCTCCAGCCTGAGATACCACGGCCTAACCACTAGGCCATTCCTCCCCCTTCATTTCCCTCTTCTCCATCTCCCACCGCTCCCTTTTTCTTCATTCTCGTTCATCTTAGTCTTCTCTGGGTGAACAGAGACAAACCTCTTCTTTTGGTTCTTCAAATTAGCGAGTATCTCAATAGGGTCCTTCTGGTTTAGAAAGAACTGCAGACACTGTTCCACTTCAGTTTAGGACTCTGAGCCAGAGAAGAGCTGCAAAGTTCCTGTGCCTCCTTGTAACCTTCCTTCTCCTCTGTTCTGACCAGCAGCTCCTGATGAGACCCCTGTGATGCCATCGTTTAAGCAGCCTTGAAAATCCTTCCTCAGAAGTCTATGTGCAGATATGGAGCAGCTCCCCAGTGCTGCTCATTACTTTTCCTCTAGTCATTCCTGTAATTGAGCACCAGTTGTACCAGTTCTCCTTCCTCTCCTAGGTGCTCAGCTTAATGCTAGAGACACCACACTTTGGTACAAGACCTCTCCCTCATTAGGAAAGACTTCTACTCCATCTCTGTGGTACAGTGGCTGTGAAACCAGAGACCCAGATTTGAATTTGCATTGGAGTTTTGTACTCTCCTCCTCTCTGCTCCATTTTCATATGAGGGACTCACAGCATTACTTCACCGAGATCTGCTGGATGAGGCAGAGATCAGAACATTCCCTCCCGTTCTAGCAATAGGCAGGTTAAAGAGCATATGAAATGCCATACTGGGTCAGACCAAGTGACAGGTGCTATGCAGGCGAGCCTCTCTCCCTTTAAGGATCTGATGGAGAAAACTAACCACGCAAAGGGGCTTTTACCTAACTTGTGTGTTCTGTTGGTGCTGAAACCGTGTCAGAAACTGAGCCACTTTAGATTCTCAGAAGAAGAGTTGGGGGTGGGTGGGGGAGTGGGGTGAACAGAGATGAGCAAATACCTTTATGGCTGGGGCTAAATTAGTACCATGGAGGCATTACTGGAAAATAGCCTAAAAGGTGTTGTACCACATGAATTGGACTCTGGTGTGGTTATATAGAGCTAATAAGCATTGTGGACCTTAGTGCTGGAAGGGTTATGAGAGAAGGTGCTCTGATGCATATGCTACGGAATGCATAAAGGTTAAAGAGAACTTCTCGCATAGAGCTACTAGAGATCCTAATAAAATAAAAATAAAAATATAGGACATCAGTGGTCTCCGAAGAGGCAAAAATCCAAAGCCCAAATATAAGAAAAATATAATGACTGCACATGACAGCCCAACAATATAGAAAAGGTTATTGATGAGAACACTGCCAGAAGATGAATCCTCATGCCAGCATTTCAGCAATCCACTTGCTTGTATCAGGAAATCATCATTTCATGTTGTCAAATTATACTAAACACATTCCACTTCAAACAATCCGGTTTTCATGCAGAAAAAACAGCACAGACACCACAGTCGACACTATGCTCAGTGATATCCACTCTGTCCTCAACTGTGGTGATGCTGCTGTCCTGGTATCCTTAGATCTTACTGTTGACTTCAGTCTTATTGACCACTCCTTACTACTTCATCATCTGGCAGAACTAGACATTGAAGACTGTTGCCCTCTGGATCACCTCTCAAACTCAAGCTCAACATTTCCAAATCTCATCCAATGTAGATTACTGGCTGAGATGTTCACTCTTCAGCAGGTCTCCAACATCTCAGCAAAGATCTCACCCTGATGACCCTTAAAATCCTGGACCGTCTCTTTGAACCTCACCTTTCATTTGACCCACAAATCTCTACTACTGTCAAATCCTGTTTCTTCTTTCTATGGCAATTACACTCGATAAAGTCAAATACAAATAAACTATAAACCATTAATCAGATATACAAGTTGCAAAGACTCACATATGCTGCAGCATCTCTGCTTAATCACTTCTGTATCTGTCCTTGAAACACAACATCTGAATAGGTCAAAAGACAAACAAAACAATGCCCACAAGGATGGTGGCTTTTAAAGCCAGAGAACAGAAAGCTGAATGGTCTAATGTGTCCCTCAAATTTCATGACATTTAAAAGCAGAAACATGGAATCAATGTGCATTTTTCTGAAGTAGAGAATATGGAAACGTTTATTATTCTTATGTGCACTCCCTCTGAGGGTTTTTTGATATTAGATTAAATCAATAACCCACGCAATTAATTTTTTGTTATAGCATCATTCGAAGTAATACCACTGCAGTTTACAATAGATCTGGACAGCCAATATCAGCCAAAAACAGTGACAGGTCAGTAAACCAATAATGAAAAACATACATGATGTTTAAAAGCATATAGTCCAACAACAAATAAACAGGTCAGTAACAAAAAAAAAGGACACAGAAGATATCCATTTGCACATACAAAGATCAATGTAACCCTCACTAATAGCTGTAGAGAAGAACCATGCTTTTGGAAGCTTTTAAAATTTAAATAAAATTACTACTCATGCGGAGACAGAGGAAGAGAATTCCTTTTTTCACTCAACAGTAGCCGAGTAGTGCATAAACCATCGTTAGCCCTGCAGACTTAGGAAAGCCATTGCTTATCTCTGGTAGTGTGCAACAAGGAAGATATCTATGCTTTCAGATCCAGGTGGGATTGGGTACTTGTGACCTGATCGTTGGCCACTGTCAGACAGGATTATTTATATTTATGTCTGTTTATTAAAATCTTGATATACTGCTTTTTGCATGGCTAGCAGCAAAGTGGGTTACAACCAATATAATTCAAATAAAGGCAGGAAAGGAACTCCATAATGTAAGAGAAAAGGACAGCAAGAGAAGAGGAAAGATTGAAGGAGGAATACTAAAATAAAACTGAACAATACAAAATTAAACATAAAAAGTGAAAGAGATTGAATTCTGGGCCCACAGACTAAGGCATTTGCAGACCTGTAAACCACATAAATGCCGCTTTTGGGATATTCAGCAACACTAACACGGTTAGATATAGCACGCTTAGCGCTGCTGAATATCCCTGGATTATCTCCACTACACCACTTATCTTTGGGCCGTGTTGTGGACATTCCAGTGGCAGCACCAGTCGCTAATCAAGCGGCAGCGATATTGCACCACTGTCCAGTTAGCGCCTGCGGGTAAAAGATAGGCTAGCTTTACCTGTGGGAGCTAACCGGGTAGTGGCTCGATACCACTGCTGCCTGGTTAGCCTCTGTGGGCTGCGCAGAGACCCCCGATATTCAATGCCAGAGCCACATATGACCCAGGCATTGACTATCAGAGTTTAAAGGTTGGCGGCAACAGCTATGCACCGTAGCAGTGAATAGCAGTCCCTGTGAGTCTCGAGTCCCTGGCACTACCCCTTGCTTCTGGTACTCTGGAAAGACTTTCTCAAAGTAACATCTGGTAGAGTGTTCCAGAGGTGAGAGGTTAAGAAACAGAAGGCTGAGCAACGTATGGATTTTAAGTATGCCCAAGAAACTGAAGGAAGAACTAAAAAATTAAAGTTTTGAGAATGCAGGGCCCTCATGGAGGAGTAGCCTAGTGGTTAGAGCACTGGCTTACTAACCAAGAGACCAGTGTTCGATTCCCACTAGCACTCATTGTGGCTTTGGGCAAATTACTTAACACTACATTGCCTCAGAAGAAAGGACTGGCAATCTACTTTTGGTCACATTGCCAAGAAAACCCAGAAGCTGCTGGGTCACCAGAAGTCAGCATTGACTCAAAGGTACACATTGCATTGCAGGCCCATGTGGGATGGTATGAAGTGATAAGAGATGAGACACACACATCAGGCATACAGGTTTTCCATTGTAAGCATAAGAACCTTGAAGTGAAACCGATAAGACAAGAGGCAACCGGGGGGGCGGAGCCTGCGCGAAGACAAGATGGCAGCTTGAGTTCTTAGCTCCCTGGACCCCAGCAAGAATCCTGTGAGAAACTGTGAGTTAACGGAGACAAGTGGGTACTATAACTGCTCTGGCACATTGAGAGTGTGATGGCCAATATTAAGCCCGCGAAATTGGACTTTGCGGCCGGCGGCAATTCAGGATCAAAGAGGGCAAAGTCAGATCCCCTATCCCCGCACAAGATGGCTGCTACACGGGAGTCGGAGGAGCTGATGAGAGAGCTGTTGGGGGAGATGCGATCGGTGAAGGAGTTGGTCCTGGCGAATGGTGAAGCGTTGGGGAAAGTGCAAGGTGAAATGCAGGATATGAGAGAGCAAATGGAGAGGCTTACGAACAGGCTGGATAATATAGGGGCGTCAGTCGCAGCACACGAGGAAAAACTTGCATGTGTGGACAAGCTTGAGAAAAAATTGGAGAGACTGGAATTAAGTTTGGAAGATGTTGCAAACAGAAATAGAAGGAACAATGTTCGCATGTTAGGCGTCCCGGAGGGTGCTGAGGGGTCCGACATGATCTCTTTTCTAATTAAAACCCTGCCCTCGATGTTGCATTTGAAGACCTCCAGCCCGTTGGATATTGAGAGGGCGCATAGGATTCCTGCACAGCCCAACTTACACGCTCGGGGCCCGAGACCGATCATTTTTTGCCTGCTGCGATATCAACATGTAGTGCAGATCTTAGAAGCATCAAAGTCTTTGCGGTCAGTTGCCTTTGAGGGGCACAGGATTTTATTCTTTCCCGACTTCTGCAGAGTGACTGTAGAAAAGCGAAAACAGTTTCTCGCCCTTCGACCCCGACTTCAACAACTGCAGGCCCGGTACGGGCTGTTTTATCCCGCTCGACTTAAAGTTACATTAAACAACCAGACGAAGTCTTTTGACGTCCCGGCGATGGCGGCACGTTATGTCGAGGAGCAAGAGGCTTTGCAGATGCGGTAGCCATCTTTGTCAAGACGTCGGACTTATTGTTTCTGGAGAAGAAGGCTCTGTGAGATAGTGCTGCTTCTTCTAAGCTCCACAGGACATATGGGTGCCTAACAGCAGTATGTTGGGTTGCCCCTTGTCTGGGGCCAATTGTAATATGTCAGTGAAATTAATCATTGTATGCTAGTTAATACTGGGGTCTTAGGGAAATTTTTTTGATCTGTGTGGGAGGGGGGGTTGTTCTCCCTTAGTGTATCTGCTCTGGTATAAGATGGCTTGGATGGTCAGTGGAGCAGTGAAGGGGAGGGGTTTGGTTCCTGGTTTATTCATATATATATATATAATAACCCCCTGTTGCCTGTATATTGGGGATATGGCTGAATTTATGAGTGGGATGGGGGTTTAAGGGGTCATCACTTATAACAGAAGATGATATATCTGTGCCATAGACAGCTAGTATCTGCTATTTAAGAAGGTAGTGTTTCTCAAGCGAAGCAGGTTTTGTTTTTTTTTCTTATTGTAAGGCCGGGGGGGGGGGGCTGGGGTTTTCGAGGGCCATCTGGTTGTTGTGTATGCTCATCCATTATGTATTTTTCCTTGGAGACACAGTTGATACCTTGCAAGCTTAGCTATGGTTTTCACTGCTCGGCTGTCCTAGATATTTGTGGAAAGGGGGTGCAGACCAGAAAGAGCGGGGTATGGCTCTTTACTGACAAGAATGGGCTTGGTTAAATGCCTATCCCTAAATGTCAAGGGGATAAATCACCCTATCAAGCGTAAGAAAATACTATTGTATTGTCAGAAGCATTCTGCTGATGTAATCCTTCTACAAGAGACACATCTGTCTTCCAGTGAGACACAAAAGCTTGCACTAGGCAAATTCAGTCTAGTAGCTCATGCCCCTGCGTGTATGAAAAAAAATGGGAGTTGCAATTCTGATTAGGAAGTCGCTTAAGTTCCAGGTTCTGTCTTCCCGGGCTGACACAGAAGGCAGATGGGCTGGGGTGCATCTTCTTATAGAAGGTCAACGGGTGTGCATCTTCAATGTGTATGCTCCTAATAATGACAATCCTTCCTTCTTCCAACTGTTAGCAGCTGTTATCCAGGAGTATGCCAGTTATCCAGTAATCATCGGGGGAGATTTTAATCTGGCTCTTGATCCCCTAATTGACCGGAAACCTAGTAGGATGCGTAAAAGAGATAGAGCCTTGGAAGTACTGCATTCGATAATGGAGACTTTTGGAATGGTGGATATCTGGAGGCTACACCACCCAACAGAAGCTGATTATACTTTCTTCTCACATCCGCATGGCTCTCACTCAAGAATAGACTTCTTTTTAGTGTCCCAAGCATTGGTTCAGAGTGTGAGTGAATCTGGAATCCTTAGTACCAACGTCTCGGATCATGCTGCTATAGTGATCGCTTTAGACCTTAAGGTCGAATCCTGCAAAAAGGAGTCGTGGTTCTTTCCCAGGCACTTGCTAGCAGATGAACCATTTAAGATATACCTTCGGGGAGCCTTGCATGAGTATTTTGAGAAAAATCAGGTCAGTGATACCCCTGTATGGGCCTGGTGGGAAGCGTTTAAAGCCTCAATGAGAGCACAGATAACTAGCTATGTGATTGCCCAGCGTAGGGCTGTTCGGGCTGAGCTGAAGGCCCTTGACGAACAGATACGGGCTGGAGAGAGACTTCTACAGCGGCAATTTAGTAACAGGGTTTTGACACAGCTGCAAAAGTTAAGATATGCCTATAATTCGGCTCTCAGCTCAGAGGTTGAAAGAGCTGCCTTTCCCATGCAAGTGCGATATCATGTGGAGGCAAACAAAGCGGGGAAAGTTTTGGCTTCACAACTTAAGCCTCGTGAAGAAAAAACTCGAATTGTGGTAATAGAAGATGAACATGCAGGCCCTCTTTATAAGGATCAGGAAATCTCAGATGCTTTCTCTGAATTTTATCGCCAGCTTTATGCGTCTGAGGGAGTCAGCGAGACGGCTGAGGCGCAGAGCTTCCTGGATCAGATTGCTCATCCTTGCCTGGAACCGGACCAGAAAGCTGCCCTGTGTGAACCGATCCGACTGGAAGAGCTCAAGTTGGTGTTATCAACGATGGAGAGTGGGAAAGCAGCGGGCCCAGACGGAATCCCAGTAGAGTTTTATAAGGTGCTGGTGTCAGAACTTGGTCCGCAGTTGTTGTTTTTTTATCTCCAGCTTCAAGAACAAGAGTGCCTTTCTGGGGCCTTTGCGGACGCTACTATAGTTGTTCTGCCGAAGCCAGGGAGAGACCCGAGCCAAGTGGGTAACTATAGACCTATCTCACTTCTTAATGCTGACTACAAGTTGTACTCTTCTATTCTCGCTGCCCGCCTTAAGAGGGTTATGGAATCCTTGATTCATCGGATCAATGTGGTTTTATTGCTGGAAGGTCCACTATGGACAATGCTAGGCTGCTCTGTAACATTCTGGAGATTACAAATGGCTTGGATTCCCCATACATTGGTCTCTCACTGGATGCTGAGAAGGCCTTTGATAGGGTGGAGTGGCCTTTTCTGTTCCTAGTCCTGGAATGGTTTGAATTTCCTCCCTCATTTATTCGGATGGTGAAGCTATTATACACCAATCCGGGAGCTCGGATTCTGGCCAATGGCATGCTGTCTCAACCTATCTCCCTGCATAGAGGAACACGGCAAGGCTGTCCTATGTCACCTTTGCTCTTCAATTTGGCGTTGGAACTACTGCTGCTAAGGATACGGCAGGCAAGTGCGATCAGAGGAGTAGCTATTGCGGATCTTTGGGTGAAGGCCTCTGCGTATGCTGACGATCTGTTGCTGTTCCTTACTCCGGAATCAATCTCTCCAGTGTTATATCATATAGGAAGATATTCCGACCTCTCCGGCTATAAAGTCAACTGGACAAAGTCTGTAGCATTTCCTCTTAATAAATATGGGAACCGGTCGATGGTACAACAGTTCGGGTTTCAGTGGGAGTCATCGACAGTCAAGTATCTGGGAGTGCAATTCGGTAGTCCGGTTGATGAAATTCTTAGAATAAATGGAGAACGTATGAAGGAAACAGCGCATCTTTTCACAGTAAAATGGTCCCCTCTACACCTCACTTGGTGGGGTAGACTGGATTCTCTCAAGATGGTGTTGGTACCGAAGATAAAATTACATCCTGGGAATGGTCCCAATATTTTTCAAAGAGTCACTATACAAGGAGCTTGAGAGGATTTTGTGTCGCTTCCTGTGGAATGGGAAGACACCAAGAATTGCGTTGAAGAAACTGAAAGCTTCCAAGGAATTTGGGGGAGTGCAATTCCCGGATTTCTTTCTATATCATCAGGCAGCAATCTTAAGTCAAGGGGTATTCTGGGCAGGGGAATCTGGAGACACCCAGAAACCTATGTGGCTGGAAGTAGAAGAGCGCTTGGTTTCTCCGCGTCCATTGAGCTTGATTATGGGGATGACAATGTTGGAGACCTCTAAGTTGGGGCGCGTTATTCTGTCTACGCAAAAGGCTTATCAGGGTTTGTCGCTCTGTCTGGGTGCTGACAACTCCATATCCAGAAGAATGCCCATTTGGAATAATCCTGACTTTCAAATAAATAAGCGGATGGTATCTTGGAAAGCTTGGCAGCAATGTGGAATATGGCGCCTGGGACAGTTATTCAGGCAGGACCAGTGGAAAAGCTTTCAAATGTTATTTGAGGAGTACAGCCTGCCGACCTCGTGTTTCTTTCAATGGCTACAGCTACAGCATTGTGTGAGACAGAAGATAAAAAATCCTGCCTTGGTGAAGGACAAGTGGGGTCTGGAGGAGTTAGTCGGAGAGCTTGTCTTGCGGAAAGGCCGTGCAGCAAGTATATATGGATTCCTCCGGAGTAAGTTGCCAACCCAGACTCTAGGATTACGGAGAGTATGGGAAGAAGATTTGGAAGTCTGTCTACCTCTGGATCAATGTTTTTCTCATTGGGGATCGTTAGTGCGACCCTCTCGATCAGCCTCCCTTACTCAATCCATGTTTTTCTTCGCACACAGGGCGTTCCTCACGCCGGTCAGAGTGGCCAAGTGGAGCAAAGGCGCGTCTCAATATTGCTGGACCTGTGATAAGGAGCTTGGAACGCTGCGACATATGATATTGGACTGTTTAAGCCTTCAGGGGTACTGGGGGGCCGTTTGGAAGAAGATTCAACAGGTGTTGCACTTCACACACCCACTATCCTGGAAGATCGTTGTACTAAGGGCTTCCGCCGGGATTCCCAATATTGAGAAGGAACACTTTTTGTGTTGAACTTTATGCTGGCAATTGCTATAAAAGTAATTCTCATGAGATGGAAGGATCCGGTGAAGTTAAGCTGGCTACACTGGTGGAACTTAGTATGTCTCTACAGCCGATATGAAAAGGTTTATGATCATATTTATGCCTCCAGGGATATGATGGGGGATGGAAGCAAGTGGTCTGCACTAGATAGATACTCAAATGTTAACGGATGCTGAGCAGTGGGGGTGGTCTGAACTTGCAAGGTATCGGGGAGGGGAAGGGGAGGGAAGGTATGTCTGCAGGGGTGCCGCTGTTCTGGCACATTTTGATTGTAAGTGTACTTTTGGGTTTATGTTTTGTTCTGCTTTTTCTTTGTGTTGGAAAATGTAAATATACTGAATAAAAAAATAAAAAAAAAAGACAAGAGGCAACCTGTGGTTCTGAAAGAGTAAGGGAGTAACACGATCATATTTGGCAGTGTTTGACAGAAAACAAATAGCTGCATTCTGAACCAGTTGTAGTTTCCTCAGTTGGAATTTATATATTTATTTTAAAAGATTTATATTCCACTCAATAGCCTAGGCGAATAACATTCACAATTAAAAACATGACCAAATAAATAAATAATCAAAGTTACATCAACCGCTGAATTAGATTGCCCAGAATTTGCCTCAAAGGCAGCCATAGGAAAAGCTATAAAAACCAAGTTTTTTATTTGACGAAAAGTCAAAATTTCAGACACACTGCACAAGTCACGTGGTAAGGAATTCAAAATGCTAGGAGCAATCAGAGAAAATCCTGTTCCACAGTGCTTGAAAGTATATCTTCTGAAATGAAAGTATAAGCAAAGCTGCATCTTGGGATCAAAGTGACCACGGAGGACAATAAATTGATAAGAGAGCCAAAAGGCTCAAAGGAGCCTGCTGGTTAAGGCATTTAAATATAAGCATAATCGTCTTACAGAACACATGGAATTTAACAGGAAGCCAATGTAAAGCATACAAGTGTTGTGATGTAGCGTTGAAATGTTTACCACCTGTTAGCAAGAGGGCAGCTGCATTTTGGACAGATTGTAAAGGTCAAAGGACACAAAATAGTAAGCCTAAATAAATTACAGTAATCTAAATGGACCAATACCAAAGTCTGGACAACAGAATGAAAATTATCCGCAGATAAATACGGCTTAAGTCTTCGAAGAAGATATAACTTAAAAAATGTAGTTTTAGCTTATTTTTGAATGTGAGACTGCATATTTAAGTGAGCGTCAAGAAGAACGTCCAGTTCCTGAACAGGCCTAACATTAGGAAACAAATTATCAGCCTGCACTGATGAAGATAAAGGACTTGGAAAGACCCACGAAAGATATAGTACCTCTGTCTTCTTTACATTTAAAGCCAGTTTATTTAAAGACATCCAAGCTTTTATTGAAGAAAGACAAATTCATATATTTCATCGAATTCTATGGATGCTGGACTCATTGGACGTTTAGTCTTATCCAACATGGTGCATTTTATAGGAAGGAAAGTTACAGGGTCTGAATGAGAGTCTGGGTACAATAAGGCTGTGGGCAAAGTTTAACAATGTAATGCAGAAGGAGTCTGTGGCTGCAGAGATTGCAATCATACTCTATGCATACCCTAAAGCCGGGGTCTCAAACACGCGGCCCGTGAGAGAGTTTTGTGCGGCCCGCGACGGAGGAAAACAAACAAACAAACAAAAAAAAAATAAAACCCTGGCTTCTTCTGCTGCTGCTGCAGCAGTGCAAGCAGCAGAATCAGCTGTCCCGTGGCCCCTTCCCCTCTGTCCAGAAGAGCCCTGAGTCTGATCCATCAGTGGCAGGCTTTTATTTATTTATTTATTTATTTTATTTTATTTAGCTGTATTTATATCCCGCTTTTCACCGGGTCAAAGCGGTCAATTGGGAGATACATTTAACACGAGGGGATATGACACACATACGCTAATACTTACAGGGAACATGGGCAATGGAGGGTTAAGTGGCTTGCCCATGACCACAAGGAGTACCTATAGGACTAGAAATCCCAGTCCCTCCGGCCTGAGATTGCTGTCCCCCAGGTGGGACTTGAACCCCCGGCCCTCCGGCCTGAAGTACCTTGTCCTAACCACTAGGCCACTCCTCCAACTCTTTTCAAGCCGAAGAGAGTATTTCCCTCTCGCGCGGCTTGAAAAGTGAATAGGCTTAAGCCGCGCGAGAGAGAAATACTCTCTTCGCGGCTTGAAAAGCCCGCCGCTGATGGAGCAGACTCAGGGCTCTTCTGGACAGAGGGGAAGGGGCCGCGGGACAGCTGATTCTGCTGCTGCCACGGCTGCAGCAGCAGCAGCAGCAGCAGCAGAAGCCAGGGTTTTTTTTTTTTTAAAATGACAGTTAATTCTGCCGCTGCCACGGTGGCAACGGCAGCAGCAGAAGCCAGGTTTTTGTTTGTTTTTTTTAATTTACTTGGGCTGATGGGGGTTAGGAAGGACTGGAGGTGGGCTGATGGGGGGGGGGGTTAGGACTGGAAATGGGCTGATGGGGGTTAGGAAGGACTGGAGGTGGGCTGATGGGGGGGAGTTAGGACTAGTAATGAGCTATGGAGGGGCTAAGACTGAAATGGGGTAATGGGGGTTAGGACTGGAAGTGGGCTAATGGCAGCAGGGGGGTTAGGACTGGTAATGGGCTATGGGGGGGCTAAGAATAAAAATGGGGTGATGGGAGGGTTAGGACTGGAAGTAGGCTGTTGGGGGGCTTAGGACTGGTAATGGGCTATGGGAGGGCTAGAAATGGTAATGGACTGGGGGGTTGCTAGGACTGGAAATGGGCTTAGTGGAGGGAGCTAGGACAGGAAATGGGCTGATGGTGGGGCTAGGATAGGACTGGAAATGGGCTGATGCGGGGACTAGAAGAGAGCGGATGCTGGGTGGGCCTGGAACTAGAAGGGAGCGGATGCTGGGTGGGGCTGGAACTAGAAGGGAGCTGATGTTGGGGGAGGATTAGAATGGGATGGGGCTGGGAGAGTGAAATGGAGAGGGGAAAAATATTTTGTGTGGGAGGGAAGAAAAATCTAAAATTGGCCGGGTATTGGGAGAGTAAGTGGTGATTGAGAATGGAGGGGTAAAATTTGAGTGGATGAAATAGGAATGAGGAAGGAGCAAAATGAGAAAGATTAGTATGTTAAAGCAGATGTAGAGAGAGAATGGAAAAAAAACTAGAAGAGAGAAGAAAGGACAAATGGACAGCAGACGATGGAGAGTTAGCAGAAGACACGAAGAAACCAGAAGAAAGTGGCTGGAACAATTGCAACTGAAAAAAATGCACAAAAAGGTAGAAAAATATCTATTTTGAATTTATTAACTGGAATATGTCAGCTCTGGGAAATGTGCATCATTAACGTTTGCGCTTTGTATGGTAACATTATGCAAATTTATGCAAATGAGGCCCCGTGTCTTATGCAGCCCACGGGTTACTTTACACGTCCTCATTTGGCCCTCAAAGCAATTTGAGTTTGAGACCCCTGCCCTAAAGACTTATACTGATAAACCGTGATCAGAACCAATGCCCCATTCTGACGGCCATCTCAAATTATGCTTTAGAAACAAAAATGTGGAAAACATCAGATATATGCTAAATATAAATATTGTGTAAATGACAGCATGTTATCCGAGGACAACAGTGGAAGAACGTATCAAGAATGGCTTTGCCACAGTAATTGCTCTATTGTGTGCAGTGACCTGACCTCTGGATACTTCCAGGGAAGTGAAAGGAGGGGTGCAGGAAAAAGGCATCACTGCATGTTTGACCTGAAGACAATGAAGTCTCCTGTTCCTCTTAAACCTGGATTTGTGTCATTATTCCTGAAAGGAAATGCTTAGGTTAAAATATCATTCCTGTCCCCTGTACTATGTATATACTGTACTATGCCCTGCTGAGATCCTGGCTTGGAATTTCCTTTATCCAGGTTACAATCGACTTAGTCTGCTGAACCTTCTAATAATTCAATCACAATCCATTTCTCAAATGATATGGCCCAAAGCCAATTATATTATTCATTGACTAGAAAATTAAGAATTATCATCATCACTCCAATAAATGTCATTAAGCCTTGCAAGAAGGGAATTAGAGTAAATTAAGGACCATAAGAATAAATTTGGACATTGGGCCATTGAAAGGCTTAATCCTGAGTTAATTGTATTTTACCTTGTGTATATTTGATGCACTTTTTAAAAGACTGAAATTTCTGATATAGATGTGGGTGTCTCGCTTCATATATTAAGCAAAACAAAAATATTCGAGAACAGATAAAAGATTGCTTTTTCAAGGTAAATGATTATAGCTCATACGCTGAAACAGGGCACAAAAGGCTTCATTTTATAATAGTTCAGCTATGTGAGAAATCCAAAAAAAGCCCCCATTTTAAGCTTATTTTATAAGGACATCAGCCTATGTCTTTATAAAATAAGCCCATTGTAACATACACATGCCAACACATGCATTTATATGTTCTCCAAATGTTATAGATATGTGTGCATTTTTAGTTTACATGTGTAACCATGGATTTTATAAAAGAGTTCTTATCAGAGCTCTGCCCCTAGAATGCCTACACATGGAGGGTAATTTTACAACCCCCCACATTGCTGCTGCATGTCCCGTCCACACATAGACAGCCTAGAGCAGGCATAGCTTGAGGTGCCCAGGTATGTGTGAACATCATAGTATTCTATAATGTGCTTTTAGCAGTTAGCAATAAAATGGTTTACAAAATTAAAGTCTCTAAAATTTAACATCAACGGTATTAATAAACACATACAGGGAGTCGGGACAAGAATGGAGTAGGAGAGAACTGCAGAGAGGATCTCAGGGTCCCATCACTCTACAAAGAACTAAAAGCTAGCTCAAAAAAAGAAAGTACGTTTTCAAACTCTTCTTGAATGATTTCAACGAACTATCTTGATGTATGTTTATAAAGGTAAGGAGTTCCAAAGGGCGTGAGGCAAGAAAATAAATGACGAGTGGACTCATGACAGACTATATCGTTAGCTGGAACAACAAGATGATTGTGGCTTTGGAGCAAAGGGTACAAGCCAATACATATGGAATAAGAGAGTCTGATAGATAAAGGGGTAAACCTGAATAAAAAGCCTTATGGGCCAAGAGTAAAACTTTAAACTTAGTTCAGCAAGATACTGGTAACCAATGATGAGAGCTAAGCAATGGAGTGACATGATCAGATATCTTAGAAAATGTAAGAAGTTTCATAGCAGTATTCTGTACTCTTTGTAGATGATGGATAGTGGATAATGTTAGACCAATGTAAAGAGTTGCTGTAGTCTAACTTGCTGTGACCAAACAAAGACCAATTACATACAATTAGAGAGTAATTTTCACACAGTCATTTACATGAATAAAATAGCAATTTATCTTGGTAAACTAAGCTGTGAAAAACTGCCCTCATTCAATTCATCTAAAGGTGTACTGTACACAGTTTTCCATAGTGCATGCACTTTTAGCTAAGCTGCAGAGAGGTGTCCCCAGTAGCAAATTTAGGTTAGGAGAGGAGAATAGTTCACAGACACAGTTAACATACTAGATGACAGCACATGTAAATAAAAGTAACTCATGTAGTCTGCCCAGTTGAGATGTACACTCGTTAGCAAACATTTGGTATATTAGCATGCCTTTAAAAACTCTAATATGTACAAAAACAATTTAATATACACATTAATGCAAGCTAAGTTGATTTGCACATGTTAGAAAGTTTGAATATGTTTTAAAAATGTCTGATAAAGTCAATATATGAAACACATGAAAAACAAAAGGGATCTTTTATTAAAGAGCACTGGGGGGGGGGGTTACACCTAAATGTCCCAAGAGCACCGAAACTATGGTGCGTTAGCTACAACACCACTGCATTATCTGTCGGGGAAGGGGGGTGCAGAAAGCATTTCCCCAGCAGTTAACTCAGAGCACAATTGAAGGAAATATCGATACATCGGGAAGATGTCTTACAACTATTAGATAAACTGAAGAGTAGCAAATCACCTGGGCCGGATGGTATACATCCAAGGGTGTTGAAAGAACTGAAATATGAGATTGCAGACCTGCTATCAGTAATCTGTGAACTATCATTAAAATCATCTCTAATACCTGAAGATTGGAGGATCGCCAATGTAACACCAATTTTTAAAAAGGGTTCCAGGGGTGATCCGGGAAACTACAGACCGGTGAGCCTCACGTCAGTACCGGGAAAAATGGTAGAAACCATCATAAAGAATAAAATTACTCAGCATGTAGATAGTCACAACCTAATGGGAGACAGCCAACATGGCTTTAGACAAGAAAGACCTTGTCTTACTAATCTGTTATGTTTTTTTGAAGGAGTGAATAAACAGGTGGACAAAGGTGAGTCGGATGATATTGTGTATCTGGACTTTCAGAAAGCCTTTGACAAGGTCCCTCATCAGAGACTTTTGGCAAAACTAAAGTGGAGTGGAGGAGTGGCCTAGTGGTTGGGGCAAGGAACTTCAGGCCGGAACGTCGGGGGTTCAAATCCCACTAGAGGACAGCAACCTTGGGCCGGAGGGACTGGGGTTTCTAGTCCCACAGGTGCTCCTTGTGGTCTTGGGCAAGCCACTTAACCCTCCATAGCCCATGTTCCCTGTAAAATAGTTATCTCCAAGTTATAATGCCCTGTTCAATGTAATTTCAGTTTGTTCAATGTAAACCGCACTGATGAAGAATAGCGCGGTATATAAGAGAATATAAATAAATAAATAAAGAGTCATGGGATAGGAGGCAGTGTACTATTGTGGATCAGGAACTGGTTAAAAGATAGAAAGCAGAGGGTAGGGCTAAATGGCCAATTTTCCCAATGGAGAAAGGTGAATAGTGGTGTACCCCAGGGATCTGTGCTGGGTCCGCTGCTTTTTGACATATTCATAAATGACCTGGAAAGTGGAATAACGAGTGAGGTTATCAAATTTGCAGATGACACAAAACTATTTAAAGTTGTTAAAACCCAAGACGATTGTGAAAAATTGCAAGAGAATCTTGATAAATTGGAAGACTGGGCATCAAAATGGCAGATGAAATTTAATGTGGACAAGTGCAAGGTTATGCACCTAGGGAAGAAAAACCAAAACTATGGTTACACGATGCAAGGTTCCACATTAGGAACCACCACCCAGGAAAAAGATTTAGGCGTCATTGTGGATACCATGTTAAAACCCTCGGCCCAGTGTGCAGCGGCGGCCAAGAGAGCAAATAGAATGCTAGGTCTGATAAGGAAAGGAATGGAAAATAAAACAAAAGATATTATAAATGCCTCTATATCGTTCCATGGTGAGACTGCACCTTGAATATTGTGTGCAATTCTGGTCGCCGTATCTTAAAAAGGATATAGCGATTTTAGAAAAGGTTCAGAGAAGAGCCACCAAAATGGTAAAGGGGATGGAAGGATACTCCTATGAAGGAAGGCTAAAAAGGTTAGGGCTCTTTAACCTGGAAAAGAGACGGCTGAGGGGAGATATGATAGAAATCTATAAATTAATGAACGGAGTGGAACAGGTAAACGTAGATCGATTGTTTACGTTATCAGCATATAGAAAGACTAGGAGACATGAAATGAAGCTACAGGGTAAACTATTTAAGACTAATAAAAGAAAATATTTTTTCACTCAACGTGTAATCAAACTCTGGAATTTGTTACCAGAGGATGTAGTAAAGGCTGTTAGTGTAGCTGGGTTTAAAAAAGGTTTGGACAAGTTCCTGGAGGAAAGGTCCATAAACCATTATTAAGAAGTGACCGAAGATATCAATACTTGACCCAGTACAGGCATTGTGGAACTTGTGTCTCTTGGGGAAACTGCTAGGTACTTATGACCTAGATTGGTCACTGTTGGAAACAGAATACTGGGCTTGATGGACCTTGGTCTGACCCAGTATGGCATATCTTATGTTCTTATGTTCCCATAATGCAAGCCACAGTAGCACAGGTGCACTTGACTCCACCTATGGAGGTGAGCCCATTCTAATAGCAATAACAACAACAATTTTTGTAAGGGCCATCAAGTTGGTGTCAACTCATGGCGACCCTCTAGATCAGGGATCTCCAAACCTGTCCTGAAAGGCCACCATCCAGCCAGGATTTTGGGATATCCCTAAAGGAGTGGCCTTAGTGGTTGGGGCAAGGTACCTCAGGCCAGAAGGTCGGGGGTTCAAATCCCACTAGAGGACAGCAACCCTGGGCCGGAAGGACTGGGGTTTCTAGTCCCACAAGTTATAATGCCCTGTTCAATGTAATTTTGGTTTGTTCAATGTAAACCGCCTTGATATCATGGAAGGCGGTATATAAGAAATAATAAATAAATAAATAAAATAAGTTACATTTGAATACGATGGGGGCAATGCATGCAAATATATCTCATGCACATTCATTAGGGATTTCCCGAAAAACCTGGCTGGAATTGCAGCCCTCCAGAACAGGTTTGGAGACCCCTGCTCTAGATAGTTGTCCTAAAAATTGTGTTCGGTCTTCAGTCAGGCAGCTCATTTTTGACAGACTGGCACTCGTAGCTGCTGTTATTGTATTGATCCATCTCATTGCTGGCCTTCCTCTTTTGTGTTGACCTTCTACCTTGCCAAGCATGATGTCTTTCTCTTTCTCTAATGATCTCTCTCTTCGCATGATGTGTCCAAAGCATGAAAGTCAAAGTCTTGTCATCTGAGCTTCTAAAGAAAGCTTAGGTTTGATCTCCTCTAGTACCGACTGGTTTGTTTTTCAGGCAGGCCATTGTATACCAGTATTAGTCGCCAGCACCATAATTCAAAAGGCATCAATTTTCTTCCTTTCTATCTTTTTTCCACTGTCTAACTTTCACATCCATATGACGTTACTGAAAATGCCATGGCTTGAACAAGTCAAATCTTTGTATGGAGAGAGACATCTCTGCTCTTGAGAATCTTGTCTAGGTCCTTCATACCCATTCTGCCAAGAACAATGAGTCATTGGATTTCTTGACCGTTTATTTCTTCTTTATTGATAGTTGATCCAAGTAGGTTAAAGTTTTCCACTATTTCAATGTCTTATCCATCAACGATGAACTTATTGATTTTGCCAGTTGTCATGATCTTTGTCTTCTTTACCTTAAGATGCAGGCCCATTTAGTGCATGGTATAAATCCAGGGCTAACTGCTCTGAGCTTACTAGTCCTAACACCCATTTGTGATCCTAACACAGGTTGCAGTTAGCATGGGACAGATCCCGCACTATCATGACCCAACACTAGTTGGCAACATGTGTCCCAGCTCATCTTCAGCATGCACCAGAACACGTGCTGCCAGCTAGTACCCTTTAGTAAAAGACTTCCAAAGTGTAAAAATCAGGAAAAAAGCCAAACAAATTGAGAAACCAAGCCTTGTCTACTTCCCTCCTGCCCAGTAGAGTTGTTTGGGTTATAACTGCTGTTCCATTCAGGCTGTTCCCCCTTCTTAATAGCACTAAAAGATCATTTCACTGCTACTTGAACAGAGATGCCAGGAGGTGCCTCTTGCCATCGAGGGGCCCTCTGTGTATCTTTTAGAAGTCTACCATTTTTGCCTCCATGTCCTCTTCTGGGAACATGTGACAAGTACACACATTTTTTTCCAGCTATCCACACTAATCAGCTGCAAAGCATACGAGGTGCGATCAAAAAGTATAGAGACTTGTACAAAAACAGAAGAAGATAACCCTGACAGTTATTGCACTCAGTCTCCTTCAAAGTAGTCCCCTTCCAATATCACACACTTCCTCCAGCGTTCCTGTCATTGCTGGAAACAATTTAGATATGCCTTTTTTTGTTATGCTGTGAAGCTGCTGTGTTGAATTTTGCTTAATGGTCTCCAAGTCATCGAATCTCCTTCCTTTCAGTGGTAATTTCAGTTTTGGAAACAAGAAAAAAAAAAAAGTCACAGGGTGTGAGGTCAGGTGAGTACGGAGGCTGACAGACTTGCTCAATTTAGTATTTGGCTAGGAACTGCTGGACAAGATGCGATGCGTGAGCTGGGGCGTTATCGTGATGAAGCAACCATTCACCATTCCTGTACAACTCTGGCCTCTTACGATAAACTTCATCTCTCCAATAAGTCAGAACTTGGACATAGTACTCTTTATTGATGGTTTGGCCTTTTGGAGCCTACTCATAGTGAACAATACCCTAGTAATCAAAGAAAACCGAGCATGACCTCAACATTGCTTGGGTCCGAGAGAGTCTGGAGTCTTCCATTGTGAGAACTGAGGCTTAGTTTCTGGGTCATAACCATAAACCCATGATTCATCACTAGAAATAATCTTTTTGATGAAATCTAAGTAATTTTCAATACATTCCAACTCCTCCCTGGCTGCAGACAGTCGATCTTTTTTGGTCAGGGGACAGGAGTTTCGGCACAAATTTTGCAGACACACATCATATCCCCAAATTGACAGTAAGAATGGACTGTAGCGACCCAAAACTGATGTCCATGTCCTCAACAAGATTCCCAATAGTCAATCGACGGTTTGAGCATATTGTGGCACGCACTGCTCAGCTTTGTCTTCGTTCCTGCTCGTGGATGGCCTTCCAGAACATTTGTCACTATCAGCACTTCGGCAGCTCTCTTGGAAAAAAACTTTTGTGCCAGTCAAACTCGAGTACAACTTATGCATTCATTGCCATACACTTGCTGTAAGTCTCTTTGCACGAATCTCCAAGTTTCTGACAGAATTTAATGCAAATTCGAAGTTCAACTTTTTCACTCATCGTAAATCTGACAAACTGTTTTTACATGATACCAAACATCATGTGATTAAAGAAAGTATAAGTGTGCTGCAGCCACACTACACTCTGCACTTGCAGAGCACATAACTAAGTCAGTGTGTGCTTAATAGCATCATAGTATGATGTATTGTTACAGAGCTACACAAGAAATCAATACTTTTTGATCACATCTCATAGGTCCACTTTGAATGAATGCACCTTATACTAATATTTCAAGAGATACAGCCAATTTTATTCATTTTTGGAATACAAAAGTATGGGGCCTATTCACAACCTCCAATAAGGTTTTGCCCTTAAAGTGCATTAAAAGAGAATTTTTAATGCATTTTAGCAGCAAAATCTCTACAGCACAGTCTTTAGAGTAAAGATGGCGTGCCTAGCATGTGGGAAGAGCGAGCCATGGCATTGGCTCTTACTGCTGCACATGAATGAGCACAAAAGAGTCAGAAGCCGTTAACTATGCATTTAAAGGTGTATTTAACTTTCTATGGTAAATGTCTGACTTCTGACTAGTTTAGCTTCGTTTATTAAAATTTCATATACCGTCAAATCATAACAGCAAGGCAGTTTACATTAAAACAAAAGGAAAAGAAACAGACCTGCAATCCAAATACCTAATACCGTTTGGTAAATAAGCCCCTATGTGAACTAGACACGTCCGCGTGCTTCACAGCTGTGCAGGCTTTTCAAAAATTGTCCCTTTAACTAAACATACAGGATAAAATGTAGGAAATTTCTTTCCCCAAGGAACTTGGGGGGGGGGGGGGAGATTTTCAGCGGCAACAACCAGCATGCTTAAAGCGGCTAGCGTCTGCCACTTTAAATTCGCCCCAGATAGTCAATGTTGAGCCATATCCGGGCACTGGCATTGCAAAATAACAATACGGTCAACCAGATATTCAAGCTAGTCAGGGCCGATATTCCACCGCTGGCCGGATTGCAAAACCAGCTAAAGTTAACAAAGCCATTCAACAGTCCTAACTTTAGCCAGTTAGGGTTAACTGGGCATCAGCCGAATATCTCCACTGCCCAGTTAACCTGTAGTGCCGCCCCCACTCTGTTCCCCCGAATGCTCTGCTTAGCGTCAGGGCATTTAGTGGCACAAACCAGGGATATTAGGCAGCACTATCCGGGTGCGTATCACGGCGAGTGGCAGGTCTGCAAACCATGTAAATGCCTTGGAATATCCCCTCCTTACAATGTATTGGGATGTATTCAAGCATCATTTTCATATACCGTAGCCACCTGAAAACAACATTCGTGCTTTGGAGACAGGGAAATATTTCCCTTCATTAATCCCCTCCTTTGTATGTCTTCTCTTCCCTTCTGTCTAACTCCGTCTTCCAGCTTTATGCTCATATTAATCTCTTTTTACACATCAAGGTCCATTCCAGCTGCGAGTTTATCTCAGGACTGAGTAAGATATGGAGGGCTAGAGTTCCTCAGACTTTCATCTTCACTTCTGTGAAATAATGTTCTGCAATTGCCCAATACATATTGTGAAATAAAATTACCCCTCACTACCATTTGCACTCATGCCAGTAGCTATCGGTTGTTATTAATTAAAGTAAACTTTTGCGTACAGCACCAGGAAACTGATTTCTGAGGTTTGCATTTCCACCAGCTTGAAGCCTGGGGCTGCACTCCCAGTCAAGAGTGCCAGGAGTCAACTTCCTTTCATTTCTGAGGACACAGCGGGGTTCGTAACTTCTGAGGCAGAACAGAAGGACGGCTACAGGGAAATCAAAACCCTTCCAGCCTGAAAGATCATCAACCATACCATGTTATACGAGGCAAGCTGATCCAGGCCTGTTTTTCTCTCACTCATCACTCTGATTTCTAGAAGGCAAGCAACGCTTCCATGCATGAACTGATGTGAAACCAGGACTGGCTCAGTCCGTCCCTTATGATGTAGAATTGTTGGCATTCTTATTGATCTTTTTCCTTCATGTCCTTCACACAAATCAGTGATGAGGTAGGTAGCTGAATTCATAGATTGTAGTTCCTGTCAGATTCCTGTCAATATGGAAGAAATTGTCAGGGTATATACATGCATGTGTCATGGACAGCACTGGCATGTGTGTGCTGATTTTTATGTCCACATTGATTTTTAAATGATCTTTTCATTTTATTATAGATTACGCAACTGATTTTAATTGTTTTATACATTGTTTTGTATATGTTAGTGGTGTTGGTTTTCTAGTTACAATGGTAATATTTATTCTTATTTTACGTATTTTAATTAGTTTTTAATTTTATTATGTTTATTACCATTTATTATTGATTTATGGAAATTGTAATTGTTCTTTTATTTGAGGTTTGCTCCCTCAGCATAACCCCCTGAAGTAGGCCAAAACGCGTAGGGGACAATAAAAGGGTTTTTTCAAACCTGGATTTCTTGCCAGTCTTGGTGTCTGTTCCTTTGTATTTCTACAGATACTGGTTGCTTTTCTCTGTGCATGTATGTACATCGGGGGGAGGGGAGTGAGGGGGGTTGGAATAACTTCATGGAGGTATGCTCCACCTGCTTTCCCCACCACAACCCCCCCCCCCCCACCCCTGATGAGCTGCCTCTTAGTGATTCAGATGTCATAGTAGACTTTTCAACAAAAAGAAATATACATCTACTTACTGGACTGTATGTTGTTGAATACACTTGTGCTAGCTGCAACATTAGCCATCAGCAAGTGATGAATCCCCTGTGCTAAAAGTAATGCGCTCTCCATGCCCACTCTCTACCTCTAACCTGCCCATTCCCTGCCCCGCAACTAATAGCGCAGTTCTTTTCAGACAGTTACCATACGCTGAAATGTATACCAACCACTTAGCGCACTTTAGTAAACATGCACCTAATATTGTTTATTATTTATTCCATACTTCTAGATTACAATTAAATCAAAAATATCAAAGTGGTTTGCACTAACAATGTCAAAAAAAAATCTGACACACAAAAACCAAGAATAGAAAGAAAAAAAAACCAAACAAAACACACAAAAGTAAGAAAAAAAGTTTCAAATTTTTGCTGCATCCATCTACCTTAGCCAGCCCCCATAAGTCTGTAAGCCAGACTGACATATGTCTGTCTTCAAGTCAACTTTACATTTCTTATACAATTTGCTAATCTAAGATATTTAGGTAGAGTTCCATAGTACAGATGCCAGTATATAAAAAGCAGAATCCGGCTCTATTCTTAAGACAAGCCCACGATGGTGCCCTGTGTTCCAATAACCTATCATCCTGAGATTGTAAAGATCTACCTAGAATGTGGACAAGTAACTGCTTGTTGAAGACCTAATGGCTACCCTATTAATAAGATCTTATAAACTAGAATCAGCAACAGAAATTTTATTCAATATGGCAACAAAGCCAATGGCCATCATATATTATTGTCCATAATTTTGGTAGTGTTTTGGACTGTCTGTTACCTCTTAACCATGAGAACCAGGAGCCCATTACAGTATAAAGAGCATTATAGTAGTCCAATCTGGCAATTAAGGCATGAATATAAATATATTCCTGACCTCAAGAAGAGAATGTGATTGTAAATACATAAATTTAGTGCTATGCTGAATAATCTTTGGTTAATAATATAGAGAGGAATCATATGGATTAAAATCAAGAAACCTGGAGATTTAGAGGCTTGTAGCATTGCTCGTTTTATCCCTACTTCAACCTGGCTCAGGAACAGACAGGGTTAACTTCTGGAGGGCCAGCCTGTTCACTAGGTGATCTAGGAGGTCACCTAGGGCAGCAGGCCCCAGTGGGTAGCATCAGCCCCCTCCTCTCCTCCCAGCAAAGCTGCCACCTGGCCCTCCATGTCACCCATCTTCTCACCATGGGGAAGGAGGCAGCACAGCGATGCCTCCGCTGCATCAGGCTTTAAAGCACCCATGCTAATGCGCTCATGCCTTGTCGCTCCTGCCTCCCTTTGATGCAACTTCCTGCCATTCTTGCTCCCTCTAACAGGAAGTTGAGTCAGAGGGTGGCAAGAGCAACAAGCTGTGAGCATGTCATTGTATCACATTGCTAGTGTACACTGTTCCACTTATTTTTGTTTTATTCCATTTTATAAAAAGGAAAGAAAATTAAAACATTTCCCTATCGGAGGATTCACCGTGCCACCCCCCTCCCCAAGGTGCCGGCTTGGGGGGGGGGCAGCACCATAATCTTTAGAGGGGGCGGCTTGGAGGGTCTACCTAAGGCGGCAGAAACCCTTTGGTGGGCCCTGTCTTCTGGGAGAATAGTGCTCAGTCACCACCAGTCTAACAGTGGGACAAAGGTTTTAGAAACAAGATTTGGTTTTAAATTAGCTCCAATCACATACTGACACTGAAAAGCAATAGAGGCCAGCCTTAGAGTAAATGTGGGAACTGGGAAGAAAGTTTTGAATGGCATCTGCCATTATTTTAGGTAGACTCTTTCTCTTTCGCCTCCTCCACTGTGATCCATATACTTTATTAACGAAGCAATTAAGAGCCTAAAGGAGAAGTCCTAGGCTGACTGCATAAACAGCGAGACTTTCAGCAACCTGTATGGTGAGATAGTGAAAGAGGCAGCTCTGTATCACAAATCTGTTTTACTGCACTTTTATCTATGACATATTGGATTTTACACATGATTGCTATTAATATTTTAAGTAGGTTACAACATAGAGGTAGCACAGACCTGGGCGGAACCCCTAACTCGCCCAACATCCAACCACCCACGAAACCCAGCCCCACACCCACACCCCTCTGAACTAAACCAAACAGACATGTTTTGTGGAACTCGCTGGTCGTAGCTTTAACAATTCAAAATTATCAATTTCCATTTAACATTATGGAACAAACAAACAAAAACGCTACCCTATTCGTTATCTCACCTTCCATACTACTAGCAAGGTGAGACCGTCTCCACCATGGTCATTCCAGTGGCCACTCCACACCTCCACCACCAGCCTCACCATGCTACTAGCAAAAGATAGACAAGCTTCAGGTATGTACCCCAACCCAGGGGCATGCCACGGAAATCTGAGCCATGATAACCCAACCACAGCCCAACTGATATATGCCCAAAGACTCCAGCTCCGGAAACTTCCAGGTAACCGCCACCGGTACAGAGCAAGGAAAATAGTCCCTGTGCCGTCCCCACCCTAAAGCTGTGATTTGCACGGATACCTCCAGACAACAAATTCCAAAGCCTCCAGCCAATCATCAAGAAGTAAGTCTTAACCCACCAGGGATAAGTAGACACCATCTAACTATTAAAAAAAAACAAAAAACAAAAAAACCAACCCCTCGAGCGTTCCACCTCCACCCATGTGTGCAGAATCTGATAGCCATCCGGCTCATAAATCCAATACCCAATCTGGCAATTGATCTTAGCTAAGCCCCAAGACCAGCACGCCTCTGATCCATGCAAGGCGGCCTTGGAATGATATTCAACCATAAAACCAGGAAATAAACAACAGAACCTCCACAAAGTCCCTCTTTGCAGCACAAATTAACTGCTTACATGTCCATAAAAACAAATCATTGCCCCCCAGGTGAAGAAGAATGCCTGCCAGAAGGCTCCTCAATAAGGGCATGAGCTGATTCTGATTCTAGTGTAGGTTCCGCTTCCTGAGCCACATCAGACACCTCAGCTAAGGAAGGCCCAAATTAGGATCCATCAGTTGGACAGCAGCACACTGGCCAGCCTAGTGAACAAAGGAATGGCTGATTATCCAGGAGTGCAGAGACCACCACAGAGCATCGGAAAAAGAAAACAGAATTAGTACTCATTTCAAAACATCTCTCCCCATCCTTCACGACCGGACTTATCCGGTGAGAGCCTTGGAATGCCACTTGCCAATCTTCTGAAAAACAGGATCAGCCAAGCCAGCAAGCGCCGCACTCATTGCCGCCCCAATGAGAAATGAATGAGAAGTGATGAGTATCAGCTGCATCCGTGAAGAGCTGCAAGTCCACGTTCAAAAGATCAGCAGACTGCAACACAGACGTCCCACTGAACTCAGATAAGAAAAGAATCACAGAGACATATCCTCACACATACATTTGGTCATGCAAATGCAATGGTGGGGATGAACAACTCTGGACATAGCCATGGACAGCCGACAGGAGAACACCCAGCCCATTGGGATCACCCTACAAGCAAAATTCAAAGACACCACCAAAGACTGCATCTCCCGCAAGGTTACCTTGTTGGCCTACCAGACAGATGTCAAAGCCCACAGCTTGGACACCTTTTCCTCAGGAAGCTGGGCCACCACCACCACCATATACAGCTCAATGCACAGAAATGTGAGTTTGGGAATGGGACTCACCATCTTCCTCACAGCCAGAAGAATGCCAGATTCCCTGGACAAATGAGGAAATCCTCCAGAAGAAAAAAACTACATGCATCAGAATGAGAAGGCCCAGCAAACAAAAAAAATTGTCCAAGTAATGGACCACATTGGGTATGGCTGTCTGCTGTACCAGCACCCAATGAAGGAAGTGCTGAATTTCTCGAAATAAGCACAGGATATAGAGAAACCCATTGGCATGCATTTTTCAAAATAAAAACAAACCCTGAAAACTGAAGCCCAACAAATGAATGGTAATGATTCACCCTTCAGCATGACGAAAGACTGACTCGATATTCACCTTAGTCAGGAGAGTGCCAGGACTGCACTGACGGACCAAGGCAACTGCACTTTCGAACGATCCATAATGAGCTGCATGGGATGCCTTAGGAATATGGTCTTTGACTGAAGCCCCTGGGGGGGGGGGGGGAAGAAAAACTGTGGCTCAAAAAGAGTAGTTACTCACCTGTAACAGGTGTTCTCCAGGAGCAGCAGGAATCTGTCCTCACATATGGGTGTCATCGGCGCCGATGAAGCCCCAGCGGAGCACTTCCCCAGCTTTCTATGAAAGCCTTTGGGAATGCAGGCACGCATGCGCGGTTCCCTTCCCGCCTAAAGGTGCCATCTTACCTCAGTCAAATGACATAGCTAAGAACAGCACACAAAAATGAAAAATAAACTATGTACAACTGCAACTCCAAGGGGAGGAGGGAGGGTTGTGAGGACTGATTCCTGCTGCTCCTGGAGAACACCTGTTACAGGTGAGTAACTACTCTTTCTCCAGGACTAAGCAGGAAGTCAGTCCTCACATATGGGTGACTCCCCAGCTCTGGGCTACCGAGGAACCCAGGCTGAACAAGAGAACTCCCTCTAGTCTCAGCAGCAAAGAAAGGCTTTTCAAGGACACAACCTCCACCGGTAGCCCAACAGAGGGCAGGAGGGCAGGAGTTGCCTAAACCTCAAAGAGATTCCGGAGTACTGCTTGGCCAAAAGCACTATCCCTACGGGACTCCCTCTCCAGGCAGTAATGGGCCGCAAAAGTCTGGCTTGAAGACCAAGTTGCAGCCCTGCAGATGTCTACCAAGGGCACAGAGCGGAGATGAGCCACTAAGGCAGACACTGCCCTGACTCGGAGGGCCGTAACCCGACCCTGCAAAGAAAGATCAGCCGCCTTATAAGCCCAGGTGATACAGTCAGCTACCCAGATGGACAAGGTACGCTTGGACACAGCCAACCCCAACTTATTGGGGTCAAAGGAGACAAAGAGCTGGGTAGCCCTTCTATGCCCCTGCGTACGGTCAAGGTAGAAGGATAAGGCCCTCCTACAGTCCAGGGTATGCAGGACTGCTTCAGCCTGGCTTGCATGAGGCCTAGGGAAGAATGTTGGAAGAACCACCTCCTGGTTGAGGTGGAAAGAGGAGACAACCTTAGGGAGGAACTTTGGATGAGTCCTAAGGACTACCCTGTTCCTATAAATCCTGGTGTAAGGCCTATCACAGACCAGGGCCTGAAGCTCGCTTACTCGCCTAGCCGAGGTAAGGGCTATCAGGAAGAGTGTCTTCCAGGAGAGGAAGCGTAGTGGACAAGTAGCCATCGGCTCAAAAGGCGGGCGAGTCAGTTGCTGCAAGACCACATTCAGCTCCCACTCAGGGGCAGGAGGATGGATAGGAGGCTTGAGCAAAAGCAAGCCCCTAAGAAAGCGAGACACCAAGGGGTGACCAGACAGAGAATGTCCCTCCACCAGAGAGTGGTGAGCTGCTAGAGCTGAGAGGTGGACCCGAACAGAATTGGATTTAAGACCTTGATTTGACAAGTGCAGTAAGTACTGAAGGACTACTGGCACAGTACAGGAGAAAGGATCCTCTGTATGTAGCTGACACCACACAGAAAACCTCTTCCATTTGAGAGCATAGGTTTTCCTAGTGGACTGTTTCCTAGAGGCTAGGACAACGTCCTCAACCTCCTGAGGCAGGCCCCAGGGAGCCAAGACTACCCTTGCAGCCTCCAGGCCATCAAATTGAGAGCTTTGAGATTGGGGTGCAGAAGGGAACCCTGCTCCTGTGAGAGAAGGTTGGGTTGCAACCCCAGAGGTAGTGGAGGATCCACCGCCAGTTGAAGCAGAAGAGGAAACCAGGGCTGTCTCGGCCACCTGGGAGCCACCAGCAGGACCGAGGCCTTGTCCTGAAGAATCTTGGAGAGTGTCCGGGCCACCAAGGGCATGGGAGGAAACGCATAGAGGAGGCCCTGAGACCAGGATATCAGAAAAGCATCCGCTGCTATCCGCAGAGGATGCGGTTGCCTGGAGCAGAACTTTGGCAGTTGCTTGTTCATTGGGCTGGCAAAGAGATCTATCAAAGGGAGACCCCATTTCAGGAAGATCTTCTGAACTACTGAAGGATGCAGCTGCCACTCGTGGGGCTGCAGTATTCTGCTTAATTTTTCTGCCAGGTAGTTGTCCTGGCCTGGAAGATACACAGCCTTGGAGGAGCATGTTGTGCTTGAGGGCAAAAGAACAAAGGTCCTGAGCCTCCTGACAAAGGATCCTGGACCAAGTTCCGCCCTGTTTGTTCACATAAAACATGGCAACTTGGTTGTCTGTCTGAATCAGGACAGACTGGTGAGCCAGGGTAGGAGTGAAAGCTTTGAGTGCTAATCGAATAACTCTGAGTTCGAGGAGATTGATCTGCTATGCAGCTTCCCAGGGAGACCAGAGGCCCTGGGTGCACTTGCCTAGACAATGAGCTCCCGAGCCTTGTAGGGAGGCATCTGTTGTCAGCACTACTGTGTACCGTGGAATCTGAAAAGGCACCCCTTTCAGCAGATTGGGTGGGTGTAGCCACCAGTTGAGGGACTGCAGAAATGGTCTGGACACCCTTATTCTGTCGTGGAGGCTGCCTGTGGCCTGTGACCACTGAGCCCGAAGACACCACTGTGCAGGCCTCATATGGAGCCTGGCATTGGGAGTCACATGCACTGTCGAAGCCATGTGGCCTAGAAGCCTCAGGCAGAGTCTGGCGGAGACCAGGGACTTGCAGAGAAACAGATTTGTCAAGGCCATCAACCTTTGGGCTCTGTCGTCTGGCAAGAATGCCTTTGTCAGGAGAGAGTCCAACCTTGACCCTATGAACTCCAAGTTCTGGGAGGGGAGCAAAGTGGACTTTGCGAAGTTTATGACAAACCCCAGGCGTAGAAGAGCAATAGTCCTAAGGGTGGCTTGATTGGCCTCCTGACATGTCTGACCCCTGATGAGCCAGTCGTCTAGATAGGGGAAGACAAAGATTCCCTGATTTCTCAGGTAGGCCGCCACCACCGCTAAGCACTTTGTAAAAGACTCTGGGGGCGGAGGTGAGGCCGAAAGGCAGCACTCTGTACTGATAATGGTTTCCTCCCACAATGAACCTGAGGTACGTTCTGTGGTCTGGATGAATGAGGATGTGAGTGTACGCATCCTTTAGATCTAAGGAGCATAGCCAATCTCCCTGCTGGAGGTAGGGCAGAAGGGTTCCAAGAGTAAGCATCTTGAACTTCTCCTTCACCAGGAACTTGTTGAGGTTCCTGAGGTCCAGAATGGGTCGAAGGCCACCGGTTCTTTTGGGCACCAGGAAATACCTGGAGTAGAACCCGTGACCTTGAATGTGGGGAGGCACAGGCTCCACCGCCCTGTCCACCAACAGACCCTGAAGCTCCTGAAGGAGAAGGTCTGTGTGCAGGGGAGGCCCGAGAGGCTCCCCTGGAAAGTATGGAGGAGGCAGTTGGTGAAAATGGAGGGCATAGCCCTTGTGGACTAATCTCCAGCACCCAACTGTCCCCGGTGATAAGGGGCCACTGGTGGGCAAAGAGGGCGAGATGACCTCCTGTGCAGGGTTGGGAGAGCAGTGGAGGAGAGGCTACGCTCAAGGAGTCAAAAGCCCCCACCCTGCTGAGTGGTAGCAGGGGCCTGAGGCTTGGGGGTCCGCTTCCTACGGGGCCCATTACCCTGGCCCTTGGCTTGCTGACCCTGGGGAGCAGCTTGGGCAGCCTGATCTTGCGGGTACTGTTTGTAGGCAGTGCCCTTCCTCGGGTAAAAAGGGCTTTTTACCCGAGCCCTTCTTTTTATGAGAAGGGGCAGAGGTCTTCCTCGACAGCCTTGTCCGTGTGAGGTGCTCGGTCTCGAGCTGAGCGGCCTTCTCAGTCATGGGCTTGCCAAAAAGGTTTTCACTTCGGCAAGGGACATCGACCAACTTGTCCTGAACCCATGGCTCGAGGTCCGATGACTGCAGCCATGCCTGGCGTCGAGCCGCGATGCCGGCTGCCGCAACTCGGGCCGAAGCCTCGAAGCCATCGTAGGCGGCCGGGACATGAACTTCGAGCAGTCCCGAATCCCCGAGGACAAGGACTTAAATCTCTGCAAGGGTTCCCCGGAGAGACCAGCAGAGAACCCGGCCAACTCCTTGGCCAGATCCCACAAGTACATGCCCATGTACAGCTGGTAGGACTGGACACGGCAAGCAAGCATCGAGCCCTGGAAGCACTTTCTACCGATGCCATCGAGGTTTTGGGCCTCCCTGCCAGGAGGCACCGCGGAATGCATCTTCTGGCTCTTCAGACGATGCATGGCCGATTCCACAACCATGGAATGGTGTGGTAGCTGTGCCTTCTGAAAACCAGGGCTCTTCCGGAGTCGATAGATCGAATCGCCTCGCTTGCTAAGAACCAGCGCCAAGACCGGTGCCTCCCACATATGAAAGAGGAGCCGTTCCAGCATCGGAGGAACCGGGACAGTAAAGGCCTCCTTTGGAGGAGAGTCATACTGTAGCGCCTCGAGCTCTTCAGCTCGAGGCTCTTCCTCGGGGTCTGCCGGAATAGCCAAGGCAGTGGCCATATCCCGGATGAACTCCGAGAACCGGGTGTCCTCCGGAGGGGACCTACTCCGGGGCTCAGACTGCGGTGAGTCCGAAGGGACGCACCGAGTCTTGAAGGTATCAGGAGACTCCTCGTCCTCCGTCTCCCAGGCCAAATCGTCCGAGGAAGAGTCGGGGTCCGACCCCGCAGGGCCCTGGAGCACCCGCCCCGATGCCCTCGGTCCCGAATGGGAGGTCGAGGGAGACCGCGACCGAAGTCGACTCCGAGCCACGATGGACTCGAGTATCGGCGCGGTCTCCGGGGTCGACTTCGATGTCCCGGTGGTCGGGGCAGATGCGCCAGACAGGCTGGCCATCAGTGCCCGCTGCTGCTCCATGAAGGCAGACAGACAATCTGCTCTCCAAGGCTGTCATCCTGAGACCCAGCTCGGGAGACGCAGCAGCAACCGACTAGGGTCCCGGCGGCGCCGGGCCCGACGTCGGCTCCCTGGGAGGAGAGTCCTCGAGGACTACAGGGCTTACGTGTCCAGCAGACTCCGGCTCCGCACGAGGAACTTCGGCAGGCTTCTCCGGTTCCACGGGCCCGGGGCGACGGTCGGGGGTCTTAGACCAGGCCCTCGAGGAGCCAGGGACCTCCTCCGACGACGCCCTCGCGAGCCGTTTCTTCCTCTTGCGTTCCGGTTGGGGGACCCCCTGTCCGAGGAGCTTCGACGGCGCTCGGGATCAGAATCCCGAGATGTCGAGGCCTCAGACGAGGTCTGGGCCTGGCCGGAGGCTGAGTCTGAGAAAAGCCTTTCCTTTTGCTGCTGGCGACTTCGTAGTGCCTTGGAAGACATCTTTCCACAGGCCACGCACGACTTAGGCTCGTGGTCGGGGCCGAGGCACCAAAGGCAGCAGTCGTGTGTGTCGGTGAGAGACATTAGTTTCTTACACCGATCACACTTCTTAAAGCCGCTGGAAGCCATCGGGGGAAAAAAAAAAAAAAAAAAAGAGTCCCCGCGAGGTCAAAGGACCGGCCTTCCAGGGAAAAATAGAAAAAAGGGCGCGAACGCCAGCCACGAAGGGCAAAAACCGAAAAAGAAGAATCGTGATCGATACAGGTGTACCGAACCCGGCGGGAGGGGAACCGGCGTCGAACCGGGAGAAAAAATAGCAAGAATCGCTGAAAAATCTAATTTTAACCGGGAAAACTGGACACACGTCCGGTGGGCTTCACGGAAAAAAAAGGAGACTGAGGTAAGATGGCACCTTTAGGCGGGAAGGGAACCATGCATCCGTGCCTGCATTCCCAAAGGCTTTCATAGAAAGCTGGGGAAATGCTCCGCTGGGGCTTCATCGGCGCCGATGACACCCATATGTGAGGACTGACTTCCTGCTTGGTCCTGGAGAATAAATTTCCCAGGTTCTTTCTTGGACACCACCCCAGAAGAGACACCACAAAGACCATAAAAGGCCACTCACAAAAATAGCCTGCAATCCTGCCAAGCCCAAGCTCCCCAGCTAACTTATCCCAGATGACAGACGCAAAACACTGGACCAAAGGTGCATTGTGTGCCGTTGAACTAATAGCTAGCCACCGAAATGGCATAACAAAACCAGACCGAAAACCACTCTCCAAGACAACTCCATCCCGCCGACACGGGTAACGAAGCAACCATGGTCACATGGCCTTGACCAGCACAGGAGTATGGCATTGCAGAAACAATTAGACTCACTTGCTTGACATGCTGGGGGCTCCAGGGGCTCCTTTTCTGCTGCATTTGAGAGCCAAACGCCCGTCACCACACAAGGAATGGACATGGCAGAATTTGCAATCCGTTAAGTTTTTATTGAACCTCCAACAGATGTCACCGATTCCGCTTCCACCTGTTCTTTGGTGCACATTGCCTGCCCCTGGCCTGAAAGGAGTGACCAGCTGCAGTCCAAGGCACCAACCCACTCTTACCTATCTCTACAGCACCTTGTAGCGCTATATAAATTTTCAAAAGTAGTAGTTAGCCATAAATTAATATCCCAAGTCCCCCAGGACATATGCATATTCTCAATTTTATCCCTAAAGTTTTCATTGTAATTCAACTAAGCCCACCCCCATGCATCTGTGAAGCCTCCAGGATTGAGTCAAATTATGCCAGGAGAAACCCGTACTGCCCTGGCATGTAATGTCCTCACACTGGCTAGAGCCAGGAAAGCTCTAGTCCAATTCACAACATTTTGTGAAACCTTCTTGAGCCTGCCTGCCTTCTCATCCTCCTTCCACTTCTTGCTCTCCCCGGATTGCTTCCTCCCCTCCAACAGATGAAAAATATCTGGAAGAGATGCTACATTGGTCTTACAGTGAACAGCCCACAAAAAAACTCTCCCACAACTCCGAAAAAGCCACTAATGCTGGAGCACTGTCCCCAGCCAAGCCAGCATGGACTGCCCCAGCTGCACTGCGCTCCCATGTCATTATCGAGCCCAAAGACAAGGATAAGTCAGACAAGGGAGTAGAGGAATTAGACTCACCCCCCCCCCCCCCAATAGCACTGATGAGAATGCTTATGCTTCTTGGTGGACTTTGACACGCCCACAACCAGACCACGCACCCAAGCAGTCCCCATACCCTCTCCCAGACCAGAGGCAGTATCATCCGAACCAGTCAGTAGTCAGTAGTCCAAGGTAGGTACCTCTAGTCCAGGCTGTGGATCTACTTCACCCATCACAGGTCTGCCACAGGCCAGGCCAACCCAACCATACCCTGCACCTCACCACCATCAAGCTTCTCCTGGCCACTGCTCTCAGCATCCTGTGATGCTGCACCTCTGAAGAGTGCTGTGGAGAAACCAAAGGAGAAAAAGGGGCAGAAGGCACAGCTGCAAACCACCTGGGCCAAGAAGGCCTGAATAGGTGTTGGCCTCACCGCTCAATAGTTCCATAGGGCCCCCCTGAGGATGGGAGCTGCTGGGAAAACACAACCACTCGGAGACTAGGGAGGCCCACCTAGCTCCAGCCCAAACAGGATTTTCATAATTGGAAACCCAAATCTTCCGAGGTCCAAAACCTGAGGCCCACCAGAAGACCAGACCCAGCAGGGAGGCCTGGTGCATGCAGCAGCTCTCCCTGGCCACCTGCACAAGAAGCCTCAGTGGTAACAACCTCAGGGCCCCCAATGTAGCCTTCCAGGCTCACACTGGCCTCCAAACCCACACCCACTACATCAAGGAGGAAGCCCATGTAGGCTCCAAAACCCTCCCAGCCCTCCTTCCAGAAGCACCCAGTTCTGCAGGGCACACAGATCCAGACCCTACACCAGGCTCCACATCTGCCCTGGAGCTCAGCTGGCCTCTACAGCCCCTTCCTCACTCCTGCGGTGGCCTAGACACAGCTCCCCCCTCCCCCAGGAAGTACAGACTAGGACTTGATCCAGGGAAAGTTCCCTCAACACCACTGTACCCTCAACCCCGACCTCCAAACCCCGCACAGACCAAGCATTCATCCCTGCCACAGCAGAAACACCTGCATCCTCCGGAAGCCCCACAGGATCCATATTGACTGTCAGAGACTCAGTCACGCAGCCCAAAAGGCAGCCATTGAGGGGAACACTGCCGCAGGCACCAGGGCCAACTTTCCCCGATGCTTAGGCATCTCTGTGGGCAGCAACGAAGACAAATAGATGCCTTGGGTCCAAGCCCCAGCATTCAGCAGGACACAGCAAAGAAAAAACAAACTCCCCAAAAACAAGCCAATGCCAAATGACAGCTGGTGAAGAAGGAGAGGAGGGAGGTGGCTGGACTCAATGAGTAAATAACTTCTGCTGGCCCCTCCTGTCAGCCCTTGGGACCTGCCAATTGGCTCCCCTCTAGACATGGAAGGGAGCCAATTGATTTAAATTATGCCCTGCACATCAAACCTCTCCCCTGCCCTCCTCTTGAGCCAAGCCACCACACGAAGGCCCCAACCAAGAGCAGCCAGCCCAGCTCAAAACCGCATGGCAGTGAGCCCACCGGATCACGGGCCGTACACCTGGTTATGGGCAGCTGCCTGGGGACCCCTGTCTTAGATAGTGCTGGGGAGGAGTCTGCTGTCTTGGTACATGTTGGTACCAATGACATAGGAAAATGTGGTAGGGAGGTTCTGGAGGCTAAATTTAGGCTTTTAGGTAGGAAGTTGAAATCCAGAACTTCCAGGGTAGCGTTTTCCGAAATGCTTCCCGTTCCACGTGCAGGGCCCAAAAGGCAGGCAGAGCTCCGGAGTCTCAATGCATGGATGAGACAATGGTGCACAGATGAGGGGTTTGGATTTGTTAGGAACTGGGGAACATTCTGGGGAAAGGAGGGGCTCTTCCGAAGGGATGGGCTACACCTTAACCTGGATGGAACCAGGCTGCTGGCATTAACCTTTAAAAAGGAGATAGAGCAGCTTTTAAACTAGATAATAGGGGAAAGCCGACAGTCGCCCAAGAGCGGATGGTTCGGAAGAATGTATCCTTGAAGGATACTACCAAAAGCAGAGAGGTTCCAAAAAAAAGAGTCAAGTAGCCCAAATGCCCTCGAGTATGGAGCAGACAGAGCTTAAAGATCCCAAATTACCCATGTCTACCAATAGCCAAATTAATATGAATAAAATAGAGTCTCTAAAATGCTTGTTTGCAAATGCTAGAAGTCTAAAAAATAAGATGGGAGAGTTAGAATATATAGCACTAAATGAGAGGTTAGATATGATTGGAATATCAGAGACATGGTGGAAGGAGGACAACCAGTGGGACACTGATACCTGGGTACAAACTATATCGTAATGATAGAGCTGATCAAATTGGTGGAGGGGTTGCGCTCTATGTTAGAGAGGGCATTGAGTCAGAAAGGATTAAAGTTTTGCAGGAAACAAAATTTGCTGTAGAATCTCTATGGATTGAAATTCCATGTAAAAAGGGGAAGGCGATGGACAGAATGAACAAATGGATGATGACATGCTCAAAGAAATCAAGGAAGCTAACAAAAGTTACAGCGTGGTAATAATAATGGGTGACTTCAATTACCCCGGTATAGACTGGGTCAGTGTTACGGCAGGACATGCTAGGGAGATAAAGTTCCTAGATGAAATAAATGACTGCTTCTTGGAGCAGCTGGTTCATGAACCGACCAGAGGGGAAGCCATATTAGACCTAGTCCTTAGTGGAACACCAGATCTAGTGCAAGAGATAAGGGTGTTGGGACCACTTGGCAATAGTGATCATAGCATGATCGCCTCTGATTTAATTAGTGGAGGAGGGATAGTAAGGAAATCCACAGTACTACCTTTTAACTTTCGAAAGGGAGACTATGATAAAATGAGGAAAATAGTTAAGAAAAAACTAAAAGGAGCAGTTGCAAAGGTTAAAGACTTACATCAAGCTTGGGTGTTGTTGAAAAATACTATCTTGGAAGCCCAGACCAGCTGTATTCCACGCTTTAAGAAAAGTGGAAGGAAGTCCAAAAAACTGCCAGCATGGTTTAAAGGTGAGGTCAGAGAGGCTGTTGTTGCCAAAAAAGCATCTTTCAGGGAATGGAAAAAAGAGCCAAACGACGAAACCTGGAAACAGCACAAACACTGGCAGGTCAAATGCAAGGCATTGATAAGGCAGGCAAAGGGAGAATTTGAGAAGCAGCTTGCTGCAGAAGCAAAAACGCGAAATAAAGAGTTTTTCAAGTACATTCGTAGCAAAAAACCTGTGAGAGAGTCAATTGGTCCATTAGATGATAGATGGAGTTAAAGGGGCACTAAGAAGTGACAAGGCGATAGCGGAGAGACTGAATGAATTCTTTGCTTCGGTCTTTACTGAGTAAGATGTAGGGATGTTACCCATGACTGAAGTGGTATTTAAAGGTGCGGAAGAATTGAAGGAAATATTGATACAATCGGGAAGATGTATTACAACTATTAGATAAACTGAAGAGTAGCAAATCACCTGGGCCGGATGGTATACATCCAAGGGTGTTGAAAGAACTGAAATATGAGATTGCAGACCTGCTATTAGTAATCTGTGAACTATCATTAAAATCATCGCTAATACCTGAAGATTGGAGGATCGCCAATGTAACACCAATTTTTAAAAAGGGTTCCAGGGGTGATCCGGGAAACTACAGACCGGTGAGCCTCACGTCAGTACCGGGAAAAATGGTAGAAACCATCATAAAGAATAAAATTACTCAGCATGTAGATAGTCATGGCTTAATGGGAGACAGCCAACATGGCTTTAGACAAGGAAGATCTTGTCTCACTAATCTGTCATGTTTTTTTGAAAGTGTGAATAAACAGGTGGACAAAGGTGAGTCTGTTGATGTAGTGTATCTGGACTTTCAGAAAGCCTTTGATAAGGTCCCTCATCAGAGACTTTTGGCAAAACTAAAGAGTCATGGGATAGGAGGCAGTGTACTACTGTGGATCAGGAACTGGTTAAAAGATAGAAAGCAGAGGGTTGGGCTAAATGGCCAATTTTCCCAATGGAGAAAGGTGAATAGTGGTGTACCCCAGGGATCTGTGCTGGGTCTGCTGCTTTTTGACATATTCATAAATGACCTGGAAAGAGGAATAACGAGTGAGGTTATCAAATTTGCAGATGACACAAAACTATTTAAAGTTGTTAAAACCCAAGAGGATTGTGGAAAATTGCAAGAGGATCTTGATAAATTGGAAGACTGGGCATCAAAATGGCAGATGAAATTTAATGTGGACAAGTGCAAAGTTATGCACCTAGGGAAGAACAACCCAAACTAGGGTTACACAATGCAAGGTTCCACATTAGGAACCACCACCCAGGAAAAAGATTTAGGCGTCATTGTGGATAACATGTTAAAACCCTCGGCCCAGTGTGCAGCGGCAGCCAAGAGAGCAAATAGAATGCTAGGTATCATAAGGAAAGGAATGGAAAATAAAACAAAAGATATTATAATGCCTCTATATCGTTCCATGGTGAAACCGCACCTTGAATATTGTGTGCAATTCTGGTCGCCGTATCTTAAAAAGGATATAGCGTTATTAGAAAAGGTTCAGAGAAGAGCCACCAAAATGGTAAAGGGGATGGAAGGATACTCCTATGAAGAAAGGCTAAAAAGGTTAGGGCTCTTTAACCTGGAAAAGAGACGGCTGAGGGGAGATATGATAGAAGTCTATAAATTAATGAACGGAGTGGAACGGGTAAACGTAGATCAATTGTTTACGTTATCAGAATATAGAAAGACTAGGGGACATACAATGACGCTACAGGGTAAACTATTTAAGACTAATAAAAGAAAATATTTTTTCACTCAACGTGTAATCAAACTCTGGAATTTGTTACCGGAGGATGTAGTAAAGGCTGTTAGTGTAGCTGGGTTTAAAAATGGTTTGGACAAGTTCCTGGAGGAAAGGTCCATAAACCATTATTAAGAAGGGACCCAGGATATCAATGCTTGACCCAGTACAAGCATTGCGGAACCTGTGTCTTTTGGAGAAACTGCTAGGTACGTATGACCTAGAATGGCCACTGTTGGAAACAGGATACTGGGCTTGATGGACCTTGGTCTGACCCAGTATGGCATATCTTATGTTCTAACATATAATGCATGATGTGGGCTAGAAATGGTAGCAGGTATTTATTTATTGCAAAGAATTGCTCATTTGGGAAAGCCACAATGACTCTGGGATACGAAGTTCCTCTGGTGCCTCTGTGAAATTCTTGTACAGTACAGTTAACCTTATCACGGAAAATAAAACAGACTAGGAAAGCATAGCTAGCAGCAGAGTGGATAATCTGATGGAAAAGAGCAGAGGCGGGCTAAAAAAAAAAAAGAGAAGAGAAGACGCTCAGACCAGCTAAAGAAAGAAGAGGGTATGGGACAGAAGGAAGAAAGTTGCTTTGCATTTCAGCAGTGACTTGATTACTATCTCATAGGAATGCATGCTAACTATGGTTTAATGTAAGGATTCTTCATGCTCCTTAATTGCCCTGCAGCACTGTGATAAATGGTAATGCAACATTTTCAGAATGGTTGTCCATTGCCTATGAAAACATGCACCATGATGTAACGCTATGGCAGCAGGCCATGCATTCACATTAAGAGTGTCAGTTTCATTTCAGAGTACTAATAGCATCACAAACCACTCAGGTTGCACAGTCATGGTTCACTATGTTGCCCTGCACCAGGATTCTTTGATGGAATTATAGTCTTGAAAATACATGATTGCTTATCTGTGATTTTTTTCTTAGTGCTGAATGTGTCTCATAATTGTCATGACAAAAACAGGAACAGAACGGGGTGGGGAGTAGTATCACTTTTAGGACTCCTTAAAAAGGCACATGTATCTTATGGGGATGCGTATGACCAAAAAAAAAAAAGTTGCTTCTTTGTAATTTCCTAAATTGTTCCCAATTTTGGGGGGTTTATTCCATTGTTTTTCATTTAAAATGCACCTGGCATGCATGTAGTGTCTATTTCACACAAGGCAATTGACTATATTCACATTAATTTGCAAGTATGCATGCATATAAGTGATTTGAATGCATTTATGATGTTTAGGTGCCCAAAAGAATCAAATATGTGCTCACGAACGCACAACCCTACTCTTGAAATACAGTTTCCTCACAATAACCCAGGCCATTTTGCCACAGAATGCAAAAGAGCATTTTTGGCTGTAAATCTGCTTGGCATTGTTCGAAGCTCACAGTTTCATCCTTGGAAGATATTTGCAACTTGCCTGTAAGACCTAATGCTCATCGTATCCACTAACTGGCCTTTTCCCAACCTCATTTACCCTTTAGAATTTAAGAGTAAATGCAGTAAAAAATAAAGGACAACTATCAGGTTTTTCTGATGGATATGTGTTAGGCTGTGGTAGACTGGAGAACATAATAACTTGCGCAGCTTTCTATAGAAGGCAAGATTCAAATCTCGCTGATACTCCTTATGACTTTAGATAAACCAATGAGCCCTCCATTGCTCGATATAAACTTAGTAGTCCTGAAGGACTTCAATTCTATCTGAATGCAACTTGCCTTCAACTACTACTGAAAAGACGTGAGCTAAACCAAGACAAATACATTTTTTTAAATTAAATTTTTAGCATTGCTTTTAACCAAGCAAAAAAACACCAGAAAACAAGTCAGAAATATAATCCAAGCATGTAGTTGTCGTCAACATTATTGGCACCTTGCATTTTAGGTATGTTGTGTACAATATCTTGAGAAATAATTGGAAATATTTCAATTCTATGTCATAATATTTTAATAGTATGTTCAAAAGGTATACAACAGCAACAAAGAATATATATGTCTCTGCAACTTAGACATAGTAATTTCTGAGAAAAAAAATAAAATATGACCTGGACAGGATTAATGGAACCTTCACTAATATTAGGTTGCGCAACCCTTGACAGTGATGACAGCCTCCAAATGCTTCTTGTAGCCATCTATAAGTTTCCTACATTTATTTATTTATTTAACTTTTCTTCTATACCGCACTATTTAGATCAGTGCGGTGTACCTCCACCATATTTAACTGTAGGAAGAGTAGGTTTTTTTCCCCCCTTATAAGCTTCATTTCTTCACTTGTAAATGTATCATTGGTCTGCATTGCCAAAGAGCTCAAGTTTGGTTTAATTTGTCCATTGAACATTTTTCAAGGATTGTGGTTTCTCGGGATAGGTTTGGGCAAAGATAAAGTGTGCCTTTTTATGTCTGTCTTTGAGCAATGGTGTCCTTCTTGGCTTTGATCCATGAAGTCCTTCTTTGTTTAGTGTGCGGTGTATGGTGCAGGTTGAAACCACCATTCCAGATTGCTCATGCTCTTTGGATGTTGTATGTGGTGTTTTTCCAACAGTTTGCACTAACCTTCGAAGACTTATTGGATTAAATTTTCCTCTTCCCACCACATCCTGGGAAGTTCTTGACAGTTCCATGAGCAGAAAGCTTCTGGATTCAGAAAGAGATTCTTTGCTACCACATATCCATAATTCCACCGGGCCCACAGAATTCAGGTTTGTTGGGATTAGCTCAAAAGAAGAAAACGTACTTTAAATGATATCTCAGTGATGTCATTGGGAAGGAGATGAATACATTTGTTAAAAATAAGTACAAGAAAAAAAAAAAGAAAAAAAAAGGAGAGCAAGGAGGGTCGGTATGAATCTCAGTCTTATTCATCATCAAATTTAGAGGAGTTTCTAACTGTAAATAAAAGCCTGTAGCATAGAAAGTAAAATAAAGAACCCCCAAAGAGTTTAGCGCTTATGAAATTCAAGAAAGGAAAAACAAAATGGCCTGTCTACCTGAATGAGGGATGCATGAGAATAAGCACAGCTTACCAATAACTATGCATGAGATATTTCCAAAAATTGGAGACCCATTATATGCAAATCTGTTTCATATACACACACACACACATGCATACACATACATTGTCGTAATCCTGAAAGCCCAACTGGCTGGTGTGCTTCCAGGAGAGTGCTGAGAAGACTACTGTATGCCATTAGTCTGAGCCCTGTCCTCAGGATACACCCCGCCAGTCTGATGTTCAGGATATCCATAATAAATATGAGATAGATTTACATTAAATGGAGGCAGTGCATGTAGGTCCAAGTCCATCTTATATTCATTGCAAATATTCAAAAAATCATATTGGCTAGGTGTGTCCTGAGGACCAACTTGAGAATCACTACTCTAAAGCAATAAGAACATAAGATATGCCATACTGGGTCAGACCAAGGTCCATCAAGCTCAGTATCCAGTTTCCAACAGTGGCCAACCTAGGTCACAAGTACCTAACAGTTTCCACAAGACACAGGTTCCACAGTGCTTATACTGGGGCAAGCAGTGGATATTCTGGGTCCACTTTAATAATGGTTTATCGACCTTTCCTCCAGGAACTTGTCCAAACCTTTTTTAAACCCAGCTACACTAACAGCTTTTACTACATCCTCCAGTAGTAAATTACAGAATTTGATTACACGTTGAGTGAAAAAATATTCTCTTATTAGTCTTAAATAGGTTACCCTGTAGCTTGATTGCATGCCCCTTAGTCTTTCTATATTTTGATGGCGTAAACAAATCGATCTACGTTTACCTGTCCTACTCCATTCATTAATTTATAGACCTCTAGCAATCTTTTCTAAATTTGTGTTTAATTATAATTTGAAAGGAAAGAGACCTGACTTCAGCTATTTATTTTTAGGTTTACTACAATGAGAAACTGATACCTTTGACTAGAGCAGAGGCTTTTATTTATTTATTTATTTTATTTATTTAACATTTCTTATATACCGCGCTATTTGTCATCAGCGCGGTTTACATCAAAACAATAGAACACTTGACCAGATACATTGGCCGTCGTTTACATAAAACGGGGAGTTAACATGGAGGAGAACTTGGGGAACTATTTACATTCAAGTTTATAGCAAACTTAGGAAACTATGTACAAATCGGTTGTATTACATATTAGGTATGATTACAGTGTTTTATCTCTGGTCTTGGTGGTCTACAGGTTTTTAGGATGTCCACCATGCCACATGTGCCTTTGAGGCAAGGCTGGTTCTGAAGACCCAGCCCCTGGGTTTTCTTGGCAAGGTGCAATCAGAAGTAGATTACCAGGCCCTTCTGGTAGATGCATAGAATAGTCTCCCAGTGGAGGTAGTAGAGATGAGGACAGTAACGCCAAGACTGATTCTCTATAAGTAAAGATTATATTCTTAGTAACCGCTCCTAGTAACAGGTACCTATGCAGTAGTGTTATCCTTGTAAACAGATTGTAAATAATTACCCTTGTTATCCAAGTTCCTTCCCTTGTTATCTGTAAACTCATGCATGTTGACTGTACTGAGATCTTTGTTCTATGTGAACCGCGCTGATGCTGAATAGTGCGGTATATAAGAGAATATAAATAAATAAATAAAATAAATAAATAAGAAAGCATGGGACAAATACAAAAGATCTCTAAAGGAAAAAAGGAACTATAGTTGTTGATATGAAAGGGCAGACTAGAAAAGGCCATATGGTCTTTTTCTGCCATCATGTTTCTTCCATACAGTGAGTTTATAGTCCCTGGTATTCCAAGGTGGTTACCCATCAAGTACTAGCCAGGCCAAACCCTGCTTCACTTCAACAATAAACTAAGAACAGGTTCATTCAGGACAGCTGAAGTCTGCAGGATGTCAGCAATGAATATTAATCAGCTATACTAGCACACACCTCCTCCAAGAGTCAAATTAAAACTGCATATTTGTGTTGCTCTGAAAAACAGGCACATTTCTGTCTTGAAGGACTACTAACAGTCTAGCAGGGCTTCCCAAAAATAAATCTGCATTCCCTGGAGACCCACTCTATGCAAATTGATCTCATACATTTTTTCATTTTAGATATCCTGAAAACCTAACTGCCTCTGGGAAGCCCGGTAGGACATGCAGGTCATATTGTATGTTGACATGGACATATACCTCTTTCAGTGTACCAGCATCTCTGCCCCTAGAAATGGCTTGGGTGGTATGTCTACTACACTAGTGTACTAAAGGTCACATGTTCAAATCCCTGATCAACCAGAAAGTATAAAAAGAATCTTTGCTACTTGAACAGAAGCCCTTTACTATACTAACTCTATATGTCATTCAAGATCAGCTGTACCAGAGAAATGAGGAAGGCAGAGAAAGTGAAAAAGCAGCTAGTGAATTGTATGGGCACATTAATCTGTTTTTATCTGCAGCAGAAATGAATTGAATTCAGCACTCCTGAACGGGACTGTGCTATCTTGCCCTGATAGCGACAGGGGCCTCCTCAAGTGTCAGCAGCCCATCAGCATCTTATAAAGAGAAGGATAGAATCTGAAGTAGATAAAGGAGCAGTACATTTAGTGGCTTTTTTTCTGTTAAGTTAAGAAAATCCAATTTCAGTTGCAGTTAAGAGTTTGTGAAGCAGCTCCTGAAAACTGATGGAAAACTGAGTGAAATCGGTCAGAGAGGGGCAGCTACAGCAGAGGAGATGAATTCTCAAAAATACCCCTGGTGATCAGAGTACATTGAAAAGAGTCAACTGATCTCTAGTTATGGAGCACTCACTTAAATTTCATACAAACAGTGGGAAGGGATGGAGGAGAGGAGCTAGAGGAAAGAGAAAAAGGAAGGTGGTAAAGAGAAGCCTAAGATAGGGGAATAAAGGCATGGAAAGAGTGAGGAAGAAAAAGAAAGATAGATAGATATAACGTTGGGATACAATATAGAGTCTGGGAGGGAGTATAAGAGACCTTCCTGCAGCTCATACTCTCAAGACCTCTTTCGGAATGGGAAAGCTAGTCTTCTGGGGCCCTAGTTTTGTGAAATAAAACACACGGCAGTCCTAAAATTGTTTGTATAGGTCGAATCCTTTGGTTGCAGAACCACCAAACAAAAAGGATACGATTAAACAGGAGTTATTCTTCTGGGCCTCACAGAAGAATAGACAAAGCAGGGGGTGTCACAGATCTCTGCAGCGGAAGAGCCCCGATCCTATTCTTGACAAGCTGTGATGGACATTTAATGATCCAAATCTTTATTTGTTCCACTTCTGATCTAGACCAGCCACCATGTAACTGACACCTGTCCTCAGAAGTCATTTCTTCTTTTCCTCACCTCAGTAGAATTATTATGAAACAATTCCACCTCCTTAATATCAATATGTTAGGCCAGTGCTTCCCAAATCCGTATTGGGAACCCCCAGTCTCTCTGGTTATCAGGACATCCACAATGAATAGCGTAAGGGAGATTTGTATGCACTACCTCCATTGTAAGCATAGTTTTGAATTTTCAGGATATCCACAATGAATATGTAAGACATAACTATTCTTACAACGAAGGCAGCGCATGCAGATCTCCTGAAAATTCAACTGGCCAGAGGTCCTTCAGTCCAGGTCTGGGAACAATTATGCCTGGCCCTTAGTCTCTTCTTCCAAATCAAGGCTGTTTTTCTCAGTCACGTTTTCAAGATGACCATAATGAATAGGCATGAGAGATGTCCATGCAATGGGTTTCCTAGACGTCTTTGTTGGCCAGTGCTTCTCCCCAAAGGAGTTCCAAGGCAGAACCTACCACTGCTGATAAGGAATGTGCACATATGCATTTAACTGCTGGGAAATTATCTTGAAACACAGGGAAGAGAGATTTGGGTTAAAATCTGTGTCTATTTAACATTTTGTATTTACTTAAAAGTTCAGTTAATAAATAGGCTAGTAGCAAAGCTTTCTGTTAGTATTTTACTCCCCCCCCAAAGCCCCCCCTCCCCGCTCAATCTTTGATTTATAGGTTTTCAAGCCAATTAAGAGGAAAGAAAAGACATTTTTCACCACAATGTTGAATTGGGGATTTTCATCAGGAAGCGATTCAACATCAGCAAAAGATTAATTCTAGGTCCTTGCAGTTCATTTTGAACTAAGCATAAAATAAAGAGTTTTAAATATACATAATAAACTTAAAGGAATTTTATATTAAAGCATCCTTATTCTCTTAGCAACTTTAAATAACTAAAACTCACCAATACTAAGTACAGACAGCAGTCCATAACTGAGATGAGAGCTATCCATTTTTTGTACTCTCAGATAACAAGTCTAATTTCTAGAAAGGAATCTTGTTGCTAAGGCAGGCAGAGAGGTATATAGAGGTAGCCTTCAGGCACATAGTAAAGAACTACCTCCTTCTGTCAGGAGGTCTCTGTGCTGCTATGGAAGATAAAGGTCACTAAGCATCGCCCTAGTATGGCGGTAGCCAGAAACTGACCTCTGGGTAATATAATATCCTCTCACACCGAGTATGTATTTGACAGTTTTGTATACCACCTTATCCTTCAATCAAAGTGGTCACAACACAATTGGGGGATACATTTAACATGAGGGGATATGAGACACATACACTAATACTTACAGGGAACATGGGCATTTATCTCCAGGGTCATGCGACCAGGAGGGAAGGGTTAAGATGGCTGTTGTAGTTAGTGATTCAATCATTGAAACATGTAGCTAGCTACATGGCTGGTGGATGCGAGGATCATTTGATAGCTTGCCTGCCTGGTGCAAAGGAGGCAGATCTCATGTCTCATCTAGATAAGATTTTTTAACAGTAGTGGGGTGGAGCCTGCTGTCTTGGTACATGTGGAAACCAATGACATAAGAAAGTGTGGGAGGGAGGTACAACACTGAAATCCAAAACGTCCAGAGATAACATTTTCTGACATGCTCAAGATGCAGACAGAGCTCCAGTCTCAATGCATGGAACAGAAAATGGTACAAGGAGGAGAGATTTGGATTTCTTAGGAACTGGGCAACATTTTGGGGATGGAGACACTATTCCAAAAACATGGGTTCCACCTTAATTGGAGTGGCATTAACATTTGAAAATGATAGAGCAGCTTTTCATCTAGAAACTGGAAGAAAGCTGGTGGCTGTTCAGGACTGCATAGCTTAGGGGAAGGTATCTTTGAAAAATAATATCAACAACAGAGAAATTAGGGCATCCAAAGAGCTATTGTAATAAAAGCAAGAGCAACCCATGCGCCTTTAAGTAACGGCCGTACCCAATTGAAAGGTTGCAAATTATCCCTGTCAATTGCTAAGCAGATTCTAAATACCAAGAAAAAACAAACATACTTTGAAAGTCCATATACAGTAGAAATGCTAGAAATCTAAACAAATAAGATGTAAGAGTTAGAATACATAGCACTGAATGAAAAATTAAATAGAATTGGCATCTCAGAGACCTAGTGAAAGGAGGTTAACCAAAGGGACATTGTGATACCAGAGTTCAAATTATATTAGAATAGATCGAATTGTTGGAGGGGTGGCATTATATGTTAAAGAGGGCATTGAATCAAACAGAATAAAAGTTCTGTAGTAAATAAAAACGCACTGTGGAATCTTTAAAGGATAGACACAATCTATGGGTGAATGGGAAGACAAAAGTGTGCGAGTGTGAGAGAGAGAAGGGGAAGAGAATAGAAGTGGTGGAATGCCTACCATTCATCTGGCCAGAATGAACAGACAGATGATGAAATGACAGCAACAAAAATTAGGGAACTAAACAAGAATAATGGATGATTTCAGTTGCCACATGAGAGCATACTAAGTAGTAAAGTTCCTAGATAACATAAATGACTGCTTCATGGAGCAGCTTGTGCGGGAACTGACAAGAGCAGGAGCTATTTTAGACCTAATCCTTAGTAGAACACAGGATTAGGTGCAAGTAGTAATGATGTTGGGGAGACTTGGCTATAGCGGTCCTAACATGATCAAATTTGACTTAACAATTGAAGTGAGAACACTAAGGAAATCTAGCGGTAATTTTGTAAAACAACCAACTAGATTTACATGAAAATATGCATAAGTCATTTTTGGGCAATTATATGCATATTTGATGCAGTCGCTATTCCGAAAGCACGCATGCTGAGCCAATCATGTCTACTTTACTATGGGAGGAATGCACAAGCACATGAGTAAGTTCTAGAATACTATGATCTATATGTGTGAGCATTTACACCAGCTCTAGGGCTGGTGTGCATTTTCAATGACTTATACCCCCTATTTTATGAAGTATGGGTGCATGCTCTTTACTTAGATAGGCATGAAATATGTTCAAGTTAATCCTGGCACACTTCTACTGTGCTAGTATTTAACTTTCAAAAAGACCATGATATAATGAAGAAAAAAGCATTACAAAAACCCTAAAAGAAGCAACTGCAAAGATTAAGAGTTTACATGAGATGCGACCTGGGCTTCCAAGATGGTTTTTTTTTTTTTTTAAACAAACAATGTTCTGCATTTTTTAATATGTGGAATACATGTGAAGAAAGGTCGGTTGACATCATGGTTAACAGGTAAAGTGAAAGAGGCCATTATAGCCAAAAGATACAAACGAAGGAAATATCTTGGCACGTTAAATGCAAAGTATTTATAAGGAAGGCAAAGAGAGAATTTGAAAAGAAGCTTTACTGTAGAGGCAAACACTCACTTTTTCAGGTACAAGCAAAAGAAGAAGCCTGCAAGAGAGTCAGTTAGACCATTATATGATTAAAGGCTAAAAAGCGTACTCAGTGAGGACAAGATCACAAATGAGGTGCTAAACAAATTCTTTGTTTTGGTCTTTACTGAAGATGTAAAGGGGCTACATATACCAGGAATGGTATTTGATGGCAATGATTCAGAGGAACTGAAATAAATCCTAGTGAATATGAAAGATGTAATAGGCCAAACTGACAACCTAAAAAGTAGCAAATCTCTTGGATTTGCTGTGTCGTCCTGCAAAACGTGTCCTGGCATGTACAACGTGGTGTCAGTCTGACAAATAAAGCAATAATTGTCTTATTGACCACGTCAGATGATCCTTTCGCACACATCTGCATCTTTATGCCTGCCCTGAACTAGCATAAACATTCAGCAAAAAAAGAAGAGTAAAAAAACTGTGCTAAATTTGCACGGTTTGTTATCGGGAGCAATTAGCTATTCCGTTTGCATGCGATTAGCATGCCCATTGCACTATGCTTTAGTCTAGTGGTTTTCCTTGGGATTTTCCTGCTTTCTGCTGTAAGGGGCCTACAGGGGCCACTATCTTACCCTATCAGGGGTTCTCAACCAGGGGTTCTCAACCCTGTCCTCGGGACCCACCTAGCCAGTCGGGTTTTCAGGATAACCACAATGAATATGCATGGAAGAGATTTGCATATAATGCAAATCTCTCCCATGCATATTCATTGTGGTTATCCTGAAAACCCGACTGGCTAGGTGGGTCCCGAGGACAGGGTTGAGAACCCCTGCTTACACGGAGGAAGTACACAGAGACCAATTTCTCAGCAATACTCATGAAATGTTTACTCAGGATATCCTTTTCTCAGCATAAATTCTTCACACACAAATTCTACTTACAGGTACAAGGTAGCTACTTTATAGGGATAGACAGAAGATAAAGGTTAATGGGGCAATTGAGCACACTGTCACCTCCATGGCAGGGCTCAATAAACTCACCAGTTTCTTCTTTGTCCCATTCTGGTTTTTATATAGTTTTTTTCTGAAAGGTTGGCAGAATAACAGCTGGGGTTCTAAAGATACTTTTTCTGCATAGGATTTGGCACAATTTCATTTTACCAAGGTTCAAGTTATTATAAAAACATCATGTCACCTTCCCAAGGCCAGTGCCTAGCTACATCTCACTCCCTGGTTACCCCTCATGTCTCCTTGTTTCATTTTAAGTTATCTGGTTTCCTTAGCAAAGTAAGGATTAGTAACATTTCATTTCACTCTCATGATTTTCTCAAGCTGTCAGCAATTCATCTTTTTCCCCCCAATTATTCTGTTAGCCTAACAGTGGTCAAGGGTCTCAGGCAGGCCTGTGGCCTGTATCTAGGCCTGCCTCACAGGCTTAGCTACAGAAGCACTGTCCCAGCCTTTCCCGGCTCGGGTCCAATTCCCAACACTACATTAGGGAGCAAGATTAGTAAGGGAAATTGTTGAGTAAACTCTGCATTAGACCATAGCTTAATTTTCTGTATCAAGGACTGAGTTTGTACCTTGTGAAGTCCAGCAATGGGCAGAGCACCCCAGTCACAGGTTTTGCCGGCTCTCATCATGTTTACTCCACTCTCGGATGTCACAGTCCAGTCCTAGTTTTGTAGAACTCCAACAGTTTGTCTTAACCTATCATTGGGAGAGTACTCAGACCGGGGAAAAGTCCCACAAAAGTCCAAGACTCAGGACAGCATGCTCTTCTGTGCAAGCTCAGGAACGAGTCAGGGCTTCAGACAGACATTCTGCAACAGTACAGCAAATCCACATGTCACTGCACAACTATTGCAGCAAAGTCTTTCCACCTCCCTCTTAATATCCTCAGATAAGAGGCACAGTTCTCAGCTCCCTCCACCAGAAGAAGCAGTTACAGGGTATCTCACAGCTCTCCTGGCTATGAAAGCAGCCCTCCCTTTCTTCCTTCAGGTGGTGCACTATCCACCTGAACTCTCCCAGACTGCTTCTTACAGTACCTTCAACATCCATGGGTTCAGTGGTATCTTGTTCCTCAAACTCAATAGCTTCCCTCCCCGCCTTCACAATCCACCTGTGTGTTCTCTCCTGGTCCTTCCTGGGGAGGGCCTTCCTGTCCCAGGGGCTTCTGGGACATGTAGTGTGAATGACCTTGTCGCAACCTAAAGCAATGGAGGGTTAATTAACTTGCCCAAGATCACAAGGAGTTACTGTAGGATTCAAACCAGCCTTCCCTGACTCTCAGCCCACTGCTCTAACTGTAGTTTGCGTTGGTTTTCTCGTCCTCTTCCTCCTTCTGGCGAGTCCTGGAAGCAAAGGCCTTCCTATTTCTGTCCCCAGGCATACAAGACAGGAGAGAAATGGCAGAACTTAAGTGAGAGAACAGAGCAAAGAGTGAAGCGGCTGAATTGTCCCATGGTTTTTATTTATTTTATTTAAGTACTTTTATAACATAGTTAGAGGCCAGTAAGGTCCTAGAAGGGGAGAAAGAAGTGTGTTGGTGTCTGTGTGTGGGATGGAGAGAAAAAAATCTGGAGACCACAACTCAAAACTTAAGTTCCCAGGTATGATTATCAAGATTTATTAGTTTAAACCAACAAACAGATGCCCATAGATATTTAATCCGTTTAGGATGGGAGAATTTCAGATGCATTTCAATTTTTTTGAAACCTGAAAAGATTTGTAATAATTTTAAAAGTTTCACAAATATTTTTTTAAAAATAGTTTTAATGTTTGAAAACTCTCCTGAAATGTTTTAGGGGCAGATTTTCAGTAGCAACGGTCGCTTTAACTTTGCCCTGGATATTCAAGGCCGGGGCCATATCCGACCCCAGCACTGAATATCCGGGTTGCCCATATTGTGATTTTGCAATCGGGTCAGCGGTGATATTCAGCCACCAGCCAGATTGCAAAACCGGCTAAAGACAGCCATTCAGCTGTCTTAACTTTAGCTGGTTAACCCACAGTGCTGCCCCACTCACCCCAGAATGCCCCAATGCTAAGCACTTAGCATCAGGGCATTTAACAGGCCAAACAAGTGAGTGGCATTTACAAGGTTTGCAATGCCTTTGACTATCACCCCTTCGGTTTTTTCTACCAATCATAATAGGCCATCATACCATTTCTCTGCCTATGTTTTCTAGACCTACGGTTTCTTCTGTCTCTAAGTACCTACAGCTGACATTGGATATGTTGGAGGAACTTACCACCAGGTGTTAAGCCCCAGAAGGGGGTAGCTGAGGGGGCCCGTCAATTACATTTTATTTTAACCAAAAGAATAATAAAGTTCTAATGGACTCTATGGGGTATGTTTACTAAACCGGGCTAACGGTTAACCCGGGCTGTCTGCCACTAGGTCCCATATTATTCAATGAGACCTAGTTGCAGGTAGCCCGGGTTAACCATTAGCCCAGTTTAGTAAACATACCCCTATGTTTAGCAAAATGAGTTCTCCCTTCCTATCAGTGAGAATGACGCAAACCAGGAGTTTCCAGCAGCTGGAGTCTTTTCCTTGAGTTTCAGGTGAATAGCAAGGATCTAGGGAAGAGAACAGACTAGGAAACTGATTGAAGTGCTAAAGACGAGAGATAGATAGAGACAAAGAATGAGAGACAATAACATACACATTTCTATTCAAGAGAGTGATAGAGATTTCAAAGGAGTACACCCATATAGAGAGAACAATAGTGACAGGTGAAGGCTATGACAGAAAACAATAGAAACTTGCACTGAGAAAAGGTACTGATGGAGAACACATCAAGATAAAGAGAATAAAACAGAAAAGTGAAAGATAAAGTCATAGATGCTGAGAAGATAGCACAGTGTTAGTGTTTCTTTGGAGAGAATTTTCCCAGCTCCCATCTTTAAGAGCTCCAGCATAAACAGAAGGGGCTTCAGCTTTGAAAAATTCCCAGATCCAAGGCAATTATAAGAATCTGTACTTGTAATACTGTATCTCCAGACTTGGAACAACGTGCAGAGAACTGGGCATGCAGAAAAGAAAAAAATGTTAATCTCACCAATTAAACTGATAAATCCCAACTGAGCTGAATCCTCCTTCACCAGCACACCAAGCAGCAGAATCTTTCTCACTGCATATAAAGCCTTTCAATTTATATTCACATTGACCTAGCAAATCCAGCTATGAGAGCACAAATACTATAGACAGACATTGCAAAGTGCATGCACTTACACAAGTGGGTATTGTGTGGTATACACATCAGCAAACATCCTGAACAAGCATGCACATGAATGTCCACAAGTACGTAAACATGCATGCACATTTATGGACACGCATGCTCTTACTTTACACATTGCAGTATACATACATGCAAACATCTAGATATTCAAATTCATTACCAAAACACACATATTTTCCTATATAAGCATATACATGCTTGCAAGTACTAGCAGAACATATATATACATATATATATATATATATATATATATATATATACAAACACACACACTCACACTATGGCAGTCAGACAGAAGTAGACAGGATACGCACCAGGCTAGGGCACCAAGCCAAAGGGACACTAGTGAGCTATGCTTCCACCATCACTACAGCAATGGAATCTCCCATGCATTTGTACATCGGGAAGGCCCCTGGACTGCCCACAGTGTCACCATTTAGCCCATATAGATAAGTATGTATGTATGGGTGTTTGTTTATTTAATTATTCAAATTTACCTCACAGCTGAGGCCCTGTAGATACAACCATGCCACATGCATACACATTGCCACACAGAAATATATTAAATATTTCAGTATATCCTGCCTTCCATTCTTCTCCCTCCAACACAAGCCTATAGTCATAGTATGATTCTAACCAAAAATCTGCCCTGTTTGCCGGGGATGAGGATGCTCTGTGCCGTCTTCTCTTTTACTCTTGTGTTTTGATTTGCTCAGTGTGCCTGAGAGCTGATTATCCTGCAGCAAGTTCCATTTCCTGCACTCATGTCAACTCTAATGATACTTACAGGGCGACTGTTTAAACAAGAGATGACACCGTTTCTCATGGATTAATGCTCAAACACTGTCTCGACTCCATCGATCCTTTTTCTATCTGCACTCACCCCTGACCCCAATAAACTCTTTGATATTGTCCAGCTCTGGAGAAAACAGAAGCTGCCTTTGATTACTTGCAACCCGCCGCAGTGTCAGCTTATTATTTCTAAGAAGGCGCTTTGATGGACAGTCACCCCATTTCTGCCACCACCCACAATATCTCGCTCTAGAAATAATTTAAGATGGGTATGAACCACTCTCAGTTCAAAAGTGTAGGAGGAGATCCTTTCCACAGCTTCCCCCCCCCCCCCACCATTGTCTCCTTATGTCATATCTCAGGTTTCTGGGTGGTGAAGGACAACCTGTGTCCCAAACAGGGAAAGGTAGAGGTGTGCATTCATTAGTGTGCGTTTGCTTTGTTACTGCACCTTAAAAAAAGTTAGTGCATCCTAAGTTGAATTAACATGCACTTATTGATTCATCGGTTAATGCATGTTAAATCAATTTAATGTGCATTAAAAATTCCCTATTAAAATGAACGCGTGAAGCTAACTTAAAAATTAAAATTAACTATGCACATCACTAGGGGATGGTACGCATTTGACTGGGCATTGATCCCAATAGGAACTGCATGCTGGAAGGAGGGTAATGTGTGGCATGTCCAGGGGAATGCCAGTAGCTAAGGAAGTTAGAAAGAAATGTAAAAACCTTTAGGAGGGAGGCTTCCTTCCAATCCTATTTCTCTGTTGTCTGCCAGGTTTGAAGAACATCTGGACAGGTGGCCAGATCAGCTGTGCCGGTGGATCTCAGGGAGGAGAGTTCCCAGTATCCATGTGAAGGTTTGAAGAGTATCTGGAGAGGTGGCCAGATCAGCTGTGCCTGTGGATCTCAGGGAGGAGAGTTCCCAGTATCCATGTGAAGGTTTGAAGAGTATCTGGAGAGGTGGCCAGATCAGCTGTGCCTGTGAGTCTCAGGGAGGAGAGTTCCCAGTATCCATGTGAAGGTTTGAAGAGCATCTGGAGAGGTGGCCATATCAGCTGTGCCTGTGGATCTCAGGGAGGAAAGTTCCCAGTATCCATGTGAAGGTTTGAAGAGCATCTGGAGAGGTGGCCAGATCAGCTGTGCCTGTGGGTCTCAGGGAGGAGAGTTCCCAGTATCCATGTGAAGGTTTGAAGAGCATCTGGAGAGGTGGACAGATCAGCTGTGCTTGTGGATCTCAGGGAGGAGAGTTCCCAGTATCCATGTGAAGGTTTGAAGAGCATCTGGAGTGGTGGCCAGATTAGCTGTGCCTGTGGGTCTCAGGGAGCAGAGTTCCCAGTATCCATGTGAAGGTTTGAAGAGCATCTGGAGAGGTGGCCATATCAGCTGTGCCTGTGGATCTCAGGGAGGAAAGTTCCCAGTATCCATGTGAAGGTTTGAAGAGCATCTGGAGAGGTGGCCAGATCAGCTGTGCCTGTGGGTCTCGGGGAGGAGAGTTCCCAGTATCCATGTGAAGGTTTGAAGAGCATCTGGAGAGGTGGCCATATCAGGTGCGCCTGTGGATCTCAGGGAGGAAAGTTCCCAGTATCCATGTGAAGGTTTGAAGAGCATCTGGAGAGGTGGCCAGGTCAGCTGTGCCTGTGGGTCTCGGGGAGGAGAGTTCCCAGTATCCATGTGAAGGTTTGAAGAGCATCTGGAGAGGTGGCCATATCAGCTGCGCCTGTGGATCTCAGGGAGGAAAGTTCCCAGTATCCATGTGAAGGTTTGAAGAGCATCTGGAGAGGTGGCCATATCAGCTGCGCCTGTGGATCTCAGGGAGGAAAGTTCCCAGTATCCATGTGAAGGTTTGAAGAGCATCTGGAGAGGTGGCCAGATCAGCTGTGCCTGTGGGTCTCGGGGAGGAGAGTTCCCAGTATCCATGTGAAGGTTTGAAGAGCATCTGAAGAGGTGGCCAGATAAGCTGTGCTTGTGGATCTCAGGGAGGAGAGTTCCCAGTATCCATGTGAAGGTTTGAAGATCATCTGGAGAGGTGGCCAGATCAGCTCTGCTTGTGGATCTCAGGGAGGAGAGTTCCCAGTATCCATGTGAAGGTTTGAAGTGCCAGTTCCAGGCTCATTAGAGCAAGGAGGTAAAGGTTGAAGGTGCCAGTTCCCAGATTCACTGAAGTGGAAGTTGGAAGTATGATTTCCTAAATCTACTGGAAGAAGGTGTGAGTTACTAGACCATCCTCAGAGAAAGCTATGTGGAGTATGATCTCAGTCTCTCAAATCTACTGCTAAAGCTCAGTGTAATACGTGTATCGTATCAAAGAGCGCCTCCTGCTGGAGTTCATAAGATGTAACATGCATGGATAATTTATCAAGGTGTGCTTGCCCTCTGGAAACCTTTCTGCCCTCAGCCTCTTTATGCATAGGTGCACATCATGAATGCCTCCTCTACACACACACATATACATGCTTCCTCTCCATGCTACTGAACATTTCCGTCTAGGGTAGTGGTTCTCAAGCCTGTCCTGAACGATCTCAAACAGTCACGTTTTCAGGATAGCCACAGTAAATATGCATGGGATAGATTTGCATGCACTGCCTGCATTGAATACAAATCTATCTTGAGTATTTTCATTGTGGATATCCTGAAAACTTGATTGGCTTGGGAGTAGGGTTGCCAACTGGCTCCAGATGCGTCCAACAGGCTTGATCCAGTCCTGTGTTTACCCCCATTGCATGCAGGGACTTGTAGTCTTGCTTTTCTTATGGAGTGCAATGGAGAAATCAGAACTACATGTCCCTGCATGCAATGTAGTAAACCCAGGACTGGATCAAGCCTGTCGGGCGCATCTGGAGCCAGTTGGCAACCCTACTTGGGAGCCCCTGCTCTAGAGAATACTTATAATATTCTTTGGAGTGGCACCACTAAGGGCTTGAAATGTAAGGATTCAGAGTTCTCTTTCTGGGACCTATTAAGTGAACCAGTAACAGCAGGCTGTGGCCTATTGACTCAGCAGCAGTTTGTATACTGCCATGTAGAAGGCCATGATTTGATTCCTGAATCCAATTTCAGTTCTCTGGATAGCCAGGGCTGGGGCTGGAAATGCTGCAGAAAGTGTGTTCACAGACCCTTGGGTGAGAGTCTCATTCACTACACAGAACTCCAATGCTGGCAGGGTTAAACCCACCAAGAGACAGCAAGGAGTGGAAGATTCCCTGAGTAACTAGTGGGGGATAGACAGCCAGAGCTGCCTATAACAAGAGACCTCTAAGAAGCAGAAAGGGGAGGATACCTGTCCGGGGGGGAGGACCTGAACCAGGAAGGAAGGCTCAGCTCCTGCTTGGGGAGTACAGAGCTACGCTTTGTACCAGAGTAGCTGCCTGACTCAGAATTCATGGAAACGGAACAGACCTCACCACCAGATGAGGAGTCAGAGGAAATGGTCTACTGTCTCACCAGGAGAAGGTAGGAGCTCCTGGGAGGGGGATATTTAAACCCTGACTGAAATTTCTGAGGCACAGTGGGAGGGATGCAGCGATGCTGAATGTGTTACAAACATTGATCTGCAAAGAGAGGGGCTGTGTCCCCTGGTTTTCTCTGCACAACATGGAACAGCTGCAGAAAACAGAAAGGGGCAATTAAGATGGGTTTAAAAAAACCGTAAGGGCTGAACTCTGTCAAGATTTTCTTAGGAACTCTTATGAACTGATAATACTGAACTGCTAACTGCTTTTGCTGAGAAGGGAGAAAAGCACCACATAGCTGCCTGCTAAGAACCCATTGGCTAATTAACATCTAGCTTGTGCTAATCAACTGCCATTTGAAAGGAGAAACGAGGGCTTTCAGTAAAACACTGCTTGAAAGAAGAACTCCACTTAACACTGCCTGCTTGTCTCGGAGATACAATAAGTGCTGCCTGTGGCGTGGACAAGCCACTAGTCAGAGCTGTAGACCTGGGGTAGTTAGTTTACTGAGGTGGTTCTCAGCCTTCTTGTGAGAGTGCACAGCATGACATGTGCCCACTACAGGCATGTGACCTATGCTGGGATTAAAGTGAACTGACGAGCAGAGCAAAAATGCTTACCTGAATTCTAGAACTGAAAGAGGTTTTGTCTCTTTATTATGGAACTCTTCATCAAAGCAGAATCCTTTTGATTTGCTACACTTAGCACTTTTGATTTTGGACTCGGTTTCCCAAAGTGCACTGTACTGCAGAGCAGGATCTTGAACGTTTACAAGTCTGATTTAAAGCTTGTTTTTGTTGCTAGGACAATAAAGCATCCTTTTATGCTTTGACAGCCTGTCTCATAGATCTTGTTTTAATACCATTCTGGCCAAATTCAACATTAAAAAAGTTAACCAAAGACTGTGCAAGTCACTGAACCACCTGAGGGTGCCCCCTGTCTGCCACAACATGTACTGGCTAAGCAAAGGGTCCACGTAACTGATCTGTGGCTTCTGATTAACCCTTTAAAGGCCTACTTTAAAATTTTAATCCACATTCTGCAGCCGGGTTCATTTTTGCATATTTCAGGAAAATTGTACCCGTCTTATTCAATATGTTCTAATAGTGATTTTCCTTCTGCTATGGTCATGTATTATATACCATTTGATAGGAATATTTAGTCAGAATTTTGGAGCCCGAGAGTTTTGGGCACGGCCTGGAAAGGGTTAAGGAAGAACCATCACTCTGAGGACTGACTAAACTGAGGAAAAGAATAGGGAAACCTTAAGTACTTCCAAATAAACACCCATAATGCAATGTCCCAGTAGAGGCCAGTTCAACTAAGTTGTTGAAAGCGTGAAGGAGCAGCAGACCAAATATCCTCCTGTGGTGATTTAGCTACCTAACCAATAGTTGCAGACTGAGTCTTCTGTAAGTCGCTACAATTGGGGTGTGCCCTAGAGATAAGGTGGTGAGATCTTTGGGGTAAGGTAGGTAGGAGTATGACTGGAATTTGATCCCACTCTTACGGACATGCAGTCAGTAGAAAGACCAAATAATGGTTCTGGCTAGTGAGAAAATGGAGAGGTATTAGTGTAGTACTGATGGCAGTATGACCAGATGCTCCAGAAGAGTTTGAGTTTGGACCCATCCATGCCAGTAGGAAAGAGAATGCAACACAACCTAACAATTTTTTCCTGCCCAGGAATAATGTTTGAGCTCGACATTCAAACTGTAAGGGACTACTTGAACTATGGATGGTGGAGTGGAGGCCATTCAAGATCTGGAGCACTTAAGTTCTGTCCTGGAATGATGCTGTTTTCCTGGAAAGGAACCTGATCCAGTGATTTATATATGTAGATTCTGGGTTCAACTAGAATTTTACATGACTTTAAATGGTGGATGTATGTCTTCTATTGTATGAAAAAATTAATAATTCAAATAGTGTGCATGGATATGGGCTTATAAATTACTTTTCCAATTGGTGCTGCAGCATATGTAGACCTCGCAATGTTCTCTTCAATCTGCACCGGGTCCTCCGCTGGCATTCCTGCCAGTGGGGGGAGGTGCGGATCGTCAATCGCTCTGCACCTCCCCCCACCGGCGGGAACGTTGGCGGAAGACCCAGCACAGCTTAACGGGAACATTGCTAACAACCTGACCGGAACTGGCTAACAAGAATATTTTTTAAACACAAGGATGTGTTTTTTTGAATTTGAAAATCAGAATGTTTCCAAATGTGTCTAACAATACCAAAAGGAAAAGGCAACAGCAATGTCTGTAATGGACCTAATGCCTTTCGTGTGTGTGGGAGTGTTTACGAATTGCAACACCCTGGATCTAATCTTCTTCAATGAATATAAAGCCCAGTCAGACTCCCCCCCCCCCTCACTCTATCTAAGTGCATCCAGTCCTGTAGTAAGACCATCATCTCAACAAATTCTCCCTCATCAGAAAAAAACACAAGCATTCATCAACATGAAGGCTTAAACTTTTCAACATGAAAATTTAATTTGGGACACTCTCACAAAACTACCTGAAGACTCCATTGACCCAGATGTCTTCATTCAGAACTGGAGCAACATCACCAGAAATGCAGTCATTGCCACCAATACCACCATGCATGAAGCAGCCCAAGACCGACTGGTGCACTCCAGCCCTCTGCAACCTGAAATGGCAACTCTGTAAACATGAAAGAAAATGGCGCAAAACTAAACACAACGAAGACAAACTACAATATCTACAACTGATAAAAGACTACCACACCACAACAGACAAAGTGAGACATGAACACCACACTAAACTACTCAACTCTTCCAAGAGAACTCTTTGATATCATAAAACACCTGACTAAAGTGCCAAGCACCAAAAACCAGGAAACATCCTCACCCCCTCCAACAACTAGCTCAACATTATAAACAACTTCATCCCCAACCAGATGTCAATCTCCTGCCCTCCACTGAAGACAGACAGCCACCCAGGCCCCTGGATCTCCTTCACAGATGTTATTTTTATTTATTTATTTTTTATTTGAAAACTTTTATATACCGCCCCTTCCCAAGATCAGTGGCGGTTTACATAGAACATTGGTGAACAAATACATGGAACATTATGCAACATTGCAACTATGTACAAGGAACATTATGAACAAAAGCAAACATATATAGCTCATAACAAGAACCTTTGATTATTTAGACAGTTATTGTTATTGAAGGCCAAATCAAAAATACTATAGAATCTCTGAACACAACAACCTCCCCACTGGATCCCTGCCCAGCCTCATGAATTAAGGCGATAAAAAAGAACTCAGTGGAGCAATCACCAAAATCACGAAGTTGATACTCGCTCCAACAAGGCATCATGCCCATATGCCTGAAAACGTCCTCCATATGCCCAACGCTTAAAAACAATCCTGGACCCTGCTGATCCTTCATCTTACACACCCATCACAAGCCTACTATTCACAGCAAAAAATCATTGAAAAAACAGTACAACATCAACTTCAAGACCATATCGACAGACACAACCTACTAGACCCCCAGCAACACGGGTTCTGCCCAAATCATGGAGTGGAAACACTACTCATCACCCTGATAAACATCCTAACTCAAGCAAAGCAGAAAGCCAATCGAGATTTCCTATTAATCTTCTTGGACATCTCGTTAGCCTTTGACACTGTAAATCACCAAATACTACTACGTTTACACACCAATGGAATTCAAGGCACTGTACTCAAATGGTTCACATCCTACCTCACTGATAGACATCAAAACACCTCCACCCCTTACAGGCAGACGCAAGGAGTCCCCCCAAGGATCCATCCTCTCCGCCATACTCTTTAACCTCTACCTGTGATCACTCTGCTCAATCATAAGAAGACACAACCTATTTATCCACATCTACGCTGACGACATTATGGACCTATTAACATAAACCAGCCCACTCCATCCATCCACTAGGAATGTTTCACTGAGGTTACCAACTAGCTAAGAAACAACCTGCAAATCAATTACAATAAGATGAGGCACTCTACATAACGAGGGGCACTGCCTTTGTCCCCCCTGCTACAATAACACTAAACACAATCAAAACCAAGACTGAAGTCAGATGCCTTGGGGTTACCCTCAATAAACACCTATCATTCAAACCCCACATAAATAAAATCAACCGAATAATTTATCAAAAAGCAAACACCCTCCAGCACCTCCAACCACTACTCAAACCTGCAGACTTCCATACCGTACTACAAGCCTCAATAATACATCACCTGGATTACTGCAATGCCATCTACCAAGGACAACCACACTCCACACTCTTACCACTCCAAACAGAGTTCCATTCGACAGCCAGAACCCTACAAACAGCAGCAAGACAAGATTACATCACTCCAATACTAAAACAGCTCCACCTGCTCCCACTACAGAGCCGTATAACATACAAATCCATCATGCTAACCCACAAAGAAATCCACTCAGACCTCCCGACCACACCTCCACTCACTTCTCCAGCTCTCAATCCAGTCAGCAAGCATGTAAACGAGCCTTCCAGCTATACGCACTCTCCATATGGAACAAGCTACCGGAACAAGTCGGGAACATCATTGACCTAATGACTTTCAGAAAACATCTAAAAACACGTCTGTTCAAGGAACACGGCAACCCAAGCTCATGACCTCCCTCCCACTTCAGAAAGAACATTACAAGATGACTATCATTACAACTGTACACAGCCAGAAATGTATATAGTTACAATCTATGGATCTGTTATAGTTAAGAACCAAGGGTTCATATTTGCATTTTTGTATATAGTTTAATAAAGTTATAATGTATTTGAAGTTTTTGTTCTATGCAAACCGCCTTGACCCGGTGAAAGGCGGTATATAAATACAGCTAAATAAGTATAGCTAAATAAATTCTTTGAAGGCCAGAGGCTTGTCAATGGGGGCTATTTTTTGTTTTTTGGAAGTTTCCATGGAAATGTGGTAAATCAGTCTGTCAGAGATAGATATCTATAGAAGAGAGAGAGGTGTTTTTTAAACCTTCTCAGCTAAGTGGTAAACAGCTCACTAGAATCCCCAGTCTGAATCTTCTTTGTCATCTATGTATCCATACTGCATAAATTGGCCTACATGATGCCTATAATTCTTTTTTTTTTTTTTCTTACATTTTTAGGACTTTGCTTATTGGTATAGGTTCTTTTTAGGTGACTTTATTGTTTAATTATGCTTGATAAATAAGATTTTTAAAAGAACCTTGTCAGCCATGACACTTAAAGGCATATTTTACAAAGGACATCCAAGTGCGCTCTGGGACTTCCAAGCTAGAACCTCTGGAGGGCAAAAAGCAGGCATTTCCGAGTTCAGGCTCGATTTCACAAATGTGGATGTGCCCAATATGGACGTCTACATAGACGTCCCTGGAATGGGGATGTCTAATAGCCTAATACAGTAGTGGACTTTGGTCAGGGTTCAAATCCCACTACTGCTCCTTGGGATCTTGGGCAAGTCACTGAAATTGAGCGGGAATGTCTAAGTCCACTGCACTACCCCTGCCATGCCCTCTGCCTACTTGGATGTTCCTGCACTGGAGACATCTTTAAAAGTCATTTGTAAAATGTCTCTGGTGACACTTCTGATTTGGATATCCAAATCGCATCTAAAGCTCTTAAAAAGGCCCCTTTTAGGGGGCTAGTTCTAATGTTAATGTGCGTTACTTCAGTTTACATGCATTATTAGTTGGTATGAAAGTGGTATATAAAAACTGTTAGATAAAATAAATGAAGTAAGTCACATTGAATAAAACACGTTGATGAATTAACACACATTAACATCAGCTCACCTTAGTTTTTGTTCCTCCGAAGGCTAGTTACCGGGGCTGCAGTAGAAAACAGTTCAAAAGTGAACTTGGCGATTTATAAAAAAAATAAGTTAGACTTCTATAACCTGCATGCCTTGTATTAAAAATAAGTAATTATTTGGACAAGAAATCTAGGAATAGGGCCAAAACTATAAACACAGCCAAAAAACAATCAGGCTGAGGTCTGGAGTAATCTTTATGCTTTGGTTATAGATCCCAGGACAATTTTAGAGACCAATAATAAACTGGCATCCACATTATGAGTTTTTGATGTACCTTCTGGGTGCTGAAAGCACTCAGCCTCTGACTTTACTGATAACACCACACTCTTGGTGTATGCTGCAGTACTTTAATGCATATCCATTGTTTTGGTCTTTATTTGGTAACCCTATCAAGAAAACCCAGGAGCTTCTGGGTCACCAGGAGTCAGGACTGACTCGAAGGCACACATTGCATTGCATTCCCTCTTATCCCCAGTCCATGCTGCCTGCAAAATGTCAGGGGAACACGGTGCTTAGAACTGTTTAGGGTTTTTTAATGGTTGTTTTCTTCCTTTTTATATTTTAGTACATCATGGAATTTTGGGGTGGCTGTTCTTTCTAGCTGTCTCTGTGTTTTACAAAATACTTTGAGATCAAATTTTCATGCAATGGATGATACACATTTAAGGGGCATAGTTACTAAAGAATGATATCCAGGACCATGGGATTTACTGCGGGAGAAACATACATTTTGGACGTGCAATAGCTGGAAGTGCATAGCCAAAAGGTGACCATGCTAAAAACAGTGCTACCTGAGCAGCATGCAAATAGGCAGAATTAAGGGAGAGAAGAGATGGTCGGCAACATGGTGTGTGTGGCTGGCACAGTTGCCCTAGTAATGTGCAAGAGACGCATGCCTCTGACCAGATGGTAGTTGCAGTCACCTTGCTAGCAAGTCTCGAACTCGTGATTCGTACATGAGTGTTAGGAAATATGAATAGCAGAAACAGGGCAAACGCAGAAGGGGAAAAAACGGAAAATTATCAGTTTGCGGAATACATATGCACCTGCCTAGCCTTCTGTTTGGAAGTGCTACATGGTGCAGCTGCCATGACAACCTGATGGCTAGAGCTTGCGGGTCATGGATGACCTTGTTGGGGCAGTGGGCAAACATCTACAGGAACATCAACAGCTGTCATGACTGCTATTCACATCTGTATATGCACAAGATGCTTCTTGGAGGGTGCTGGTGTTTGGCATGGAGATGTCAGGCGATAGGGGCTGTGTGCTTCATCCAGTACCGGCCACATAGTTTGAAGCCAGCAGAGTGCAGTGGGGGGAGGGGTATGCAAATGAGCTGTTTTAAAATACAGCCCACACGATGGTTTGGCATCTAAAGGTGCCATCTGACTCCCCCCCCCCCACACCTCCCCTGTTGGGGGGAGGGGTATGTAACAGTGCACACATGTACCTGGGAGACCATGCGGCTGCCATGGGCCATATTCCTGTGGCAGATAGCCCCTCATCCTGACCATGGGAGGATATGGATGAGACCTACTGGCTCTGAACAGATACTTAACATTTCTAGCATTGAACAGGAGTGAACTTGCTGATCAGTGACCTCTTCCTGGCTCCCATGCCCATGGGGATGATGCATTTGATGGACTTGGGAAGCTCCTGTAGACCTTTTTGGTTCCCTAATATGGTAGGCTATGGTGGTGCTTTTATGAACCTATGGCCGCCTTAGTAGAGATGCTGGCAGAGAGGCTGCCCATGAGTGCCTTCCCCCCCCCCCCTGCTCCCTCCACTGTACTCTGCAGGCTCCAATGTGTTTGGCCTTTAGAACTGAACTTCCTCCCATATAGGGACATACCCCACAATAGCTAAGTAGCTAAGATGTTGTCCCAGCTATATACAGTAAGGGGAGAACCTAACGGAGCAATTCCCTTCCAACAGATCTGAGGCCTTGTATTGTGTTCCCTCCAGCCTAGGTGAACAGATACCTCCCACTTTTGCACCCTTTGTCCCACAATCAGTGGTGCAACACAGACTTACTGCATGGGTTTCCCTTCCTTATGTACATGTTCCGTCCTCTTCTGCTTAGTCCCATTGCTCCTGAGCTGTGCAAGGCACCAGTACCATATGCCTGTAACAGCAGGATCTCTCCTGAGCTATTAAGCTATAAAAATGACTGTTGCCCCCTCCGACTATCCTTGCCAGTCTCTTTATGAAAGTACTGATACCCTGATTCAAGCATGTCTTAAAGGTTGACAGTATTTCCAGATCTCATCCATATATTTGTAATGTATAAAATCTCAATTTTAAAATCTAGAATCCCATCTTTAATAACATCAGCTTTATTTCCGTTACAAAGTATCTTATATTGAAGATAGTTTGTGTTCCTGGCACTGAAGTAACTACAGAATTCGATTTTTTTGTTTGGGGGGGGGGATTTTGTTTCTATGATGAGTAGTATGTTTGTTTGTTTTTATTAAAACTTCATATTGCGTCTTCCATTCAAATGTCATCCAAGCAGTTGAAATAGGAGGCTTAATTTAGAAGCCTTATTCGCAGTTTATACATGTGTAATTGGGCATAGATCCATGTAGGGCCGATGCAAGGGTGAGGCTCCCTAGATAAACCTTGCCCCTTGTGGCCCCTCACTGGAACATACAGCGCTGGCAATGCTTTTAAAACGGCGCCAAAGCACTGGAGTTACCCTCGGCTCCAATGCTGCGGTGCCATTTCTGCTTCCTCCTACTTCTGATTATACTTTTGTATGCATGGGGGGCAGAAGCTGCTTCCGCGCCCATGAAAAAGGAAGTGAAATTGGTGCCATTCCTGCTTCCACCCTTTCAATGTGCCAGAGTCCCCTTCAGCTCTAGTGCTAACTCTGGTCACTGCTGCATGTCCCAGTGAGCTGCAGCAGCATCGACAATGGGGGACCCCAGAGGCCCAGAGCTCTAGGCAACCGCCTAGTTTACCTAATGGTTACATCGGCCCTATACACATGTAAATCAGGTCCATGTGTCATTTTAGAAAGGATCTGGGTTACACATGGATGCCCTTAATATGTGGAAGTTTAAAAGGGTGAGTGTTGGTGCATGGTTTGGGAGTGGCCAGGGCGGGTCAAAATTCTAAATGTGTGTTCCCCATTTCAAATAGAGAATACACATGTATGCCCAAAATTGTGCACATCTGAATTTACACCTGCTGCCTGGCATTTGTAAGCTTTTAAAACAGTGTGTATTTTGGCCAAGCCCTTTACAAGTGGGATTAAGGGAATTATCCTCCCCCCCCCCTAGTTTTTCTTGCTCCAAATTTAAATCAGATTTAAAACGTGTCCCCTGTAGTTGGCAGCATTTATACATGTAGGCATGCAAAATGGGCAAGCTACACGTGGAAATGGGTTTTCCACATTTCACATGTGGGAGATATTGAGTTGCTGCTATGGATTTTTCCAATGTCTGTCTATGTTTGCAAACTGGTTCCCTAGTTTCACACAGCGGCATGTACAAATGTACTGCTGCACCTTCAGTATTGTAGAAAAGGCTTCAAAATTAGCAGAGTCTCTTCTAACATACTGCCAGCGCTGTAAACGTCGCCACCACACGACGTTCAAGTATTACCAATAACAATACGCAAAATTAAAATTACGAAAGAAAAAGAAATCCTGCATCAAATTATAATCGAATCTAATTTAGCATCAGTCTTATGCCTTCAAACTCCCTGATATCTTATTTAATATGAAAGTCAGGAAAAGCCTGCTCAAAAAGATAAGTTTTTTTGAATAATTTCCTGAGCTTAAGATAACAGGATTCGCTGCAAAGGAAGAGAATTCCACATGTGTGGCCCAAAATAACCAAAAGCTCCTCATTTCATGATTTCAAACTTTATTTCAGTTGGTGCTGACATATTTTTTTAACAGTTGGTTCCCAGAACATGAAGCCCTCATAGGTTCGCACCTCCTAATGAAGCTAAACAAGTGAGATAAAGGGGTAGGTTTATTAAATGGCGGTAGCGGCTTCTGTGCGATGGCTCCGATATTGCATGGCAGCCGCTACCGCCATTTTAGTAAACATACCCCAAAGACTTCACGGGTAAACCCTGCTTTATGTGTTGAAAAGGGCTTTTATAAAATGGCTGACCGCCTATGCAACTAAAAAGTACACGCATGGAAAGTAAGCACCTACTTTTATGCTATCTGCATGTAGGCATTCCCGGGGCATGGTCTGAGCAGAGGCAGAGTTGTGTTGTGTGCATGCGATTTATCAAATGCATGGGTGGGACATTTGGCGACGGCTAGCCGTCATCACTAAACTTTTATGCCAGATATTCAATGCCACGTCTGCTGACCATGTTAATCACTCTGAATATCGCCCGCCCCCCCCCTCCCCTGTGTGCACATACATGAACAAATTTACATCTTTTTCAGAGCATTTTTTGCACTTCTGGTTCTGGGCGTTTATCTTATAAATGCACATAGGCAGCTAGGTTGTCTTGACAAAATAGGCAATCTGTTATAAAATTACCACCATTAAAATAAAGTCTAGCATTAACTGACAACCAGTGCAACTTTAACGATACTGAAGTAACAGCATCATATTTTCTTTGACCTTCTTATCAGTCTTGATGCCATACTGAAAATAAATTGCAAATGTTTCACAAGAAGTGTAATCCAAATAAACACAACACCTCCATCAGGAGGAACAATACTGGGTATACTATTTGAATGCAATCCATCCTTTTGGCCTCAACAAAGAAGATGAATGCTATCGCTTGATCTAAATTAATGTTCTGTTCCTTTAAGGCTTTTGGTATGTGTCGCTTCAGGAAGGCAGCGAAAAAGGCGCTGTGGCCATCTTTAAATAAGCTTTTGGACTTGAAGTGTAGGGATCATGAAGATTTGGTTGCTGATGAAGCAGCTGCTTTGGAGATGAGTATTTAAAGGCTGCTTTTTTTGAAGAAATGTTTTTAGAATGATGTTTACCCTGAAGCAGAACCATGTTAATATGTGAATAGTATGAAACACAACGTTGTGTCGGTTGACACCATTGGTTTTGGCATGCTTATTTAATACCTTGCAAAGTTTTATGAGTGAGTCATTTTGCACATAATTAACATTTTTTTTTTTTTCATGAGTAAAATGGCCTTCTATGAACTAGCTGTATCCAGGCTGGATTCTTGTTTGTGGTCCAATAAAAAAATATTTTTGTTTCTCAGGAATGTTTACATAGAAATATGATGACAGAAAAAGACCACATGGCCTATCTAGTCTGTCCTTCCATATCAACCACTACAACAGTCCCCTTTTTACCTTTAGAGATCCTCTGTGTTTGTCCCATGCTTTTTTAATTCAGTTACTGTCCTCATCTCTACCACCTCCACTGGGAGACTAATCCACGGATCCACCACTCTTTCCGTAAAGAAAGATTCAGGAGTGATATGCGGAAATATATCTCCCTTCACCCTCATCCCATGTCCCCTCGTAGCAGAACTTGCTTTCAATTGAAAGAGGCTCTCTCCCTGAACATTTATGCCACGGAGGTATTTAAACATCTCAATCATATCACCTCTATCCCACCTTTCCTCTAAGGTGTACATATTAAGATCCTTCAGTCTGTCCTCATATGCTTTGTAATGAAGACCACTAACCATTTTAGTAGCCACCCTCTGTACTGACTCCATCCTGTTTATATCCAAATGGCAGATGAAATTTAATGTGGACAAGTGCAAAGTTATGCACCTAGGAAAGAACAACCCACACTATAGTTACAAGATGCAAGGCTCCACATTAGAAACCACCACCCAGGAAAAAGATTTAGGAGTCATCGTGGATAACATGTTAAAACCCTCCGCCCAGTGTGCAGCGGCGGCCAAGAAAGCAAATAGAATGCTAGGTATCATAAGGAAAGGGATGGAGAATAAAACAAAGGATATTATAATGCCTCTGTATCGCTCCATGGTACGACCGCACCTTGAATATTGTGTGCAATTCTGGTCACCGTATCTTAAAAAGGACATAGAGTTATTAGAAAAAGTACAGAGAAGAGCCACCAAATTGGTGAAGGGGATGGAAGGCTACTCCTATGAAGAGAGGCTAAAAAGGTTAGGGCTCTTTAACCTAGAAAAGAGGCGGCTGAGGGGAGATATGATAGAGGTGTATAAATTAATGAATGGAGTGGAACGGATAAACGTGGATAAATTGTTTACGCTATCAGAATATAGAAGGACTAGGGGGCATGTAATGAAGCTACAGGGTAAACTATTTAAGACAAATAGGAGAAAATATTTCTTCTCTCAACGTGTAATCAAACTCTGGAATCTGTTACCGGAGGATGTAGTAAGGGCTGTTAGTATAGCTGGGTTTAAAAAAGGTTTGGACAAGTTCCTGGAGGAAAGGTCCATAAACCACTATTAAAAAGGGACCCAGGATATCAATGCTTGGCCTAGTACAAGCACTGCAGAACCTGTGTCTTTTGGGGAAACTGCTAGGTACGTATGACCTAGATTGGCCACTGTTGAAAACAGGATACTGGGCTTGATGGACCTCGGTCTGACCCAGTATGGCATTTCTTATGTTCTTATGTTCTTAAGGTGCGGTCTCCAGAATTGCACACTATACTCCAAATGAGGTCGCACCAAAGACTTATACTTGCACTGTCATTCATAAGAAAAGTAGGCAGACTCTAGCAAAGCACATTGCATAGGTCAACCTTTGATGGATTCCATACTGGGAACCACTGTCTGGAAATCATCAAGTGGACACCACTGCCACAGCTGCCTTAAACAGGCAAATTCAGATTGAACCACAGCTGATATTGGGGCCAAAAGGTAACTTCTCAATCCAGCATCACCCTTGAACTCTTTGTTTCCTAGAGATGAATTTTTGCACAAGCTACCAAGGGGAGCCTCTGAAGAGAATGGCCACATGAACAATCAAATGGGCCGATGCAGAAAGCCAGTTCTGAAGTCGAATGCTATCGACTCTGTACACATCTATGCAGCGCACCGATAGCGCACGACTTTAGCACCAGCATGCAGAAAGGGGTGCATATGCAAATTAGACATGTGTTAAACTGTTGTGCAAATGACAGCGGTAAACTGGGAGAGCAAGTCAGGGGAATCGGGACTGCTGGGCTACCAGGGATTTGCTTTCTATCGGGGGCATCACTCCCCCCTCTCCCCCGACAGTATTTTGATGGCATCGGGGGCTTTCCCCAATGCCTGGATCATCTGAGGGGAAGTTCGACACTTCACTTCAGATGATCCAGGCATCGGGGAGAGCCCCCGATGCCATCAAAATACTGTTGGGGGCATGTGCAACACATTTAAGCCACCTCAGACCTTGGTGTAGAGAATTGGGGCTTCGGCTGGTTACGAAATCCCGATGCAGAAAAACACGTAGAGGAATAGCCAATATAAGTGTGCCATTTTAATACGCGCAGCTTATTTACCTATCATTAAATACACTTGGCACTAATGTGTGTGCTTACTTTTACTGTTTACTGCCACGCCAAATGCAGAAAAGAGACTGACGCACGTGTAATTTGTGCTTAATAGTTGCATTATCTGCGCTACCTACTCTTCTTATGAATGACAGTGCAAACACCCCTGAGATACAAAAAGATTTTTTGTCAGACCACAAACAGCCAGAATCCAGTCCAGATTCAACTATTTCAATGAAAGTCCATTTTATATATATATATATATATATGTATGTATGTATGTATATGTGTGTGTATGTGTGTATATAATGTGTATGTAATATTAAAAAAAATATATATAAAATATATATTATGTGCAAAATAGTGGAGGAGTAGCTTAGTGGTTAGCAGGGATAGCCCGTCCATTGTGCGATAATGTTGTTCGCACAGGGCCCCACGCTTCAGGGGGTCCCACGTGAACTCCATTCTCGCACAATGGACTGCTTCAGAGGGAGCTGGGGAAGCCCATCTGAGGCCCCAGTTCCCTCTACACAGCCGCCAGCGTGAAGAGCCTTTTCTGTGAAGCCGTGAGTGCCATGAGTAAAGCTGCATTGCCTTTAACCTTTCCTGGCACTCATGGCTTCACAGAAACAACTACCAGCATGAGGGAAACGACTCTTCACACTGGCGACTGTGCAGAGGGAGCCGGGGCCTCGTGCGGGCTCCCCCTGAAGCCCCTTAGATGGCCATGGGGCTGTTTTGGAGGTGGGGAGGCTAGGACTGGATGGGCTGTGATCGGGGGGGGGGGGGAACTTGGCCTGGAAATGGGCTGTGATGGTGGGGGAAGCTAGGACTGGAAATGGGCTGATGTGGGGGCATGGGAGAATGGGACTAGAAGGAAGCGGATGCTGGATGGGTCTAGAACTATAAGGGAGCTGATTTTTGGGGAGGACTAGAAGGGGATGGGGATGGGTAATGAGAATGGAGAGGGGAAAAGATGTTTTGTGTGGGAGGGAAGAAAAGTCTACGATGGGCCGGGTATTGGGAAAGTAAGTGGGCATTGAGAATGGAAGGGTGAAATTTGTGTGGATGATAAAGGAATAAGGAAAGAAATGGGGGAAGAGCAAAAGGGGAAAGATCAGTATGTTGAAGCAGATATAGAGAAAGAATGGAAAAAATCTAAGAGGAGAAAGGACAAATGGATAGCTCGCAGAAGACACAAAGAAACCAGAAGAAAGTGACTGGAGCAATTGCAACTGAGATAAAATGCCCAAACAAAAGGTAGATAAATACTTTTTATTTTGAATTTATTAGCTGGACTATGTCAGGTCTGGAAAATGTGTATCGCTAACATCTTTGCGTTTTTTGTTTAGTGCAAGCGGAAATTAATTTATAGTTTTATTTCTCCAGTGTCGTTGTACATTTTATGTTTGGCTTTTGGGGTTCTCATTTTAATTATTATCTTCCTATTGCTAAATTGTGATCCCTTGTTCATTGTGTGGTGACAGTCTATGTTCTGCATCTGTAAACAAGCTGAAGTATTCTGTTCATGTAGTTTCTATTTGACAGTCCCACTTTCTCTCTTTCCCCCAGTGAGATGTATTGATATTTAATATTTGCAGTGTTGCCTTTTGATAGGTAGGGTTTGGTGCTTTGTGAGTCCTGGTAGTGCTGTTAGGGTGGATTTGCTATGGGTTCTAAATGATCAGTGTTTGTAGTACTTCCTAATGGGCCTGGCGGTTGTCACTGCAACATGAAATCTGTTAGGGGCTTGTTTACAAAGCCACAATAGCGGTTTCTGCCCGATATCGGAGCCGCGGCCCCATTGAATTCAATGGGGCCGCGGCTCCGATATCGAGCAGAAGCCGCTACTGCAGCTTTGTAAACAAGCCCCTTAGTCTTTCTTTAGATAGACACTCATTAAGAGGCATGTTTACTATAAGCACATATTAATGTTATGCAAATGACGCCGCACAATTAATCTCCACACATGGCCCCGCACCCCCCTTGGGCAGCCCCTGGTGGTTAGAGCAACTGCCTAATATCCAGAAGATTGAGGGTTTGATTCCCTTGGGCAAGTCACTTTACCCTCCATTGCCTTGGAAGAAAAGACTGGCAATCTACTTCTGGTGATACATTGCCAAGAAAACCCAGAGGCAGTTAAGTTGTGAGGAGTCGGCTCTAACTTGACGGCACTAAAAAAAAAAATCTGCATCAACCCAAAAGACTTTAAGGTATAGTTGCTAAGCTGCACTAAACATTCATTAATTCACTATTAACATACATGATTTTAGCTTAGGTCCCATGTTATTCACTGGGACCTGGTCCCCAATAATGCACACTAATGGAGAATTAACACGTGTCAATTTTAGTGCACCTTAGTAACTAGATCCTTCAGTCTTTGCTAGAGTGTCAGCTAAAGTTAAACCCTATCAGCCTAATACTGCAGAAAGACATTTATTTAGCTTACCAATTTATTTAGCTTACCAATATAGTGTTGATTTTCATCAATTTCCACCAGCATCTGAATGTCGTCTGCGTAGCAATGGCAAGTAATACCAAGGGGCTTGTTTACAAAGCCGCGGTAGCGGCTTCCGTCCGATATCGGAGCCGCGGCCCCATTGAAATCAATGGGGCCGCGGCTCCAATGTTGGGCAGAAGCCGCTACCGCAGCTTTGTAAACAAGCCCCCAAATGTTTTGATCAGCTTAACTAATGGAATTAAATATGTAGGAGTTAATGTTCAAAGCAAATTTAGATGTTCACTTACTACTCGAGAATGCATAATTTGGTTATCTATTTAAAAAAGCATTGTGTGGATAGAATCACATTTTTTAAATCATTATAACTCTGGGGCTGAATAGAAGTGGCTCTAAAATATTATCCATTTAGTAACAGTATTCAGCCACTAAATGGGTAAGTTACCCATGCTTCCATAAAGTGTAAGTTAAAATATAGAATCGGGTCTTTTAATATCATCAACTTTATTTACCTGTACCAATATTCTGTCACATGGAGAAAAATATTTATTTGCTTCCACGCTTGTCTCCTTCCCCAAATAAGTAATATCTGTTGAACCATATTCATACAAAATCAATTAAAACAAAAATGGCAGAGAATACACATGCCAATTCATACTGTAGGATAATTCAGCATTCCCCAAACACATCTGAACCCAGTAACTCTTAAGGAAAGTCAATCTCAACAAAAAATGGTATAATAAAAAAAAAAAAAGCAGACTAGTATTAGTAAGGATGAGCATAGGCAAACATTTGCCGTTTGTTTTTAGTTTTTACAGACTTCCCCGATTTTTGGATTTTTGTTTTCGATTTCTTTAACAATTTTTTGGTTAAATAAAAATGTACATTTTGACCTTTTTTTAAATCGTGCACATTTATTTTTATTTAATATATTAATATGGATTAAATCGATTTTTGTACCACAACAATGCTTAAGGCGCGCAAATAAACCAAATGCTCACTAATAAATGTGCATCCCTAGTTGTATAGGGAAATATCCTAGCTCAGACCAGCTAGTCATTTCAGGGATTTCCTTCAAATAATGCTGCATGGATTACTTTCAGTTTATAAGTAAATGCTTTCCATGATTTTTCTACTGGTGCATCCAGTGCTTTCTTTGAAATATTGGAGTCCTTTTACTAAAGTGTGATAAGCTTTCACTCTTACCATGCTTCTACAAGCAACAACTAATGCATGGTAAGTGCGACTGCCACCCGCTAACTGCTGGAGGCTTGCCCCGCATATTCCCAGCAGTTACCGCACTGGAAGGTTCCTTACCGCATTTACAATTATCACGGGTGCACTTAACATTACCAATTGAGGCAGCATTGAGTGCATCCGGCTAATGCTTCTTTATTATATTTGATTATCTACCTTTTTGAGGAACATTAAGGTGGGATATAATTTTAAATAAAATGGTGAAAAATAATAATACAATTTTTTTTTAGCTTTTAAAATCAATATAAAAGGAATAAAAAAAAAAGTTAATAGAAAAGAAAAAAATGAAAAGAAAATAAAGGCAGGTAACTGGAAGAGAGAAAAAGGGAAAGAAGAAACATAATGCAGATGGGAGAAAAGGGGGGACAGAGTGAAATGCAGAATGACCACTACCTTAGTTCTTATCAGTCCAGTACATCATCAAACACCAGTTCAAAATAGGCCATAAGGACTTTTTATAATCCTTTCCAGGAAGATTTCTAGAGAGTAGGGGCATAATAATAATAAATTTCATGAGAGATGCAATGTTTTCAAACCAAAATTGCAACTAATAGTTAACACATGGTAACTGCCATGTGCAGTCCACGCCCACTTTCTGCCCATTACCTTTCCATTCCCCACCCTATCATGCAATGATCAGTTAACACAGGAAGTAGCGTGTTCTGTCATGCTGGCACAGTAACTGTCACCGCGGCCACACGCTAATTGCTTGCCATGCATTAAAGTGCATGTTAACCATTTATCCAGTTTAATTTTAAAAATAGACTCATAATTGTGTGTTATTTTTAAATGTTAAACTATGGGCAGAAAAATAGCAAATGCATAAAAATTTCTATACCTAATCATTTTGTATAACTTTTATTTGCATTTTCAACTTTCCCATCTGTTTAAAGCAGGTGGTTGAATATTGAGCATAAATTTTAAAGAAAAAATGTATCCTTGCAATTTTATAAAAAGGTACCTAATTAGGTGTACCTACTTATTTAAACAAAAAAACATACTAGTGTAAATGGCTACTTATTTTCTTAAGTACCCCTGTAAATGCCTGGTATTACATCATGGAAAATTATATTGTTTCTTTGAGCCAATTCAGTTAGAATAATTTCTGAAAGCTCATAGTTCTTGATTCTGTTCAGATGGTGATGTATTTTGAGTTAAGTATAGTATGTTTAGGCTGTTATTTTATTCTATTTGCTTTTTTTTTCTTTGTATCAGTACTTTAATTGATCTCCTTTTCAGTGATGTCATGTGAACTTGATATATGCAGTGGGAGTAGTTTCTTTTTATTTTGAGACTTTTGTTTCTTTTTTTTTTTCTTATCATTCTGTAAATTTGGTGCTATGTAACCATTTAAAAATATAAATTTTTTTTTAAAAAGGTATCTGTTTAGGTGTGCTTATTTTAGTTATTTTCTTTTAAAAAAAAGTGATCAAAAACACGCATTTATTTAAGATGTGATCACTTATACCAACCCTAGAGCTGGCAGAAATGCCTTTTAACTAGATTATAAAATATTATAATTGACATCTTTTAAACATTTATGCAGGTAACTTTGCGCCCCACCCCTGTGAAAGCCCACAACATCGTGTTTACATGCCTATTTTCAGAATGGTGTGCAGAGTAAGTGTGCTCTTATGTGCAAAAGTAACTTAAATACATCCACTTGCATGCATTCTTGCCACTTAAATCTAGGCAGCTCCTTTTAAAATTACCCTCTTAAATTTAGGTCAGTTATGCAGGCAAGCTATACAAATAGATTAATCATTCAGAGGCTCTACCACTGACTGGATAAACTTTAGCCCTGCAACCTTAAAATTGCTGAATCTATGAGAACGCATTGGTAGCAACCTGCATGGAGAAGAAGGTGCAATCCTAAAAGGCAATGGTACTGTCTTAATAGGTTGGATGAGGGACATGGCAGAAGAGTGTCTGGATATTGGGTTCCATATAGAGATTTGTATTGTATCTACCCAAAGTGAAGCAAGCACCAATGGGCCAACTGGAAGGTCCATTTTGGTCTCTATTCACTGTCACTTCTTTTTGAGAAAGTAGAACTAAAATTCATTGCATGCAATGGGGCAAAACTAGCAGTGGATCAGCCTGCTTGGGTTAACCCAAGTGAATTGACGACCTTCCAGATGAAGTATAGCCCAGTGGTAAAAAGAGCCCAGTAATAGCATTCCGTTATGACACAGAGCTGTAAGACCCTGCAGAATAGAACAGAATAGCAGATAAGGAGTACATAAGTATCTCTGGCATCAGATCAGGGTTTTATTCCCACTGGCATTCCTTGTGACATTGAGCAAGTCACTTTACCCTCCATTACCTCGAAAAAAGGCCTGGCAATCTACTTCCTGTCATAGCTTTGCATGAAAGCTCAAGGGCTGCTGGGTCGCCAGGAGTCAGCATTGACTTGACAGCACTCCCTTTTTTTTTTTTTTTTCCTTTTCTTTTCTTTTAAAGGTCCAAACTAGTCTGCTCATTTTAATTCATTTACTGCAATGCATAACATTTTCTAATGCAAATACATGCGGCATTGCTCTGCGCCTGGGCCACCTTAGATTTCTTTATAAAGCTCTGCTGACCATCAACATCTCTTCTCTCTAGCCACATCTAAAATACTCTTGGCGTGGAGCTGCCCCATTGGCTTAGTGGCAGTAGTAGCACTATCCCATAAAACAGCTCTGGTTTAATCCCTGAATCTAGTCTTCTGCACTCCGGGTCAGCTGTTGATGCTCAGGAGTGCTACTGCAATGACCACATTAGAAAAAAAATCAGTGGAAAAATGGGTTTAGTAAAATAAGGGAAATATCCCCTGTTAAGTGTGAATGAGAGCTCATGATGTCAGAATCCCAACACTGTTTGGGCTGGAAGGGGGGCGGGGGTGGGGCGGAGAGAACTACTACTGGACCAAAATAAAATAGAAAAACAGACGTTATGCCATTTTTAGTAACAAATAGTGTTTCTGCTGCTAGGGAAACAGAATAGCAGAAAGCAGAATTCCCCAGTGGTTCACAATGATTCAACCAGCTCCAAGAATATGAAATATGGTACAATCCAGGGTAGGCAAACTGGAAGCAAGGTAAAATGGAATGAGTGTTTGGGCTCTTGAAGAAGGCCCATTATAAACTAATGGAAATGTATAATGGAAAAAGAACAGTCTTTCTTTCCTTACTCAAGGCCAGGGAGGAACATGGAAGACCAGTCTTCTCTCTACATAATATATTCCCACTCAAAAAATAATACAAGGTGATACCTTTTTTCTGTTGGACTAACTTAATACATTTTTTACTAGCTTTCAGGAGCTAACCCCCACCCCTTTCTCAAGTCAGGTCAGTTTTGCTCATCCTGTCTTCCCCTGAAGAAGGGGTTTTTAGTTTTCTAAAAGCTAATCATAAAATGTATATTTGTGCTTTATCGACTATAGCAAGGCTTTTGACTGTGTAAACCATGAGAAACTCTGGGCCACATTAAGAAGCATGGGTATACCAGAACACCTGATCGTTCTCTTGCGCAATCTGTACATTGATCAAGAAGCAACAGTTCGAACGGAACAAGGAGAAACAGAATGGTTTAAAATAAGCAAAGGTGTAAGACAAGGCTGCATACTTTCCCCCTACCTGTTTAATTTATATGCAGAACAAATCATCAGAGAAGCAGGATTGTATGAAGACAACAGAGGTGTGAAGATTGGTGGAAGACTTCGCTATGCTGATGATACCACATTACTGGCTGAAAGTGAAGATGATCTGAAACATTTGCTTCTCACAATCAAAGAACATAGTCTCAAAATGGGCCTGCACCTTAATGTAAAGAAGACAAAGATCATGACCACTGGCATAATCAACAGGTTCATCGTTGAAGGAGAAGAAATTGAAATTGTGAACAACTTTAACCTACTTGGATCAACTATCAATAAAGAAGCAACAAGCAGTCAAGAAATCAGACGATGCATTGCTCTTGGCAGAATGGCTATGAAAGACCTAGATAAGATTCTCAAGAGCAGAGATGTCTCTCTCCATACAAAGATTTGACTTGTTCAAGCCATGGTATTTTCAATAACATCATATGGATGTGAAAGCTGGACAGTGAAAAAGACAGATAGGAAGAAAATTGATGCCTTTGAATTATGGTGTTGGCGGCGAATACTGTGTATACCATGGACTGCCCGAAGAACAAACCAGTCGGTACTAGAGGAGATCAAACCTAAGCTTTCTTTGGAAGCTCAGATGACAGGGGGTATTTTAAAGGCAACCAACCTTTTTGTTAAAATGGTAAATAAAGGCAAAAGGAACAGGAGACCGCTATGCTTTTAGAAGGAAGTAGCTGAACAAGTGAAGAAAAAGAGGGAGGCCTTCATGAAATACAAGAGATCACAGAGAGAGGAAGACAGGCATCTGTATTTGGAAAAACTTAGAGAAGCTAGCAAAGTAGTCAAGAAGGCAAAGATTCAAAAGGAGGAGGAAATAGCCAATGCAATAAAATGGGGGGATAAGACATTTTTCAGATATATTAGTGAGAAGAGGAAGGGCAAAAGTGGTATTGTCAGACTCAAGGGTGCAGGGGGGGAATATATAAAAGCTGATAAGGATAAAGCGGAATTGCTTAACAAATATTTTTGTCCTGTGTTCACAGATGAAGAACCAGGAGCAGGACCTCAGAAAACACCCACAAATAAGAACAGAAGCGAGGGACATCTTGAACTATTTTCAGAAGACTGTGTTCGTGAGAAACTAGCTCAACTTAAAGTAGACAAAGCGATGGGACCGGATGGGATACACCCTAGAATACTGAGGGAACTTGGGGACGTTCTAGCAACTCCACTGACTAACCTTTTCAATGCCTCATTGGAGTCAGGAGTGGTGCCAAAGGACTGGAGAGAGGCTCATGTGGTGCCTTTACACAAAAGCGGAAGTAAGGATGTGGTTGAAAACTACAGGCCGGTTAGTTTAACTTCGGTGGTGAGTAAATTATTGGAAACGCTGCTGAAAGAGAAAATAGTGAGGTTTCTGGAGTCCAGCGGATTACAGGATCCGAGGCAGCATGGATTCACCAGAGGCAGGTCTTGTCAGACAAATCTGATTGATTTCTTTGACTGGGTGACCAGGGAGTTGGACCGAGGGAGAGCTCAAGATGTGGTGTATTTAGATTTCCGTAAAGCCTTTGACACTGTTCCTCACAGGCGACTTATAAACAAACTGAGCACCCTAGGGATGGACCCTAAAGTTACTGCTTGGGTTAGAAATTGGTTGGGTGGGAGGAGACAAAGAGTACAAGTAAATGGAGCTCACTCTGAGGAGAAGGATGTTACCAATGGTGTGCCACAGGGATCTGTCCTTGGTCCGATTCTTTTTAACATCTTTGTTAGTGATATAGCGGAAGGGCTGTCGGGTAAGGTTTGCCTCTTTGCGGATGATACCAAAATCTGCAATAGAGTAGACACCCAGGAAGGGGTAGATAACATGAGGAGGGATCTAGCTAAGCTTGAAGAATGGTCTAGAATTTGGCAGCTGGGATTTAATGTTAAAAAATGTAAGGTCATGCATTTGGGCTGCAGCAATCCAAGGGAGCAGTACAGTATAGGAGGTGAAGTACTTTTGTCCACTAAAGAAGAGCGGGACCTAGGCGTGGTTGTGTCTGATGATCTTAAAGTAGCTAAACAGGTAGAAAAGGCGACTGCAAAAGCTAGAAGGATGCTTGGGTGCATACGGAGAGGAATGGCTAGCAGAAAAAAGGAGGTGATAATGCCTCTGTATAAGTCTTTGGTGTGACCTCATTTGGAGTATGGTGTGCAATTTTGGAGACCGCACCTTCAAAAGGATGTGAACAGGATGGAGTCGGTGCAGAGGGTTGCTACTAAAATGATTAATGGGCTTCATTATAAAGCATATGAGGACAGACTTAAGGATCTTAATATGTACACCTTAGAGGAAAGGCGGGATAGAGGTGATATGATTGAGATGTTTAAATACCTCCGTGGTATAAATGTTCAGGGAGAGAGCCTCTTTCAATTGAAAGCAAGTTCTGCTACGAGGGGACATGGGATGAGGGTGAAGGGAGATAGATTCAGGAGTGATATGCGGAAATATTTCTTTACGGAAAGAGTAGTGGATCCATGGAATAGTCTCCCAGTGGAGGTGGTAGAGATGAGGACAGTAACTGAATTCAAAAAAGCATGGGACCAACACAGAGGATCTCTAAAGGTAAAAAGTGGACTGTTGTAGTTGTTGTTATGGAAGGACAGACTAGATAGGCCATGTGGTCTTTTTCTGTCATCATGTTTCTATGTTTCTAAGACTTCGACTTTCATACTTTGGACACATCATGCGAAGAGAGAAATCATTAGAGAAAGACATTATGCTTGGCAAGATAGAAGGTCAACGCAAAAGAGGAAGGCCAGCAATGAGATGGATCGATACAATAACAGCAGCTACGGGTACCAGTCTGTCAACAATGAGCTGCCTGACTGAAGACCGAACACAATTTAGGATAGCTATCCAGAGGGTCGCCATGAGTCGACTCCGACTCGACGGCACTTAACAACAGTGCAATAAAAAGGCATCACACCTTATGTTCTCTTTTATTCACATACAATAGTCCCTTCCTTTTTCCCTTAGAGATCCTCTGTGTTTGTCCCGTGCTTTTTTTGAATTCAGATATTGTCCTCATCTCTACCACCTCTACTGGGATGTGTGGCATAGTCTTTGATGCATATCTTTAGGTGACTCCCTTTATAAAATCAGCCCCATAGTGACGATCTGAATTACCTGAATGAGGGCTCCCGTCTGATGTCAAGGGGTTTACTAACCTTTATTCCTATACTCTCCAGAAAAAAACAGAAGTAAGGGTCAACAAAACAGGTTGTAGGTGATTACCTTTTATGGACTAATTCAACACATCTGTGGCTAGCTACGCTCCCTTCATCAGGAAACCAGAGGTTCTCCAACACCTGAGCCATCCATTTTAAAATAGGTTCCCATCATCAGGTAGATGACAAAACAGTGGAGTTATGCTGAGTTTAGATAGCATGAAGTGGTCTGCATAGAAATTGAAGAGGGATAAAGATCTTGAAAGTGGGGCAGAGTCAACTTTACAGTTCTATTTGGTTTAAGTCTGATGATAGCTGAGGAAACCAATATCTTTATTAAGCTTTTGTTTTGATGGTTACGAAGTCCTTCTGACATATCCCCAAAACTACCTACTAAGAGACTCATGTCAATTGTCTAAGTCATTACTGTCTGTTCGGATCATCAATATTGGCCCCCTCGGTGACAGCACCCCCCCCTCTCTGTAAATTGATTACTGTCCTCCCCCTCCCCCCTTTTTTTGTTAAACCGTTTTGACACGGTGAAAAGCGGTATATAAATGCAGTTTAAATAAAATAAATAAATAAATTTTAAGCATTTGAAATGGAGGCGATCATTCTTGTTTAATTCTGAAAGTCCAATTAAGTACCCTGATTGTGAGGTTATCATGGAACGATCTTCCTTTTGGATGTCACATTAGCCTTGTAACGTCTTGTTACATATATCTGTGAAGGTTTTATTCTTGTTCTTAAAGCCCCATCCTTTGCATTTTCGAATTGAATTTGAGCATGAACATGAAATGCATCCATGCGGCGATATAAATGTGGCCCTTTCTTTTTTTAATGCCTTTTCCCATATGAATAGCTGTGGAGTCCTGTGAAACCTGCTGGTACAGTCTCGATCAGATCGTGCACCTTTTTGTACCATTTTCTTCTTTTTGGGTTGCTCTTTGAAGCTTATTTTGTATTAGCTTTTGTTCCAGGTTAGGCTATTGCCAAAAAAAGCTAGATCTTGACGACAGGTAATATTTATTTTGGTGATCATATCTTAAGTGGTATGCCTTTTATGACTCTTCTTTGTTAGTAATGTGATAAGGAAGCTTATCATAGCTCAGGAAGGAGCTATAGAAAAGGTGAAGTGACTCTGAACAAGCAACCTGTCAGTTCTGGTAGAAATAAGAAAACAGAATTTTGCCATAAAAGACTACCAGTCCCAGAATGCACCAGGTTTCCAGCAGCCATTAGAGGAGCTGAAGTGGGGAAACGTGTGTTCAATCAAGAGGGCTATGAGGTAATCCCCAAGCACTCATCTCAAAGGGCAGGGCCTGATTCAGCACAGCTGCGCTGTGCTAGGGTGGAGCACTCATCAAGGCAGAATAAAGGTAGAGTTTATTCTACAGAGAATTATCCTCATCCTCAGATTCAGCTTGGAGATCCTCAGCATGGACATCTTCATCATCTGGAGGATCATCAGAAGCAGAAGCCAGTGCGGACGGACAGAGAGGGCAAGAAACCCTTTGGAAGAAAGAAGAGGAAAGCATTTGGGAGGCCTAAAGGAGTCCAGAGCAGTACGTATACTGGGAGACATTCAAAAGGCCAGCATACACCATTGGACTGGGGAAAGCCAGAGGAATGGTGCTGCAGAGCTAGGAATCTCCAGACGGTACCTGTGAGGGAGACGGCTGCACGTGGAAGGGACCCTAGGACCCGTGCCAGAAGGTATGTGAAGAGAGATCCAGTGTCCAGGGATCTGGATTGGAAGGCTGGACATAAGAACTGGACTACATACTGGCCAGGCTATTTAGAGAGGAACTCTAACAGCAATGGAAGCTCAGGTATGAACACTGATCTATGCCCTAGCTATAACCTTGAAAGACAGCAGGGAAACAAGTATTCTCCTGAGAGTGCTACATTGAGAAATTCCTCTGTGCCAATCCATGATATTGAACCCATGATTGTTGAAGGGGGAGCGGTCTTAGATACAGGCTGTAAATATATGGATTGCTCTCTGTCTAAACTCCTTTGGTAATTTTCTGTTACAAAGTACAGCAACCATCACAAAGAAATACAAACTGGTTCTTTAATCTACTCAGAAAAGCTCCTGAAGTAGGATTTGAGCCACTCCGTAGAAAGCAAGCCAGCTAAGGGGTTTCAGCTGGGTAACTGCTAGCAATTGAGCCTTACCTAATTGCTTGTGAGCTCTGAAGGAATCACTTCTGAATCTATGTGTGAAGATATAAGAAGTTAACCTGAAAAGAACAGTTTTTCCCTTCTTTGTGGGTTTTGCTTGTTGTTTGAAACACTGCTAAGAAAATATTAGCTAAAGCCTACAGAAAAGACCAGTTTGTTACCAACCAGGTCTTTATTCTTTTGCTTTGATTGCCTGACAAGTTCATCTGTTGTTTTCCTGATTTTGTTTTTCTAAGTTTAACACTGAAAGCAAGTATCCTGTTTTATGTGCTACCAAGCATATCTGTGTTGGGAGAAATAACCCCATAATAAATATCTTATTGGCTTTACACTCAAGCACAACTAATTATTGTGAGCAGCTGTGTCTGGTGTGAATGGACTGCATTTCCCACAATCCCTTGCAAATCATATTGATATATGCACTTGCCAAGACTGTGAACATTCTCACCCAGGCAGCCGTCTGACAGTAAAAGAGGTCCCAATCTATGGTTCTCCTGTTATAGTAGGTTTCCCCTGGATGTGTTGGGTGAGAATCAAATTGTCTTGGTGATGATTTTGTGATGATAGCCCTATTTCTTGAAGGATTCAGTTAGAACTTAGTGTTTATCCTAGTCTTTTTGGGTCAAAACAAATATTTTGGTATCTATAGCTTCTATATCTACTGTATATACAGTATATCTATATATCTATAGGACTTTTCTGTATATAAAGAATGAAAACTAGGTTTGTGAAAATTGTCGGTTGATTTTTTGCACATAGACATTTGTGAAAGCTCATTGCTGAGACCTTAAAGGACAATATTTTTTATTAACTTTAACATTATCCATCAAGAAATACAGATGGAAGCATATTGAAAACAATCATATCCTAAATGAAAAAATATAATTTATACTAAGCCCACATCAAGATGGAGAAAGAAAGCTACTTCAAAGAAAAATGTTTAAAAAAAGGCTCAAATGAGCCAAAAGAAATAATTAAATCTGTGCAGTTAATCCTGCCCTTTCCTCTGTGAGACAAACTGCTCCAGTGGTAACGAATCAAAAAAGTGTATTTCGGGAAGAAGGAACTGTCCGTGCCATATGACGGGCTTCAGCTACAAGAAACCCTTCTTCCTTCTTGATGAGAGGATAATTTTTTAAGCAACTTGAGTGGAGATCGGTGTTTACATGCTCAATTAGGCCCTTATCAATTTTCCTTGGGGTATACATGCATGAAAGTATGCTGCATACTTCTATATGTTTGTGTGTACATATTCCCAGGTTGAATGTTCAGTGGAGCTCGCATTTTGTGAAATATGTACATTTTGTTTGCACGCAAGCTTACGTGGGCAGTTGTACTTTCCTCCGGACAGGTATGAACACGTCTACCTGCTTTCAGATAGGTGTATCTGTTGCCTTTTTATAAAATAGGTGAAATGACCCTCCCTGTGTCAAAAAAGGAGCATTTCCTTATCACTTCTCCGGGCCAGTCCAGGGAAAGGTAGGGTTGTCAATCCCCTATAGCAACTGAGGACTGAAGACTTCAGGTTTTCCTGAGAGGTGAAGCCACTCCCCCTTAGGGCTAACCAGCAGTCTTTCAGTCCTCAGCAGCTAAAGAGGATCGAATCCTTTTTTCTCCCTCTTACATTTATTTTCACTGAGTGATATTAGCTCTAGCAGAGCTGATTTCTATGGTTCTTATGAGAAATTGTGAATCTGTGAATTATGGGCGCTATTGCTTTAAGAGCACTGAGACGTTGAGTGTGAGTACTTGCAGTGCGAGGTAGAGCCTGCCTCATTGCCTGCCTCCGTCTCCGACTACAGAGTGATCCTGGGGGCCCCAGTTGTTCCTCTGGTACAGCGCTGACACTCTTGCTGTCCTTACCGCTAGCAGCGGCTCTACGGGACCGGCTCATTTTTTTTTGGTCTGGTGAGTTTTTTTGTACCTGTCTTGCCTGTCAGAATAGCGTGGCGTGGCTCCGTGCCGGTTTGGTTTTTTCATTTCTTTCCCTTGCGTGTTGCCCGTCGGCGGTCTGTTTTGGCTCTGATTTTGGGTTTTTTCGGGTGTCTAATTTCATGGCGGAAAAGTCTTTGCAGAGGTTAGAGGAGCCGTCTTTGCCGGCCGAAAAGGCGGGAAAGGCGGCCATTTTGACAGCGCCGGTGAGTGCTTTGTCTGAGCAGCCTCGGCCGCATAAGAGGAAGGCAAAGTCCTCTAAAGATGAAGGACACCAGGCGAAGCCTTCCGATTCCTTTTCTGCGCCTCAGGAGAAGGTTGCTTCATTTTTTTTCGCCAGAGTTTATTCTGGCGATGCACAAAGCTTTTTTATTGAGATCTTCTCAGTCTGATTCGCTCACTGCCGTTTCCTCTCCTGTGCCTCTGCCTGTGCAGGTTCCTGGGTCTGAGGATCCTGGGGAGGGATCATCTCAGGCTAAAGGTTATATTTCAGATCCTATTGATCTTTTTTCTTCTCAGCCTGCCATTTCCATAGCTCAAGGGGATCCAGAGGTGCTGGCAGATCCAGCTTTAGATATTGAGGCAGAGGAATTGGAGGAAAGGGAGATTGCTCCAGGCGAGGATCCCAATATTTTCCGAGTATTCCGTAAAGAGGAGCTTTCGGCGCTCATTTCTCAATCGTTGACAGCGCTACACCTATTGCTCCCTTCTTCTCAGGAGCCCTTGGAAGATCCCTTATTACAGGGGTTTAAAACCGAGCAACGCTGTTTCCCTCTGCACCGGGTTATCAGGCAAATGATTGATTCGGAATGGGAATGTCCAGAGGCTTCCCTACGTGGTAGCCGCGCCTTAGCACGTTTATACCCCCTTCCCCAGGAGGTGAAGGATTTATTACACATGCCAAAGGTGGATGCTATTATTTCCGCAGTAACCAAAAAGACTACCATCCCCGTGGAAGGGGCAGCAGCTCTCAAGGACCTGCAGGATAGGAAATTGGAGATTCTTCTCAAGCAGGCCTTTGATTCCAGCGCGCTGGCGCTGCAATTGGCAATTTGTGGGGCATACGTTTCTCGGGCATCCATTCGGTGGTTACAAGGGGACGTGTCAGGGGAGCAATCTTCTGAAGTGCCCGACACGGCAAAGTTGGAATCAGCCGCTGCTTATATGGCAGATGCCTTCTATGATTTGTTACGGATTGCGGCTAAATCTATGGCCTCTCTCGTAGCAGCTAGGCGTTTTCTCTGGCTACGCAACTGGTCAGCAGATGTTTCGTCAAAGTTGCGGCTCAGTAAATTGCCCTATAAGGGGAAAGTTACTTTTCGGTGAGGCCTTGGAAAAGATTGTTAAGGATTTGGGTGACTCCAAAGGCGGCCGTTTTACCTGAGGATAGACCTAAGCCGGGGCGCTCGGTGTCTGCCTCCCGTGGCTCCGGTAGAGAATCACGTTGATTTTGTGGTGCACGTTTTGCTCCCTATGCCAGGGGCCGTTCCAGCTTTCGTGGCCAATCCTTTCGGGGAGCCAGAGGGTTTGGCAGGTCCTACTTTAGTGCGCCCCAGCCCTCCGTTAAGAAGTCACAATGAAGGTCGGCTGGTCCAGCCGTTGGTTCCGGTAGGCGGGCGACTCCAGAAATTTCTGACGGCTTGGACCACCATCACCTCCGACAGATGAGTGTTGGAAATCATTCAGAAGGGCTATGCTCTCGATTTTGCGTACCCCTTAGCTCCCGCATTTGTAATGTCTCCCGGCGGCTCCGGTCGGAAGGCGGAGGCCATAGCGGAAATGCTCTCGCGTCTCTTGCAGCTGCAGGCGATAGTTCCCGTGCCTTTAGACCAATACGGCTGCGGTCGATACTCGATTTATTTTGTAGTTCCCAAAAAGGAGGATTCTTTTCGTCCCGTGCTAGATCTCAAAGGCGTAAACCGTACTTTTGCGGGTGCCGCACTTTCGCATGGAAACTCTTCGTACCGTGATTCGGGCGGTGCAACCGGGAGAATTTCTCTACTCAATAGATCTCACAGAAGCCTATCTTCATATTCCCATCAGGCCCTCGCATCAACGCTTTTTACGCTTTGTCCTTCCGATGGGACATTTCCAGTTTCGAGCTTTGCCCTTCGGGCTAGCTACGGCTCCGCGGACCTTCACGAAGCTGATGGTAGTAGTTGCAGCGGCACTTCGGAAGGAAGGGATCCGCGTTCATCCTTATCTCGACGATTGGTTGATCAGAGCCGATTCCCGGGTCGATTCCATCGCCGCGACTACTCGAGTGGTGCAGCTTCTCGAGCAGCTCGGTTGGGTGATCAATCGGGCCAAGAGTCACTTGGTACCGTCGCAGCGGATGGTTTATCTGGGAGCTCTTTTCGACACCGAGCGGGGGAGAGTCTCTTTGCCCGAGGTGCGCATCGACAAGCTGGTGCGGCAGGTTCAGGCGTTTCTGCAGCTGACAACCCCGTCGGCATGGACATATTTACAACTCTTGGGGTCCATGGCGGCGGCGCGCTGGATCTGGTTCCGTGGTCCAAAGCTCACATGCGGCCTTTGCAACAGGCTTTGCTTTCCCGTTGGTCACCACAGCTTCACCCTCTCTCGCGGCGCCTGCCCTATACAATTCTCATGCGTCGCAGTCTCGAGTGGTGGTTAGTTCGAGATCATCTGTCCGTGGGCGTTCCTTTACAGGAACCCTCCTGGGTGTTAGTTACCACGGATGCCAGTCTTGTGGGCTGGGGAGCTCATTGTCAAACACACATTGCTCAAGGTGCTTGGTCTCCAGAAGAGAGCACCTGGTCGATCAACCTCTTGGAGCTGCGCGCAGCTCGTCTCGCCCTCCTTCACTTTGCATCTTTTCTCAAAGGGTCGGCGGTCAAGATTTTTTCCGACAATGCAGTGACGGTTGCGTATGTCAATCGTCAGGGGGGAACCAAGATTCCTTCTCTTCTCTCCGAATGTCACGAAATGATGGTTTGGGCGGAGGCCAATCTGGTGGCGCTCTCAGCGGCTCATGTTGCGGGCACGGAGAATGTGCAGGCGGATTATCTCAGCCGTCATCTTCTCGATCCCGGAGAGTGGGAGTTGAATGCGGCGGTATTTCACGAACTGCTGGTTAGCCCTAAGGGGGAGTGGCTTCACCTCTCAGGAAAACTTGAAGTCTTCAGTCCTCAGTTGCTATAGGGGATTGACAACCCTACCTTTCCCTGGACTGGCCCGGAGAAAGTTCAAGGAAATACAATTAGCAGGTAAGACCTAATTTCGTTTTATTTTATAATAGGGAACCTAAAATAGGTGCCCAAGCACCCAGGCTCCGCATAGTTACCCACGCTGTATACATTATGAGTCTGATTGTGGGAAGGGATGCATTGAAAGAGTTCTAAAAATGCTCACAGTTCTCTTCTCCCTATGTCCAAATCATGATGATATCATCATTGTGCCAGTAATAACTGGGAGGTTTGATGTGGCATCACCGGGTGACCTCGCACTCGGCATATTAAGTATAACTGGCATACAGGAGGACTTGTAAGTGCCATGAAATGCCGTCAGAGACTAAGAAAATGTGGCAGAAAGATACTGAGCTATTTCCCATTGTCTTGGGCGCCACAGGCTTCATTAAGAAGAATTTCCAAGTACATCTTGATATGTTGCCCATTTATGTTACATCTTACAAACTCCAGAAGAAAGTTTTCTTTGGCATAAAGCATGTACTACGCCGAGCATTTGCAGTAAGTTTGAGAGACTGAGATTATACTTCACATACCCTGGCTTAGAAGTGAGGTTCATAACTGTCAGGGTAGGCACAAAACCAACCCATTTGGAGAACCTGCACCAAAAGTAAAAAAATAGAAGATGCTAGAAAAAGACCCATCTAGTCTGCCTAGTTAATTTTGTTTGCACTACATTGCAAAGAAGCTTGTCAACATGGAGGATATGACTCTTTATCCAAGTCAGAATTTGGCATACATAATCCCTCACTCATGTAAACCACATTTTTATATCCCTATGCTTAAGTCCGTACAAAGCACCTGAAATCCCTTATAGCCCAAAGCTGCTCCTGGTTCTTTCCAAATGGAGGGGTGGGGAGAATTCTCTTTTAGGCCTTTGGGCTTGCGATTTGGTAATAGTTCTGAATAATCACTCTCACACAGTAATTGTGCATTTTCTGTTTGTTAGAGCATCAAATATAGCAGAAACCATGGAGCATTACCTCAGGAACTTTAGGTCAATGAAAATTGGATGCCGGAATGATGAAGAAATGGTGAACTTAAACCTGCTATTGTACCAACCACACTTACTTGTATAACTTCTAGGGATGTTCATGCCAAAAAATGTTACTTTAGTTTTGATTTTTTTCTTTTTTTCATCTTAGTATCATTTTTTAACAGTGCATCCTATCCCATCAGTAGTGTGCACTCTTTTTGCGAGGGAACACTATTGAGCAACAGTGCATATTGTTAACAAGAGTGTGCACTCCTAAGCAATAGGGTACATTGGTCACACGTACGTGACCAGTGTGCCTTATTGCTCAAGTGCACATCTTTGTGAGAGTGTGCACTAGTGATGGAAAACAGGAAATGACGAAGCAGTTGGCATGGAGGAGTAACCTAATGGTTAGAGCACAGGCTTGGGAACCACAAGACCAGTGTTAGATTCCCACTAGCATGCCTTGTGGCCTTCGGCAAGTCACTTAACCCTCCATTGCCTCAGAAAAATCCCAGTTATCAATGTCCCTGTTTATATTGTAACTTTGACTTGGTAATGTACATTAAACTGCTTTGACTAAATAATAAAACAGTATTAAAAAAAACCTGTTAAATAAAATAAAACATTTTCTGTTTCTCTGGGATCCCTGCTTTTTGTTTCAAATAAAAGCACATCCTTAACTTATGCTTAGTGGCTGAATTTCCACCACTGAAAGGGTAGTTTTTTAACAGGGCACCAACATAGGTGCTATTTTATGAAGTCAGGTAGCCGCTTACTTGCCTCTCAATAAAATACTAGTGTTTGTAACAGAGACCGAGCCTTGAATGTAGGCAGCATGATCAATTACATTTGCTGTCATACATGCAAACTCCACCCACATTCTGCCCAGACTGCATCCCTAGCTGCGCCTGTCGTTAAAGTATGCGCCTCCATACCAAAGTATGTACTTCTATGCTGACCAACTCAACCATTAAGCAAGACTAGGCAGTCACCTAGGTTAGCAAAGAAAAGCAGCCGTCCAAGCTAAACAATAGATCCTGACAATCACACAAAGCAAAGTTTTTAATCGTTTCAAGTATGACCAATTATACATTTTCACTGGATTGTTGTGGGAGAGATGGTACTGAAATGATCATGATTGTTGAGTTTAACTATCAAAATCTCGAGGGGTCAGGGTAAAACCAAAGATTGTCCTAGGGCGTGCAATACCCTTACATCTGCACTGCTCCCTTGAGATTTCAGCAAAAGCAATTTACCTAATTAGCTAACACACACAATTTTAAAGCACTCCAGAGCTACCTAGTGGATATGAGGTCCATTTCCAATGAGATTCACAGAATTTGATGAATAAGCTAAAATGGTCATGCAGCCAGAAAAATCCAAGTTAAGTGACTTGCCCAAGGCCACAAGGAAAGTGGGAACCGAACCCTTGTCTCTTAGTTCCCAAGACAGAGCTCTAACCACTAGGCTACTCCTCCACTGTGTTCATTTAACAGTGTGGTTGCATATCACATTGAGTGTGGCAGGGAGGTGATAAACTGAAATAAAACAGAATTATCTGCCCCCAAAAGTCCCCACTCCAAGCTATCCAGACTGTTCTCCTCACATATTCATTGTGAAATTCCTGTAAACAAGACTGGGTGACCCTCAAACGGCTAGAGAGAGCCCTGGACTGTTTCAAGGGAAGGCTGCACTTCTGGGACATTTCAAAGCTCCTGCCACTTGTCACCTTTTAACTCTCTTCCTTGTGATCTTGATGGAAGCCAAGTCTTTGTCTTTAATCTGTTTAATCATTAAGCAAACACAAATAATTGCTTTTGTTATCAGGTAGATATATTTCAGGTGCCATAAGGTCTGTCCCTTGCTTTTCCTTTAAAAGTTTCTTCTGGACCAGTTCAGGGACCGGGCTCTGTGTTGCTAGGTGAATGACTTCCTGTTCAGTTTTCCAGTAGAGTCTTCAGGTCATCTGGAGCTGGTGATGCTGTGTAGGAGAAAAACGTCATCAATATTGGTTATTTCATTTGAGCTCATATTTACTAATCTAAAATAGCTGTTAATGTGGCAATTTAAAGTACATTAACCATTAACATGGGTACCAAACTGACAGTAAATACAGCAGCTTAAGTCGGTCACAATTTCCATATGAACCACATAATGTGAAAGGGAGTGTGGAATGGATGGGGAAATGCACCTTGGCTATCGTGCATGAACTGTTTAACATGATGGTTAACATGGAGCAGTAAACGCCACCTCAAGAGGAGGCTAACTGCATCGTACCTGCCATTAAGTTAACCTCTGCTAATGTCCAAACTTATAACAAAAGGCTGGGAATGTCCCTAAAGCTGCCCCATTTCTACCGTACTAGTAGGCTATCTAAGACGTCCAGCTTCTGAAATAAGATTCTGAGGATGTCCCGCAGACGCCCATATCAGGCATGTCTAGGTCTGTGAAATCGTGTCTGCACCTGGATGTGCCTGGTTTTTTTTTTTTTTTTTTTTTTTTTTCTTCTGACATTCTGGTTTAGACGTCCCAGATTGCACTTGGACATCCCTTCTAAAATTCTCCTTGTAATCTTTAGCTGAGGACCTTTGCTGTAATGACTGGACTAAAACTGCAATTCCAATTTTGTAGAATTCCTTAAGAAAAGAATTACAATTGGATATACACTATTTTAGAAATGGAAAAGGATGGCTGATAAAGACCATATGGCCTATCTAGTCTGCCCATCCACAAGAACTACCAAGTTCTACAATCGCAACAGTATGTGTCCCTTGCTGCTTTGAACTCTAATACAGTTCTTATCTCCACCTCTTCCACTGGGAGGGTGTTCCCTCATCCACCACACTTTCCTAAAGATGTATTTCCTTAGATTACGCCTGAATCTATCTGCTTTCACTTTCCTCCTATGATCTCTCATTCCAGAGTATCCTTTCAATTATAAGAGGGCCGCCTTCTGTGCATTTATACCATGGTGGTATTTAAATGTCTTTATCATATCTCCCTTTCCCTGCTTTACATTCAAAGTACACCTGTTGAAGTCTTTTAAGTCTATCCTCATGCTTTTATGATGGAGACCACTGACCATTTTAGTACTATCCTCTGCATGACTCCATCCTGTTTAAATCCTTTTGAAGATATAGTATCCAGAACTGCCCTTTTTGTACAAGCCTCACTAGAAATTTATACAGTATAAAGGCACTAATCACCTCCTCCTTCCTGCTGTCCATTCCTCTCCCTATGCACCCAAACATCCTTCTGACTTTCACTGTCATCTTTTCTACCTGTTTGGTCACTTTAAGATTACCCCCAGATCCCGCTCGTCCATCGTGCATTGAAGTACTTCACCCTTTATACTGTAATGTTCCCCCTATTTTTTTTTTTTTTTGCAGCCCAAATGCATGATCTTGAATTTTTTCTTATCAAATCGTAGATGTCATATTCTCAATCATTCTTCAAGCTTCTAAAGGCGCCCTTCTTTTTCAGAAGGCTTGCTTTTATTTTTAGGATATAGGATTTGATTCTTGTTGGGGTTTTGTAATTTATGCAGCCTATATTTTGTCTGTTTGAATGTTAAAAGATGAGTTCATTAGATATTAGTTGATGTTTTATGATCTGTATTTTATTTTTATGGTTTGTGTTATTTGTTGGTTTTTTATTTGATTAATTTTAGGATGTTCGTTTCTAGGTTCTTGCTAGATTATATCTGATTTTGTATTATGGATTTATTCTGGTTACTTTAGGAATTAGTTTAAGCGCTATACAATCTTGATGGGTCACTAATAATAAAGTTGAATAAAAAATTAATTGGGTGGGGACATATATTAAGGGGAACCTCCTAGATTTGCTCATGGATTGTCCAACAGAGATGTGCTTTAGTTTTGAAAATGAAAGAAAATTGTCCTGGATCCCTCTTCTTCCGCGGAAGTAAAATGCACCCTATCGCCAACCTTTTTTAAAAAAATAACAGCTCCCACACCACCACTACCAGGGCTCAGCACCTCTGCCTCAGAAACCTCTAGTTCTTCCCAAATACTCCCATTCTGCATCTTACCCATCCATGGATCCACCAGCAGAAGGAGCTGCTACCCCAGTGGTGCCATTTTCAGAGTGGCACCAATTGATCTGAGATCAGCACCTGGAAATACAATGTAAAAAACAAAATAGTACTGGCCTTGTGCCTGCTGCTGGTTTATGCACAAATGGGGGGGAGGGGAGAGGAGGGATGAGAGGGGTGGCATGACCCCTCAGTACTGTTTTTCATTTCATGTCATTAATTAAAAACAAAAATAGTTTTTAAAAATTGAACAAAACTGATAGTGAAACACAAGAATTTCCTACTGTGCATACGCAATTGCTTAGGGGCAGCTCTACCATGCTGGAAATCTGGGATTGCTTCCTAAATTTAATTCTTGTCCCCACACTAGCTGCTCATCCAGAGGTCTTTTGCTGAAATGACTGGGTTGGGCATGGAAAGAGGGAGGATAGACGTACATACTGGAGAGAAACCTCAGATAACGCTGAACAAAGCTTCATAGTACTGTAGCCACAGCGAGGGCAAGTTCTGATTGAACTGAAAGAACTGGTGAGAGCCAGTGGGAAAGAGTACAAACACATAAAGCTAACCTGCAAACCTTTTTTGCAAAACTAATGTTAGTTTCTCTACTTTTTTTTTCTCTCTCTCAAGTAGCTTGAAATTTTATGTAACTTTGAATATGAGAGCGATTCCCTTTTTTCTTTCTTAGGCCTCGCAAACTACAGTATCTGAAAATAAGTTCCCAAAATTAAGTAACCTGTTCCACTGCACCTTAGCATGCAGAGACCAGAGAGTCCACTGTGCATTTGTTCTCTAGTGGAATGAAAAACGAGGTGAAAATTCTCTAATTTCATTTTATTAGAAAACGAAACAAGGAAAACCCCCTCAAATTCAGGAGGGTTTTTTTTTGTTTCCTTTTTGTTTTGGAAATGAAAAGCTCAAACATTTAAAAAATCCCTGAGGCCTTCCCTTCTGCCCTCTTCCCGCACCCAGTCTCTCTTGCTCTACTGGTTGGTCCAGAGGTTGATGTTTTCTTGTAGGATCATATTATGTATATGCCCAACACAATGAGGCAGGTTGTGTGATTCTGAAAACAGGATCTGGTGGGACAGAGGCAATTAGGGATCACTCCTGCCCAACTTCAACTGCAGAGACCCCCATGGCTAGAGTAAGAGAGATCAGGGGGAGGGGGACATTGAACAAAGCCTGGGGCTTTCAGTGGTGATGGGGGGGGTGTCTTATTTATGCTTTGCTTTTTTTTTTTTTCTGGTTGATTTTCTGTTTTGATATTTTTCATTGCTAAAGAAACAAGGGGCGTGTTTACTAAAGTGTGCTAAGGGTTAGTGCAGGGTTTGCCATGCACTAAGCATGCTATGGTAATAGTTACCATACACTAAACATTGGGCTGTGATAAAAATCATGCAGTAACTGCTTAGCATAGGTTGGGGTGGAAATGAGACAGTTCAGTGGAGGCATGTGGGTACTATGCTTAGTGCCGGCCTCTTTGATGTACTCTGACAATGTGGTTAGTGCGGATGTCACCTCAATGGGTGGTAGTAAGTGCATCTGTGTTGTGACAAATGACAGACAGGGGCAGAGTCAAACCCGTACTATGTGCATGGAGACATACCAGATATACCCCACCAGCTAGGCTGGGTCCAGCTCCCATGCTAAAAACAAAAACAGGCCTCAGCACGTTAACAGTGCATTTTATTAAATGTGCCCCAAAATGAACCATAAAATTATGAAAAATGAACAAAAATACGAAACAAGAAGACAAAATGAAATAAATAAAAGTTTTCCTTTGTATATCCCTAATCTCCAGTTCCTCATAGTGTTCAAAACTAATAGATCCTTATGTACAGTAGACTACGGTGTTTGATTTATATCTGATATGTTTTGTAACCTGGCGTCAAAATTTTGTACTTTCTTTACTCAAGTTTCTGGAGAAATACTAGTGGCATGGATGAATGTTTGATTGGCTGTGGCGTCTTGCCTTTCCAAGGTACATTATGATACCTTCTGCTATTATAGGTATTTCTATACCCTGCGGGGTTTAAAGTACAGGACCCTCATTTGTTAAGCTAACACACCTTTAATCCCCATTATTTTCAATAGCTCTATTTACTGCATATGAAGCATGTTTAATAAACGATTCTACCCAGTAGTGCAGGATTTAGTGCACGGTTTGGGTACTATGCTAAAAGGTAATGTGGGTCCTAGTACTAAAAATCCTCCACTATCCTGGTAGCGGCGGTGGGGTAGAGACTCTGCAGGACATGGGCAGATCACAGGTGGTGCCGGTATGTTGCAGCTAGTGTGGATATTAGGGGCCCACATTAATCACGCTTGATGCTTTGTAGCACAAGAGCATTTAACATCACCTCAGTGGGTGCTTGTGTTCCAGCTTTTGCTATGCTGTGTCTCGGCATTGCACTAACTGCAGGGGGACGACATACATGCCCTTTGCAGTTAGCACCGGCCTTCATGTTGGTACGGTGGCTCATACATGTGTTACTGGCACAGGGTTTAATAAACAATGGCCTTATGTGCATAACTTATTATAGGGAGGAGTGGCCTAGTGGTTGGGGCAAGTTACCGCAGGCCGGAAGGTCAGGGTTCAAATCCCACTAGAGGATAGCAACCAGGGCCGGATTTACCTTGAGTGAGGCCCTACGCCAACAAAAATTGTGGGCCCCCATCAGGGGCGGCCCAAGGGGGGTGCGGACCTCATTTGCATAAGGGGCCTCATTTGCATAAATATTTGCATAATGTTACCATATACTAACTTTTAGTAAACGTGCCTCTTAATGAGTGTATGGATAAAGAAAGACTAAAAGATTTCTACATTACTATAATCCAGTGCCAACTGCCAGACACATTAGGAACTACTACAAACACTGCCCATAGTAAACCCGCCGTATCCTAACAGCACTACCAGGACTCACAAAGCACCATACTCTACCAATCAAAAGGCAACACTGCAAATATTAAACCAATACATTTCAGAGAACAACAATACATGACCTACTGGGGAAAGAGAACAAGTGGCAATGTCAAATAGGAATTATATAAACAGAACACCTCAGCTCAGTTACACATGCAGAACATAGACCATCACCAAACAAGTAATCACAATTTAGAAATAGGAAGACAATAATTAAACTGGGAATCCCAAAAGCCAAACTTGGAATGTACAACACTGTAGAAATAAAACTATACATTAATTTGCTCTTGTACTAAACAAAGCGCAGATGTTAATGATGCACATTTACCAGAGCTGACATATTCCAATTAATAAATTCAAAATAAAGAGATATTTTTCTACCTTTTGTGCATTTTTTTCAGCTGCAATTGCTCCAGCCACTTTCTTCTGGTTTCTTCGTGTCTTCTGCTAACTCTCCATCGTCTGCTGTCCATTTGTCCTTTCTTCTCTCTTCTAGATTTTTTTCCATTCTCTCTCTACATCTGCTTTAACATACTAATCTTTCTCCTTTTGCTCTTTCCTCATTCCTATTTCATCCACTCAAATTTTACCCCTCCATCCTCAATCCCCACTTACTCTCCCAATACCCGGCCAATTGTAGATTTTTTATCCCTCCCACACAAAATATTTTTCCCTTCTCCATTTTACTCTTCCAGCCCCATCCCATTCTAATCCTCCCCCAACATCAGCTCCCTTCTAGTTCCAGCCTCACCCAGCATCCATTCCCTTCTAGTCCCTGCATCAGCCCATTTCCAGTCCTAGCCATCCATCAGCCCATTTCCAGTCCTAGCAACCCCCCAACCCAATACCAGTCCTAGCCCCCCCATCACCCCACTTACAGTCCTTAACCCCCCATCACCCCATTTTCAGTCCTTAACCCCCCATCACCCCATTTTCAGTTTAAGCCCCCCCTATAACCCATTACCAGTCCTAACCCCCCATCAGCCCACTTCCAGTCCTAACCCCATCAACCCATTTCCAGTCAGCCCCCCATAGCCCATTGCCAGTCCTACCCCCCCCATCAGCCCATTACCAGTCCTAACCCCATCATCCCACCTCCAGTTTTAACCCCCCAGCCCATTTCCAGTCCTAGCCCCCCATAGCCCATTACCAGACAACCCCCATCAGCCCACAGCCCATTACCAGTCTTAACCCCCCCAAAGCCCATTACCAGTTCTAACCCAGTTCTAACCCCCCCCAACAGCCCATTACCAGTCCTAACCCCATCAGCCCACCTCCAGTCTTAACCCCCCAGCCCATTTCCAGTCCTAGCCCCCCAATAGCCCATTACCAGACAGCCCCCATCAGCCCACAGCCCATTACCAGTCTTAACCCCCCCCCCCAAAGCCCATTGCCAGTTCTAAGCCCCCCCAACAGCCCACAGTCCATTACCAGTCCTAACCCCATCAGCCCACCTCTAGCCTTAACCCCCCCCCAGCCCAGCCCAGCCCAGCCCATTTCCAGCCACAGCCCCCCAATAGCCCATTACCAGCCCTACCCCCCCTCAGTCCATTTCCAGCCCCAGCCCCCCCAATAGCCCATTACCAGGCCTACCCCCCCCCCCATAGCCCATTACCAGTCCTCCCCCCCCCCCCGGCCTAAAGTAAAACTCAATTAAAAAAAAAAACCTGGTGGCTGCCGCCGCGGGGCCCCCTCTGCTGCCGCGGGGGCCCCGTCTACAAGCTGAAGCGGTCGGGTCGGGTCTCTCTCCCTCCCTCCCTCGCTCGCTCCCTGCAGGCTGCAGGCTGCGAGCGACGCGAAGGGAGCGCGTCTCCTCGCGTCTGTGTTAAGCCCGCAGGGGCTGATGGGGCTTAACACAGACGCGAGGAGACGCTCTATCTTCGCGTCTCTCGCAGCCTGCAGCCTGCAGCGAGCGAGGGAGGGAGGGAGAGAGACCCGACCGGACCCGACCCGACCCGACCGGACCGCACCGCTTCAGCTTGTAGACGGGGCCCCCGCGGCAGCAGAGGGGGCCCCGCGGCGGCAGCCACCAGGTTTTTTTTTTAAATTGAGTTTAAAAAAAAAAACTGGTTCTTTTTTTGTGGGCCCCTGCCGGCTGTGGGCCCTACGCCATGGCATACATGGCGTATACGTAAATCCGGCCCTGATAGCAACCTTGGGCCGGAAGGACTGGGGTTTCTAGTCCCACAGGTGCTCCTTGTGGTCTTGGGCAAGCCACTTAACCCTCCATTGCCCATATTCCCTGTAAGATAGTTATCTCCAAGTTATAATGCCCTGTTCAATGTAATTTCAGTTTGTTCAATGTAAACTGCCTTGATATCATGAAAGGCGGTATATAAGAAATGTTATATAATAAATTGTATGAAAATGTTTAATGCTGCTTGGTAAATGATGGGATAAGTTTGAATCTGAAGTAACAAGGAGCCTCTGTGGAAGAAGCAGGACCTGAACACTCTTCTACTGAGCATTCATATAGCATTATAGGACGTACGTAGCGCTGCACAGACACATGTAAAAGCCGTCCCTTCTCATCAGAACTTACAATGTAATCAAGACAGACAACATAGTAGTTGTAGACATGGGATACATCTAGGAGGAGTGGTAAGGAAACACAAAGGGGACCAGCGAAGAGGTGAGTTTTTAGCTTAGATTTGAAAAGGGCCAGAGAAGGCGACTGACGTACAGCTTTAAGTAGTTTGTTACAGGCATAAGGAGCACCAAGGTGAAGGGAGCAAAGTCTGGAGTTAGCAATAGAAGAGAAGGACTCATATAGAAGTGATTTGCCAGAAGAGCGGAGTTCCCGAGGAGGGGTGTAGAGAGGTATAAGAGAGAGAGTAGTGAGGAGCTGCCCTCATCCCTGGCTCATAGGCTACTCATCCAGCTACTATATCCAGCCTACCACTACTGACAAAAGTAACAGAAAAGATAGTCCAGCAACACCTCCAGGATGATATAGACTCTCATGTCCTTCTCAACCCACATCAACATGGGTTCAAACAACACCATGGAGTGGAAACCCGGTTAACCTCCCTCATGGATAGGCTCATCAGAGGCATCGAAAAACAGAAACAAGGCTTTATATTAATAGTTATGGACATTGCCTCAGTCTTTGACTCCAGCAGCCATAATATCCTGATAAGTCGTTTACATGAAATAGGATTAGAACACACAGCACTTGACTGCTTTTGATCCTATCTAACTGGGCACCAGCAATAAGTAAAAATAGGGACTGACTCCTCTGACATGTACACCCAGACACAAGGAGTTCCATAGGGTTCAACGATCTCCTCCCTGTTGTTCAACCTATGTAGTCAACCTATTTGCTCCCTTACACAGTCCTTTGGCATACATTGTCATATATATGCAGATGACATTGTTATACACCCCCTTCTCCATGGACAAACCAAACTACACCAAATTGTTAAACTGCTTTGACAGAGTCTCCCAGTAGGCGCAACCTCATGGTCAACTTTAAAAGTCTGAAGTATTATTCATAACCAGAAATCATTCACCACCTACCGTGAAGGCCACCAATGCAGATCTTAAGGTAAAACTTGAGATCCGATACCTGGGAATCGCCATCGACCAGCAACTGAAAGTGCAATCCCACATCAGCAACGTCACTAAAGCCGTCTACGATAAGATACATACACTCTGTCACCTTCGTCTGCTGCTCGACCCAACTGACTTCAGAACTGTCTTCCAAGCTTCATCTTCCCACGTTTTGATTATTGTAATATTATCTATCAAAGCCTACCCAAATACACCCTGCATCCACTCCAAATGACCATAAACACCACAGCACATACTCTACAAGGATCACGCAGATCAGAGCACACCTACATTGGTTACCAATAGTGCATCAAATACAATACAAAGCTCTACTCATAATATTTAAAATCTTACACAAATTACCCGCTGACTCCCTCACAACCACCATCCACCAGACTCCTGATAACAGACTAAGATGAAGTGGAATGTGAAACACCCACAGCAATTACAAGAAGCAAGCAGTCAACCTGCAACAGAGCATTCTCCTTTTATGCCCCCACCCTTTGGAACACTGATTCACTCGGATCCAATCTAATCTTTCTTAACTTCTGCGGATCTTTAAACACACACCTATTCCAGCTATATAATGACAACATCCCATAAAGAAAAAGTCTACTTTCTGAACTGAACTATTCAAACACAGTCACCCTCATCCCTCATGTCCCAGAAATTACTTGTTAATACATAGTCTACCTTGTTAAGTTCTGCAAGTGTTAAATTCTGTTCTATATAAACAATCTTTCTCACTGTTTTTGTTGTATGTAAACCGCTCTGACTGTGAAATACAGCAGTATATAAACTCAATTATATAAATTAAATAAATGAATATGTGACTGGATGAGTCATGAAGCTTATTCAATAAAGATACTTTCATAGGTACAGAATAGGAAAATTTAATTTTAAATATGGTCCATCATATTCTTCATTGTAAAATTCCAGTTCTGCATTACAACATATCTGGTCTCTCTCTCTCTTTTTTTTTCCTCTTCCCTTTTTCATTTTTCAGATCCTACACTCGTACTTTTTCACCCTTTTCTCGCTCTTTTCTTTTTATTCCTTCTTTGCCATTTTCTCTTTTCCTGTATGTCCCTTTCTCTCTATAAAAGCACAGTAAGAAATACATATACCGTAATTTGTTACGGATAAAACTAAAATCCTTGTAAATCCCTTGAAATAGGGACAAGAATTAACCTCATAGGACTGGATATATGATGTGGGAAATAGCAATTTCGCTTCCTTTGGCCCAGGAATCAAGCTGCATTTGAAGCAAGAAAAGTAATTTCTAAAAGCATAGCTTTGGGATTTTGAGAGGGGTTAGTAACGTTTGCATTGATACTCTTGTCTGCATATTGCTGTTACTAATTGCCAGATTTTCTTCATGTATCAAAGCCAGGCAGTGAGGACAGGGTCAGCTTTGAGATGATGTAGTGGAGTGTGTGGGGTTTTTTTTTTTTTTGGGGGGGGGTTGTGTTTGTTTTTTTTGTTACAAGGATTTCATACTGTGTTGGGTAACTAAGTGAGGTCCACATAATCGGGGTTATAATGTGAATTTCAGAGAGGCACTGAGTGTTAAATAGGGGGGAAAAGGAATCAGGTGTTTGAAAGACGGAGTTTTCTCATGTGTGCCTTATTTGGTTTGGGGATGAAGATCCTTACAAGTTGAACCGGTAGAAGCAGAGTGATCACGAAGGATTTTTGCCAACTGGGATCTTTGGATGGTGTTTGGAACAGTTAATGTTAAAACTATAAGCAGTTAAAACGGCTGTTCATGCATATAGGGGAGATTTTATAAGAATATGTGCCATTGTTTGTATGAATCACCTATTCTCTAGGATTTATGTGTGTGAATGGGCACTTATGCATGTACCTTTAATCAATCGCTGTTTTGTAACTATGTGCGTAAGACCAATCACATGTACTGTTATTGTGCGGGTGTACATGGTCTGAGCACAAATTATAAAGTACAATGTCCTATGCACCTAGATTTAACACACATTTTCAGACATTTAACGCCCTTGAAAAGTAGGCGCCTGTTTTTCTTAATAAAATAGACTCAAGATAGGTGCATCCTGAGTGCTTAGAATTAGGCACCCCGTTATAAAGTTACCCTCACAATGTGCAGAATAAAAGAATGGCGTGGAGCGGGAATCTATAACAGCCATATCAGGCCAGCAGAAATGTCTAACCTGAAAACAGGCACACAATAAACCTGATTCCAAAACCGTGGATATAAATGCACCTGCGTTTCCGGAAACAGGGAGATATACGTCCCAGCATGACCTACGTCCCCATGCCCACTGTATTCTGACAAGATAGATGTCTCAAATGCTTCCTGTCTCAATGCAGCCACCAAAACAGCTAAGTGGCTGTCTCCTCACTCTGCCTTCAAGGTAAAAAAAAACAAAAAAAATACAGTGGACCAGCTGCTGCTGCCTCCTCCTCTTCTCCCAGGTTGACAATGGGAAAACCACCTCCCCCTCTTCCCCCCCCCCCCACCGCTGCCCCAGATCCGAGGACACTGGGGCAGCGATGGCACACTATAAACTGGAAAAAAACACCCCTTAAAAACATGGGGTTTTCAAGACTCCGGCGCTTCAAAGTCCTTTCTGGTTCTGCTCTCCTCTGAAGTGAAAAGCATCATCAGAGGAGGTGGAACCCGTCGGAGCCTCAGAAGCATGCCAGAATCGCAAGAGCCCACCATTTTACTTTCTGTAGTTTTGTTTTGTTTTTCAAAATTAATAGCTTGCGTGAGCTATCAATTTTTGGGGAAAGAGAAAAAAAGAACAGAAAGTAAAATTGCGGGCTCTTGCGACTCTGGCATGCTTCTGAGGCTCCAATAGGTCCCACCGCCTCTTCTGATGCTTTTCGCATCAGAGGCGGGCAGAACCAGCAAGGACTTGGGGAGCATCGGCGTCTTGAAAACCCCATGCTTTTGCTGTCCTGATAGTGGAAATGTGGCTGGCAGATGCTGGACAATGGGAGAGGTGGGGAGGGACAGGAGGGCAAATGTTAGACAAAGGGAGGGGCAGGAGGATAAATGCTGGACAACAGGGGGAAGCAGGAAGACAACTGGGATCGGGAAGCATGAAGACGTGCTGGACCAGTGCCAGCACTACCCAGTAAGCTGGATAAGCACAGCAGGAGTCCCCGGATGTCAGGAGGGCTCTGTCACTAGTCACCTGCTCCCCCACTCCCCATTCAGGATGACCTATGGAGCATCATTGGCCCAGTGGAGAACCTGCCCGCAGGACACGCTGCTCCCATAGGCAGAAGGCTGTGAGAGGCTGCAATTGCTATTCCACAGTCTTATGTCCCACAGGCAATCTCTCCACTAGGCCTCCGGTGCGCCACAGGTCATCCTGAATGGGGAGTGGAGGCGGGAGGCCAGCGACGTTGCTCTCCTGATGTCTGCTCCTGTGCATAGACTCTGTTTCACTGGGCCGTAGTCATCTCTTGCACAGTCCCTGCCCGCAGGACATGCTGCTCTCGCAGGCAGAAGGGTGTGGGAGACGGCGATCGTGGCCCAGAGAAGTAGAGCCTCGGGAGCCATATGTCCTTCCTCTTTGGGCTGGGATCATGGCTTTCACAGCCTCTGCCCGTGGGACGTGCTGCTCTGTGGACAGATTCTGCCCCTTGTACATTGGGGGGGGCATTGAAGAGGGTGGATATGGATGGGCACAGGGAGTCAGAAGGGACATGCTGGGTGTAGGGGAAAATAGGGAGGCAGCAGGGATAAGATTGAGGTGGGGGGCTAGGGAGATAGACTCGAGATATGGAAAGAGGCATAGGGAGAAGCAAGAAGTGGAGAAGGAGTGGTGGTGATTGCCAGGGGGTTATAGGGAGACTATGGGAAAATGCTGGATTAGGGGAGGGGGTCAGAGAGAAGATGCTGGACATGGGTTAATAGGGAGAGAGATGGGAGAAGGTGGACATAGGGTAAATAGACTGAGAAAGAGACAAAGAGATACTGGACATGGGAGACATGGGAGGGATGGTATGGAGATGGGGTAGATGCTAGTTGCAGGAGAATAGGAAGGGAGAGGGCAGACATGGAATGAAAGAGAGAACGGAGGTATTGGATGGAGGGAAAGAGAGAAACACTGGATGGGGGGGGAGGTGAGAGATGTTAGACATGGAGGGGAAGAGAGAGTGAGCAAAAGACTAGAGGAACAATGGACCAGGGAAGAAGAGCTGGGGAATGGAAGGACTGGGGTGAAGTTGGAAAAGTGGTAGGTAGATTCTATAACAAAGAGGGAGATTGAGAAATGGATAGTGAGGAGTAGTGAAATCTGGGTGGACAGAGAGAGAAATAAATGGAAGAAAGCTGAAAAGAAAAAAATCAATATCCAAGATGAAAGGAAGTGAAGAAAACAAAAGGGGAGACGAGAAATAGCAGATGGTCTAGAGCCCATAGAGAGCTGAGAGAAGACAGAAGAAAGCAGAAGCCTTAGATCAGGACCAGCATGATCAGAGAATAAAATGGTCAGGCAACAAAGGTAGAAAAAATAATTTTATTTTCAATTTAGTGATTAAACTTTGCACAATATTTATATTTTACACAGTATGGGGAACTGCATCTCTTTTATTTCTCTGGTGTTGCTTCTCATGTGCAGTCTAGCTTCTTGGGGTTTTTGTCTACATAATTTAATTTTTACTTTAGGTTGTGGTCACTTATTCTGTACTTTGGTGAGGGTCTGTGTTCTGAGTGTGTGACTGAGGCCAGGCATTCTGTTAACATGGAGTTTGTATATAGGGATCTCTACTGTAGTAATTTGACTTGTTCAGCACAATCCAATCCAACCTTTGAATTCATTGCAACCAGGATTAGTTTTTCACATTTTATATCTTCCCTCCTCATCTGGTCATAGCAAAGTACATCTGATGTGAAGATACTTATAATGAATTGACAGGGAAGGGGGGGGGGGAGCTGTGCAAGTTGCTTTTCATTAATCAAATGTAATATTTATTATGTTTGTTTTAGGTGTATGTTTGGAAGCCACCTAGGATTTTAGGTGGGTGGCATATACATTTTTTTTTTGTAACTTGAATTTTTATTGAAAGGTGTTACATACCAACAACATTAACACAGCATTCAACCAAAACCCCTGCAGTTCAACCACAAGCCAATTTCTGGATATCCCCCCCTACCCCCCCTGCCCAGCCCCTATGCCCCCTTCCCCACCGTACAACTCCCCCATCTACCTCCCCAACCCCCCCCTCTCCCGCCATTCCTCATACCTCCCCCAGACTTCCCGAAAAGCTTTCATGGTATGATGTCGGTGAGCTGCTATAGCACTCAAGAGTCCACAGGTGGTCTATGCGTTGCTGAATCATAGGCAGCGTCGGTGCCTCAATACACTTCCACCTGACCATGATCGCCCCCCGCGCTGCCCCTATACAGCTTCCCACCAACGTAATAAGCGCCCTCTCCCCCTCATCAGGCATTTCATTCAATAAGATCATATCCACCTTCACCATGGCCAGAAGCCAATCCCTCAATGACCTCCACATCTTCTGTACCTCTGCACACCCCCAAACTATGTGCATCAAATCCCCCCACTGCCCACAGCCCCTCCAACACTCCCCCGTCTCCTGAGGGCGAAAAGCCTGTAGCTTCCAGGGGGTCCAATACATCTGGTATCGAATTTTTAAACTATTTTCTAGATAGGACGGTCCCGGAGCTAAGCGTCGGGACCACTTGTAAATATTATCCCATCGCTCCTCCCCCCATTCCCCTCCCAATTGTTGCTCCCAGGCCTTCTCCCCTTTACTCCTCCCCTGCCTGCTTTCAGCCACATGGTGCCGTAACTCATTATACAATATTGTAATCAGCCCCCTCCGTACTCCCTCCTTCCGCATAGCCACTTCAAAGGGAGTGGCTACTTTCCTTAAATCAGTCAGGACCCCCAACCTCCATACATACACTACCTGCATGTACGCAAAGTAGTCTCTATCCGCCACTCCATACAATTCCTGCAGACAGGGAGGCCCAACTTGTTGGGGTCATAAGACACGAAGAGCTGAACAGCCCTTCGGTGCTCCCGCGTACAGTCAAGGTAGAGGTTCAGCGCCCTTCTACAGTCCAGGGTATGCAGGACCATTTCAGCTCGGCTGGAGTGTGGCCTGGGAAAGTAGGTCGGAAGTACCACCTCCTGGTTGATGTGAAAAGGGGAAACCACTTTAGGAAGAAACTTAGGGTGAGTCCGTAGGACTACCCGGTTCTTGTAGAACCTAGTGTAAGGAGGATCAGATACCAGGGCCTGCAGCTCACTAACGCGTCTAGCAGAAGTGAGGGCCACCAAGAACAAGGTTTTCCAGGAAAGAAAACGAAGAGGACAGGTAGCCATAGGCTCAAAACGCGGACAGGTAAGCCGCTGTAAAACCACATTGAGATCCCAGTTCGGAGCTGGTGGGCGCAAAGGTGGTTTAAGGAGGAGGAGGCCCCGGAGAAAACGAGCCACCAGCGGGTGGCTGGAAAGGGGTCTACCGTCCACCGGTAGGTGGTGTGCAGAAAGAGCACTGAGGTGGACCTTGACCGAGTTGGACTTAAGTCCAAGATTGGAAAGGGAAAGCAAGTACTGCAATACCACTGATGCTGAACAGGAGAAGGGGTCTTGTGACTGCTGAGTACACCAGACGGAGAACCGACGCCACTTAAGAGCGTCGGACTTCCGGGTGGAAGGCCTCCTGGAGGCCAAGACGACCTCTTCCACATCTGGAGGTAGCTGGAGAGGAGCAAGGACTACCCTTTCAGCAGCCAGGCCATCAGATGAAGGGACCGAAGGTTGGGGTGCAGGAGCGACCCCTGATCCTGCGAGAGGAGGTCAGCCTGAAACCCCAGAGGAAGAGGTGTGTCCACCGCCAGCTGTAGCAGAAGCGGGAACCAAGGTTGTCTCGGCCACCGGGGAGCCACTAGGATCACCGATGCCTTGTCTCTGAGAACCTTGAAGAGCATCCGAGACACCAGGGGCATGGGTGGAAAGGCATACAAGAGGCCTGTGGACCACGGAATCAGAAAAGCATCCGCCGCCTCCCGGAGGGGACGCGGCTGTCGAGAGCAGAATCGGGGAAGCTGTCGGTTCAGAGGACTGGCGAACAGATCCATGGTGGGGAGGCCCCACCGGAGAAAGATCCGCTGAACCACAAGCGGATCCAACCTCCACTCGTGCGGTTGGAGGACCCTGCTCAATTTGTCTGCCAGGTAGTTTTCTTGACCTGGGAGATAGACAGCTTTGAGGACGATGTTGCGATGGACGGCCCAAGAGCAGAGCTTCTGTGCTTCCTGACAGAGAAGGAAGGAGCCGGTTCCGCCTTGCTTGTTCACGTAGAACATGGCAACCTGATTGTCTGTCTGGACAAGTACTGACTGGTGAGAAATCAGGTGAGAGAAGGCTCCAGGAAGTTGATCTGCTGAGCGGACTCCCAAGGAGTCCAGAGACCCTGAGTACAAGTCCCTTGGCAATGTGCTCCCCAACCCTGGAGAGAAGCATCGGTCGTCAGGACCTGAGAATGTGTAGGGGGTTGAAAAGTCACCCCGAGTACTAGGTTTGGCAGGTGACGCCACCATCGCAGAGAGGAGACCAGCTGGTCTGAGATCCGTACGGAGTCCATTAGGCTCCCAGTGGCCTGATGCCATTGTTTGCGAAGGCACCATTGAGCAGGTCGCATGTTCAGGCGGGCATAGGGGGTTATATGGACCGTGGAAGCCATATGGCCGAGCAGTCTCAGAAATTGCCTGGCCGAGACCAGGGAATTGCTGTGAAAGCGGCTGGCGAGATCCATGAGCCTTTGGGCCCTGTCCAGAGGCAGGAAGGCCCGCGCTTGAAGAGTGTCCAACCTGGCGCCAATGAATTCTAGATCTTGAGAGGGGAGCAAAGTGGACTTTGCAAAGTTTATGACAAATCCCAAGTGCTGGAGCAGAGCTACCGTGCGATGAGTAGCCTGAGTGGCTTCTTGGGCAGACTGGGCCCTGATGAGCCAGTCGTCCAGGTATGGGAACACAAAGAGACCCTGAAGCCTCAGATAGGCCGCCACCACTGCTAGGCATTTGGTGAACACTCTGGGGGCGGAGGATAGGCCGAAAGGCAGTACTCTGTACTGGTAATGGCATCCGTCCACCACAAACCTGAGGTATTGTCTGTGGTCTGGATGAATAAGGATATGAGTATACGCATCCTTCAGATCTAAGGAGCATAGCCAGTCTCCCTGCTGGAGGTAGGGCAGCAGGATTCCAAGGGTAAGCATTTTGAACTTTTCCTTTGCAAGGAACTTGTTGAGGTTTCGCAAGTCCAGGATGGGTCTGAGGCCTCCTGTTCTTTTTGGAACCAGGAAGTACCTGGAGTAAAACCCTTGACCCTTCAGGTGGTGGGGCACCGGTTCCACGGCTTGTTCCTGAACAAGACTTGCTAACTCCTGAGTGGCGCTTAAACCCCAGGGTAACGAAGCAGCTATTCCACCTTTGGGGAAGGCCTGTGATGGACCTGTTCGCCTTCCTGGACAACATGCAGCTGCCTTACTTCTGCTCGCGTCAGCCACACCAGGAGAGAGTGGTGGCAGATGCCTTCCTGATCTCATGGTCTGATGGCTTATTCTATGCATTTCCACTGACCTCCCTCATCCCCCTAGTCACCAGGACCCTCTTCAAGGTCCAGAGCGAGAGGGCATCAGTTATACTGATTTGCCCCCATGTAGCCCAGGCAACCTTGATTCCCTCTGTTGCTTTCCCTTTCGATGGCATCCGCAGTCCCACTAAGCTGAGCCTCCAGACCTGCTGTCCCAGGAGATGGGCTCCCTCCTGCACCCCAATCTGTGGTCACTAATGCTATAGCATGGTTGCTGAAAAGGTAGTTGGCCCCTTTCAATCTTCTGGGAGAGGTCGAGGAGATCCTACTGACCTCCAAAAAACCTCCACCAGACGGTCTTATGCCTTTTAAGTGGAGAAGGTTCTCTGCCTGGTGTGCGGAAAGGGAGGAGAACCCCTTTTCCTGCCATGTGCAACTAATACATCAGTACTTACTGCACCTGCCACACACCAGGCTGAAATCTAACACTGTGAGGGTACATCTGAGCACCATAGCCGCTCATCACCACCCTATTGAGGGAAAACCCCTCTCGAGTCAGTCCCTGGTCTCCAGGTTCCTCTGGAGCCTCTTGTTATCCAAGCTCCCTCTCCGCCCTCTGGCTACAGAGTGGGACTTCAACATGGTGCTCTCCCAGCTCACCAAATAGCCCCTAGCCACTTGCCACCTATGGTACTTTTCTTGGAAAGTGGCCTTTCTGGTGGCCCTCAAGTCCACTCGAAGAGTGAGCGAACTCCAGGTCCTGGTAGCAGATCCACCATATACAAGGTTCTATAAGGCTCTGCATACACCCCAAATTCCTCCTGAAGGTGCTGCCTCCCTTCCACCTCAACCAAGAGGTGGTCCTCCCCACTTTTCTTCCCGCGGCCTCCCGCCAGCAGGGGGGGACTAGTACTTAATACACTAGAATGCAAACGGGCTTGTCCTTCTACTTGCAGTAGACCCAGGCCCATCATCACAGAGCTCCTCAGTTTTTCGTGTCTTATGACCCCCAGCAGACTGGGGATCCCCGTGACTAAGTGAACTCTGTCCACTTGGGTGGCAGACCATATTGCCCTTACCTATGAGCGAGCTGGCCTCTCCCTCGAGCACCAGATCACAGTGCATCACATGAGGGTGATGGCCACGTCGGTGATCAACCTCCGCTTGGTGCCAGTGACTGAGATCTGGAAGGTTGCCACATGGTCTTCAATACATACATCTGCAGCTCTCTGCAGCCTGGAGACCGAGTCTGCAGGGACCGTGCCTTTGGTCAGGCAGTACTCCATAATATTCTCGGGGTGTAGGCAACTCCTGCCCTCTGTCCCTTCTGTGTTCAGGCTACCAGAGTGATAGTGTCGCTGGACGCTATGGTCTTGCAGAGTTTCTCATTGGGAACTCACCTTCTGCAACTCACAGCTGCCTGATTGGTCACCGTTTGGTGCTGTTGTGGTTCGGTCCTTGGCATCCTGGAGAAAGTGTAGTTCTCCAGGACCAAGCAGGAAGTCAGTCCTCACATATGGGTGACGTCAGCGCCGACGGAGCCCTCGCGGAGCAATTTTCCCCAGCTTTCAAAGAAAGCCTTTGGGAATTGCAGCGCGCATGCGCGGTCCTCTTCCCGCCCAAGGGTGCCATCTTGCTCAGTCTTCTTTTTTCCGCGGAGCCCTACAGACGTTGCCTGTGAATCCCCGCAGAAAAGTTGATTTTCCTCTATTTTTATCTATTTTTTCTTTGGTTCGACGCCGGTTCTGTTCCCGCCCGGACTCGCGATGCCAGTTGGAGTCCGTCCTTTATTTTTCGCTTTTTTGTCCTTCGTGACAGTTTTCGCGCTTTTTTCCTTTTTTCCCTGGCTGCCCGGTCGTTCGACCTCGCAGGGGCCCTTTTTCCCCCGATGGCGGCCAGTGGTTTCAAAAAGTGTGACCTCTGTAAGAAACTTATGTCTCTTACAGACACTCACGACTTCTGCCTCCGCTGCCTTGGCCCAGATCATGACCCCATGATCTGCACGCCATGCGGCAAAATGTCCTCAAAAGCATTGAGGAGTCGGCAGCACCAGCGGGAGCGTATCTTCTCTGACACCGGCCGGGCTCGGACCTCGTCAGAGGCTTCGACGTCTCGGGACTCTGGTCCTGAGCATCGTCGGAGTTCCTCTGAGAGGGGGTCTCCTACCCGGGAACATCATCGGAAGAAGAAACCCGCGAGGGCGGGATCGGTGGACGCTCCTGGTTCCTCGAGGGCCAGGTCGCATAGCCCCGATTCCCGTCCCGGGTCCTTGGAGTCGGAAAGGCCGTCAAAACATCCTCGACTCGAGGTGGACTTGCCAGCTCACGTAAGTACGGTTGTCCTCGTGGACTCGCCTCCGAAGGACCCGACGTCAGGCCCGACGCCATCTGGGCCCGAGTCGGGGGCTGCTGGGTTTCCTGAGCTCGGACTCAGGTTGACGGCCTTGGAGTGCAGTTTGTCTGCCTTCTTGGACCAGCAGCGGGCATTGATCGCTGGGCTCGCTGGCGCTTCTGCCCTGACCGCCGGGACGTCGACCTCCAAGTCGACCCCGGAGACCGAGCCGATCCTCGAGTCCATGAGGGCTCGAGTCGATCCTCGGTCGAGGTCTCCTTCGGCCTCCCGTTCGGGACCGAGGTCGTCGACGCCGACTCCCTCGGCGTCGGGGCGGATGGCGTCAGTGCCCGCCCGACCGGAACCGGTCGACTCCTCCTCCGAGGAGTCGGCCTGGGAATCTGAGGACGAAGAGTCACCTGGTTCCTTTTGGACTCGGTGTGTCCCTTCGGACTCCCCCGAGTCCGAACCTCGGAGACGGTCCCCCCCGGAGGATACCCGGTTCTCGGACTTCGTGAGGGATATGGCCAAAGCCTTGGCCTTCCCTGCGGACCCCGAGGTGGAGCCTCGAGTCGAGGAACTCGATGCCCTCCAATATGACTCTCCCCCGAAGGAGGCCTTTATTGTACCGGTTCCTCCGATGCTGGAATGGCTTCTCTTCCGCATGTGGGAGAGCCCGGCATCGTCGCCGGTGTTAAGCAAGCTGGTCGATTCCATTTATCGAGTCCGCAAGAGCCCCGGGTTCCAAAAGGCACAACTACCGCACCATTCCATGGTGGTGGAATCGGCCATGCATAGACTGAAGAGTCAAAAAATGCACTCCTCAGTGCCCCCCGGTAGGGAGGCCCGAAGCCTGGATGCCCTCGGTAGGAAGTGCTTCCAGGGCTCTATGCTTGCTTGTCGCGTCCAGACATATCAGCTCTACATGGGCATGTATCTCCGAGACCTGGCTAAAGAAATAGCCGGGTTCTCTGCTGGTCTCTCCGACGAACCTTTGCAGAGGTTCCAATCCTTGTCTACTGGCATTCGGGAGTGCTCCAAGTTTATCTCTCGAGCGGCCTATGATGGTTTTGAGGCTTTGGCTCGAGTAGCCGCGGCCGGCATCGGTGGACGCCGCCAGGCTTGGCTTCAGACGTCCGACCTCGAGCCCTGGGTACAGGACAAGTTGGTCGATGTCCCCTGCCGAGGTGATAACCTCTTTGGCAAGCCCATGGATGAGAAGGCTGCACAAATCGAGACTGAGACTCTCACCAGGACTCATCTCTCAAGGAAGACCTCTGCCCCTTCTCAAAAGAAGAAGGCCTCGGGGAAAAAGCCCTTTTACCCAAGGAAAGGTGCTGCTTATAAATACTACCCTCAGTATCAGGCCTCACCAGCTCCCCCACAGGGAAAGCAGGCCAAGGGACGGGGTAATGGGTCCCGTAGGCAGCAAGCCCCCAAGCCTGCACCACCAGCCCCTGCTCAGCAGGGTGGGGGTTTTTGACTTTCTCAGCATAGCCTCTCCCCCTCAGCTGGTTTCTCTCAACACAGGAGGCCGGCTGGTCCACTTTGCCCACAGGTGGTCCAACATCACCACAGATACCTGGGTGCTTCAGATAGTTCAAAAGGGCTATCTTCTTCATTTTCACCAGGTACCTCCCTCCTACTTTCCAGGGGAGCCTTCCAGACTCCTTCTGCACAGGGACTTACTCCTTCAGGAGTTAGCAAGTCCTGTTCAGGAACAAGCCGTGGAACCGGTGCCCCACCACCTGAAGGGTCAAGGGTTTTACTCCAGGTACTTCCTGGTTCCAAAAAGAACAGGAGGCCTCAGACCCATCCTGGACTTGCGAAACCTCAACAAGTTCCTTGCAAAGGAAAAGTTCAAAATGCTTACCCTTGGAATCCTGCTGCCCTACCTCCAGCAGGGAGACTGGCTATGCTCCTTAGATCTGAAGGATGCGTATACTCATATCCTTATTCATCCAGACCACAGACAATACCTCAGGTTTGTGGTGGACGGATGCCATTACCAGTACAGAGTACTGCCTTTCGGCCTATCCTCCGCCCCCAGAGTGTTCACCAAATGCCTAGCAGTGGTGGCGGCCTATCTGAGGCTTCAGGGTCTCTTTGTGTTCCCATACCTGGACGACTGGCTCATCAGGGCCCAGTCTGCCCAAGAAGCCACTCAGGCTACTCATCGCACGGTAGCTCTGCTCCAGCACTTGGGATTTGTCATAAACTTTGCAAAGTCCACTTTGCTCCCCTCTCAAGATCTAGAATTCATTGGCGCCAGGTTGGACACTCTTCAAGCGCGGGCCTTCCTGCCTCTGGACAGGGCCCAAAGGCTCATGGATCTCGCCAGCCGCTTTCACAGCAATTCCCTGGTCTCGGCCAGGCAATTTCTGAGACTGCTCGGCCATATGGCTTCCACGGTACATGTAACCCCCTATGCCCGCCTGAACATGCGACCTGCTCAATGGTGCCTTCGCAAACAATGGCATCAGGCCACTGGGAGCCTAATGGACTCCGTACGGATCTCCGACCAGCTGGTCTCCTCTCTGCGATGGTGGCGTCACCTGCCAAACCTAGTACTCGGGGTGACTTTTCAACCCCCTACACATTCTCAGGTCCTGACGACCGATGCTTCTCTCCAGGGTTGGGGAGCACATTGCCAAGGGACTTGTACTCAGGGTCTCTGGACTCCTTGGGAGTCCGCTCAGCAGATCAACTTCCTGGAGCCTTCTCTCACCTGATTTCTCACCAGTCAGTACTTGTCCAGACAGACAATCAGGTTGCCATGTTCTATGTGAACAAGCAAGGCGGAACCGGCTCCTTCCTTCTCTGTCAGGAAGCACAGAAGCTCTGCTCTTGGGCCGTCCATCGCAACATCGTCCTCAAAGCTGTCTATCTCCCAGGTCAAGAAAACTACCTGGCAGACAAATTGAGCAGGGTCCTCCAACCGCACGAGTGGAGGTTGGATCCGCTTGTGGTTCAGCGGATCTTTCTCCGGTGGGGCCTCCCCACCATGGATCTGTTCGCCAGTCCTCTGAACCGACAGCTTCCCCGATTCTGCTCTCAACAGCCGCATCCCCTCCGGGAGGCGGCGGATGCTTTTCTGATTCCGTGGTCCACAGGCCTCTTGTATGCCTTTCCACCCATGCCCCTGGTGTCTCGGATGCTCTTCAAGGTTCTCAGAGACAAGGCATCGGTGATCCTAGTGGCTCCCCGGTGGCCGAGACAACCTTGGTTCCCGCTTCTGCTACAGCTGGCGGTGGACACACCTCTTCCTCTGGGGTTTCAGCCTGACCTCCTCTCGCAGGATCAGGGGTCGCTCCTGCACCCCAACCTTCGGTCCCTTCATCTGATGGCCTGGCTGCTGAAAGGGTAGTCCTTGCTCCTCTCCAGCTACCTCCAGATGTGGAAGAGGTCGTCTTGGCCTCCAGGAGGCCTTCCACCCGGAAGTCCGACGCTCTTAAGTGGCGTCGGTTCTCCGTCTGGTGTACTCAGCAGTCACAAGACCCCTTCTCCTGTTCAGCATCAGTGGTATTGCAGTACTTGCTTTCCCTTTCCAATCTTGGACTTAAGTCCAACTCGGTCAAGGTCCACCTCAGTGCTCTTTCTGCACACCACCTACCGGTGGACGGTAGACCCCTTTCCAGCCACCCGCTGGTGGCTCGTTTTCTCCGGGGCCTCCTCCTCCTTAAACCACCTTTGCGCCCACCAGCTCCGAACTGGGATCTCAATGTGGTTTTACAGCGGCTTACCTGTCCGCGTTTTGAGCCTATGGCTACCTGTCCTCTTCATTTTCTTTCCTGGAAAACCTTGTTCTTGGTGGCCCTCACTTCTGCTAGACGCGTTAGTGAGCTGCAGGCCCTGGTATCTGATCCTCCTTACACTAGGTTCTACAAGAACCGGGTAGTCCTACGGACTCACCCTAAGTTTCTTCCTAAAGTGGTTTCCCCTTTTCACATCAACCAGGAGGTGGTACTTCCGACCTACTTTCCCAGGCCACACTCCAGCCGAGCTGAAATGGTCCTGCATACCCTGGACTGTAGAAGGGCGCTGAACTTCTACCTTGACTGTACACGGGAGCACCGAAGGGCTGTTCAGCTCTTCGTGTCTTATGACCCCAACAAGTTGGGCCTCCCTGTCTCCAAGCGTACTCTGTCCATCTGGATTGCGGACTGCATCGCTTGGGCTTACGAGGCTGCGGGCCTCGTGCTGGAAGGTAGAGTCACCGCTCATCGTGTTCGGGCGAAGGCTACGTCAGTGGCTTACCTCCGCTCTGTTCCGTTGGCAGACATCTGCCGGGCCGCTACTTGGTCTTCAAGCCAGACTTTTGCAGCCCATTACTGCCTGGAGAGGGAGTCCCGCAGGGACAGTGCTTTCGGACAGGCAGTCCTCCGTAACCTCTTCGAGGTATAGGCAAACTCCTACCCTCCATCCCGGATGTTGAGCTACCGGTTGGAGACGTATTCAGAGAAGATTCCTTCCTTCTGTGCTGCTGAGCTAGAGGGAGCTCATTTTTGTGCTTAGGGTCTCCAGTAGCCTTAAGCTTGGGAGTCCCATATGTGAGGACTGACTTCCTGCTTGGTCCTGGAGAAAGCGTAGTTACTCGCCTGTAACAGGTGTTCTCCAGGAACAGCAGGAATCAGTCCTCACAACCCTCCTTCCTCCCTTGGGAGTTGCCTCCCTACTGTGTTTTAGTTTTACTTCTGTCTTGGCTATATCATCTGACTGAGCAAGATGGCACCCTTGGGCGGGAAGGGGGACCATGCATGCATGGTAGCATGTCCCAAAGGCTTTCTTTGAAAGCTGGGGAAATGCTCCGCGTGGGCTCCGTCTTCACTGACGTCACCCATATGAGGACTGATCCCTGCTGTCCCTGGAGAACACCTGTTACAGGTGAATAACTATGCTGTCCCTGCTCATCAGAACTTATAATCCTAGTCAAGACAGACAACACGGTAGCTGTAGACACAGGATACATCTAGGGGAAATGGTAAGGAAACACGAGGGAGATCAGGTGAGTCAAGATCCAATAGCTGCTTTAAAGAGGTAAGTTTTCAGCCTGGATTTGAAAAGGGCCAGAGAAGGCGCCTGGTGTACAGACTTGGGTAGTTTGTTCCAGGCATAAGGAGCAGCAAGGTGAAAGGAGCGAAGTCTGGAGTTAGCAACAGAAGAGAAGAGCAGAGATCCCGAGGAGGGGTTTAGGGAGCGATAAGAGAGGAAAGGTAGTGAGGAGCTGCAGAGTGAATGCACTTATAGGTCAGCAGGAGAAGTTTGAACTGGATGCAGAAATGGATAGGGAGCCATCTTTCCACCCTCCAAGCTGAGTTTGGAAGTATCACACAGATCTTCATTTAGCTACTTACTGTAGCTCCCACATTGTAGCATGTGTTACCATTAGATCTCAGACTGGAAATTTCCCACCACAGATTTAAAATTGGAGTTAAAACATTGATTTTCCAGCAGGCGTTTACTGATCCAGACAGTGTCCATCATGGATGTCGAGACAGCTGGTTTCTTCCCCCTATCCGCCCCCCCCTTTTCCTCTGCAAATTAAATAGTTATCCTTTCCTACTCCCTCCCCCTTTGTATGTGTAGATTGTTTTCCTCTTTGCTTGATATTTATTTGAAATGTTTTCTTTATTGTATGCCATGGTGCTGATAATGCAAATTGTCAAATAGTGGTATATCACATTTCTATAAATAGAATTTTATTTATTAATTTGTCTCCTTATTTTGAGAAGTAATCTGCAGAGGGAGGTGATTTCTTTGGAGCCACTGGGTATTGGAAGCAGAAATCTCCCTCTCTTGGATAGGGTGCTTCACGAACACCCCATTAAGAGCTGGTGTGAGGGATCCTGAACAAGTGCTTAGATAAGAGGTACATTAAATACAAATATGCATGAGAGATTCTTTACATCCCAAAATCAAATCAAAAACTCCTTCTATTGATAAGAAATAAACCTGAACCAAAACATCAGTTTGATACCACAGAACAACAGTGCATAGATCACCAACCCTATGATCAAGAGAGGAACCAGAACATGACCCAAACACAACAGAGGGCAAGCTGAACCAGATTTTCAACAATTGAGACTGGTAAAGACTCGATACATCAGTGAACTTAAAAAAAACAAACAAACCCTCTCTAATAGGCAAAAATCGTTTTAATCGGAATTGTGTGCCACAAAAATATGCAAAGTCCTCCATGCGTTCGTGTGAAGATGTATCCAAAAAAGTCATTATCCAACATCACATACAAAGGACCTCTGCAAATGACCATACGACGTATGTGAGGAAACACAGTCCTTTGTTCAGTGAGATACTCTTTACTACATTTATTGCATATGAATGTATATCTCATGCATATTCATTATTGAGATCCTGGAAATCAGACTGACTGGATGGTCCTTGAGGACTGCGTTGAGAACCGCTGTACTAGACAAGCTTCTGTCCTTTCTTGTGAAACAGACTCTGTTTTGCTGTTTGCTCCCTTTTGGCCTGGCAAGAAGCATTTCTTTCTTTTTGGAGTTCAGAGTTTAATCACATTATTCAAAATAGTAATTTTAATCATATCAAGTGGGACCTTTAAATCTGATACTTTCGGCCTCTGTTTTGAAAGACTGTTCACTCTGTGTTCCCAAATGTGTGTCTGCCTTCCAAACCTGAGAAAAGGAATGAATAAAAAAAAAAGAGACAAGAGTGAGGAGAAGCAAAGAGACTGTAGGGGACTCTTAATAATCGGAGATAGGTAGTAAAACACTTCATTAACACTCATGCAAACAACCCTCTGTGTCTCTAATGCTCCAGGCCAGTTCTGTTTATCCTTCTCAGGTTTCTGCAAGGTGAGATGAGGGCTGTACTGAGCTTAATGTACAACAGAAAGAATTTGTTAGCACAAAAATGCAGGTTAAACTGGAAAATCCAGTCCTTACTAGGGGAAAAGTTCCCAAACACAAGGAAAATAATACATTTCTTTAGATTTATTTAAAACACTTATACCGCTCATCGCACCCCAACAGGGAAGCATCTAAGTGGTTTACTATACTTAAAAAAAATAATAGCACCAACATATAACACAGCAAATAATATATTACAAAGTGTATTTTGATACAAATTATCACGTGTTCACTTGCATTTTCTTTTGTATTTTTCTTGTTTACATAGATGTTTGAAATAACCAAAGTATCCATTGGTATGCATTCTTCCAGCTCCTCGGTTTCCTCTGGTCATAATCCTCATGTTTATGGCATCATAATCCCCATACTTCTAATCTACAGGCTGCTAGTATTGTAATCTGCATACTTATATCATAAGCCTCTTGTTTATATGTCATGATGACTATTTCTATCAAATTATGATGTCATAGCTGACAAGCTAAGTATTATCTCTTTAGAGAAGAAGGAACAGAAACATGATTGAGAGCCAGGCCCCCTCTCTCCGTCTTCGAAAAGTGCTCTTGATTTAGGAAACAGAAGATGAAACTATAAACATACTTGGAATTATATTGATATAGATGAATGTAAAAAGAAAATATCCTGTGTTCCACTAAGGACTAAGTCTAAAATAGCTTCCCCACTTTTCGGTTCCTGAACCAGCTGCTCCATGAGCCAGTCATTTATTTGATCTAGAAACTTTCTCTCTCTAGCTTGTCCTGCAGTGACATTGACCCAGTCAATATCGGGGTAATTGAATCTCCCTTTATTACTGTGTTGTAAACTTTGCTAGCTTCCCGAATTTCTGTTAGCATTTCATCCTGTGTCTGATCCGGATGGTAGTACACCCCAATTGCCATTCCTTTCCCCTGTTTACATGGAATTTCTATGCATAGAGATTCTACTGTGTATTTTGTTTCCTGCACAACCTTTATCCTGTTGGCTCAATGCCCTCTTTAACATATAACGCCACCCCTCTGTCTATTTATTTATTTATTTATAGGCTCTTTTATACCGCGCTTTTCAATATCAGTGCGGTTTACACATAACAAAAATTTTGCATCAGAACAAAAGATCTTATGCTTACATTGTAACAGGATCGGTAACTTGGGACTGTAACAAGGGTAACTATATACACGTCAACAACAGTGGTGGTTGTGAAACTATTTACAGTTTATATTACAAGTTGGTAATCATAATGCAAAAGACCTTATAATCTATGATCATTGTGAGTGTGACTGATGGGCGGATCTATTGTGTACTTCGCCGTGAATTGGGTTGTCTATGTCGTCCAACCTATCGTTATGATATAATTTGTAGCCTGGTATCAGTGTCCCATTGGTTATCCTCTTTCCATCAGGTCTCTTATATCTAACCTTTCATTCAGTGCTATATATTCTAACTCTCTTCCATCTTATTTTGTTTGAAATGTCTGTATGCAAATTCTAGAAGTCTAAGTTTGTTCTTTGTTCTTTATTAACAGTCTGGCTATTGGATGACAGGGGCAAACTGGAATTTTTCAACTCTGTCTGATTTTTACTTAAAGGCACCTGGGTCACTTTCCCTTTATTGGAACCTCTCTGTTGGGATCCCCTAAATTCCCTCTTTTACTTGTGTCCTTCAAATAAAAAAATCCTTCCGAACCATGTGTTCTTGAGCGACTTGTCGGCTCTCCCCCATCTCCTTTTTAAAAGTGAATTCCAGCAGCCCGGTTACGCCCTGGTTAAGGTGGTGCCTGCGTTCAGGGCCAGCCCATCCATTGATCGATCATCATGTTCGCACAGGGCCCAGTGCGAACTCCATTACCACTCAATGGACACTTGGACAGCTGCAGAGGGAGCCGGAGGATGCCCGTGCGAGGCCCGGCTCCCTCTGCACAGCTGCCAGCGTGAAGAGCCTTTTCTTTCATGCTGGCGGCTGTTTCACTGAAGCCGGAAATGCCAGGAAAGGTCTGAGCGGGGGTCTGCTTCGTGGGAACAGCGCAGGAAGAAGAAACCCGCGAGGGCGTTGTGGGTGGACGCTCCTGGTTCCTCGAGGGCCAGATCGCATAGCCCCAATAGCCGTCCCAGGTCTTCGGAGTTGGAGAGGCCTGCCAAGCAACCTCGTCTCGAGATGGAGTCTCCTGGACACGTGAGTGCTGTAGTCCTCGTGGACTCTCCTCCACGGGAGCCGACGTCGGGCCCGACGCCGTAGGGGCCTGAGTCGGGGGCTACTGGGTCTCCTGAGCTCTGACTCAGGTTGACGGCCTTGGAGAGCAGCCTCACTGCCTTCATGGAACAGCAGCGGGCATTGATCGCCGGTCTCACTGGTGCATCTGCTCCGACCACCGGGACATCGACGTCCAAGTCGACCCTGGAGGCCGAGCTGATCCTCGAGTCCATGCGGGCTCAAGTCGATCCTCGGCCACGGTCTCCCTCGGCCTCCCGTTCGGGACCGAGGTCGTTGACGCCGGTACCCTCGGCGTCGGGGCGGATGGCATCGGTGCCCACCCGACCGGAGCCGCTCGATTCCTCCTCGGAGGAGTCGGGCTGGGAGACGGAGAACGCAGAGTCACCCGACACCTATCGGACTCGGTGTGTCCCATCGGACTCGTCTGGGTCCGAACCTCGGAAAAGATCCCCACCGGAGGATACCCGGTTCTCGGACTTCGTGCGGGATATGGCCAAGGCCTTGGCATTCCCCTCAGATCCCGAGGAGGAGCCTCGATGCTGCTGTTAAGCAAGCAGGTCAATTCCATCTATCGAGTCCGCAAGAGCCCCGGGTTCCAAAAGGCACAATTACCGCACCACTCCATGGTTGTGGAATTGGCCATGCATCGACTGAAAAGTCAGAAGATGCACTCCTCGGTGCCTCCCGGCTGGGAGGCCCGGAACCTGGATGCCCTCGGTAAGAAGTGCTTCCAGGGCTCTATGCTTGCTTGGCGAGTCCAGACATACCAGCTCTACATGGGAATGTTTCTCCGAGACCTGGCAAAGGAGATTGCCGGGTTCTCTGCTGGTCTCTCCGAGGAACCTTTGCAGAGGTTCCAGGCCTTGTCCACTGGTATTCGAGAGTGCTCGAAGTTTATCTCTTGGGCAGCCTACGATGGCTTCGAGGCTTCAGCCCGAGTAGCCGGGGCCGGCATCGGTGCCCGCCGACAGGCTTGGCTACAGTCATCCGACCTCGAGCCATGGGTACAGGACAAGTTGTTCGATGTCCCCTGCCGGGGTGAAAACCTCTTTGGCAAGCCCATGGCTGAAAAGGCTGCAGAACTCGAGACCGAGACTCTGACCCGGACTAGGCTGTCCAGAAAAACCTCTGCCCCTTCTCAGAAAAAGAAGGGCTCGGGGGAAAAAGACCTTTTACCCATTGAAGTCATCTGCCTATAAACAATACCCTCATTATCAGGCCTCTGCAGCTCCCCAACAGGGTCAGCAGGCCAAGGGGCAGAGTCATGGGCCCCGTAGGCAGAAGGCCCCCAAGCCACCAACACTGACCCCTGCTCAGCAGGGTGGGGGTTATTGACTCAGAAGGCATAGCCTCTTCTCCTCAGCTGGCTCACATCAGCACAGAAGGCCGGCTGGCCCACTTTGCCCACAGGTGGTCAGCCGTCACATCAGATACCTGGGTGCTCCATATAGTCCAAAAGGGCTATCTCCTCCATTTTCACCAGGTACCTCCCTCCTATTTTCCAGGGGAGCCTCCAACACCCCCTCTGCACAGGGACCTACTCCTTCAGGAGTTAGCAAGTCTGCTAAAGGAACAGGCTGTGGAACCGGTGTCCCACCACCTGAGAGGTCACGGCTTTTATTCCAGGTACTTTCTGGTACCAAAAAGAACAGGAGGCCTCAGACCCATCCTAGACTTGCGCAACCTCAACAAGTTCCTGGAGAGGGAAAGGTTCAAGATGCTTACCCTTGGAATCCTGCTGCCCTACCTCCAGCAGGGAGATTGGCTATGCTCCTTGGATCTAAAGGATGCTTATACTCACATTCTTATTCATCCAGACCACAGACAATATCTCCGATTTGTTGTGGGAGGAAACCACTACCAGTACAGAGTACTTACCTTTGGCCTAACCTCCGCCCCCAGGGTGTTCACCAAGTGCCTGGCGGTGGTGGCGGCCTACCTGAGGCTTCAAGGTCTTTTTGTGTTTCCATACCTGGACGACTGGCTCATAAGGGGCCAGTCTTCTCAGGAGGCCAGTCAAGCCACCCTTCGCACTGTGGCTGTGCTTCAGCACTTGGGGTTTGTCATAAACTTCGCAAAGTCCACTTTGCTCCCGTCCCAGAACTTGGAATTCATAGGTGCAAGGCTGGACACTCTTCAGGCGAAGGCTTTTCTGCCAGTGGACAGAGCCCACAGGTTGATAGATCTAGCCAGGCAGTTTCACAGCAATTCCCTGGGCTCCGCCAGGCAATTCCTGAGACTTCTCGGCCATATGACTTCCACGGTTCATGTAACCCCCAATGCCCGCCTGCACATGCGGCCTGCTCAGTGGAGCCTTCGAACTCAGTGGCATCAAGCCACAGGGAGCCTTGCAGACTCAGTAAGAATATCCACCCTGCTCGTCTCCTCTCTGCAATGGTGGCTTCATCTTCCGAATCTGGTACTCGGAGTGGGTTTTCAATCCCCTCCGCATTCTCAAGTGCTGACGACAGATGCTTCTTATCTAGGTTGGGGAGCACATTGCCAAGGGGCATGTACTCAGGGTCTCTGGACCCCTTGGGAGGCTGCTCAACAGATAAACTTCCTGGAGCTATGGGCGATACGCCTAGCTCTGAGAGCCTTCTCCCACCTCACCTCTCACCAGTCTGTACTGGTCCAGACGCACAATCAAGTTGCCATGTTCTACGTGAACAAACAAGGAGGCACAGGCTCCTTCCTTCTCTGTCAGGAGGCACAACAGCTGTGCTCATGGGCCGTCACTCACGGAATCCTCCTCAAGGCTGTCTACCTCCCAGGTCAAGAAAATTACCTGGCGGACAGACTGAGCAGGATCCTGCAACCACACGAATGGAGATTGAATCCGTTGGTGGTTCAGCAGATCTTTCTCAGGTGAGGCCTCCCCACCATGGATCATTTTGCCAGTCCTCTGAACCGGCAACTCCCGAGATTCTGTTCCAGACAACCGCATCCTCTCAGAGTAGCAGCGGATGCGTTTCTGATTCTGTGGTCCCAAGGCCTACTGTATGCGTTTCCTCCCACGCCACTGGTGTCCCGAACACTGTTCAAAGTCCTCCAGGACGGGGCCTCAATGATTCTGATAGCCCCCAGGTGGCCGAGGCAACCGTGGTTCCCACTTCTGCTGCAACTGGTGGTGGACACTCCTCTTCCTCTGGGGATTCAACACGATCTCCTGTCTCAGGAACAGGGATCTCTCTTGCACCCCAACCTCCAATCCCTTCATCTGATGGCCTGGCTGCTGTAAGGGTAGTCCTGGCTCCCCTACTACTGCCTAGAGAGGTGGAAGACGTAGTCTTAGCCTCTAGATGGCAATCCACCAGGAAATCCTACGCTCTTAAGTGGCGTCGATTCTCCGCATGGTGTGCTCAGCACAACGAGAATCCCTTCTCGTGCTTGGTAACAGTAGTATTGCAATACTTCCTTTACCTCTCCAATCTAGGCCTTAAGTCCAACTCTGTCAGGGTTCACCTCAGTGCTCTCTCAGCGCACCACTCGCCGGTGGACGGACGGCCTCTTTCCAACCACCCTTTGGTGGCTCGTTTTCTCAGAGGCCTCCTCCTGCTTAAGCCTCCTTTACGTCCACCAGCCCCTGAGTGGGATCTGAATGTGGTCTTACAGCGACTTACTTGTCCGCCGTTTGAACCTATGGCTACCTGCCCTCTCCGTTTTCTCTCCTGGAAAACCTTGCTGCTGGTAGCTCTTACCTCTGCTAGGCGAGTAAGTGAACTTCAGGCACTAGTGTCTGATCCCCCTTACACTAGGTTCTACAGGAATAGGGTAGTCTTACGGACTCACCCCAAGTTTCTCCCTAAGGTTGTCTCCCCTTTTCACCTCAATCAGGAGGTGGTTCTTCCGACCTTCTTTCCCAGGCCGCATGCCAACCAGGCTGAGATGGTCCTGCATACCCTGGACTGTAGGAGGGCATTATCCTTCTACATTGACCTACGCGGGAGCATCGGAGGGCTGTTCAGCTCTTCGTTTCTTTTGACCCCAATAAGTTGGGGTTGCCTGTCTCCAAGCGTACTTTGTCCATATGGGTCGCTGACTGTATCGCCTGGGCTTATGGGGCAGTCGGCCTCTTGTTGGAGGGTCGAGTCACGGCTCATCGTGTCAGGGCGAAGGCTGCGTCAGTGGCTCATCTCCACTCTGTTCCGTTGGCAGACATCTGCCGGGCCGCTACTTGGTCTTCAAGCCAGACTTTTGCGGCCCATTACTGCCTTGAGAGGGAGTCTCGCAGGGACAGTGCTTTCGGACAGGCAGTACTCCATAATCTCTTTGGGGTTTAGGCAACTCCTACCCTCCGGCCCTGGTGTTGGGCTACCGGTCGGGGGCGTTCTCAGAGAAGATTCCTTCCTTACGTACTGACGAGCTCGAGGGAGCTCATTTTTTCGGCTTGAGGTCTCCGGTAGCCTTAAGCTGGGGAGTCCCATATGTGAGGACTGACTTCCTGCTTGGTCCTGGAGAAAGAGTAGTTACTCACCTGTAACAGGTGTTCTCCAGGAGCAGCAGGAATCAGTCCTCACAACCCTCCCTCCTCCCCTTGGAGTTGCAGTCATATGATTTATTTTTGCTAATTTTTTTGCTGTCTTTTAGCTATGTCATCAGACTGAGCAAGATGGCACCCTTGGGCGGGAAGGGGACCGCGCATGCGTGCTGCAATTCCCAAAGGCTTTCTTTGAAAGCTGGGGAAATACTCCGCACGGGGCTCCGGCGGCGCCGACGTCACCCATATGTGAGGACTGATTCCTGCTGCTCCTGGAGAACACCTGTTACAGGTGAGTAACTACTCTTTCACCAGGGCTCTGAAACCAACAAACCTGTTAGTTCAGTGACCATAATGGATAAAGTAATGTAAACTCTACTGAACAGAACAGTGTAATTCCTCTGCCTCTGGTTTTCAGTGACGTCTTTGAGGCTCGTGAACAAACTAGCCAGTCTAAGAGTTGGAAAATAATGTATAAACTGGGTGAGAGGTTGATTAAATAGCAGAACTCGGAGAATAGTGGTCACAGAGTCCACTTTGGTTAAGTAAGAGTGAGTAGTGGAATGCCACAGGCATCAGTGCTAGGCACGGTCATATTTAGTGTCCCTTATCAGTGATAGTGTGAAAGGGCCAGAAGAAAAATGCACAGAGGGGCAAACTGGGTGGACCAAACCATTGTGTGCAACATGCAACATCCCTGTGTTAACTGTCGGAGGCATGGAAAGCATTTTCCCGGTAATTAGAGCCCTGTCCCCTAGCAAGTGATGTATTAGTACAGGTGCACCTAACACCATCTATTGTGATGACGTTCTATAAACCCGCACTAATGCAGTCTGCACACTGTGTGAACACGGAGCTAACGGTGCTGAGCTCACCACGCCCAATGTCCACCTCTAACCTTCCCAATTGTGACCCTAGCATGCGTTGTACAGTTAGTACAGGAATCATCCTACACTGTCATGGCCAAATGCTAGCTGGCAACTCATGTCCCAGTGTGCCTTGAGCGCACCCCAGAACACATGCTGCCAGCTAGCACCCATTAGTACAAGACCCCCTATGTGTTCTTTACCTGCAGGCATCTTCCATATTTCTAGATGCACCACATGCATATTCCAAAGAGCTTACGCTGCAAGAGTGGAGGAGTAGCCTAGTGGTTGGGGCAAGGTACTTCAGGCCGGAAGGTCGGGGGTTCAAATCCCACTAGAGGACAGCAACCTTGGGCCGGAAGGACTGGGGTTTCTAGTCCCACAGGTGCTCCTTGTGGTCTTGGGCAAGCCACTTAACCCTCCATAGCCCATGTTCCCTGTAAAATAGTTATCTCCAAGTTATAATGCCCTGTTCAATGTAATTTCAGTTTGTTCAATGTAAACCGCACTGATGCAGAATAGCGTGGTATATAAGAGAATTAAATAAATAAATAAAGGGAACACCTGAGGCACTGGGAGATAAAGTAACTTGCCCAAAGCCACGAGGAATGTCATTGGGGGGAAAAAACATGATTTTGATCCATCTTCTGCTTGTTAGTCCATTATTCTAAGCACTAGGCCACCCTCTTTCACCCTCTGTCTAGATGGAGAGGAGGAGTAGCCTAATGGTTAAAGCACTGGCTTGAGAACCAAGAGACCAGGGTTCAAGTCACACTAGCACTCCTTATGGCATTGGGCAAGTCACTTAACACTCCATTTCCTCAGAAAAATTCCAAGTTATCAATGTCCCTGTTTAATGTACATTACCAAGTTTGTTACAATGTAAACCACTTTGATTGAAATGATAATGCAGTATAAAATAAATAAATGTTGTACTATTGGTAAAAGTCATAGGTTAGGTAGGTAGATGTAAATTTTCTGGGGGAGAGTAGTGATTCCCCCCCCCCCAAGAACTTTATGATTTATATATATATTTTTAATTCTGGGTTTTTATTAAAAAATCTATTAATCACCCAAAGCAGTATATAATCAATAAAAACATACCTAAAGACTATAGTCAATGCACATAATAAATATGTTCAAAAATTAAAACAACTCACTAAGAAAACCAAATCCGATCTGTAAATCGGCCCCCACTTCACTACCTATCAAATTGACAGCAAAACACTCCAGGGAAATCCATCTCTTGAGATTTGCTCCCATACATCAAGAAATGGGCTTGGAGATCCAAGATGGCTGCTGCTGTGTGATGCTGTCTTTACTTTTAGTTGGGTACTCTGCTCGTTAAGGTTGTTTATCTTACCTGATCAATGACAGAAAAGGAGAAATTCTTGTCTCCACTAATGGAGACATGCTAGCAATCTATCCTACCCTGCCTGGTGAAGGAGAACTCACTGGTGCAGTGAACTAGTACCTGGGGGATGTTTCTGCTGTGGCATCTCCACCCTCCTGACTTGAGCCTAGTCCCTGGCCATGATGTGGTTCAGCCCTCCAAATGCACCAGACACAAATCGGGAAGGAATCTCCATTTTCATGATCATAGCACTGAGAATTTAAATACAATAATGTTTTCAGTTCATCTGAGATACAACTTTAGAACATAAGAACATAAGAGATGCCATGCTGGTTCAGAACAAGGTCCATCCAGCCCAGTATCCTGTTTCCAACAGTGGCCAATCTAGGTCACAAGCACCTAGCAGTTTCCCCAAAAGACACAGGTTCCTCAATGCTTGGATTTGGAGCTTCTTTCTGCAGTTGAAGATCCAGGGTTGGAAGCTCCACGGATGTTTTGAAATCAGCGTCTTAGTCATCTTCCTGTGAGAGTCAAACCCCAGTAGAGGTTTTGGCACCAGATCAAGATAATGAATTCACTAGGAGGATTTTTGCAATTTCTGCTGACCCCCCTGTTTCAAAAGAAGTAACTGATATGCAGATACGGTTTCAGAATTTTGGTCTGTCTAAGAACATTAAGCATAGTTTGTTCTCAAAAGATTATCCTCAGTTTTCTGTTATTTCTGCTCAAAATATTGAGAAAGAAACGGATTTTGTAAACATGTAACGTTTCTGGGATTGCAGACCAATGGCAAGGTGATTTATTAAGTACATTGTTAAATATTTTCTAGACTTGAATCCATGGTAACTGCAAAAATGGAGCTGCAACATACAGTTATGGTCAACATTATTGGCAGTTCAACCCCTTAATGTCCAATATCTCTTTTGAAAAAGTGGTCAGTAAAGTGGCTTTGGATTATATATGCACACATATTTGAAACATAAACTAATCAAATAAAACAAGACAAATTAAAAAAAGAAATAGTATAAAAACTGGAGAATTGCCAGAACATGATTATTGGCACACTTATAAACAATTGAAATCAGTTTGAACAGAAGAACCACAATCCCATTACAGTATAATTAGATGCACCTGTGATCAATTGTCAGTACTCACATGATTAGAACCATCATTCATTGGTTGATTCAAATGTTTAAATCGACCACAATCGCTCCCTGTTCTCTTTTAGTCTTTACCATTGTGAAAATCGCTGCCTCAGACTCTCAGAAAAGCCATTATCACCAAACTTCAAGGGGATACAAGGCCATCTCAAAAGGCCTTGGGATTCCAGAGTCTACAGTTTACAATGTTGTTAAGAAGTTTTCTGCTCATTGAACTGTCGAGAACCTCCCAGGGAAGAAGAAAATTAATCCAAAAAGTCTTCAAAGGTTAGTGAAAACTGTTGGAAAAATACCGTGTACAACATCCCAAGAGCTTAAAGCTGATTTGGAGCAATCTGAAGTGTGGGTTCAACCTGCACGATATGCTGTGCACTAAACAAACAAGGAATTCATCATCAAAGAACAAGGAGGACCCCATAGAAAGGCATGCCTGATCTTTGCCCAAACCCATCTTCAGAAACCACAATCTTGGGAAAATGTTCTGTGGACAGATGAAACCAAACTTGAGCTCTTTGGCAATGCAGATTAGTGATCATTTATAGGTGAAGAAATGAAGCTTATAAGGGGAAAAAAAACCACCCTTCCTACAGTTTTTAAATATGGTGGAGTTCCATAATTATATAGGACTGTTTTGCTGCCTCAGAAACTGGAGGCCTGGAATGTAAATGGTGACAGGGAAGAAGTGTCAAACTACAGACCCGTGAGCCTTACCTCGATGGTGGGAAAAGGAATGGAGACACTCCTGAAAGAGCGAATAGTGAACTTTCTCAAAACCAGCAGGTTGCAAGATCCGAGGCAACATGGTTTTACTGAAGGACGGTCTTGCCAAACAAATCTGATTGAGTTCTTTGACTGGGTGACCAAGGAACTAGATCAGGGGCATGCAATGGATGTCATCTACCTGGATTTCAGCAAAGCCTTTGATACTGTTCCTCATAGGAGGCTTGTCAATAAACTCAGTAGCTTGGGGATGGGTCCCAAGATGGTAAACTGTATTAGAAATTGGTTGACTGACAGACGACAGAAGGTGATGGTACATGGAACTCACTTGGATGAAAGGAAGGTGATTAGCGGGTTCCCCAGGGTTCGGTCCTGGGCCCGGCACTGTTCAATGTATTTGTGAGTGATATTGCTGAAGGACTGAATGGAAAAGTCTGTCTTTTTGCAGATGAGACAAACATTTGCAACAGAGTGGACTCCCCCGAGGGAGTGGATAACATGAGGAAAGATCTACAAAAGCTTGGTAATTACGATTTAATGCGAAAAAGTGCAGTGTCATGCACTTAAGTAGCAGAAATCCAAGAGAAATGTACGCGATAGGGGGCGAGAGGTTGGTGTGCATGGTTCAGGAGAAAGACCTTGGTGTGATTATCTCAAGGTGGCAAAACAGTGCAACAAGGTGGTGGCAAAAGCCAGGAGGATGTTGGGCTGCATACAAAGAGGGATTACCAGAAGAAAGGATGAGGTACTTATGCCGCTGTACAGGTCGCTGGTGAGGCCTCACTTGGAATACTATGTTCAGTTTTGGAGACGATATCTTGCAAAAGATGTAAAAAGACTGGAAACTGTTCAGAGGAAGGCGACCAAAATGATTTGGAGCCTGCGTAAGAAACCTTATGAGAAGAGACTTGAAGACCTAAATATGTACACTTTGGAGGAGAGGAGGGATAGGGGAGATATGATTCAGACCTTTAAATACTTAAAGAGGAACAATGAACAAACAAACCTCTTCCAAAGACGGGGAAGCTGCAAAACTAGAGGGCATAACATGAAGCTGCAAGGTGGAAAATTGAAAGGCAATTTCAGGAAATATTTTTTCACTGAAAGGGTAGTGGATGCTTGGAATGCTCTCCCGATGGAAGTGGTGGGGGCAAACACGGTGACAGAATTCAAAACAGCATGAGACAAGCACAGCTGATCCCTTTACAGAAACAGGATAAAAACAAAATAAACTGAACCATCTAACTTCTCAACAAATAGGGGTGTCCTACATGGAGTGGTGGGTCCACCCCCTAGACAGAAACATGGGGAGGGGTGGCCTGCACAGAGAGACAGGTGCACCTACTCTTGCCGTATTGCTGGGCAGACTGGATGGACCATGCTGGTCTTTATCTGCCGTCATTTACTATGTTACTATGTATTAAAGGAATCATGAAGTCAGAGGACTGCCAAAGTATTCTGGACTACCTAGTGTCAGAAAGCTAGGTCTGGATAAAAGGTCATGTGTCTTCCAGCAGAACAATGACCCAAAACATATATCCAAAAGTATAAAAGGAATGGTTAAAAAGGAACAAATAGACTGGCCAGCAATGAGTCTTGATATCAATCCAATCGAGAACCTTTGGAAAGAGCTGAAATCTGCCATTGGTAAAAAGAGTCCTGGAAACATTCATGAGCTGGAACAAATTGCAGTTGAAGAGTGGGAGAAACTACCAGCAGATGGATTATGAAACTTATAGATGGCTACAAGAAACATTTGGAGGCTATCATCACTGCCAAGGGTTGTACAACCAAATATTTGTGAAGGGTGCCATTAATCCTGTCCAGGTCACATTTTGTGTGGTGGTTTTCTCAGAAATTACTATGTCTAATTTGTCAGACATCTTTACTTTGATGTATACCTTTTGAACATACTACAAAAATAATATGATGGCATACAGTTGGAATATTTCCAATTATTTCTCAAGATATTGTACACAATATACATAAAATGCAATGGTGCCAATAATGTTGACCACAACTGTAATGTGGCAGTAAAATTTGAGGAACTGGTTCAATTCTGTGAACCATCTTTAACTAAAGTTTGAGGAAAGAATATCAGTTCTAGAGTCTTAGTTGGCTTCTCTTCAAGCTACTTGTTCTAATGTATTAAGATCTGTGGTGATTTCTTGCATGGATGGAGAATGTTGAGACGTCTTTGAAATGGAGTAATATTAGAATTACTAGTTTTCCTAAACTTTCCACAATTACTCCGAAGAATATGTTTTTGAGTTACATGAGGGTGGTTTTGAGTAACATGAGGCATCCTTGCACCTTTAATCTGTTTATTATTTACCATCTAAAGCTACTTCTTAATTATTGAATGCTTTTGGACAACCTAAAATAGGAACTACAGAGTCTGAATTGATAAATTCATTGGATGTTGATCTGAATATTTCTGCTACTTTGAATCCTAGCAATATAGAGCTTGCTACATTACTTTTCTTTTAGATTCTGACCAGGGCTGTTGTTTAGCAAAAATAATTTTGAAAAAGTCATATGAAATTTCTTGGCCCAATAATTAAGATGTTTCTGGATGTGACTTGGGCAATGCAAAAATGCAGAAGGAGGTTTCTAGAATTAAAATCTAGTGTGTGGGGTGGCGGGGGGGGGGGGGGGAATGCAGCGGCAGCTTATAAACCTGGATATTCAAGGCCAGGACCATATCTGGCCACCAGCATTGAATATTGGGGTCAACCGGATAACGCCTCAGCTATATTCAGCTGATGCCGGATTAGCTATGGCAATGAAAGTTAGGTCAGTCTTTTAAGGTTCCTAACATTTGCTCTTGTGGGATAACTAGCTAGCAGCTGAATATCAGCACTAGCCGGTTATTCTCGGGTGCCGCTCTCCTCTCCTGGAACACCCTGATGATAGCCGGCTAGCCTCAGGACATTTTAGGGGTGGCACCAGGCATATTTTGTGGCATAATTGCATAGGAAGAGACCCTCTTTAAGTTGAAAGAAAGCTTTGCAACGAGGGGTTATAAGATGAAGATAAAAGGGGATAGATTCAGGAGTAATTTGTATAAATATTTCCTTATGGAAAGAGTTGAATATGTGTGGAATAGCTCCCAGTGGTAGTAGAGAGGAGGACTATATCCGAATTCAATAAAGCATTGGACAAATGGAGGATCTCAAAGGAGGGGGAAAAAGAGACTGTAAATCTTAGTAGTTGGTATGGAAGGACAGACTGGATAGGCCATATGGTCTTTATCTGCTGTCATTTTTCTATGTCTGTTTTTTTTCCTCTCTCCCCTTCCTTTCCTCACTGGTCTCTCACTCTCTGGCTCTTTCTTCCCAACTCACCAACTCACGTTTCTGCCCTCTCCACCTCCCATGCTTTCTCTCAATCCTTTCAACCAACTCTGGTGGATTTCACTCCATCCTTATGCCATCTCCCAAGTATTCACTTCTTCTCACCCCTTTCTGCCTTCACCTCCTCTTCTTCCTCCTCCTCCTCAGTCTCCACCTATTGGCAGCTGATTCCTGAATCCCAGAAGCACAGACAGCTGCTAGGAGTCAATTGAATTGTCCTTCCTCTCCAGTACCCAGGCAGTTGTCCTTCCTGTCCAGTACCCAGGCAAAACGCAAAACACAGGGGCAGAGGAAATAACATGCAGGAAGGGGCTGTATTTGGGAACACAGGGTTATTCTCTACTGAATGAGGTTTGGGACTGTCCTCTAGAACTTGGGAACATGCCTTGTGTCCTCATGCTATTGCATAGAAACGCAACGCTCATGACTCAACTATACTGGCCAGCGCACCAGATCTCATTTGGCAAAGAACAGCCCTCTGCTCCCAAATACAATTCCTCCCATCCTAAGCAGTGTGCAGGTAAGAGGAATGGAGGGGGCAAGGCTGGGGCATACAAAGTAGAGAAGAGTTACTTTCTCCAGAAGTCAGTCCCTTCCAGAATAGATAAATCATAGCATAGTAAAGCTACACTTTTCCTTAATCCAGCCTTCCCATCCTATCATTTCCCAAGAACTGAAGAGTTGTTTGGGGGGGGGGGGGAGCACTGTCACTAGGTATCAGCATATATCTGGGTGGTTATTACAAGGCACGTCTATTGGGACGTCCATCCCTGCTATTTGTGCCTTTTCCCCTGTCCCATCTACCTTCCCCACATCTTGTATGGGGCAGGTAGACTGAGCGGGAAAGGGACAGATATGGGGTGGTGGCAGGGCGGGCAGTGGGCGGTTATTGGCCCCGGACATACAGGGACGATTCTAATGTCAGTCCTGTACATCCAGGGCTGGCGAGGAATAAGTTCCCCTAGTCGCTAGAGATCAGCGGGCCCGAGTGCGGATGGGACAGGGGGCCAAGGACATTTCTCGCAGCCCAACCTTGCCTTAGGAGGCCAGATCAGGGTCGGGCTGTGGGGAAATCACTGCTGGACAAGCGGACGCCATGGCGCTGTGGCTCCATTGAAGAGTCCTAACTTAGCTGGGGAAGGCCTGTACATGCAGGCTGGACAGAATCGGAGTCCCCATCTGCACGTATAGGCCTGTTTGTGATTCTGATCCTGTGGGGCTAGATGTGCCCTGCAGGATCAGAATCGTGACTCCTTCTATGCATCCGGTTCCAGACAGACGCACAGAGTGCCTGGACGTGTGGGATGGAATCAGGACCCCTGCTGATTAAAAATGAATAAAAACCCTGCAAGAAAATAACCTAAGGTAAATCTGAAAGGTTGCATTGAAAATGTAAGATAGATGTTTAAAGCTGAAAATAAAAATAAGCAGGGTAAATCTATGCTTCTCATCAGGGCCGGCCTGTCCATTGAGCGAGAATGTTGTTTGCACAGGGCCCCGCGTTTCAGGGGGCCCCGCGCAAAAAGCATTCTGATCCTAAAGTAAAATAAAAAATAAAAAAAAAGCTGTCTTCTCCCGCTGCCGGGGCCGCCGCGGCAGAATCGAGTGTGCCGCGGGGCCCCCCCTGCCCAGCAGAGCCTGCCCTCCCCTGTATCCGCTCTCTCGTTGTAGCTGCAGTCTCACGCGCCGGCTTTCAGAGCGCCAGGGGAGAGTTTCTCCCTCGCTGCTTTGTTAAGCCCGCGGGGGCTGATGGGAAGTTCCCATCAGCCCCCGCGGGCTTAACAGAGCCGCGAAAGGGAAACTAGTCCCTTCGCGCTCTGAAAGCCAGCGCGTGAGACTGCAGCTACGAGAGAGCGGATACAGGGGAGGGCAGGCTCTGCTGGGCAGGGGGGGCCCCGCAGCACACTCGATTCTGCCACGGCGGCCCCGGCAGCGGGAGAAGACAGCTTTTTTTTAAAAAAAAATTTCCCTAGGCTGGGCTGGGGGGATTAGGAGTGGTGATGGGTTATGGGGGGGGGCTGGGGGGGGTTAGGAGTGGTGATGGGCTATGGGGGGGGCTGGGGGGGGTTAGGAGTGGTGATGGGCTATGGGGGCTGGGGGGGGGTTAGGAGTGCTAATGGGCTGGGGGGTTAGGAGTGGTGATGGGCTATGGGGGAGCTAAGCCTTTATATGGGCTGATGGGATTAGGACTGGAAGAGGGATGATGGGGGGATATTACTGCTAATGGGCTATGGGGGGGCTTAAACTCAAAATTGGGTGATGGGGGATTAGGACTGGAAATGAGCTGGTGGGATTAGGACTGGGAGTGGGCTGATGGGGAGGTTAGGACTGGTAATGGGGTATGGGGGGGCTTAAACTGAAAATTGGGTGATGGGGATTAGGACTGGAAATGGGCTGATGGGGAGGGGTTAGGACTTGAGGTGGGCTGATGGGGTTAGGACTGGTAATGGACTGTGGGCTGATGGGGGGTTAGGACTGATAATGGGCTATGGGGGGGCTAGGACAGGAAATGGGCTGATGGGGAGGGGTTAGGACTTGAGGTGGGCTGATGGGGTTAGGACTGGTAATGGGCTGTGGGCTGTTGGGGGGGTTAGAACTGGTAATGGGCTATGGGGGGGTTAAGACTGGTAATGGGCTGTTGGCTGATGGGGGCTGTCTGGTAATGGGCTATGTGGGGGTTAGGACTGATAATGGGCTATGGAGGGGCTAGGACAGGAAATGGGCTGATGGGGAGGGGTTAGGACTTGAGGTGGGCTGATGGGGTTAGGACTGGTAATGGGCTGTGGGCTGATGGGGGGTTTAGGACTGGCAGTGGGCTATGGGGGGCTGACTGGAAATGGGTTGATGGGTTAGGACTGGAAGTGGGCTGATGGGGGGGTTAGGACTGGAAGTGGGTTGATGGGGGGGCTAGGACTGGAAATGGGTTGATGGGGGGGTTAGGACTGGAAGTGGGTTGATGGGGGGGCTAGGACTGGAAATGGGCTGATGCGGGGGCTAGGACTGGAAATGGGCTGATGCAGGGACTAGAAGGGAATGGATTCTGGGTGAGGCTGGAACTAGAAGGGAGCTGATGTTGGGGGAGGATTAGAATGGGATGGGGCTGCGAGAGTAAAATGGAGAGGGGGAAAATATTTTGTGTGGGAGGGATAAAAAATCTACAATTGGCCGGGTATTGGAAGAGTAAGTGGGGATTGAGGATGGAGGGGTAAAATTTGAGTGGATGAAATAGGAATGAGAAAAGAGCAAAAGGAGAAAGATTAGTATGTTAAAGCAGATGTAGAGAGAGAGAATGGAAAAACTAGAAGAGAGAAGAAAGGACAAATGGACAGCAGATGATGGAGAGTTAGCAGAAAACATGAAGAAACCAGAAGAAAGTGGCTGGAGCAATTGCAACTGAAAAAAAATGCACAAAAGGTAGAAAGATATCTCTTTATTTTGAATTTATTAACTGGAATATGAAAGCTCTGGGAAATGTGCATCATTAACGTCTGCGCTTTGTTTGGTACAAGAGGAAATTAATTTATAGTTTTATTTCTACAGTGTTCTTGTACATTCCAAGTTTGGCTTTTGGGGTTCCCAGTTTAATTATTGCCTTCCTGTTTCTAAATTGTGATTCCTTGTTTGGTGATGGTCTATGTTCTGCATGTGTAACTGAGCTGAGGTATTCTATTTATGTAATTCCTATTTGACATTGCCACTTGTTCTCTTTCCCCAGTAGGTCATGTATTGTTGTTCTCTGAAATGTATTGGTTTAATATTTGCAGTGTTGCCTTTTGATAGGTAGGGTATGGTGCTTTGTGAGTCCTGGTAGTGCTGTTAGGATACGGCGGGTTTGCTATGGGTTCTAAATGGGCAGTGTTTGTAGTAGTTCGTAATGTGCATGGCGGTTGGCACTGGATTATAGTAATGTAGAAATCTTTTAGTCTGTCTTTATCCATACACTCATTAAGAGACATGTTTACTAAAAGTTAGTGTATGTTAGCATTATGCAAATATTTATGCAAATAAGGCCACTTATGCAAATGAGGCCCTGCACCGAGTCTCCGCACATGGCCCCGCACCCCCCTTGGGCCGCCCCTGCTTCTCATGATGATCTGGATTTCAGTTGCCTCAGGAGTAAAACGAAAACCCTGATGTAACATGGGCCCAGTCCCACAGTGAGCCAGAACAGGGTCGCAGCTAGTCTATCCATCTCTCTCTGCACAATTAATAAGCCCCAAGGGGAAGAAAGTTTTTAAATTTTTCAGATTTACTCATTCAAATGAGAGAAGGAAAATCAAACAGAGGTGATGGGCAATTGTATCAGGGAAAGCACTGGAGGGTGGTAAAAGGGTCACTACTAAATTTTGAAAGCCAGCACTGTAAATTTCTTTAATCATATTATATAGAAACAGGTGAGGCTTGAAAACACAAGAAAACTATGAAATGTTCCAACCTTTGAAGGGGGGTGGGCAGCCTACCTTAAAAGTAGTTACAGGAAAAAATTATTGTAGCCATTGGGAATGGGGGTCAAAATGCTACGATTCACAGCTGCCAGTGTATACATGAAGAAAAATGTTCTTATTCAAAAACAGTAAACCCAAAATTTCTTTGGAAATAGGTTAAGTAGAAAGTCCTGGCTTGTTTTCTATCTGTAACCCTTGCCTGGGGCAAAGTGTTAGACAAGGTTTTAGGATTTTGAAAGGCCAGGTGGTCAGTTAGATGATGCAAACATGACTTGCTTTACTGCACAAAGTTTACTAGACTAATCTCATGTCTGGACTTAGTCTTAGAAATGCCTCGAGCAACCCACTAGTTTTCTCTCTTGCCGGTAAGCCAGATTCCAGATAATAAATGCAAGCTGCAGGCAATTAGTTGTGGTGCTTCTAAACAAAGGTTTGCGTATTTACAGAATGTCAATACTTATATATTCCGATCCACAGGTAACCTCACAGTGAATGCTTGTTTCATCAAGATTTTGAGACCGTAGCAGCAAAATTAAACATTTCTTTCCAAGTAGGCATATATCTGGGGGACGTTTCTTCACTACAATACACAAACAATCCATTCAGGAATAAACATTGAAGCGGGGTTTGAAGACCATGTCACTGGGGCTGAAGGGTCTTCTTTCTAAAACTCCTAGGAGTCCTAATCGTTCCCACTTCGGGTAATGTCATGATATGAGTGTTTCAAGGAGAAAACTCATACAATAACTCGGGCTGAGTGGCATTTTAGAAAGGGCATCTGAGTGTAATCTGGGCCATCGAGGCAGAACGTGCAGAAAAATAATAGGGGTGTGTATGTTTTGGCCCGATTTTTAGAAATGGTGTCCATAGACATCCCCATTGTGAAACTGTGGGGCGAGAATGTCCATCTCAAGCAAAGTTGCATGCAGGGACATAGCGGCATGGAAAATGAAAACATGAGCCCCATTCCCTGTCAGGGTTTGCTGACAAATTGTTAAATAAAGGGGATATGGGTGTACCACCTCCTCAATACTTTCCAGATATTTGCCTGACATAACAAGCACTTTACAGATGCCTATTCATGCCTGGAGCAGGTATAACCTTTGACGCAGCTCTTGGGAACGCACTGGCCACACCTCCACCATGCCGTCATTCTGAATTGGATGTCTTCACACCAAAATGGCTCTGGAGACTGTCTCTGTGCTCTGGGCATCTCTATACTCATTTTCAGACATCCAAGGCATGAAAAGGGCTTCCAAAAAAACCCCCATGATAACGTAACTTCTTATTATCTCCAGGAACAAGCAGGAATGAGTCTTCACATATGGGTACGTCGGTACCGACGGAGTCTGCGCGGGAACGCTCCCCAGCGTCCAATCAGAACGCTTTTGGAAGCATCCCAACACACCTGCTTGCTGCCTTCCCGCCTTTCCCAACTGCCTCTCCTCAGTTTTCGTTTTTCCGCGGAGCCGGCAGGATGTCCTTCTGTCACCGCAGAAAATTCTTCTTTTATTTTTTGGTTTTCTTGTGGTCGCGTCTGCCTTCCCCGATGCCACCGGTACCACCGGTGTTTCTTTTCTTTTTTCTTCTAAATTTTCCTTTATAAGGAATACCCCTTTCCTTCTTAGGGCCTGACGGTTCTTTTCGGCCTGCTAGGCCACTCTTTTTTCCTCATGGAAGCGCCAGCCACTATCCCTAAGAAATGTTCAAACTGTGGCGGTACAAATTTCATTTTAGACACTCATAATTGGTGTCTGCCCTGCTTGGGTCCTGACCACTATCTACTGGAGTGTCCCTCCTGCAACAGTATAGTCGGAAGAAGTCTTCAGCATCGAGTTCACCTCGATAACGCGGTCTCCAGTCAACTTCAGGGCACTGACCCTTTCTTCTTCACAGGATTAGGTAACCCAAAAACAGTCTGTTAAGACTAGCCAGCCCTCGAGTGGTAGATCTCATGCACAGCATAGAGATGCCTCTGGCCTTGCCCTCGAGGACACACTGGCTTTAAAACCCCGGTGGGAGTCTTCGGCCTCCAAATCCTTAGTGGGGTTTCAGGTTGTTCCTGAGGTTCACCCCTCTCCGAACATACCTGAGCCATGCTCGGTGGTGGCATCCGCTTCGAGCAGTACTGATACCCCGGCATTGGCACTGGTGTTGGACGTTTCACTCCTCACCAGGGATCGTCATCTGGTTTTCTTGGTACCTTCGGGACCAGTGGATACGCTCCAGATTGACTTTCCAGTATCGGCATCAACGCCGATACTACCACCGACGTCGGTACCCTCTAGACATGCATCGATAGACTCGCTTCCTTCGATGCCAAGTCTGGAATCGATCTCCAGTCTGGATGACTGGGTACCGACTCGCCTTGGTACCGATACCGGACGGTACCGAAGGCACGGTTCCGATGATCCATGTCGGGCACTCTCGGTTTCTTCGATACCATTAGAGCTGTCACCGGCTGGCTTTCATCCACCGGTGTCGGATACGGTGCCGGAGTCAGTACCAGTATCCACAATACCATTGCTGTCGGTACCTTCCATGCGTCTCTCATCAGGCTCGCTTCCCTCGGTACTGAGTTTGGAACCGATCCCTAGCATGGACGATACGCTACCGACTGTTCCTGGTCCTGACCTCCTGCAGTACCGGCGACCATCCTCTAAGGACCCGATACTCCACCCTTTAGGGTCTTCTATTCCACTAAATTTGGATAGATCCCTGGGTGCCAATGCTAGTTCTTCAACAGATCTAGCCTGTCCTCCTCTTTCTAGAGGATTTCCCTCTGGGGATTTTTCTTTTCAAGCATTCCTGCTTGATATGGCAAAGTCACTTGCCATTTCTATACCGGATCAGGATCCTACACCAGGGAATACAGAATCCCTGTATGTTCCCTGGAGTCCAAAGGAGAACATCATGCTTCCTTTGCATCAGACCTTGCAGGATCTCCTCTTTCGAATGTGGGAAACTCCTTTAACGGTACCCCCACCTTCTAGGGCAACTGATCTTCTATATAAGGTGCCCCCCTCTCCAGGTTTTCAAAAGACTCAACTTCCTCATCATTCCATTGTTGTAGAATCAGCAATGAGGCGTATTAAGAGTACTAAAAAGCACTCTTCTTATCCGCCAGGTCGTGAGTCTAAGACTTTAGATGCCTTTGGATGCCAAACCTTCCAGGCATCCATGCTTTCAGCAAGAATTCTCTCATATATTTTCTATATGGGGTTATCTCTTGAAGAGGTCACACAGAAATTACTGCTTTTGACCCCTTTTCTTCAAGACCCCAAAAGAGCAGACTATTCCTTATTGGTTAGTCATGCTCAAAATATCTCTAGGTTCCTTACTTGTGTTTCCCTAGACTCCTTTGAGTCTGTTAGCAGAACTTCTGCTATAGCTATAGGGGCACGACGTAAAGCCTGGCTCCAAGTTTCAGACTTTGACAAATGGGCACAAGAAAGACTGGGAAATACTCCTTGCACTGGAGAAAATCTTTTTAACAAAGAGTCTTTACTCCAAGTTGCTTAGTTAACCACTGACATTGCTGTTTCCAGAGGCTGTTCTACGCCTTCCTCTTTCCCAGTTGGTAGGAAATTTCCTAGCAAACTTTCTTCCCCTAAAAGGAAAAAGTTTTATCCATCTTCTGCCCATCATACAGATGTTCCCAAACAGAGGAAACATCGCACTTGTCTAAAGAAACCACAACCTCAACAGGTTCAGCAAACCCAGCAGTCGCAGGGTTTCAGATATATTATTACATCTCCTGTTTTGGTGGTTAGAGTTTGCAGTCTGCTTCTTTTTACTTGAAGCATCTACAGTAATTTCATCCTAAATTCTCCTGGATCTCTCTTCACGAGACATCCTTTCTTTTGCTCTAAGAGTCTTTATGATGATCATGCCTATAGTTAACAGGTTTCTCTTCCTCCTACTGGGAAAAGAGAGGTGACAACTATCAATAAGACATTTTCCCTGTACTAGCATGTATCATCTTACCTTTCCGAGACTTACTACATAGTCAGTCTCCTTCAACTCTGTCTTACCTCCCTCTTACTACATCATTCAGTTTGTAAGAGTGGCTCTATTACACTGGTAAGCCCCTATGGTCCTCTACCTATTCCACAAGGGGTTTTTCCCTTCCAGAGTTGTCTCCCCCTTTTTTTCTTACTTTAGGGCAGCTCATCAGACAATAAGGAAGTCTTACCACTCCTACTTGTCTGTTGCTTCTTTTTCCAATCTAAAAAAAAAAAAAAAGAAAAGGAAAAAGAAATTTTTTTCCGCTGCCCTGGTAGTTGCTGCAAATGCAGCAATTCCTAGTGGTTAAGCCACTGGTTCTTTTCACCACACAACCAGGGTTTCTCCTCCACTAGCAATCCTTCTAGCCTCAGTGCTAAACCCCAAATAGGGTTATCAACCTTTTTTGGAAACCCTATTATCACAGACTTGGTTGACTTATATTCTTCGCCCCCTTGGTTTTGGCAGAATAGTTTGTTACTTTAAGCAGCCAGTTTTTTCTTCTAACCAACCTCTAACATGCTCTCTGCAACTCTACAGAGTAGCTTTGCACTATGGGCCCTTGCTAGAGAGCATTAGTATCTTGCCTAGCAGATAATCCCAGATGGTTAGGAGGGGTTCGCCCAGTCATGTTCCCATGACTGGCAGGTGTTCCCTACCCTTACCATCTCATCTAAAATCTCTTTTTGAGACAAAAGACACAGGCCTTTCATCACGTGCAAACCTAAAGAATGGCCAATTCCCTGGCATGGTCCATATCTCCTTTGGACATCTCGCCAGGGATAGTTTTCTTTCAGTTGCAGCTCAAGGACGCCTGATACCCATCTTGCCCTCATAGGCGGGTCAATATGGTATCTTATTCCACTGGCGTCCTCTATCCATTCACCATACTGCAGTTCTAGAGAGATCTGGACTTGCTGCCTGCAGACTGAAGTTATCCTCTGCATTTTTCACGTAGCCCATCCTGGTTATTCAAGAGCTCGAATTCTTAATGAATCTAGACTCCTCCTTGTCAGGGAGACCATTCCTCTGACTCTGTCAGTCATAACCAGGGAAACAAGATTCTCTATGCATCTATTCAAGCAGGTATCACCCTTCTTGCTATTAGATGAATCTTTCTCTCTCTCCCCCTCCCCATATCCTATGGGAATCTAGTTATATAGGCATGTCGCCATCCACATACGTGGAGACATGTGTCTATATGTCTACATATTATATCTATATCTATATGTATCTATGTATCTTCTGCCCATGTATATCTCTGTATATATATATGCATATATACCCTATATGTGTATATATTTATGAATATATATCTCTCGACAGATTATATATATATATATATGCTGTCGAGATATATCTTTTAGATAGATTGTATCTACGTACTTATCTATCTCCAGGAACAAGCAGGAATGAGTCTTCACATATGGGGTACGTCGGTACCGACGGAGCCTGCGCGGGAACGCTCCCCAGCGTCCAATCAGAAAGCTTTTGGGAGCATCCCTCAGCGCCTGCGTGCTGCCTTCCCGCCTTTCCAACTGTCTCTCCTCAGTTTTCGTTTTTCCGCAGAGCCGGCAGGACGTCCTCCTGTCACCGCAGAAAATTCTTCTTTTATTCTTTTGTTTTCTTGTGGTCGCGGCTGTCTCCCTGATTCCACCGGTACCGCCGGTGTTTCTTTTTTCTTTTTCTGAAATTTAGGGAATATTTTCCCTCAGTTTTTTGTCTTAATTATTATTATTTTTTTTTTTTTTAGGCCTCCTAGCCCTGTCCATGTCCCTCATGGAACCGCCAGCCTCTTTCTCTAAGAAATGTTTAAGCTGTGGCGGTACAGCTTTATTTTTAGACTCCAAAAACTGGTGTCTAACCTGTTTGGGTCCTGACCGTTTTCCTCCAGAGGCCTCGGGCCACAGTATTGTGAGAAGAGATTTTTAACATCGAGTTTCCCTCGATACCAGGTTCCCTTCCAATGTCAGGGCACCGACCGTTTCTTCTTCTACACAGGATCAGGTAACCCTCAAACAGTCTGTTAAGACTAGCCAACCCTCGAGTGGTAGGTCTCATGCACAGCATGAAGACTGCTCCGGCCTTGCCTTCGAGGGTCCATTGGCTTCAAAACCTCACCCCTCACAGAACATACCTGAGCCATGCTCGGTGGTGGCATCCGCTTCGAGCGGTACCGATACCCCGGCATCGGCACTGGTGTTGGACCTTTCACTCCTCACCAGGGATTGTCATCTGGTTTTCTTGGTACCTTCGGGACCGGTGGATACGCTCCAGATTGACTTTCCAGTATCGGCATCAACGCCGATACTACCACCGACGTCGGTACCCTCTAGACATGCATCGATAGACTCGCTTCCTTCGATGCCAAGTCTGGAATCGATCTCTAGTCTGGAAGACTGGGTACCGACACTTACCGGTACCGGACGCTCGGTACCGAGGGTAATTACCAAAAACGTTCGGTTACCTCGGTACAGATTGAGCTGCCACCAATGACTGCTCCGATGTCGGTGTCGCCTTCGATTCTGACAGTGCTACCGGTATCGGTATCCGCAGTAGCATCGGGGCTAGCTCCTTCCATGCTTCTTTCCCCAGGGTCGCTCCTTTCTATACCAAGTTTGGAGTCGATACCTGGCATGGACGATGCAGTACTGACTGTCACAGTTCCTGACCTCCAGTACCAGCATCCATCCCTTAAGGATCCTTTTTTGCACCGTGCAGGGTCTTATATTCCTATATACTCAAGTAGATCCTCCGGTGCCCAGGCTAGTTTTTCACGTCTAGCCTGTCCAGGGACGGTTCTCTTTGGAGATCCTTCTTTTCAGAATTTCCTCCTGGATATGGCAAGATCTCTTGCTATTCCTATCCCTGGCTATGATCCTACACAAGGCTCTGTTTCTACTGAAGAAAAGGAAAAACATAATGCTTCCTTTACATCATTCCTTGCAGGATCTTCTTCTAAGAATGTGGGAAGCACCTTTAAAGGTACCCTCACCTTCTAGAACAACTGATCTTCTGTATCAGGTGCCCCCCTCTCCAGGGTTTCAAAAGACTCAACTTCCCCATCATTCCATTGTAGTGGAATCAGCAATGAGGAAGGTGAAAAGTAAGAAGAAGCACTCTTCTTATCCACCAGGTCATGAGTCTAGGACACTAGATGCCTTTGGACGTCAAACCTTCCAGACATCCATGCTGTCAGCAAGGATTCTCTCGTATATTTTTTATGAGTCTATCTCTCCAGGAGGTCACAAAGAAATTATATCTTTTGACTCCTTTTCTTTCAGAGCCCAAGACTGCAGACTATTCCTTACTACTTAGTCATATTCAAAATATCTCTTGGTTTCTTACTCGTGCTTCCCTAGACTCTTTTGAGTCTGTTAGCAGAACTTCTGCTATAGCCATAGGGGCACGACGTACAGCCTGGCTTCAAGCTTCAGACTTAAACAAATGGGCACAACAAAGACTGGGTAATACTCCTTGCACTGGAGAAAATCTCTTCAATAAGGAGTCTTTACATCAGGTTGCTCAGTGGTCCACTGACTTCCCTGTTTCTGATGGCTATCCTAAGCCTTCTCCTTCCCCAGTAGGTAGGAAATGCCCTACCAAACCTTCTTTCCCTAAGAGGAGAAGGTTTTACTCTTCTCCTGCCCATCATACAGATGTTCCCAAGCAGGGGAAACATTGCCCTGGTCTGAAGAATCCAAACTCTCGCCAGGCTAAACAAAACCAGCAACCATAGGGTTCTGATTAATCTATTTTTCTGCCTCTTGGAGTTTACAACCTACAGTTGACTTCTTCTCAGCAGAAGCTTTTCACTGTTTTTCATTCAAAACTCTACACATGGATTCCTTTTCTCAGGACATCCAGTTGCTCCTAGGTATGCTGAGCTGTCAGAATATTCATGTCTATGGGTCACAGGTTTCTCCTCTTCTTCCTGCCAAGAAGAGAGGTTTAACAACTATCCCATGATAGTTTTCTGTACCAACATGAATTCTTTCCTTCCACAGACGTCCATATGGTAAGTCACCCTTCAGCTCCTATTTCTCTACCCTCTTATCCAGGGTTTTCCCTGTAAGAGTGGTGCCATACCACTGGAGGGCTTCTTTAGCCTTTCTAGTCTTCTTTCCATTCCAGTGTGGAGTTTTTTCTCTTGAGTAAACTCCCTCTTTTTGCCTGGGCCGCTCATCAGACAGGAACAGGAATTTTCTCTCTTGTTCTGTCTGTTCTTTCTGTTTTACACAGAAAGATTCTCTGCTGTCTTATTCAGCAGCTGCCCATGCAGGAGTTCCAGTGATTGGACTACTGGTACTTTTCCACAAGTTTCCAGTCTTGTCCTCCACTACTTTCTGTCTGGCCTTAGTAGTGATTCCAAGACAGTACATACATCTTTCTTGGATAATCCTTATCACGTCAGGCTTATCACACTATCTTCTATCCTTGCCATCTCCAATTCCTTTGGGTTTGGGAGCATAGTTGACGTGGCTGCTGGTTTTTTCCAACAGCCAGTTCTATCTCCCAATTCTCCTGCATAATGCTCTCTGCAATCCTACAGAGAAGCTTTCCACTATGGGCCCTTGCTAGAGAGCATGGGGTTTTTTCTCTAATGACTATCCTATATGGTTGAAAAAGGCTTCCTCAGTCATCCCCCATCACTGTGAGGGTTCTTCACACCCTACTATCTCCTTTTAATATAAAGGACATAAGCATTAGTTAAATCACTAACCAAAACAGCCACTCCGGAACATCCAGATAGCCTCATAAATCCACAAACGCTCGCAAACCACTACGCAAGCAAGCTGACTACCAACATCCCCAATCTCCCTATAGACACACAATGCCAAGGCACAGAGGTGGAGAGTAAACAAAAATGGAGTATCTTCCACAACATCGATGTGCAGCAAACCATCAACATACTAACCTCCATAAATACCACCACCTCCCCACTCGACCACTGCCCAACAGCATGGATAAAAACAGCAAAAAAAGAGATCAGCCAGCAAATATCCCACATCATAAACCAGTCACTAAATCAAGGAATAATGCCTGACCAACTGAAACAATCTATAATAAGGCCAATCCTAAAGAACAACTCGCTCAACAAGGAAGACCCGACATCATACCGCCCCATCTCCAGCATTGCATTCCTTGCAAAGATCATTGAAAAAGCTGTGCTAATACAGCTTCAAGAACATCTCGAGGACTGTGATACCCTAGATAAACAGCAATACGGGTTCAGAAGAAATCATGGAGTTGAGACGCTTTTGATAGCACTAATGAACAACCTCATCCAAGGCCTAGAGAACAGAGAGAAAATGTTTATACTCATTTTCATTGACATCTCTGCCGCCTTCGACACAGTACACCATAAGATCCTCCTCAACAAACTAGAAGATATAGGAATTGTGGGAACTCCCCTCAAATGGTTCTCCTCCTACATAACGAACAGAAGGCCGCAAGTACAATTTAATGGCGAAAAAGCTGAACCTTTCGCTCAAACGCAGGGCATACCCCAGGGTTCTGCCCTCTCGGCACTTCTGTTCAACATATACATGCGACCCCTCTGCGACATCTTCAAAAGACATAATATTAAATACCACATCTATGCGGATGATATTATGCTTTATACGCAACTAGATGCGGCCGACCCTCAATATACACTACTCGAAAAATGCCTGGATGAGATGTTAGGCTGGCTACAGAAAAACAACATGACAATAAACCATAAGAAAACAGAAGTCATGTACATATCCAGCAAACCAAACTTCAACCCCCCCCCTACAATCACACTGTGCAATAACACGTACAGCACGAAAGATGGAATAAAATATCTGGGAGTCACACTCGACTGCAACCTGAAAATGGAGACACACCTACGCAAAACGAATAAAGCCATCTTCCATAAACTTAGAGTGTTACAACCACTAAGGAAAATAATAGAACCCGGTGATTTTCGGTCGGTAGCACAAGCTCTCATTATACCGCACTTGGATTACTGTAATGCCATCTTACAAGGGCTGCCTAAAAAATCTCTAAATATCCTGCAGATGGCCCAGAACGTAACAGCCAGGATCATAATGGGAACAAGCATTGCTGAACACATTACCCCCATTTTAATAGAGCTACACTGGCTACCAATTGCAGCCAGGATTCAATACAAGATATTAATGACCACCTTCAAGCTAATAAACAACCTATCCCCATCATTCCTATCCTCACTTATCAGCATGCAACCCACAAATAGGGACAGAAGAACCATCAACTCAGGAACCCTGCAAGTCCCCATCAACATCAGGACAGTGAAAACAATTACGAGTCATAGAGCCTTCTCTTTCTCTGCACCAACTATCTGGAATCAACTCCCCTGTGAGCTGCGCCTAACCAAGGACATCACCAAATTCAGAAAAGAGCTAAAAACACACTTATTCCGATGCCATTACAATCAAATATAACCTTCGACTGCTAGTGATTTGTAAAAACTGATATATGTTTAAATATGTTTTAAATATGTAAATATGTATATATAAATGTAAAAACGTATGATTCGTCCCCGAAGACGCCAATCATGTGTGCTGTGACCTCAGATCTGTGTATATACCCCCCCCCCCAAGTCTTGATTGACTACCCCACGAAGATTAATCAAACCGCCGCTGATCGCTGGAAGTAGCGGTATATAAATGTGTAGTAAATAAATAAATAAATAAATAAGCCTTCTCTACGTGAAAGTCTAAAGAGTTGTCCAATTCCTACAGGGAATATGCTCTTTTTTTCCTTGCAGCTTGTCCTCATGGTAGCCTAATCCTTCATGGACAGCACATATTTAACTAATAAACACATGATACCCCTTTTTGTCCCTCAAGTGGGTCATCCTGGTATCTCATTCTATGCGTTTTCTGTCCATTTACCATGCTAGAGTTCTACAGGACTCAGGACTTGCTCTTTACAGACTGATATTATCCTCTATTTTTTCTCGCAACCATCCTGGTTATTTCACTGGATAGCATTTCTGCACCATCATAACCAGGGGGAATACATTCTCTATATATATTCTCAAGTAGGTTCCGCCTTCTTGTTATTCTATGAATCTTTCCTCTTCACATCTCCCATGTGAATGTTCTTATAGGCATATCTCTGTCTGCTTAATTGCAGACATTTATCTTTAGACCTATATATTCATATATGTATATATATCTATATACATCTCTATAGATGCATATGTCTGTCAGCTGCGTGTGCATATGTTATGCCCCTCTAGGTCTCACCATAGACAGATATATATATATATAATGTGTGTGTGTATCTGTCGAGATGCTTCGTTATAGGTAGATATGTATTTACATACTTATCTCTCTAACTGTCTATGCTCATAAAGGTTTTACCTTCTTATATGTTCCAGACAGTGGGCTTTGCACATGTTCATACTCTTCCACAGTATGTTTGGGGTATTATGCACACAACCACTGCTGTGGTACTGACAGCTCCTACCATAACCCTAGGTTTAGGTATCCCTGAAGCTCCATGCTCCAATATCTTCCTACCTCTCACCAGTTAGGAAAGACATGGTGGATCTTCAGTAGATCTGAGGTTTCAACTCCTCAGACATCTGTCCTTTCTTGGGAATATGGGGTTTTTCCCATACCCCTTCTTCCCTCAAGGACTAAGCCAGTTTGTCCAAATCAGTCAGTCTTCCTCTTTTGCTCCTAACTGTGAGTAACTCTGTAGCCAAAAGAGTTTTCATCTTTTTCCATAAAGCTTCCCACTAAAGACCTAACATTTTTGTACTACCCCAGTTGAATCCTGGGGTCACCTGTCACTTCCAGATTTTGACCTTCACCTTCACTTCAGTGAGGTCATCTTGAAGATTCCTCTACTGGATCCCCAGTAGACTCCATCAGCCTCTCTACTTCCTACAATCCAGTAAATGAGGTCCATATTGTGATTGTTCATTTCAATATATTTCATGATAATTATCATACATACAAGGACTCCTTGCCTGTAGTCCTATCTTAGGTTAGCTGTTTTCTACAGCTCCTCTCTTTTTCAACTCCTGCTCTCCATCCTCAGGATGCCTGGCCATATGAGGTGCAGCATGTTTCAATCTCCAACATGCTAGGGCCCCAGGCATCTCAGCTTGGGAGTCCCCATATGTGAAGACTCATTCCTGCTTGTTCCTGGAGATAGCACAGTTACTTACCTGTAACAGGTGATCTCTGGGAACAGCAGGAATAAGTCTTCACAACCCACCCACCTCCCCTAGGAGTTGTATCTCTCTATCTATCTTTCCTTTCCTCTCTCTCTCTCTTTGTCTCAGCTATAAAACTCAACTGAGGAGAGACAGTTGGAAAGGCGGGAAGGCAGCACACAGGCGCTGAGGGATGCTCCCAAAAGCTTTCTGATTGGACGCTGGGGAGCGTTTCCACGCAGGCTCCGTCGGTACCGACGTACCCCATATGTGAAGACTTATTCCTGCTGTTCCCAGAGATCACCTGTTACAGGTAAGTAACTGTGCTATCTGTCTGTTTAGGTTCAGATATCTATATATTCCTATATGACCCTGACAGATGGGCACTACCCCTATCAATGCTGTGCCATCATGCTTAGGGTTCTACACATACAAACCACTCCCTGTGGTAATTAGCACTTTTTTTTCTTACCATAACCTTTCAGAGTTAGGTACCTCTGAAGCTCTCCATGTACCTTTTTTCTTTCCTAATTGACCTCATTTAGGAAAGACATTGCGGATCTTCAGTTAATCTAAAGCTCTAACTCTTCTTAAGTCTATCCTTACTTTCTTATCGGATACAGGGGTCTTTCATACCCCTTTTCTCCTACATGGACTGTTTCTACTGTCAGTCCAAATCGGTCAGACTTATTTTTCCTTTTGGTCCTAGGATTGTACTCTGCTTGGGCCAAAAGAGCTTAAGCTTTGTCTAATAGTACCTTTGCGTTTCCCGCTGAAGCCCTACCTCATTATACTACCCCAGTTTCCCCTGGGGCTATTTCTCACCCTGAAGGTTTCTGACCTCCACTTGTTTTTTCTACAGTTTATTACCTCTACTTCACAGTGAGGTACTCCTTGAGGATCTTCTACTGGCTCTTCTAACAGATCCATATGAACCTCAGTAGGCTTTTTACAATGCCACCAAGGGAGGTCCATATTAGAATATTGTGCCCAATATTTTACTACTAAATGTCATCTACACAGGGTCTTCCTCTATAGAAGTCCTCTTCTAGTCCAGCTGTTCCACAGCACCTCTCTGTAATTCAACTCCTACCCTCCATCCCCAGGATGCCTGAGGTTCTGAGGAGTAGCATGGCTCATTCTAGATTCGCAACATGCTAGGACTCCCTCCGGGCATCTTAGCTTGGAAGTCCCCATATGTGAAGACTCATTCCTGCTTGTTCCTGGAGATAGCACAGTTACTTACCTGTAACAGGTGATCTCTGGGAACAGCAGGAATAAGTCTTCACAACCCACCCACCTCCCCTAGGAGTTGCATTTCTGTATCTCTATCTTTCCCTTTCTTGCTCTCTCTCTCTTTGCCTCAGTTTTAAAACTTAACTGAGGAGAGGCAGTTGGGAAAGGCGGGAAGGCAGCACGCAGGCGTGTTGGGATGCTTCCAAAAGTGTTCTGATTGGACACTGGGGAGCGTTCCCGCGCAGACTCCGTCGGTACCGACGTACCCATATGTGAAGACTTATTCCTGCTGTTCCCAGAGATCACCTGTTACAGGTAAGTAACTGTGCTTTCGGCACCCTCCAGCAGAATTCTGCAGAGAAAAAGACCTACAACTTCTAGGGGTTTCTAATACATATCAGAGGTCTCAAGCTCCTGAACAAGGATTTAAAGGTACGCAGTCATATTAGGACTCAAATATACTAAAACTTGTTTATCTATGAAACCCAAAACATAATGGAGTATTTGCATAAGCAGAATTTGGGAGTGGTGGGGGGAAATACTCCCCAAACCAAAGAGTCATTCCGGCCTGCAAAGGTCAGAAGACAGTGTAACCATGTGGCCTACAAGCAGGAAGATGGCAGGGCCAGAAGACGATACAACGTTAGGACAAAATAAAATGTTGTTGTCTATATACATATACATACTGCTATTAATATTTCAACGTACTGAGCAGCAATTTTCAATGCTATACATTTTGGTGTATTTTTTCTGCATTGGATTTTTTAGCACAAGGTCCTCTGCTAATTTTTAGCACAGTGTGCTTGCTACATGCTAAATCCTGTTTAGTAAGCATACCCCTGAATTTCACCTACTGTATTTAGATGCCCAGTCTCCTAAACTCACAAGACCATTCTCCAAATCCTGCTTCTTTTGTGTACTGATCAAGCTAATGTCTTCCATTTCATCTCTGCAACCAACAAGATGTCACCTTCAGACATCCTCCTTGTGGCTGCTATATTGCCTGCTCTCGTCTCGGCTTCACAAAATGTTGAAAATTCACATAATTGCATTTGGATGCCAAGTACAAGCTTGAATATTGAAAAAAAACACTTTTAATATACTGCAAACGTCAGATTTGCATGCATGCCCGGCTTGCTATATACTTCATGAGGCCTTCGTTTGCATTTTGCTGTTTTTCCTCTACCTTCGCTACTTGTCTCCCTCCCATTTCTACTTGTCTTTATTTTTGCTAATAGTTGCATTTGGAATGTGAACAAAATGATTTTTTTCTATGTATAATTATCATTATTTTTAGATGATTCTTGCTCTTTTCATGCTGTTCTTTGAAGCTTCTTCTTGTCATGATTTGAAAAGAAACTTATTTTACTGCATGACTGAGCGTCATCGGGGGAACTCGAATCGAAGTAACGCTATCATCTGCTAGATTAAGAGGTCAGCTTTCAAAGCCATTTCCCCAGGGAAGTAGTGATTTACCCAGGGAAACCTGCCATGTGCAAAGTGCCTGTCTTGAATGCAGCTAAAAGTACAGGTGGTCTTAAACAGTGCGTGCACGCGTGCTTTTTTAGCTGCTCTTTAAGGAAACACGCCCAGAGGTGGGTTTACAGAGGGGGAGAACCTAACGTGTACAGATTGTATTTTCCTTTTCCTTTTAATTTTTTTATTTATGCAATTTTAACATAATTACAAGACTTATACTTGCCCAGGAAAAGGCACCAAATTGAGACATTAAATAATTAATCGTTACAAAAAAAACAGACAAAGGACAAATAAAATCTGCTCACAATAAGCAAGGGGGGGGGGGGAAGGGCACAAATCAAAAGAAAAAAGTCTTAACGGTCATCATAAGAAGGATGTCAGGTGGACCATACTGAGAATAGCCCTACTCTATTGCAGGTTAATTGAAGGGGGCTCCATGGAAGCAGGCTGGACCTCAGTCAGTTTGGTAGAAATAAAAGTAGATAGTTGGTGTGGATCAAAAAAAAAAGGTAACTAGTCCCAGCCAATTTAACAAGACGCTTTCAGAGAAAACATAAAAAAAGCCCCCCCCCCCAACTGAAGTACCCCAGATTTAAGCAATAAAAATTGCTTCCTCCTTTTCTGGGTGGCCCCTGGACACATTTGAGAAGATCCTGATATGGCAGACTATAAATAACTTAGTAGAGGAACAAAAGTACATTTTTAATAACCAATCATGATCCATATCTAGAGCCAAAGTGACCAACAAAGTTGCAGCTATTCTGGGTTCAGAATTGGACTACTCCAGAAATCATGTTAAGCCCAGACTATTAGAGGACAGGTTAGGAATCTGGTTCTGACCTTGGCCCTCAACCAGCTTAAGCTTAGCTACAAGTAGATATAAAAAGTTCTAGAAAGTGGGGGTACAGACTCGACAGGAATCTTTAACACTGAGACCAGAAACCTTTTAAACAGTTCCAGAGGAGAGATGAAAGGAACCTTAGGAAAGTTCAAAATTCTTAGATTCCTGCTTCTAAATGAATTTTCCAAAGCTTCCATCTTACGGTAGATAACCTCAAGAATCCTTTATAACAGCAGAAACTGAGTCCTGGAACTGATCCAAATGAGTATCAACCGATGAAACCCTCATCTGAAGAGACCCCAACAGGGATTCATGTGCCTCCACCGTCTGTCCATACCGAGCAAGTTGGCCTGAGGTAGTTTGGAGTTGCACAGACAAAGATTGCACCAGCTTAAAAAGTTCTTCTCACAATGTTTCCAGTGGGGAAAAAAAACAGAGGCTTCACCAGTATTGAATGGACAGGAACATCGGGATCTTTCATACCCACTTCCAAGGACTGCTGATCAGGACGGAGCAAAGAAACCACATTCTGAACTGTTGCTACAGAGCTGACCACTCCTACACATCCCCCGAATCTCCAGACACTCCGGCAGCAGAACCAGACTTTCAGGGCGGTCAGTGCAGCACAGCTAGAGCATGAACTCCACAAACTAGAACAACTAAAGGTCTACTTTACAAAACAATCTTGTGCCATGGGGAGCAGAAGCCAAGTGAGTATTCTGTACCAGACAACCGACCCATTATCCCTGAACTTTCATCTAAGTGTACATTTTCATACCATCATAAGTACCAATTTGTATTCACTATCACCATAACTCACACAGATACAAAAATTCACCCATCCTTGCCACTCGGACCCAAATTATACTCATACCAATGACACCATCCACACTTTTTGATTTAAAATAAACTTGCAAAGCATCTTTCCGCTGCTTCTTGTTATCATGCTACTCCAATTCAATGGCAAATGGCATCCACCAGTATAGTGATAACCTTCCAGGACAAGGTCTCCATATATTGGATAATATTTCCAAGGCGCCAATGATAGCGGATAGATTCAGTCGATTTAAAGTTTGTAGCTGCAGATCTTGCCACATCTCCATTTCAATACCAGTGTGCTCATTTAAGAAAATTCTGCAGATCCTCAATTATTTTTGGTGACATTATGTAAAGTTGGTTGGTTATTTATTTATTTAACCGGTTTTATATACCACCTTTCGACACGTCAAGGTGATTTCATCGAACAGTAGTGAACGGATCATACATAGAACCATAATTGTCAAACATCAACCTTCATATTAACATGCAAATGCAATGTGTGCCTTCGAGTCAGTCCTGACTCCTGGCGACCCAGAAGCTCCTGGGTTTTCTTGGCAGTGTCACTGGAAGTAGATTGCCAGGCCTTTCTTCCGAGGCAATGGAGGGTTAAGTGACCTGCCCAAGGCCACAAGGAGTGCTAGTGGGAATCAAACCCTGGTTGCTTGGTTACCAAGCTAGTGTTCTAACCACTAGGCTACTCCTCCACTCCTCATATTAACATAAAATGTAGATAACTATATACATTGGTATGTGCTGTAGTATATACATGAGATGCGTAGCATACTTGAGACTTGGCTGATGAGTAGGCCGGGAAAGGGGGGGGGGGGAGAGACAGGGGTATGAGGTGGGGGCAGGGTTAGTAGGGGATAGGATATAAAGGGAAGGGTTGTTAGGGGTCAGTGTATAGGGAATAGTGCAGTTAGTGAAGGAGTTGCTTGGTAGGCATAGCTAGCTGGAACCAAGGAAAAGTGTTCGAGGCGTGTGGTAGGTATAGCTAGTCTAGCTCCATGTGAAAATGCTCGGAACAGGTAAGGTGTTTTTTGTTTTTTGTTTTCTTTTTGAAGTCTATGAGATCCTTTAGAGTGCGAATGTCATCTGGTAGGATGTTCCAGAGTCTCAGGGTGAACAGGGAGAAAGCCCTGCGTGAGGTTCAGGCATTGTATCTCCTGTTGTCTGGTCCTTCTGGGTCGATTGTCTGCCGCTCTTTTATATGTTTTTCTAGATAATCTGGCGAAAGATGATAGAGTGTCTTGAAGGTTACTTTCATGTTTGCTGGATACATTTAAATCATATCGAGCATTTATTTTTTTCTAATTGGTCACACATCAGGAGAATTTGCTTGTACTGCTGTACCATGTTGTTATTGAAGTCCAACACTATCATGAGTGTATTACCTTGCCAGTTCAGTGGTGCCTTCATGAGAGGTGCTTGTAAAATCACCAGAATCTGAGGGTACGTTAATACTTGGGAGAAGTGGCCTAGTGGTTGGAGCAAGTTAACTCGGGCCGGAAGGACTGGGGTTTCTAGTCCCACAGGTGCTCCTTGTGGCCTTGGGCAAGCCACTTAGCCCTCCGTTGCCTCAGGTACAAAAAAAAAAATACATTGTGAGCCCTTTGGGGACAAGGAAAAATATATATACAGTAGAATATATATACAGTACCTGAATGTACACTGCTTTGACTGGTAGAAAAAGCGGTATATAAGCCTAGTTAAATAAAATAAATACTTTTGAGCACCAATAGCTGAGAATATTAAGCCACTGGCAACTGTCATGAGGGAGAGCAATGGGCCCGCTCCAGATCAAACTCATGTTGAAAGATGAGGTCTAGCAACTGCGGCAGCTGTTCTTCTATAAACTTAAACAGATCTTTGCCTTCCGTTCCCTTAGGGAGGCCCAGAATGCACATGTTCTTCCATTACATTCGACTGTTCACGTGCTCTAGATCTGTCCCCAAGTGCCACATGAGACCCAACACCTGACTACACTCCTGTAGGCCCACAGCCTAAGCTTCTGGTTTCTGCTCTAATGTCCCAGTTATATTTGCTGCATCTTATTACTGACTTTTCATTGCAGTAAGTTCATCCTGCAACTCAACTACCGAGTCTTTGTTCACCTTTTAGCATCTCTTTTACTGTATCTGCCGAATCTCTGCCATTATCACCTTTTATTAAAATTGGACGACTTGTTCTCCACCGCTTTTTGCAGTGAGGGTGGTTTGTGTTTCAAGCGCTTTAACATCTTGCGCACTTGCTACATTGAAGTTCAACTTTACAGGCTTCAAAGAAGGCATTTCAGCCATCACCTGAAAACACCTTCACTATTATTGCAATCGCGGTCAGGCTTCTTTATATTTCTGCTGTCTGGCAGGGAGGGGCTCCTGCTTCATGCAGCCATCTTGGATGGTGTTCACTAGTGCCCCCTCGATTCATCAAAGATTTGATGATGTGCCATGCTTGAACTGGAGATATGAAACAGTTATAGTTCACATATTAAGATTTCAATTAACTTCTTCTGCTATCTTTAACGAAAGAAGTTTTCCAAAACATAGTCTTTAAGCCATTCTTTCTTTTTTAAAATAATGTTGTTTTATAAGCCTTGAAATAATCTTATAGAGCCTTTTACCACCAATTTACATGGTTTTGTTTTCTGTGCATCACAAAACCGAGTAAACCACCCATTGTATCTTAAGTTGTATCCGGCTATCATCGCTTTGCCAAATCTGGAATCTAGTGACCACCACCCAAATGGCCTTAAAAGCTTTTAAGGTTCTGTTTTAGAAAAGAATTTAATTACTTCAGGTTAGGGGAAACCTCAACTGGGCAGCGTACTAAACCTTTCCTTCCCGTTTCACCAATCCCAGACCCTCCAGGCTGCTTCTAAGCCACATTCAGATCTCCCAAAGCATTGTAAGATAAAGTATGTAAAATTTGTGTTAAAACTTTCTTAGCCACAGTGTTTAACATTTAGCAACTTCCATGGCTTGTTCCTCTGTAGTATTCTCGGGTAAACTTTCTGAATAAAGTGGAGCGTTCTGCTCTACTAGCTGCTGCTCCTTGACCTAAGGCAGGTTTAACGTGACCAAGTAGTGTTTTAGTGGAGTGAGTTTTTTGATTGATTGCTGTCTACACTCCTTAACGTGACCAAGTAGCTAAGGCAGGTTTAAGGCATAGGCAAAACAAATGTTTTGGAAGGGACCTCTCCTCCACTGTGCTAATTCAAGGCATATTTTTATCCTGCTAGTAAATGAGTGGGTGGAGAGGGGAAGAGACCATCGTCGCCCCCTGTGCATTGTCCTCAAGTTGACAGGAGTTGGCAAGCAGTAAGTCTTCCTGCAGCTTCCTCCTCTCTGTTTTTCTTTGTAGTCAGAACCATGCAGGGCCCCATTTGTGGAAGTTTTAAAATGTATTTTTGTTGTTATAGGGGCCCAAAACACTTCAATGCCTAGGACCCACAAAAGGATTCATCCTGCCCTGTTTTTGCCTGTATTTCTTCTGTTAGTGTAGCTGGGTTTGGACAAGTTCTTAGAGGAAAGGTCCATAAACCATTATTAAAGAGGACCCAGGAAATCCACTGCTTGCTCCAAAACAAACATTGTGGAACCTGTGTGCCTTTTGGGAGCCTACCAGGTACTTGTGACGTGACGTGACGTGGCTTGGCCACTGTTGGAAACAGGATTCTAGGCTTGATGGACCTTGGTCTGACCCAGTAAGGCGTGTCTTATGTTCTTATACTCTTCCTTTAAGGCTTTGTTATGAAAGCCATGCATTAGAATGCTACACACTTAAAAATTAGTTTTACTCCCAATACAGTAAACCAATGGCATGCAAATTACCACCGCATTAAAATGCGTGCACCGTCAGAGAAAACGGTGCACACTGCAGGGGTATGATGCAGCCGATTGCTGCATTGCAAGTAAGTATTTTCCTTCCTGAAGGTAGATAAAAACAGAAAACACAAGCTGGAGTCCTGAATCCTTTCATGCTCCACTCTGGCACTCCTGATCCTTTCCCGCTTACCCCTATCACTCCCCAGATTTCCCATCCCTACTCTCCAACCTCCCCCCCCCCCCCCAAAAAAAAGCACATGGTTGTCCCAAGTGGGTCCCCCAAGCCACAAATGTTCCCTGTGACCCTTGGATCTCTCAACCCTAGGATTTCCCTAGTGGCCTATTTGCCCCTTGCACCCCCCTTGCCTATATATACTGGGTACCTAAGTGGATCCTCCTGATACTCCTCTGGACCTCTCGTCCCTCAGAATCCCCTCATGCATCTCCAGTGTTGGAAGGCAGGGGTGATGCCCCCTCGCTCCTGCTTCCATGCCATTGTCTTCAAAAATGGTGATGCCAAACCTTGCACAATGTCTCCCGATGCACCACATGGGGTCATTCTGCCAATTAATGCCTTATTTGTCAGATTGAACCATACAGTGAATCCTTATGTACCATGTGGGGTCAGGCACTGCCATTTTCAAGATGGTGGCTCAGGGGCAAGAGTGATTTGGCATTGCACCTGCCTCTCAACATAGGATGTATGGGAGGGGGGGCAGTGTTTCTATGGGTGTACACTGGATTCCCACATATTTGAGGGGGGGGGGAGGGAGGAGAGAAGTGCAATTGGCCACAAGCCATATGGGAAATCTTTGAGGTGGCCATCAGGAATGTTTTATGGGGTTGAGGGAAAAGGAGTTTCAGGGAGAGAAATGTCGAACGTCTGGGAGATTAGAGTGTGCAATGGTGAGTGTTGGAGGGATTGAGGGGTCTATGGCTCCCTAGGCCACTAGGATCTTGGGTCATCCAAAGTAAAGTGCTACACTTCACTTCAGATAACCCCTTTTGTTACCACACTGCCCTGAACTGGCATAAAGACAAAGGGGCATGTTTACTAAAGGAATTGATGTGCATTAAATGCCCAGACACATTTTATTTCTATGCGTATTAAGAGAAGAGCAATAAAATGCATTGAATTCCAGACCAGTTCTTCATCTCAGAATTGATTTGTTGTTCAAACATTTTGCATATCAACAACTGTGCCATCCTTTAGCACAATCATTTTACTCAAGATTTTCCCACACTAGGTCTTTCTGCATCAGGAGCAAGACCAGCACAGGAAATTCTTGAGTTAACCACTGCACTAAAGCATAGCATAGCAGAGGTTCAATGCATCAGCCACTAAGAGTCTCAGGTTTTGGAGTCCCCATCCTCCCTGCTCTCAGGGACTCTGCCTGTCTCATTGGTCCTCCTGTTGAAATCTGGGAGATGTAGTCGTCCTCTCTCTATATTCACTGCTCTGCGATTTAGCTCCTCCTTTGAAACTCCTCACTCTTCATTAGGCCAATCCTATGGACTCCTAAGATTATATTATTCTTCTACATAACCATTTTGCCCTAGTCTCCCTTAGCATCTGTAGATGCCTAGGTAGAGAACCCTTTTAGCTTTGAGCTTAGATCTTTTAAACCAGGGGTCTCAAACTCAAATTGCTTTGAGGGCCAAATGAGGACTTGTAAAATAACCCGGGGGCCGCATGAGATGTGGGACCTCATTTGCATAAGGGACCTCATTTGCATAAATATTTGCATAATGTTACCATACCCTAACTTTTAGTAAACATGCCTCTTAATGAGTGCATGAATAAAGAAAGACTAAAAGATTTCTACATTACTATAATCCAGTGGCAACCGCCAGGCACATTAGGAACTACTACAAACAAACACTGCCCATTTAGAACCCATAGCAAACCCGCCGTATCATAACAGCACTACCAGGACTCACAAAGCACCATACTCTACCTATCAAAAGGCAACACTGCAAATATTAAATCAATACATTTCAGAGAATAACAATACATGACCTACTGGGGACAGAGAACAAGTAGCAATGTCAAATAGGAATTACATAAACAGAATACCTCAGCTCAGTTACACATGCAGAATACACCATCACCAAACAAGGAATCAAAATTTAGAAACAAGACAATTTAAACTGGGACCCCCCATAAGCCAAACTTGGAATGTACAACAACACTGTAGAAATAAAACTATAAATTAATTTCCTCTTGTACTAAACAAAGCGCAGACGTTATTGATGCACATTTCCCAGAACTGACATATTCCAGTTAATAAATTCAAAATAAAGATATTTTTACCTTTTGTGCATTTTTTTTTCAGTTCCAGCCACTTTCTTCTGGTTTCTTCGTGCCTTCTGCTAACTCTCCATCGTCTGCTGTCCATTTGTCCTTCTCTCTTCTAGCTTTTCCATTCTCCCTCTACATCTGCTTTAACATATTAATCTTCTCCTTTTGCTCTTTCCTCATTCCTATTTTCATCCACTCAAATTTTACCCCTCCATCCTCAATCCCCACTTACCTGGCCAATTGTAGATTTGTCTTCCCTCCCACACAAAATATTTTCCCCTCTCCATTTCACTCTCCCAGCTCCATCCCATTCTAATCCTCCCCCAACATCCGCTCCCTTCTAGTTCCAGTCCCACACAGCACCCCCTCCCTTCTAGTCACTGCATCAGCCCATTTTCAGTCCTAGCCCCCCATCAGCCCATTTCCAATCGTAGCTCCCCCCCATCAGCCCATTTCCAGTGCTAGCTCCCTCCCTCACAGCCCATTTCCATTCCAAGCCCCCTCCCCATCAGCCATTTGCAGTTCAAGCCCCCCTTCCACTCAGCCCATTTCCAGTCCTAGCAGACCCCCCAGCCTATTATCAGTCCTAGCCCCCCCATAGCCGATTACAGTCCTAACCCCCCTTAGCCCACTTCCAGTCTTACCCCTCATAGCCCATTACCAGTCCTAACCCCCCCCCATCACCTCATTTTCAGTGTTACCCCCATCACCCCATTTTCAGTTACCCCCTCATAGGCCATTACCAGTCCTAGCCTCCCCCCCCCCCATAGCCCATTACCCGTCCTAACCCCCCCGCCCCCCATCAGCCAAATTAGCGGCAAAAAAAAAGTATATTTGCTGCTGCTGCGGCAGTCGTAAGCGTCCCGCGGGCCCCGCGGCCTGGTCCTCTCCGCCCCGCAGCATTCAGCTCCAAAAGCGGCGGCTTTCAGAGCCGCGAAGAGAGAGAGAGTTTCTCTCGTGCGGTTCTGAAGACTCTCGCGCTGCTCTTCAGAACCGCGCGAGAGAAACTCTCTCTCTCTTCGCGGCTCTGAAAGCCGCCGCTTTTGGAGCTGATACTGCAGGGAGGAGAGGACCAGGCAGAGGGGCCCGCGGGACGCTTAATACTGCGGCGGCAAGTTTGGAATTTTTTTTTTTTTACTCGCCGGTACTTCGCGGGCCGCACAAGATGCGGGCCGCGTGTTTGAGACCCCTGTTTTAAACTTAGATCTGGCTCATTCTCACATCTCCCTTCTGCTTTCTGAAAGTAAGAGCTTCTTTATCACAATATACAGAACAAATGAATCACTTGGAACTGATATTTCTGCAAGTATAACCTTTCCTGTACATTTTAATTTTAGCACTATTTGAGGGCCGATATTCAAATGGGTTTATCTGGTTAGTAGGACATGCTAACTGGATACACCTCACGGAGAGGGATAACCAGACAGGGCTACTGAATGGGGCCCCTCTGACCAACCCTCTGGACCAGCTGCTTCTGCCCCCATGCTAACAGGAAGTGGAATCGGAGGGGGTAGGATCAGGAATGGCGCTGCAGTGCCATGTTAAAAGCATTGCCACCGCTGAACGTCCTGGAGAGGAGCAGCAACGGTGGCAATGGACTGCCCTCAACCACTGGCGCTCTAGATGACCACCTAGTTTTCCTAATAATAGCACCAGCCCCAATAAGAGCTTTCCCACCCCATCTCTACCCCATTACTTTGTACCAGGGCAGTCACTTTTCTTGCTCCTCTTATGAGATCCCTGCACCATAGAAATCATTGATCCATAACATAAACAATGTTGCCAAGATAGTGGGCTATTTAAAGGGCTACAGAACATGTTAAATTCTCTGCTGTTGCATAGACTGTGTGGACAACATAGCATGATAGTAAGTAATAGCAGATAAAGGACCAAATGGTCAGCCGGTCTGCCCTGAAAAGTGTTTAAGGCTGTCACTGCTGCTCTGCATGGGCTATCCTGCCCCCCCCCCCCATGCTCTTCCAGTTCTATCTGCTGCTCTGTAAGAGTGAAATGTGACCTCTCCCCCATTGCGTCTTTTGTAAGCATGGTATAGTCATTTGACTGCTGTTTTGGGCTGAACCACTGTTCCATAAAGGACGTTCCATTGTCTTCAGTGAATGGGCAGGATTCAAACCGGTAATCTAAAAATAGGAGGCTCAGTATTCCCCTTGGCAATCCAGTAACCATTTTCACAAATCTGCTTTAATTTGATATGGAAATCTCACACCCTTCTAAGATGCCACACATGAGTCTGAACCTATTAGATTTCAACTTTTGAACCTGCAAGAATGTTGTCATTGAGTTACAGGCAGAATCTGGTCTCCAGCCCACACACACATCAGAGAGCTTTACATCAATCTGGAGGGCCGCAGTTTTAATCAGTGTTCCCCCCTTTACCATTTTACCTTAATTATAAATCATTTTAAAATAAAATGATTTACTGAATTACATGCCGAGAATTATACAGATTAAGAAAATAAGCCACAAATTACTAGACCAAACTCGTATGTTGGATCATAAAACGACAACAGAGCTCTGATCATTATAGTGAGCCTGTAATGATACTGCTGCTATTGCTAACCCAAGGCTATCTTTCAATGTGTTTTACAACAACTTCAGACTGCCCAGTTAACTATATAGTGATACTGCCGGACAAGTGTGATGGACCATGCTTTAAGTAATGAATAATCTAGCTGTAGGTTGCTTTCTGAACAGTTAATATATCTTACTGTAGGCTTTTATTTTCTTGGGCTGAGTCCAATGGACTAGCTGCTAGTTGAATAGATTCTGCAGTGGAGGTAGCTGAAAAGGCATGATACCGGAGTGAGTGAGTGCGTCTCGTATGGTGTGCTATGTATAGACTGGTGACTTCCTCGGACTGCTGCTCACAGCTAAGCCATATAAATTTCTTCCTATCAACAGTGACGGGTGGTGAGCACTAGGGCAAGAGCTTGATCCTCTTGCGGCTTAGAATGGACTGCCTCTACATCCTCCCAACCGTAGCAATCAATAACAGTTTCCAAGACAACGAGAGAGTCTGGCTGAAAGGGAGGAGAGAAGCTCTTGCTCCTCAGGGGGAAAGCAAGAAGTAATTCCTATAGCTGAAGCTCTCTCCCCATGCATACTTTTAGAGTGCCACAGCATCTTCTGTGATGGGACTAGAGAGAGGAGGGAGGGATTGGGTGAGAAAGAAAGAAAGGAATTGAAATGAAACTGAAATGAAAGCAATCCCCACAAAAATATTTAAAAGGATAATGTGTAAAAAAAGAAAAACCTAGATTAGGATGCCTAGAACAGCTCTGAAATACAACTCAAATTAGATTTTTTTTAAGAACTGGCGACTCATTATCATTCATCAAACGGCTACAGCCAGTTCAATCGGGGTGAGTTCTGGAAACACTAACCATATTGAAGAGGTCTAGGAGGTTATAGCCTAATTGTAAAATATTATTATCAGTGTGCAACTGTAGCTAGTCTGAGCAATAATGCTGGCTTTATTCTTTCTTTAGCACTAGAATGCTAAACGTCAAATTAGTCTGAACTCGGAGGACTAAGTCTAGCACCATATCTGATGGGAAGCTCGGAATACTTTCTCTACTGTCAGTGAAAGGAACAGAACGTGTGTATTGCAATCTGTTCTCTGAGTGGATGTGGTCAATAGAATTCTCATATCCACAAGGGCTTAAAACACAGTAAGGGCCTTTTCCCTTTACAAAGAGTAAATGCATTCTCTGGTACAGAGTTTTCTTCCATCTTGTACATTTCCTGTACGATTTGCAGTGAGAGGTTTCTGCATACAGAGGGAGAGCAGAGACCCCCTGGTAAAAAAAAAAAAACAAAAAAAATCTCCAGTCTGGCCCTTTCTAGAGAAGGGAGAGGAGCTCCTAGGTTCTTGGCCGTGACCTTCCCACTACAGAAGATTTACAAGCGAGTTTTGCCAGGAGAAAAGCAGAAAGTACGTCTAGGAGTCACAGCAAATTGTGACACCAGTCCCCAGAGCAAAAAGAGAACTATTTTTGATCGTGCCTACTACAGGCCAATGCCAGTTGAACGCAGAGGTTTTGCTCACTGATGCTATAAGCAAACAGCATGAAAACAAGCTGTGCTCAAAAATGTCTGCACTAAACAAGAGACCAAGCCAGACACATGCATGCAGGGGTCTGTGCTAGCACTACCTATATCTTGTATGCCAAAAGAAGCCCAATTTGGCAGTTGCATGCATATGCTGCAAGACTATCTGGCACATAAACTGTTATCTTTATTTTTATATTTGATATACCGCTCAGGCAGCCCTGACATCAGAGTGGTTTATAATAACAAAATGGGTAACTATTGGAAAAACTGAAAAAGAACGCCAAAATTCTGACAGGACAGTGAAGAGAAAGGCACAGTGGAAGAAAAAAAACTGGGGGTGAACAAGGAGGAGATACATCATTTCATGGAGGAGAGGGAAGGCCTAAAGGTATCCTGCTGAGAGTTGGGGAGAGGGAGATCAAAAGCAAGATGGAATAGATGAGTTTTTCAGTGCTTTAAACTTGTAAAATTAAGTTTCAGAGCTTTCCATAGTATGGGGCAGAGATTCGAGTTTGCTCAGATGTGCACAAGAGATGGTTGATATGAAGTGACCTCAGGAGACGGTGAGGAGTATGGAACTGGAGCAGGTTTGAAAGATACTGTGGAGTGCCAGTGTGAACAGTTTTGTGAACCAGAGTAAGTATTCAACACAGTATTTGAGTGGAAGCCAGTGAAGGTGAATAAGAAGACGGGTGATGTGGTTGCACCGGGAAGAGCGAGTGAGTATATCTGCAGCAGTGTTCTGTAGAAGCTGAAGGCGGTGAAGCTGGTATCGAGGAAGACCCGCGAGTGTGACATTACGGTAGTTAAACTTAGAAGTGACCAACGAGAGAAGAATGGTTGTGAGAGAGGGTACCATGAGGAAAGGGCGAACTTCACGAATCTGGTGAAGAAAGAAAAGAGTGCTGAACCAGGGAAGACAAGTGATCGTGAAAGAAAAGAGAGAAATCGAGTAAGACCCCGAGATACCGAAGAGACTGAACAAGAGGGAAAGGAATGCGGGCAATCTGAGGGATGAGTGAGGGCATGATGTATGAAAAGTAAACCAAATAGCAGCAGATTTGGAAGTGTTAAGATGGCGTTGATTCATGGACAACCATGTGAAAATATCCAATAGACAGGAGTTCATGGGGGCTTGGTCGGGAGGCTGAGAGTTGGTGTGGTGGAGTAAAATAATATTGTCACCATAAAAATAGGAGTAAATATCAGATTGTTGGATGAGCAGTGCAAGAGGTGCCAAGAAGATATTGAAAAGAAGAGGTGCTAGCACAGAGCCCTCGGGGACCCTGCAGGTGAGGGAGACAGTAGGAGAGGTAGACGATCCGCAGGATACAGAGAAAGAATGAAAGGACAGAAACAACTTAAATCAGTGGAGAACAGTACCACAAGGTCCATAGTCATGAAGGCAAGAAAATAAAAAAAAGAGTGATCAACCAAATCAAATGCCACAGAGAGATCCAGGGAAACGACAAGAGAGAGATCACTCCAGTCGTGCAAGACATTAATTTCGTTAAGCAGTGAGAGGAGGATAGTTTCCGTGCTGTGACCGGGTCTGAAGCCTGATTGGCAGGGGTGAAGAGCATGAGTGGAATCTAAGTGGGAGGATAACTGGGAAAACACAAGTTTCTCTAAAACCTTTGAGAGAAAAGGCAGGTTAGACACAGGACGCCATAAGGCATATAGTGGCATGCTTCCATAAGGAGGGGAAAGTACCAGATGAGAGACTAGAATTGATAATGGTTGATACGCATGGAAGAAGTGCAAGGGAAGGCTCAATGAGTCACTGGGAGGGTATAGGATCGGAAGGACAGGTGGTCTTGTGGGAGGAGGTGTCTAGAAAGCTCAGGTGTGGTGATTGGTTGGAATGCAGACCAGGTGTGGGAAAGAGTGGTGACAGGGATGAGGGAGAAGGAGGAGATGGCAGTGGACCAGCTGGGAGGGCAGAGCGTAATGCAATAATCTTTTCTGAGAAGAAATGGGCTAGGCGATCAGGAGCAGAGGACAAGGGAAAAGTGGTTGCAGCAGAGTTGTGAGAGGAAGAAAGAAAGCAGAGTATCAAGTAAAGCTGGTTAGTAGAGTTAGCGGCAGAAGAGATCTGAGCTGAATAATAGGATTTCCTGGCAGTGTGTAATTGTTTTGTAATGCCGATGTTGATGGCAGAAGCACAGTAGGGTCTCCATGGAGGGATGGCTATGCCAAAGACGTTCAGCCCTACGAAGATGGGCACAGAATAGTGAGAGACCAGGGTTAAACCACGGATGATGATGCTGGGGGTGTCAGCTAGTTTAGTTGTTCTGTGAGAAGTATGTGCCAGGTCTAGAACTGATCATCGGGGGGGAAGCGTGGCAAAATCTGCTGGAAACGGGGAATCAGCAGGGGGAAACTGCAGAAGGGTAGTAGGAACAAGCCGACGTCTCATCTGGGACCTTTCATCTAGGACCTCTCAGAGGCGGAGGTGGATCCCGGAGCAGATGAGGGAAGAGTAATGGAGAAAAACACACAATAGTGATCATCCATGGAAGAGTTAAGGTGGAAATATTAGTGGGAATGATGGTGGACACAAAAGGAGTAAGAAGGTCAAGGGTGTGACCAGCCGTATGAATAGGGAAGTGAAATGCTGAATAAGAGAGAGGTCCAAAAGAGGCATGAGAAAGTTCCTATCCTTAGGCCTGGAAGGAGAATCACTATGGATGTTGAAGCCCCCAATGATGATTAGATGAGGATAGGCCAAGAGGACCTTGGAAATAGTCAACAAGAGGGAGTCCCAAAGCTCAGAGCAGATGTATGGTGTCATGTAGATTAAAAGGAAGTGGATGGGAGGAGTAAAGGCTAAATGGAGTAGCAGAGCCTCTGAGTAGCGAAGTACTGCTGAGGATATTTCCTGGAATGGGAGGGAAGAATGATGAACAGCCAGATTGCCATCGTTCTGGCCAGAACAGGAGACTTCCAAGACAGAAAAGCTGGAAGGCAGACAGCGGTTCAGGAGGGGATCTTTCCCATTGTGAAGCCATGTTTCAGAAAGGAACAAAGCCATCAGTGGAGTTCTGAAGAGTATATCCTGGATAAGCAGTGTTTTAGAGGTGTAGGGAGCAACAATTAAGTAATGCCATACTCATACTCATGGTGAGAAGAGCAGAGACAGAGTGTGTGTAGGGTGACAAGGGTTAAGTAACTGGGGGCCAGAGTGGGAGGTAGTTGAAAATACCATCCCCAGTGAACAGGGATTACTGACATGGAGAGTAGGTGGGGGATACAGATAGCCCACAAGAAAACAGCAAAGGTGAAGGACGTAACGCAAGCAAACTTACCTGTGCAACAGTGTGAACTGGGAGAGAGGTGTGAATAGGACATGCAATATTTAGCAGATGAGTGGGTGTGAGTTCTCTGGTTCCCGCAGCAGTCCTTGCTCAAGGAGCTTGCCCAAGAAGCACGTCCTGCTCCTTCGGCGTGGAATACCCCAGCCAGCCTCTTAATATAGCCCATGGTTCCAAGGGGAATATGGCCGCGTTACTTCCAGATCGGAGGAGATGGTTCAGCAAGCTAGTGGGCAGCTGGAGACAGTGTGGGGAGAGAACGAGAGGCAGGTAGGTCAGTGACACAGATGCAGCAGGCAAATGGTGCAGGCAGTAGGCAACAGCAGTCAGCAGGAGCAAGACAGCAGGAAACAGCACAAACGCCACAGCCGGCCACTTAATATAGCCCACGGTTGCTGGGGGAATGTGGCCGTGTCACTTCCAGATCGGAGGAGATGGCTCAGCAAGTGACTGGGCAGCTGAAGACAGTACTTGGATTTTAGAGTCGAATTTGCATGCTGCAAGAGGAAGTTACCCAACAGCAGCACCTCAGCATTAGAGGGAGTAGGGAATAGCTGCAGTTTCTCAGCAGCACCCCAGCCCCCAGGATGTGAAAGACAGTTAGCAAGAGACGCTATATCCTACAACCAATACCAACAGCACTCAAGCCTTCCCACTATATCTTAGAAGCAATACCAACAGCACTCAGAACCAACAGATGTTCTGGCAGAATACTATCGGTGTTCATAAATCGTGATGATAATTCTGCACAGAAAAATTCTACGCGGTACATTGATAGCATTCCAGTACATGGCGCCTAGCATTGTTCCAGCACACCACCTGCTGCTTTTTTTTTTTTTTTTAACCATTTCCTTCAACAAAGCCAGAAAAAGGTGGCTGGTGCTGTACACGCAAGATAGAGAAGGAACAGGCATAAATGCCTCAACAGCATGCATCGCAGACCTATGAGCTAACCCTTTATGTCTTCTGCGCACTTCTCTGTATCTGTGCTGCATAGCTAATTGCTTCATTTCCACCCATTTAAATGTGCTGTGTATGGCTGTCTACCCAACGCTTTACACACAGTTAACTTGTGCGCAAAATTTACTCTTGCGTTGGTGGCGCACAAAACTGTGTGCTAAAACTGAGCTAGCCTGTGCACAAAGCCTAGTGCCCTTCTCTGCATCGGCTGAAGAAGCAGTGGAGTCATGCAGCAGCAATTGGGGACAAGGGGGAACATATCCGCCCGGCTACTGCTGTGAATGTTCAAATTAATCCTTAAGGCTGTACTCCAGTGAAAAGAGATTTAATTCCTGTGGGATCTCTATTTACAGGCTGATTTCCAGCCTCCTTCCCCCTTAACGCAAGGGAAATTTGTACCTATGAATCTACAAATGAATTTTCAAAGATAAACCCCACCATAGTTTCCCTTTGAAAGCCAGGGTACTGGATATGTATATGTGGACCTGCATACATAGCAAGTGCAAAGGAAAGGCAGTAAATATTCAGGGATTTCAAAATGAAATCCCCATGGACACTTTAAGATACCCACCCCAATCTAGCCCTATGCCCCTTTTTGACACAGGTAAAATGATATATACCGACATAAAGTATGCGTGCTCTTACATACATGAGCCGCCTGACTGATGAACGAACATAATTGAGGTCAACTATCTAGAGGGTCACCATGAGTCAGCACTGACTTGACGGTACTTAACAACAACAATATACATGAACAATGGATACAATTTTCAAACAGAAATTTTCCATGGATAAAGACACATTTATCTGCATGAAACCTTTTGAATATTACTGCCATGGAAGCCCTGATTAAAGTCTTTCTCCTCCCTGTGTCTGGAAGATAAAATGATGAGTGCCAGTAGGAGAGATGTTTGCATTTGTGTTATAATGATGGCCAGAACTGTTATCCATTTCCCTCTTTCCCTAATATAATCTTTCTCAAAGAAGACAGAATATAGTCATTGTGTGATATGCTGTCATAATGCAATTAGGTGCATTTACATAGAAACATGATGACAGAAAAAGACCACATGGCCTATCTAGTCTGCCCTTCCATATCAACAACTACAATAGTCCCCTCTTTTTCCTTAGAGATTCTCTGTGTTTGTCCCATGCTTTTTTGAATTTAGATACTGTCCTCTACCACCTTCACTGGGAGGCTATTCCACACATCTACCACTCTTTCCGTAAAGAAATATTTCCGCATATTACTCCTGAGTCTATCCCCTTTCACCCTCATCCTATGTCCGCTCGTAGCAGAGCTTGCTTTCAATCGAAATAGGCTCTCCTCTTGTGCATTTATGCCATGGAGATATTTAAATATTTCTATCATATCTCTATCATTTGCTGCTGTTATGTTTGGTGTCAAGTGTTGTTGCATGAGTATGCTAACAGCAACGTTTAGACCATTTTGGCATGCTCATTCCTGTGCAGGCCATAGCACCATATTCTTTACTCAATGTGTAATCAACTTCTGAAATTTGTTGCCAGAGGATGTACTAAAAGCCATTAGTTTAGCCGGACTTAAAAGAGGTTTGGACATGTTCCTGGAGGAAAAGTCCATAAACCATTATTAACGTGGTTTGGGGACATCCACTGCTTATTCCTGGGATAAGCATTATGGAATCTGTCTACTTTTTGGGAACCTGACAGAGATTTGGCCGCTGTTGGAAACAGGATGCTGTGTTCAATGGAACTTATGTTTGATCCAGTATAGCATATCCCTGTTTATTTTTGTATATTTGATCATGTTGACATAATACAAACAAATACAAATAACATGTACCAAAACCCACCTCCCAACAAAACAAAACGCAGAGGTCAGAACCAAAATATTTCATGTTCTTATTTCTCGAGAATGGTTATAAAGATTTTAATTGGTTTGTAGAGGTGACAGTTTTTTAGGGGTCAATTATTAAACTGCCCATAATGATTGCAGACATGCAGGTAATTTCAGGGCCATGTTTAGTCGCTACCCTGCATGTTTACAAATGCATGTACACAGGGTACAGCAGGCTCAGGGATTTCAAAATAAAATCCCCGGATGCACTTCACTGGTCGTTCCCAAATCCCATTGCACCCCCTTTCCCCATACTGGAAGGAAATTTTCAAATGTATTTCCTGTAAGGTTAATATGCAGAAATTCCTTTGCAAGTTGTTTCCTTATTGCTGTGTTTTTATGCTATTTCTTCAAGTTACGTGCAAAGATCCAGGTGGAATGTGAGAACACGTGAGTTTTCAGTAAAAGGTTGACAGGACATTGGAGAGCCTTTCCATTACTAAAGAGTAATTTCTCCTGATAAGGCACCTAATGGACTGAACTCGGCAAAAGCCTTTCTCTTTCAGGATCGGGACCTGTAAATAAACTCCATGTGCCATACTAACCCCTGAATTTCTCTGTAAATGGAATAAAGACTGGAGTATTCCAGTGGTGGACAGAGGATTTTACACGGCAGGAAGTAAGAGACTGGGCTGGATAAAGGAGGAGTGGAATGATGTTTTACTCAGGCAGTGCCTTTATTCTCTCTATCAAGCGATGTTGAACCATTTATTCTGTTGTAAATAAAAATTCTTCTTTTTTAATTTTATTTATATTGAAGTTTATTAATTGTACATCCAATACATTAATGAATGAAAGGAGCACAAAATCAAAATAAACAGGTTGACATTAACCAAAAAAAGGCAAAAATCTCCAAAATTAGTCCACAATTGAAGAAAAAGGAAATAAGGGGAGGTACTAGGGAAAAAGCATATAGTTAAGACAAAACCCACCCAAGCTACACCAGAAATAATCGGACAGGCGGAGACTTAAACGTCAGCCATATGGGAAGGGCAGCAACCTGAACTAAACCTTCTTCTCTAGCAGTTAAGAACTCAACTAGCTGTTTTGGGTCAAAGAACAAATAAACATTATTATTATAAGAAACACAACACTTAACAGGAAATTTCAATTTGGAAAGTTGCCCCTATAGCCAAGACCCTCTGCCGAAGGCATAGGAATTCCTTCCTCCTTAACTGAGAACCACGAGACAAATCAGTAAACAGTCTCTAACCTGTGACTGCAAAAAATTGCTCATTAAAGTTCCTAAATTACGATCGAAAAATCATAGCCTTATCTGTCTCCAAAGCCAAGGAAACTAGCAGAGTAGACCTATCCATAATGATCTCTAATGAATTCTCTAAGAATCCCGTTAGGTCCCCTCCCCACCCAAAGAAACAGCCCCTGGGGCAACCCCACGTCCACTAGACCCAAAAGACAAGTATTGCACTCGAGTCAAAGCAGGAAAATGCTCCGAAGAGAACTTTAAAATCTCTCCAAACTATTTTCTCACCATCTCCATAGGTGACAAAATTGGAGACCTAGGGAAATTCAAAAGTCTGATGTTACTACGACGGACTTGATTTTCCAGATACTCCGTCTTCCGATTCAGCACAAACTTGTCTTTATTCTGGGCTCCAACCAACTCTCAGATATGCCCCAGCTCCTGCTCTAAAGCGAGGATTCTCCCTGCTTGTGGTTCCTGGGCAGTGGAAACAGTGTCACAATTCCTCTTAACCTCCATCAAATCAGAACTCAGTTCCCACAAGAGCTCCCAAGGAAGAATTCACCGTGCAATCGCATCCCATAGCGACTACATCGAAATGGTCTTCGGTTTCACTAAGATTTTAATCCCAGAAGCCAGCACTACTCCTGTCTGAGGTGACAAAGTCTCTGCAGCCGCTATCGGGATCTCAGAGTCCTGTGCTCTCATAGTTCCACTCTCCACAGGAACTGCTTCTGCCGGCAGAGAGCCCTCTCTGCTTTCCTTCACCGGTGTGCTCGTCGGCAGACCAGGGGGAAGCACTTCTCCATCTGGCCATGCATTTCCGTGGTTCAGTGGGGAGTTTCAAAGTTCCGGAGAGAGCACAACACTCTCTCTGGGTGCACAGAGCCGACACACCTTCAAATGACTCCGCTGAAGACACCGCTCCAGCGCCAGAGAAAAAAAACGCATGAGTCCAAAGTCCTCTGCACCACGGAGCTCACCGCAGGAGGTCCTGAGGGCAGATGTTCCTGCTTCCGTTTTCTACAGCCCATAACCACGGCCAGGAAACACAGCTCCGACACTGAATGACTCAGGTAGACGCGGTTAAGCTCCGGCAGCACTTCCTGCCGCCATCTTGCTTCCTCCCTCCTTTATGATGGTTTCTACCATTTTCTTTGCCATCCCCCCTAGATGTATGCCATGTCTACAGCTACTGTGTTCTCTATCTTGACTAGATTGTAAGCTCTAATGAGCAGGGATCGTCTTTCACATGTGTCTGTGCAGTGCTCTGCGTAGTCTTGTAGCATTATGCAAATGTTTAGTAGTAGTAATAGTAGTAGTAAAAGCCTCAGGTTGTGCCTTCCATTAGTAGCTCAAGACAAATTACGTTCAGATACAGAAGATCATTTCTTGTTCCCAGAGGGCTTAAAAACTAAATTTGTACCTGAGGTAATGGAGGGTTAAGCAACTTGTCTAAGGTTACAAGGATTTGAACCCTGGCTTCTCTGGGTCCCAGCTTACTGCTCTGACCACTAGGCTTCTCCTTCAAGTCTCAGGTTATCAGAGTCTGTCCTCCCTTCTCTCATAGATTTCACTTGGTCCTCCCAATGACTGTGGAATATGGGAGATGTAGTCTTTGTCTGCATATTCACTACAGATGCATGGCCTGTATAATAATGGATTCCCCCATCTGTGAAAAGACTGAGGGAAGCTGTCCTTGAAATGAGTATTCTGGTAATCCCATCCTGTTAGCTGTAAGCCAATGAGGACACCAAGATGAAACAGAATTTTTACTATTTTTGAAATTGGGGTTGCCCTATGAATGCTGCATATAAAAGGTTAATCAAAGGCAACTATGAGCATCTATGTTTTGCCCTTAAAACAATAAACTATGAATAATATACCAAGGCCTAGTATACAGTTTAATTTTCAATGTCACACGATGACCCTCCAGGCTATATTTATTTTATTTATTTAGCCAATTTTGTATACCACCTTATCCTTCAATCAAAGTGGTCAACAAGACATTGGGAGGCATACATTCAACAGGAGGAGATGGCTTTTTACGTATGTGAATCGTATCTACTTATAGGTCTAAATGGGGATGGGCTGTTTGGGCTAAGTGGTGAGGGTAGCTAGTGGGCCACTTGGGTGGTATCTAGTGCTTGGCAACTTAAGGTGGTTGCTCATAGGCCTCGGTGAAGAGATGGGTCTTGAGAGCTTTGCGGAAGTCCTTGGTATCATTTAGGGTCCTTAAGTCCATGGGGAGGGAGTTCCATAATGCAGGCGCCAGTAGCAAGGGAGCTCTCTTAGATGTTACTTGCTTAGTCTTGTGATTAAGCTGTGGGTAAGGTGATCCTGTTGTCATTGTTGGTTCTTCTAAGCCTGTTACTGACATCCTTGGTTATTACATCCTGGAGCGCATCTGCAGAGAGGTGGTGGAAGATTTTGAAAATGTTCAGGATTGATTTGAAATTTGCCCTTGCAATTATTGGGAGCCAGTGCAGCTGTCGCAGGATGGAGGTGATGTGTTCAGATCTTGCAGTGCACGTGATGATGCGTGCTGCAGTATTCTGCACCATTTGGAGTGGGTGAATAAACTGCTGGGGGAGGCCTTGGTATAGTGAGTTTCCATAGTCTAGCAGTGGGATGATGACTGCTTGGCAAACTGTGCAGACTTGGTCTTTGTCAAGGATTGGTTTGATTTTTCTGATGATCCTCAATCAGTAGTAGGCTTTTGCTGCAGTTTTAGTAATGTGAGATTGTAGGTTCAGAGATCTGTCCAGGGTAATGCCCAGGTACCTCGCTTCTTCTTTGATTGCTATAGTTTTGTTTAGATTGCTGATTGTTTTGGGGCAGCTTGAATGTGGAGTCTCTGGCAATGAACACAGCCTCTGTTTTATCAAAGTTGACCATCAGGTTGTTAGCGGTGAGCCAGGTGTCCCTGTCCTCAAGGCAGCTTGTCATCGATGTCATGTCAGGTGATTGCAGGTTGATTGGGGCATATCATCATCAGCGTACAGGTGGTAATGTAGTTGTGGTGTTTGATGTTGCATATGGGTTGGATGTATATATTAGAGTATAGATGAAAGAGCTGAACCTTGTGGTATTCCTTGCGTAATGGGGAACTGAAGTGATTTCTTTTGAGCACATTTGACTTGCTGCGTCCAATCCTTCAAGTAGGAGGTAACCCATTTTAGGATGTTCTCACTTATTCCGATCTGCTGCAGGCACTGTAGCAATATGGTGTGGGACACAGTGTCAAAAGCTGCTTAGATGTCCATGAACACTAGGAGGCATCCATTCTTTATGTTGTCCATGCCTTTTAGGAGATTGTCAAAGAGAGAGCAGAGTTTCCACATTGTGCTGTGGTTTAAAGCCATGCTGGTGGACATCAAGTGGAGCGTTCAAATCTGTGTGATCCTGTAATTGTCTCTGCATGGTCTTTTCGATGATTTTTGTGAGGAATGGAAGGCTAGAGATGGGATGGTAGGATTTTGGATCAGAGGGGCTTAGCGTGGTTCTCTTGAGGATCGGGCGTATCGTGGCTTGCTTGAGGGATTGCGGCATATGTCCTTGCTGGAGGGATTCCTTAACGATTTTGTGGAGGTAATGGGCTAGTTGGCTTCCAGTAGCTTTTGATCCACGCCACTGGACATGGGTCAGATGGCGAGGTCGTTGTGTTAAGAGCGTTCACTATGTCCTCTATTTGCTGTGTTGAGGGTATGCTAAAGTTCTCCCAGGTTTGCTGAGGTTCTGTCACTTTCAGGTTGCATGCCTGGGGGAGAGGGGTGCTCGTTTGGTTGGAGTTCTTTGCTTTTAGGTAGTTTGCAAATTTTTGTGGGTCCAGATGATGGGTGCAGTACTGAGTGGCGTCTTTTGTGAGCTTCTGCACAATGTTAAATAGCTCCCTTGGTTTGTTGGCTGATCTCATGATTAGGTTGGTATGGTGGTGTTGCTTGTGCTCATTGATCAGGTTGTTGTATTCCAATTGCTTGGATCTGTATTGGGTCATAGAGTCTTGTGACTTGTCATGCCTCCATTTTCTCTCCAGCTTTCTGAGTACATGTTTTGCATCCCTGATATCATTTGAATACCATGGAGCACTAGGTCTCCTGTGTGCGTGTGGTCCTTCTCTGCCTGGAGCTGATGAGGCCTCAGCTATTATGCGGTTCCATTCCTCTATGGTTTTGTCGAGGGTGTCGCACTCCTGTTGGAGCTGAGGAATTGTTTCTTTTAGAAAAGCATCTTTGTTGTATGCTCTGAATCGTCTGGTGCTACTCTCTTCCTCCATGTAGCGAGTGGGGTTATCCAAGATCAAGGAGAAGGCAATTACATGATGGTCGGACCATGGGACCGGGGTGATTGTTGGGGTTGTGACTTTGCCCTGTTCCACCAGTTGTATTGGAACAAAGACCAGGTCTGGAGTGGTATCATGTTGGTGTGTTGGTGCATCAATTGTCTGGCGGTAATGTAGTGATTCCATGGCCTTAAGGAACGCTGTAGCTTCTTTGGTAAGCATAGAGGTTAAGTTGTAGTCCCCCAACACTATGAGAGGTTTGTGTTGCCTGCTATGTGGACTGGAGGAGTGGCCTAGTGGTTGGGGCAAGGTACTTCAGGCCTGAAGGTCGGGGGTTCAAATCCCACCAGAGGACAGCAACCTTGGGCCGGAAGGACTGGGGTTTCTAGTCCCACAGGTGCTCCTTGTGGTCTTGGGCAAGCCACTTAACCCTCCATAGCCCATGTTCCCTGTAAAATAGTTATCTCCAAGTTATAATGCCCTGTTCAATGTAATTTCAGTTTGTTCAATGTAAACCGTACTGATGCAGAATAGCGCGGTATATAAGAGAATGTAAATAAATAAATAAAATAATAAATGTGCGCATATTGATTTGAGTACCATGGAAGGATGATCTGCCGCGGCACTAGGGGGCCTGTAGGTGAGGCATATGCTGAGGTACTTGTTAGATACATTGATTGCGCTGGATTCGGTCGAGTTACTGGTAGAGATCAATTTGAATCTGTAGTCTTTTCTGGCCAATATCAGGGTGGTTCCTCCTCTCTTGTGCGCTCTGATGCAGTTGAATGTTGAGAAGTCTGATGGGGTGACTTGGTTCAGGATAACCTGGTCTGAATCATCGAGCCAGGTTTCAGTGATGCAGATTATGTCCAGTATTTGGTCCAGAATAAAGTTGTGGATAGTATTGTGCTTGTTTCTGATTGATCTAGCATTCAGTATATATTGACATAAATAACTGGGCCCAGTAATATACATGCATAAACAGCTACAGTTGTCCCCAGGCCCTTTGACATCAACAGGCAATAATGAAACGTGCAGAAAATTCAACTAGGATGTGCAAAGGGGTGCCCTATGAATGTGCATGGAAAAAATATTAGTTTCAGACTTTTTTCCCCAGTTTTCAAACACTTTTGGGCCATTTCACATATCATTTAATTGAAAAATGTAATGTGCATTAGAGTCTCTTAATGCATAATATTAATTGATAGATTAATGTGCATTAAATCAAGTTTGTGCATTAAAATGTTTAAGATGCGCTAAACAAATGCACATCCCTAGACTGCCCCTTCCACTCCTGAGTTATGGAGATAGGACCAGGGATCAAGAGTTTTATTTATTCATTTATTTAGCTGTATTTATATCCCGCTTTTCACCGGGTCAAAGCGGTCAATTGGGAGATACATTTAACACGAGGGGATATGACACACATACGCTAATACTTACAGGGAACATGGGCAATGGAGGGTTAAGTGGCTTGCCCAAGACCACAAGGAGTACCTATAGGACTAGATATCCCAGTCCCTCCGGCCTGAGATTGCTGTCCCCAGGTGGGACTTGAACCCCCGGCCCTCCGGCCTGAAGTACCTTGTCCTAACCACTAGGCCACTCCTCCCTAGTTGAGGAGTGAGTTAAATGCTGGATTAGCTGTAATCTGCAGACTCGCTTATAATACAGATGCATACCTCACTAATGGTACAATAGCCTGGCAGAAACCTTTTCCTATGTTTCTTGATATAGGAATGGTTACTCACACTCCCAAGAACCTCTTCCAAGTAGTGTTCTGCGCTCCGCTCTGTGAGGCCTTTATCCTTTGAATGTATCCTGCAACGAACAGTGCTTTGGTCACGAATCCCAGGGACTGGGCAGCAGGTTTCAGCAACTACAGCAAGGACAAGGGCCATGCAGAGAAGTGATGCTGTAACTCCTGGTGAGTTACAGCTATTCTCATCCCAAGCCGTCTATTTATCTCCCGCTGTCCAGCCTGGCTGAAATACTCACTGTAGGATCCCCAGAGGGGACAGCAGGCCTAATTTGGAAGATTTACAGGCACTTCTGCTCTTTTCTCCAAGGCCTGGTTAAATTTGAAAACGTCGTCATCTCCAGTTTATGACTGGCCTCTGGGCTGCAATTGGTTCTTATAGCAGGGCAGCTAGGTTAAGTGGGCAGGAAGGTGCCTCTTTTAAGCATATTTTATATACGACAAATAGATGCTTACTTGTCTTTCTAAAATACTTGCACCAATTCCTGCACAAATCGCATCTACATTGCGGTCATGGACACTATGCCTGCTTGAAAGCAGGTGTAGTCGGTGCAGACTTTACAGGTGAGTGGAGGATTAGCGCAGTGACCTGGTAACCAAGAAATTAGGGTTTGATTCCCACTGGCGCTCATCGTGGCCTTGGTAAGTCACTTTGCCCTTTGTTGGCTTGGAAGAAAGATCTGGCAATCTACATCCTGTCACACATTGCCAAGAAAATCCAGGAATGCTGGGTTTGAGTAGACAACACATGTTTTATAAAATATGCGCATCCTCACAACTCCATCCAAAATCCTCCCCTGTGCACCTAATGTAAAAGTACATGTGGGCTAAAGACTAAAAGAGCATTTTAGGCTGGAAATGGTTTATAAAATGACCCTTCGTATATCATGTGATCAGGGTGACAATTATGCAAAGACAAGCTGCAGGTATTCAGAAGTCCCAGTTTATCAATGCCCTGGCTGCATTTTCAGGACAGGCAAGAAAGTACAGGGTGACGGCATAAAGAGCAAGGCAGTAATGTGCTTCATGCGATTTTCTGTAATTGTGCTGTACCTTTTTTTAAAATGGGAGACTTACAGGTAATAGTTTCAGTGCTTAGATTCAGAGCCTTAAGCTCAATCATGTCTGGAAATGGGTTCTGGTACAGGATCAGCCTTGGCCTTAGAGGATCATTCACGCAGTTCACTTCTGTTCAAAAACAGTTTATAGTCCAAGTCTCTTTCCAACCCAGGGATGCAGAAAATCTGTAATCTTCACATAAGAAACTACACTTTCATCCTCTTTGACCACTTACTATAACAAAGCTTAGACTTCATTTTGGGGTTTCCACTCTTCACCCCAAGACCTTAGGCGATCACTGCTGCCCCTCCAATCCATCTTCTCATCTTGCAGCAGCGGCGGCCTGACTCTGTTTTGAGCCACTGCAGGATAAAAGAGATGGATTTGGGGGGTGGCAGCAACTTGACTCCATTTTGAATGTGGTGGCACAAAGCTGCTGCTTTCAAAACAAATTCAGGCCACCCATCGGGGTCTGCCACCTAGTGGATGGGCTGGCCCTGTCAACACTTCAACAATATCTCTTGTATGATTGCCCCTCACCTTAGAAAACAAGCAGAACCTCATTCCTCCTGAAACCCACCATACCTGGAAAATTTCTAGTTTTCTCACACAGTATATAAAATACTCTGGTGGAATCCAGATGTTCCATATCTAAATGTGATTTTCCCAATTAGAAAATTATAAAAGCAGCACCCATACAAACATATGCTGCTGGAAAGGGGGAGTAAATGATTCACCCCCAAAGACAATGTCTGGTTTAACAGTACTGAGTGCCTAACATCTCCCCCCCCCCACCTCTTTTTTTTAACAGAATTATTTTTCTATTTTTTATTTTCCGGTTTTGATTCTGTGTATATAAATACAGAAAGTGTTTGTTTGGAAATTTTGTGCCACTCCCTTTTGTCTTTTCTGGTTTGGACTTCTGGAGAAACCAGACCATTGACATTGCCTCATACAAATGCTCACTTTTAGATTCATAGGAGAAATGGTCTAATAGAACTAGGTTTGGGACCATAACGGACTTAGCAGAAATGTATAGTGCAGATTTAAAGTCTCCCCTCGTACATGCTTATGCTTGTTTGTACTAATTGGATGCAACACTATAGCTTACTGGCAGCATACCAATGAAACTCTGTAATTTAAAGTGTGTCTCTACATAAATAAAGAGTTACAAGAAAAAAAACCTGGATTAATAAGGAGCAAATTCTGTTACACAGTTCCTCCCTTGGCATCCAGAATTTGCAATCTGTGTCTGCAGAAAATGGTAAGAGAAAAGAGCAAAGACTGAGAAAGGAACAGTGGTGAGCCCAGTGGCTTTTACCGGAATGGACTGCATGGAGCTCACTGGCACTGAGAAAACTTCAGGATCGGATTTAGTCACAGGCAGTTTTGATAGATACAAAAATGTTGCCGCTGTGATTGTATCTGGGCCTACCTTAGTTTTCCCAAGGCTGCCCCTGTGGTACAGCAGCAAGTGAAATTTTGAGCATGGGGTCTACCTGTCTTCATACTCTGACAAGCACTGCAGTGCCCTGTCTTTTTCATGAGGAACCATGGCGCGCACTCCAGTTCCCGGCTGCACGGAAAGAAGAAGCAACCTGATTAAGATAAGTAGCCAGGGAGTGAGAGAAATATGGCAGGAATGCATGTGATTGGTCTTTAGGTTAAGGGTGCACCAACTGGAGGATGCATAGAACTATGCCAGGGACTTTGGCCTTCACCATGGTTCCTCCCTGCACTAAACTGACTCCTGCTACTACCACCCCAACAACTGATGAGGAAATAAATGTCTTCGAGTGACAGTACCAATCTCACTATCATAATGTATGTCTCTGGGTGTGAGGTAAATGAAGGGATCAACGACAAGGGTGCGAAGTATCACAGCATTCGGCCAGGAAACAGTGAACCCCTGTGCCAATAGTAAACTCAGAATGGGGAAGCTGTGGGTCTTTTTCCTGCACAGGCTTTCTTTCCTTCAGTTTGAACCCTCAGGTGCTGGTAGGACTTCTTTTTTTAATTTTTTATTTATATCGATTTTAACATATATATTCAGCAAAAATCTGAATAAAAAGAAATAACAGAAATAGTCGTAAGGACAGAATTGCGGTCTGAATCAAAGGCAAAGCAGATTAACGGAGTGACGCGACTGGTCACCACCTCAAGGGAGCTTTCCAGAAAGCCCCAAAGGTCCAATTGCCCTAGTCTGACAGACACCCCCCCCCCCCGAGTCCAGGCAAGAGCAAATGACACAGCTGCCACACAATGGGCGGCAAAGCCTCAACAGGCATTTTAAGGACATCAACCAAGTACTTATGAATAAGGTCCAAACGGTGATAGTAAAGGTAACCGAGGAAAGTTTAAATCATCAAATTATTATACCACAATTGATTTTTCATGAATTCAATCTTCTGGGCCTGAACTGAACACTCACTGACGTGGGCTCCAACAAGTGCCTGTAGATCTTCCAATAGGGTTTCCAGTCAGGTCATCCACTCAAAATACTGAGCCAAATCTGTCTCTACCGACGAACACCTTCCTTTTAACAGTTGAAATTTCTTGTCTTAAAGTCCCCATCATAGGTAAAAGAGAGAGCTTCCCATTTCTATCTAGAGTGACTAGCACTTGTTTTTCCAGCCCACCGAATCTCAGGGCAGATGGCATGTTGCTCTCCTTCTGCAAGCTGGGAGGAGCACCTCCTGGGAAAAACCCCATAGCTCCACTCCCAGCCGTGGACACCACCAAGACTTGCTTCGACTGGGCTCCCTCCATACCGCTGTAGGCCCCTAGCCTCGGTAGCTCACCAAGCCGGTCATCCACAATCGAGTGACTGCTTCTGAGTTGCTGTGGAGATACCTACTCTGGGCTAAATTCCACCCCATTGCTCAGATCCACCATACAATTAAGCCATGGACACCACAAAAAGACAAAACATTGCAATGGATTGCTGAACCAGACCAGCCGGAGTAGACAGAGCCTGAGGGTTGGCTCTTTTGCTTCCTCTTCTTCCTCATCACGACCGCGAGGGGAAACTGCTGAGCACAGCAGACCTCCATAGATCTCCCTCCTCGGCATTTCACTCCTCTGCCATCTTAGATCCACTTTATTCCTAACAGGCCTAAATGAAGATCTAACCTTGGTTGTGTGGGATCTAGATGGTTGAGGAAGGGTTTTTCACAAGAATGAGAGCAGAAGACTAGAAGTTAAACCAGTGGTTCTCAACCTAGTCCTCTGGGACCTCCAGACCAGTCAGGTTTTCAGGGTATCCACAATGAATATGCAAGAGATAGATCTGCATGCACTGCTTCCATTGTATGCAGATCGATCTCGTGCATATTCATTGTGAATATCCTGAAAACCTAACTGGCCTGGGGGTACTAGAGGACTGGATTGAGAATTACTGACGTAGGTCCTTGTTTTTCACTCCCAGGCCTCAAAGGCTGCCAACAGGTCATATTTTCAGGATATCTGTCATGAATATGCATGAGAGATTTGCATACCCATTACCTCCATTGTATGCAGATCTCTCTCTTGCATACTCTTTAGGAATACCCAGAAACCTGGTCCTTGAGGACTGGGAATGAAGACCAAAAGCTAAGGTTGTGTCCAAGTTGAGGCATTATATAGGCAGAAGGGTTGGGAATGTATGCATCCTAGGCAGACACAGTATGGTTTCTAGCAAGAAGTGCAGCTCAAACAACTGAAAAGATTGACAGCTTGAGGCAAGAAACCCCTATCTTATTTATTTACTAGGCCTATAACCCACCTAGTCTCCAAGGGACAATTAAACATGCATAATCATAAAATGATATGTAACATGAAGTGTGCAACCCTAGTCTCTTCCCACACACCCATACACAGACACTTCACTAAGCCCCTTGCCACACACATGGGCATAATTCCCAAACACAAAATCACCCCTCACCTCCTGAAACCCAGCTAACCTCTCTTATAAAAGTGAATGAACTGAAAAATGTGTGTATTTTCAGTACTCTGAAAACACCTTATTGCCTGAAAATTGTAATGTAATGCAATTTAATTAAATTTAATACTCATCTCTCACCTTGACACACAAAGAAGTGTCAAAGTATAAATAAAAAATAAAAATGCACCATCAGCTCAAATTTTAACTTGAACCTGGATATTCAATGCTGGGTCATGTTAGGCCACCGGCACTGAATATCCGGGTTGCCTGGTTAGCAATTTAGATTACCGGTTATCTGCGATATCCAGTCAATAAGTGGTTATCCTTAAGTGAGTAAAGTTAGGCCAGCCTTTTAACTCCTAACTCGACCTGGTTAAGGATAACCGCTTATCGACTGGACATTAGATAACTGGTTATCTTTGGGTGCCGTCCCTACTCCGTCCCTGGAACACCCTATTGCTAGCCGGATAGGCTAGGAGGGGCTATTCAGCAGTACTAACCAGGTAAGTGCTATTAAATATCTCGGTGAGCAGCAATTACACAGGTTGCAGGCCTGCAAACAACATAAAAGCTCCCCTGTAAATTTAAGGGTTCCTTTTGGAAAAGAGAATGGATGAGAGCTGCTTAGATCAGATGCATGTACAACAGTTTGGGTTATTCTTTCCTACGGGCACCAGTTTACACATGTCCATGTTAAATTTCATCTGCCATCTGGATGCCTAATCTTCCACTATCACAAGGCTCCTCCGTAATTTCTCACAATCTGCTTGTGATTTAACATCTTTGAATAACTTTTTGTAATCTACAACTTTGATCATCTCACTTGTTCTTCCCATTTCCAGGTCATTTATAAATACGTTAAAAAGCAGTGAACCCAATATGTATATTCTCCTTTCTATTGAGAAAACCAAACATTTAGTTCTACTTTCTGTTTTCTATCTTTTAACCATTTCTCAGTCCACAATAGGACATTGCCTCCTATTCCATGACTTTTTAATGTATTCAAAGGTCTCTCTTGAGGGACCTGGTCAAACACCTTCTGAAAATCCAGATGTACGATATCAACCAGCTCACCTTTAGCCATATAACTCAGTGTAGCAACAGGAAACCTGAAGGTCTGCAAAACAGTCTGGTTTTAGAATACCTCTTATGAATATGCATGAGATATATTTGCATACAGTAGAATAGTACATACAAATATTTATTTATTTATATTCTCTTATATACCGTGCTATTCTGCATCAGTATGGTTTACATTGAACAAACTGAAATTACATTGAACAGGTGGGCATTATAACTTGGAGATAACTATTTTACAGGGAACATGGGCTATGGAGGGTTAAGCCGGCCCAAGGTTGCTGTTGTCTAGTGGGATTTGAACCCCCGACCTTCCGGCCTGAAGAACCTTGCCACAACCACTAGGCCACTCCTCCACTCAATATATCTCATGCATATTCAGTAGAGGTATCCTGAAAACCTGACTGGTTTGCCATCTTGCAGAATTAGTCTGATCCAAGGTGCAACCAAACATACAAGAGCTGAAATATTAGAACATAAGATATGCCATACTGGGTCAGACCAAGGTCCATCAAGCCCAGTATCCTGTTTCCAACAGTGGCCAATCTAGGTCATACGTACCTAGCAGTTTCCTCAACAGACACAGGTTCCACAATGCTTGTACTTTTTCAAGCATTGATATCCTGGGTCCCTTCTTAATAATGGTTTATGAACCTTTCCTCCAGGAACTTGTCCAAACCTTTTTTAAACCCAGCTACACTAACAGCCTTTACTACATCCTCCGGTAACAAATTCCAGAGTTTGATTACACGTTGCGTGAAAAAATATTTTCTTTTATTAGTCTTAAATAGTTTACCCTGTAGCTTCATTGCATGTCCTCTAGTCTTTCTATATTCTGATAACGTAAACAATCGATCTACGATGTATATTATGGCAGGGATGTCAGTTTGCGTCTATTTTTTGGAGCAAGCCTGTGTGTTTTTTTTCACTTTGGCCTTCATATCCTTGGCAGAGAAAAGTGTCTCACAAAGAGAGGCTAGAAGACAATTTAAAAAATTGAAGTAAGGCATTAAACGAAAGTTGAAAGTGATCCATGATGGTAAGCATGGAGCAAGATCCAAATGGTGCTAGTTGTAGGTTGCATATCTGTCTTAGGACATTGTTGGATCCTGCAGCCTCACCCATGTGCCAGCTCTCATTATTTCTTTGCTCTTAAGTTCTGGCTGTTCTCAAGGTGGCAGCTGGGCAGAAACATGGTCTCATATTAGAGCCAAGCAGCGGGCAGACTGTGAGGCCGTCATACTTCCCAAGTTAGTTTTTAGGCTGTTTAGTCAAGAAGCAGCACTTAGAAAGCAATCTGCATCAGTCTGCTCCTCGTTAGGTCAAAGGAATCTTTTATAAAGATCTGGGTGTGATGCAAACATAGCTTCCACTGCCTCTCTCCAACCCTCTGCTGCTTTCAGACATCTTTCCTTAATCTGTCATAAAACCCATAATAGAATCAGGTTTAGAAAAGAACAGTCAACTTTTTAAGGGATTTTAGATTTAGTTCATGCATTTTTCAGAGTAGTTCAAGACAAGTTCCATTCAGATACAGTATTTTCCAGTCCTCTGGGGGGTTTACAATCCAAGAGGCATGTTTACCATAGTGCGGTAAGCGGTTTTGCGGCTACCACATGGCATGTGTAACAATTCTATGTGATAATTGCAAAACCTGTGTGGGATCTGCAGGGGAAATGGCGAGCATCTGCCCCGCAGATACCACACAGGGCAGATGATTACCACAAGGCCTATGTTCCCTGCATCTGCAGATAGCGTGGGTACTCCTCAGAAGTAATTGCCAGGCTTTACTTCCGCACAGTGAGTTTACAGCCCTCGGCCTTCCAAGGTGGTCTCCCATCCAAGTGCAAGCCAGGCCCAAATCAAAAGAGCGCAGACTGGGAGCTTGAACAAACCCCAGCAGTCTCTGAACAAGGACCAAGAACTGATTATACCAATGATTTTTCCTGGTTCTGTGTCACATCAGGAAAAGGCTCTTTAGGGAGCTAAAGTGATTCTTATTTTCCACCATTGCAAGGTAATTTTTCAGGACAGTTTAGAGGATTATTTGCATATGTAAAATCAGGTGTTTACATGTGGAAATGGCATTCATATGTAAATGGACATTTTAGAAAAGTGGATGTGCTTACTATATAAAAGCCGCAAGAGGGCGTGTTGGGGCATGGTTAGAAAGTGACCCGAGTGGGTCAAAAAGCTACATGTGTGTCTCCCACTTCATATAGGGATTTACACCTGCTCCCTGGCATATTTAGGTTATATAAAAGTACTTGGTTCTGTCAGTCCTTTCCAGGAGGAATGAAAGGGGGGTTAGCCTCCTTAATACCCCTTATATAGTTCCCATTTCAAAGTTAAATTAGATATAGCAATGTATATTGCTGCGTAATTGGTGGTATTTATACATATAGAGGCCAATTCCTTTGTGTGTGTCCCCCATCTGTCCAGCCGGTCAGAATTGGAACGTGCTCCCGTGCACCCGATTCCGATCCCATGGGGGCTAAATGTGCCCGCAGGTTCAGAATCAGATTTACTGGCCTGGCTGTGCAGGCCATACCCTGATTCTGGCTGCCTGGACGTCCAACAACTCCCTGGCTAACCCAGCCTGGCTGCTGCATGGAGCGGCAATGGCATGGTGTCCTGTTGCCATGTCACTGCAGCTCCATGCAGGAGCCGCAATCCCTGGCAGTGACGGCAATGACTGCAATGTTCTTTTCCCCACAGCCCGACCACTGATCGGGCCGCCGTGGCCAGGGTTGGACTGTGGAGAACCCCCTGCACCCCTCACCTGCCTTCCCGGCCCTGGATCCATCGTCGTCCTCTGTCTAGGGGTACTTATTCCACCTCCGAGGTGGAATAAGTCCCCCGTACAAATGGCTGACCCCTAGACGTACAGGGCCAACCTCGGAATCGGCCCTGTATGTCCGGGACCATGGCATTGCCCACAGCCAACCCTGGCTCTGCCTATGGCCTGCCCCCTCCCACCCACAAACAGAGTTCCTCGCACAGCTCAGATCTACGTGCAGGAAGCTCTGTTTCTTGGATGCAGGCCAGACGTTTAGCGTGTTTCAGAATAGACCCCATAGGCTTGCAATATAACTGCTATTCACATGTAAGTTGTGACGTTTAGCACACGTGTGCATGGGGAACATATTTAGCCCGTTGATTTGCCCTTCGTGCATCTTTTCAATATGGCTCCACCAGCTCCATGTATCAGCACCTTCTCATTCTGTGTTTTTAGAAAAGGCTGGATGGGAGGAGGTAAGGGAAGTGGAATTGCAGTGGGCTAAACTAAAGGAGGCAATAAGAGGCAACAGATACATATGTAAGGAAAGTAAATAAAGGAAAAGGAAATCTCTTTAGTTTTCCAAAGAAATAGTTGCACAAATTAAGACAAAAAACACAGCTTTCACAAAATTCAGAAGCTCACAAACAGAGGAACACAGAACAGAATATAGGATAAAGCTAAAAGAGAAATAAGGAGAGCGAAATCAAAGGCAGAAGAAAAGGTGGCTAAAGATCTGAAGCGTGGAGACAAAACTTTTTTTCAGGTGTATTCAGAAGAAGAGGGAGATCAGAGGTGGAATCGCAAGACTCAAAAGTGCCAAGGACTGATTCGTAGAAAGTGATGTTGAAAAAGCGAAAATGCTAAACAAATACTTCCGTTCTGTTTTTACTAAAGAAAATCCTGGAGAAGGACCACCTGTGATTGACAAATATATAAATGGGAATGGAGTAGATGCCACACCGTTCACAGAAGATGATGTGTTTGAACAACTTGCAAAACTGAAAGTGGACAAGGCCATGGGACCAGATGGGATACATCCCTGGATACTGAAAGAGCTCAGAGCGGTTCTTGCAGCGCCTTTAAAGGATATTTTTAATAGATCCTTGGAGACAGGAGAAGTTCCACAAGACTTGTGAAGAGGTACTACATCAGCCCTTCTCCAAAGTGGCAGTAGGGAAGATGTGACAAACAGGCCAGTAAGCCTTACCTCTGTGCCAGGAAAAGTAATGGAGGCTCTCCTGAAAGAGAGAATACTGGACTTTCTCAAAACCAATAGGTTGCCTGATCCGAGGCAACAAGGTTTTACTAAGGGATGATCATGCCAAACAAATCTGATTGAGTTCTTTGACTGGGTGATCAGAAAACTACAGTGGTGTGCAAAAGTCTGGAATCGCTTGTGAGTTTTGAGTTTTTTGTACTTTCTAATGTTTTGTTTTGTTTTTTAAATTTTGCGTTAGCCCAGCATATTCATCTTTCTACCATGTTAAAAGGGATACATTTGGCTATTAGAGTTGACGTTTTTGCATTCCTTGCTTCCGATTTAAATACTTTACAGACACTGGGAGATAGCTACTGCGATTTTTGTGACTCCTGCGTCAAAACTGGATCGAAATTATGCAATATGCACACGTTATTTCTGACCAATCAGGAGGCTGGTTTCACTAACCAATCACAATGCAGATATCTAGCCAACAGTGCAGTTATAAAAACACGTGGAATTTTTGAATTTCATACACTTTCTGGATCGACCATGAAGATGACTCGGACCCTGACGTTGGAGGAGCGTGTTCGTGTGTCCTTTATGAGCGAGGAAGGATTTTCAAGCCGTCAGAGCCAGGAAAGTTGGCTGCAGTCAGAGCGCTGTTAAGATTGTACAGAAGAAGAAAGAAACGGGTTCAGTGGTGGACATGCCTCATTCAGGTCATCCACGTGCATCAACATCACGCCAGGACCACGCACTACAATGCATTTCACTGACTAATCGCAAGTTGACCTCTCCTCAGCTACTTTGAGAGTGGTCAGACAAGAATGTCAGCTCATCAATAGTTCATCGCCGGTGCCTGCAGTTTGGTCTTTGGGGCTGCAAAGCATGGAATAAGCCACTGATGACTGACATACAAAGGCGCAACGGATCATGTGGGCGAGAAAGCACTCAACCTGGTCGACTGAAATGTGGGAAAGTGTTATTCAGCGATGAAAGCACCTTCTGCCTGTTTGGTAACCAGGCCCACACCTATGTGAGGAGATTTCCTGGAGAGGAATTCAAGCCTGTGTCTCAACCTCACTGTGAAGCATCCTTTGAAGGTCATGGTCTGGGGCTGCATGGTTGCCATTGGCATTGGACGTCTTCACATCGTCAATGGAATGGTCAATGGGGCCAAGTACATCACCATGCTGCAAAAGTGCATGGTGCCATCAGCACACCAGCTGTTTCCTGGCCAGTTCCTGTTCCAAGATGACAATGCACCCTGCCATCACTCCAGACAGGTGATCAGCTGGAAGCAGTGGAACAACATCAAGTCAATGGACTGGCCTGCCCAGTCTCCAGATCTGAATCCAAGGTGGCCTTGGAAATACCCAAGAGGCATCCGACATCAAAACGTGAGCTGACTGAGTCACTCACTGCAGCTTGGAACCGCGTTGTCACCAACGATCACCTTTCAGACTGGTTTATTCAATGCCGACAAGGTGCAGTCAGGTGATCAAGAACAAAGGGTGGCTCATTAAATACTGACCCATCACTGACACACAAAAACGGCCTTTTTCAAGGCCACATACATTAGTTTGAAGGAAACCTGGCGTGCGTCCATAATATTTTAAAGCATACTTACAATAATATATCGTTGGCCAACGATGTACATTACGCGATTTTCACAGAAAATCTATCAACAGGACAACTATGGGGAACAAACTCAGAAATTAAGGGCCAAACCAATACTAAAAGTTGGCCCTAATAGCCAAATCTATCACTTATCATGAGATACACAGAAAAAGCCACTGGGAGGAAAAAGAAATTAAGATATAAGGTCGTGAAGTTGAAAAAACGTCAAATTTACAAGTGATTCCAGACTTTTGCACACCACTGTAGATCAAGGGCATGCGATGGATGTGATCTACTTAGATTTCAGCAAAGCCTTTGATACTGTTCCTCACAAGAGGCTTATCAATAAACTGAACAGCCTGGGGTTGGGTCCCAAGATGGTGAACTGGATCAGAAATTGGTTGACTGACAGACAACAGAAGGTTGCTGCTCCTCATATCTGGAACAAACTACCTGAGTCTGTACTTCAGGCGCCTTCTCTGACCCTTTTCAAATCCAGGCTGAAAACTCACCTCTTCACTGCTGCTTTCGGATCTTGACTCACCTGATCTCCTTTGTGTTTCCTTACCAATTCCCCTGAATGTATCCCTTTCTACACCTACCGTGTTGTCTGTCTTGACTAGATTGAAAGCTCTGATGAGCAGGGACTGTCTCTTAATGTCTGTGCAGTGCTGTGTATGTCTAGTAGTGCTATACAAATGCTCAGTAGTAGTATTAGTAGAAGGTGATGGTAAACAGAACCCACTCGGATGAAAGGAAGGAGATTAGCAGCATGCCCCAGGGGATCGGTCCTGGGACCAGTACTGTTCAATGTATTTGTGAGTGATATTGCTGAAGGACTGAATGGAAAGGTTTGTCTTTTGCAGATGACATGAAAATTTGCAACAGAGTGGACTTCCCTGAGGGAGTGGATAAGGAAAGATCTACAAAAGCTGGATGAATGGTCTAATGCTTGGCAGTTAAGATTTAATGTGAAGAAGTGTGCAGTGTCATGTACTTGGGATGCAGAAACCAAAGGGGCGAGAGGTGTGCCCGGACCAGGAGAAGTACCTCTGAGTGATTGTTTCTGAGGATCTCAAGGTGGCGAAACAGTGTGACAAGGTGGTGGTAAAAGCCAGAAGGATGCTGGGTTGCATACAGAGAGGAATTACCAGCAGAAAGGAAGAGGTACTAATGCCACTGTACAAGTCTCTGGTGAGGCCTCACTTGGAATATAGTGTTCAGTTCTGGAGACCATATCTCACAAAGGATATAAAAAGACTGGAAATGGTTCAGAGGAAGGTGACCAAAATGATTTGGAGCCTGCGCCAGAAGACGTATGAGAAGAGACTTGAAGACCTAAATATGTATACCCTAGAAGAGAGGAGAGATAGGGGAGATATAATACAGACTTTTAAATACTTAGAGTATTAATGAACAAACAAACCTTTTTCAAAGATGGGGAAGCTGTAAAACTAGAGGATATAACATGAAGCTGCAAGGGGGTAAACTGAAAGGCAAAATCAGGGAATACTTTTTCACTGAAAGGATGGTGGATGCTTGGAATGCCCTCCCGATGGAAGTGGTGGGGCAAATACAGTGACAGAATTCAAAATGACATGGGACAGAAACAGTAGATCCCTTTATAGAAACAGGATAAAATAAAAATAAACTTAACTATCTCTTATATCTGAACAAATAAGGGTGAACTGCACGGAGCGGTGGGTACACCCCTAAACAAAGGCATGGGGAGTAGTGACCTGCACGGAGCGGCAGGTGCACCTACTCTTGCCACCTTGCTGGGCAAACTAGATGGACCATGATGGTCTTTATCTGCCGTCATATGCGATGTTACTATATATTTAACAATGTGAACATCGCGACCTTGAAATCTCAATTCCTATCTCCACGTCTTTTCTAAAATGTGCCCTTTTATTGTATTTACTTTCTGTTGTTCGTGCTTTATGACTCCTGCCATCTCTTTACTGAGTGCTTAAAGAACCTGTTCCGCAGCATGGAGAAGAGGTGCTAATATTGCACTCAAGTGATTTGGAAAACGGGAGAGAGAACAAGAAGGGATTTTGAATTTAGCTGAGACGTTTTTCAGGAGTAGCTCAAGGTGAGTCACATTTAGGTACAATAGTAATTTTCCTGTCCCCGGAAGGCTTGCAATCTAAGGAGCAGGTTTACTAAGCTGGGCTACCTGTTACCCTGACCAATAGCATGTGCTATCAGTATGTAGTAAGAGGTAGTGCAGGGAAAGGCTGATAGCACAGCAGTCTGCATTGTCTGTAGCATCTGGGTGGTGAGATATGGGCAGCGAATGGGCGTGTCTGCAATACACAGTTATTGCAGACGTTCTCAGCACATAGTAATCACCAGAGTTATAGACAGTGTGCATACAGCTACCTCCTCTTCAATGGGTGACGTTAGCAGCATCCATAATCCTGCCACATGTGACTTTTGCATTTTTTAGTGTAATATCTGCTGGTGAAATGTCTTGCATGCCCCTAACAGATACTGCATGACTTTTGCAGCCGACACCACGCTATTTGCATTCAGACGCGGCATTAGTTGCAGAAGCTTATCAGTTGAGTAAACAGACGCCTAAGTTTGTACCTGATGCAAAGGAGGGTTAAGTGACTTGCCTGAGATCACGAGTTGCGGCAGTGAGAACTGAACCCTGGTTTTTGGCCCTGCTGCTCTAACCATTGGGCTCCTCCTTTAATGCTGGTTAAATGTCATTTCAGGGAATTGTTTAGGAATGAAAGACACACTTCTTTGTGCATGCTTTTATTAGACAGAAGTAAGGCAGGCATAAGTTCTAATTGTTACCTTTTTCTTTTTTTAAAATTTATTCTTGAATTTTGCTTGGAATCAGGACAAGTTTTGTACAGAAAAAGGACATTCTTAAGAAACAAACCACCAGCAGTACAACAAAGGACAATTTAATCTGAATACCCTTATAGTTGGTGGTGGGATCTAGGAAGCGGTTCAGTCCCAGTCCTCCCACGTGCATGCCGGCTGCATTGCTGCATCTCGCATGGAGGTGTTACTGCCGTCCTATGCTTGGGCCACTGCCCTCCACCAAGGTGCACCAAACCCGGCCTTTGCTCTGCGGCCCAATCCCCTGCTTGACAATGTTTTGACAGCATCGAGGGCTTCTCCCAATGCCGTCAAACATTGTCAGGTGTGGGGATTCCCACCACTGCAGTGCTGGTGTTTCAATTCCGTGTTCGGCCTGATTCGGCAAATGTGGGCTATGGCAGGAACTGGGCTGAACCGGCCCAATCCCACCACTGCTTAAAGTATATGCATTTAGGGGGGAGTGTAAGGAAATAAATCATTCAGGAAGGAGGTTTAAACCTGAATGCATAAGGAAATCTTTTAAGAAACAAATAAGGCTGCAAATGGGCCCAAGGCAAATTTTACACTAAGCACGGTTATACCACCTCACTCTGACCAATGGTAGTAGATATCACAGATAATCTGGCATTCAGAAAGGCAACAAGATCAGATGGTTTAAAAAAATATATCTTACAGACTTAAAAACAATTAAGATTTTACGAGGTACAGGGAAATAGTACGTGATACGAAGTTTCTAGTTGTATCACCCCAGGTTTCAATAGAAAAAATGCTTGTGGCGTTTTTGTCTCTCTTGCGATATCCAGGAATATAGAAATTGAAAGGCCACAAAAGGTGGCGGAACACTTTTTAAAGTACATTTTAAGTATCTATTCTCTATCTGCCACAAGAGCACAGGTTACAATTAAAGCAGCGGACTATATACCTCGTAGCCAGAACCATCCAATATTTCAGAAACGTTCAATACTTCAAGTTAGAATCCATCACAGAACTAAGTGGCTCCTTCTTGCCCATTAGTAAGTAGTAAGATTTAGTCAAAGGTGGAATAAGATCCCGAGGGACCAACAAAACCTCCAGTAGATACTTTTTAAACATCTCAACCGCGGAGATACCAATTGTTTTTGAAAAATTCAGCACCCACAAGCTTAAGTCTCAGTACTGTGTTGTCCTTCACAAGAGTCAATTTGTGTCAGAAATGGTAGCTAACTGGTGATCATGTTCTTCAAATTTCAGTTTTAAGTTATCAACAGCACTTACTAAGGCAGCATGCTTCTCTGCGAGAGTACCACTATATTTGAAAAAATCCTCAAAGCCAAAACAGCCAAAACCATATAACCCAAGACTCTAAACAAGGCAGACCAAAAAAACAAAAGAAAAAACAAAAAAACAAAAAATAAAAACACAAAGTGAGACAGAAATCACTGGTGGGGTGAGCATCACAGAGGAAAAAAGACCTCAGTAACCCTCCAACACTGGCAGCGGAGGAAGTGAGTCTAACATCAGGGTGCAAAGCCCAATAAGAATGAAAAGACTCTTATCACATCAAAGGTCAAACAAAAAAACCTCTAAAGATGCAGGAACAACGCACCCACCGGTGTGTTTGAACACAGCAGCAAAGTCACACAGCATAATAAAAATATTAGCAGGTCAGCCAAGCAGCAAAATAGCTATAAAGTTAAAGCTAAAGTCTTTTTATCTGAAGCCAGAGCGCGAAGAATCTCCAAACGAGCCCCGACTTGAGCCCCGACACCAGGTGTTTCACCTTGCAGCTTCCTCAGGGAGCTTCAACATGTGCAGAACTGAAGTTCGAAAGAAGAACACTGACTGCAGACGCCGGGTGTGTAAAGCGAGGAGCTGTGCCAAATCACGGCGTGTCGGCTACACAAAACCCAAAAGTCGCCGACTAGAACTCTGCGAGAGTACAGCATAACAACAACTACTACTACTACTACTGAGCATTTATAAAGTGCTACCAGACGCACGCAGCGCTGTACAGAAAAAAGACAAATAGACAGTCCCTGCCCAAAAGAGCTTACAATCTAAAAAGACAAAACAAAGAAGGCGAAGGACGAGGAAAGAACAAAGGCAAAGGAAGGCTAACAGGAGAAACAAGACAAGGGAACAAGGTGAGAACAAGGGAAAAGAAAAGGAACAGGTGAAAACAAGACAAGGGAAGAGGAGGAGAACAAGTAAGTCATGAACCAAAGGCAGAAGCAAAGAGGTGAGCTTTCAACCTGGATTTGAAGAGGGTCAGAGAAGATGCCTGACGTATAGACAGAGGAAGTCTATTCCAGGCGTAGGGTGCTGAAAGGTGAAAAGAGCGAAGTCTGGAGTTAGCAACAGAGGAGAAAGGCATAGCAAGAAGCAGTTGGCTAGAAGAGCGGAGTTCACGAGGGGGGATATAAGAAGAAATGAGAGAAGAAAGATAGAGGAGCTGCAGAATGAATACATTTATAGGTCAGTAGGAGAAGTTTGAACTGGATGCAGAAACGGATAGGGAGCCAGTGAAGAGACCTGAGGAGAGGAGTGATATGGGCAAAACGAGGTTGGCTGAAGATCAAATGAGTAGCAGAATGCTGAATAGACTGAAGGGGTGAAAGATGACTCAGTGGAAGACCAGCAAGGAGCAGGTTACAGTAATCAAGGTGAGAGGTGATAAGTGAATGGATGAGCGTTTTAGTAGTATGTTCTGAAAGAAAAGGGCAGTTTTTGCCAATATTAAAGAGAAAGAAGTGGCAGGTCTTGGCAATATGTGTAGATAATGAGACCGAAGAGTCAAAAATAAACCCTAAATTGCGAGCTGAGGGAACAGGATAGAGAACAGAGCCATTCAGAGAGACTGAAAAAAGGAGGAAGAGGAAAGGAAATTTTAGCGGAAAAGATGAGAAGTTCGGTCTTGGCCATGTTCAATTTCAAGCGGCGATGGAACATCCAATCAGCAATAGCAGAAAGGCAATTAGAGATCCTGGTCTGGATTGAAGAAGAGAGATCAGGAGTAGAGAGGTAGGTCTGGGAATCATCAGCATAGAGATGGTACTGAAAACCATGGGAGGAGATGAGCGCATCAAGGGACTGGGTGAGAGAGAAGAGGAGCGGACCCAAGACAGAACCCTGAGGTACACCAACAGGGAGCGGAGTAGCAGAGGAGGAGGAACCACCAGAATGCACACTGAATGAGCGATGGGAGAGATTGGAGGAGAACCAGGAAAGAACAGAGTCCCTAATGCCAAGCGAGAAGAAAGTGTCAAGGAGAAGATCATGATCAACAGTGTCAAAAGCAGCAGAGAGGTCAAGAAGAATAAGGACCGAGTAAAGGCCTTTAGATTTTGCCAGGAACAAGTCACTCGAGACTTTGACAAGGGCCATTTCAGTAGAGTGCAAAGGACGAAAGCCAGACTGTAAGGGATCCAAGAGGGCATGAGAGGAAAGGAAGTCAAGGCAGCGGTGGTGAACCTCGCGTTCTAACAGTTTAGAAATAAAGGGAAGGAGGGAGATGGGACGATAATTAGAAGGACATGAGGGATCAAGTGAGGGTTTCTTAAGGAGAGGTGTGACCACAGCATGCTTGACATCAACAGGGACAATAGCAGTGGAGAGCGAGAGGTTCAGGATATGAGGGGACAAGAGTAACAGAGATGGGTGAGAAGAGACGGGTGGGGATACGATCAGAGGAGCAGGTGGTAAGTTTGGAGGATGAGAGAAGGTGAGCAGTTTCCTCCTCAGAAATCAAAGGAAGAGAGGGTAGGATGGGAAGAGGGGGGAAGTGGAAGAGAGAAAGGGGAGGAGGGGAATTAGTGGGGAATTGGAGGATGATCTTGTGGATTTTATCATGGAAATAATCAGCCAGGGTTTGGGCAGGAAGGGAGGGAGGGACTAGAGGTGGAGGCACTTTAAGGAGAGAGTTAAGAGCAGTGAAGAGATGGCGAGGATCAGAGGCAAGAGAATTAGTAAGGTGGACATAAGTCTTGCTTGGCAATAGCTAAGGCAGACTGGAAGGAGAAAAGCATAAATTTGAAATGAAGGAAATCTTCAGAGGAGCGGGATTTGAACCAGGCACATTCAGCAGAGCGGGCACAGGAGCAAAGATAGCGAATGGAGGGTGAGAGCCAAGGCTGAGGTACAGAACGTCTCACAGGACGAGGGGTGGGTGGAGCGAGAACATCCAGAGCCGAGGAGAGAGCAGCATTATAGGACAATACAGCCTCATCAACAGACCTGGATGACAAAGTAGAAGAGAGAGATGGAGAAATGCTGGAAGAGAGAGCCAGGGGATCAATGGCAAGAAGGTTCCTAAATAGGGTGGAAGAGAGAGGACGAGGCTGAGGCAGAAGGAGGTGAAGATTAAAGCTAAGAAGGTGATGATCAGATAAATGAAGAACTGAGCTATGAAAGTTAGAGGGTGAGGAGCAAGAGAAAAATATCAGATCAAGACAATGGCCATGCTGGTGAGTGGTGGTAGTGGAACAGAGATGAAGGCCAAATGGGGAGGTAAGGGAGAGGAGCTTTACAGTTAGAGGATCAGAGGGGTTATCAACATGGATGTTAAAATCTCCAAGAATAAGAGTAGGGGTTAAAGACTCTCCAAGAATAAGAGTGGGGTTAAAGAAGAGGGAGAGCCAAGAATCAAAGTCAGAGAGAAAAAAGGAAGCAGCCAAGTCAGGAGGTCAATAGATAACAGCAACCCGGAGAGGAAGAGGTGCAAAGAGGCGGATGGAGTGGACCTCAAAAGAGAGGAAAGAATGAGACTGAGGCAGGAGGAGTGGCTAGAATTGACAAGAGGGGGAGAGAAGAAGGCCGACACCACCACCACGGCCAGTGGGACGAGGCGTATGGGAAAACTGATAGCCACCATAGCAGAGGGCAGCAATAGATGCTGTATCGTCGGGGAGGAGCCAGGTCTCGGTAAGAGCAAGAAGATGAAGAGCGTTGGAGATAAAGAGATCATGTGTGAAAGTAAGTTTATTAGAAACAGAATGTGCATTCCACAGGGCACAAGAAAAAGGGAGAGAGGAGAGGGAAAGTAGAGGGATATAGATAAGGTTAGACAGAGTCCGTGAGTTGCTCTTAACAGAATAAGGCGGAGTTTTAAGAAGTCCAGGGTTGTGGAAGATAACACCAGGAGAGGGAGGGAGAGAGGGGAGGGGATATGGATAAGATTAGACAATTTACGCAGGATATCCAGGATATCCAGGAATATAGAAATTGAAGTGGGAAAAACAGATCTCAGAAGTTTGTCTATATAAAGTGTCTAGCAAATTTGTAATGGCCTCCCAAATAATCTCCAAAATTACCTTCTTGGGCCGCAGGAGAGACCAGGAAATTGGGGTCAAAGATACAGCTGGGAAAACTCCACATTCCACATTATCCCACATTCACCAATGCCAGGGCCCGCTGGCCTGTGCTGTTCCTGTTGCCGGCACTCCTGAGATATCTCCAGTAAAACCAGGAGCTCTTTCCCACCCCTGAGCCACTGAATCCCCTCAAATTGGGCCCAGTATGATGCCGACCTCCGACGGAGCGGGCTGATTGTTTTATCTTAAATGTACATTGATGGTTTTGTTTTTTGTCTGTGTATTATTTTGTAGCTGTTTTGATGTACTCTGCTTAGGCCAGCTATTAGATGTTGGCATTTAAAGAATGAATGAATGAATGAAATCTATACTTTAAAATTCTGATGCCTGGTAAAGGTCTGGTAGCACCATGGCTGGTGACAGATAATGCAATTCCTCTGTATCCTAAACTATAACAGAATAAGGTTTCACAACAGCTCAAAGCACAAGTCAGACTTCCACCAATGGTACTGACAAGATTATCCCACTTTAATAATTGATAGGCTATAATCAGATATATCTGCTCTAGTAATAATGCAGCAATGTTGCAGAAATTGTGGAGGGGTGGCAAACATGTCCTGGGCACTAGCTGGAATCTGCCCTGTAGCTGGTATTGATTGTTGACTATTCTATATTTGCACTGAATTCGTACAAGGCCGGGTTAAGAAAGCGAGAACAGAATTCCTGCCTTCTGATTGATTAGATTACATCAAATCCTTGCATTAACCCAAGATTCAATAAAATTGAAAAACATAGAAACATAGAAATATGACGACAGAAAAAGACCACATGGCCTATCTAGTCTGTCCTTCCATAACAACTACAACAGTCCACTTTTTGCCTTTAGAGATCCTCTGTGTTGGTCCCATGCTTTCTTGAATTCAGTTACTGTCCTCATCTCTACCACCTCCACTGGGAGACTATTCCACGGATCCACTACTCTTTCCGTAAAGAAATATTTCTGCATATCACTCCTGAATCTATCTCCCTTCACCCTCATCCCATGTCCCCTCGTAGCAGAACTTGCTTTCAATTGAAAGAGGCTCTCTCCCTGAACATTTATGCCACGGAGGTATTTAAACATCTCAATCATATCACCTCTATCCCGCCTTTCCTCTAAGGTGTACATATTAAGATCCTTAAGTCTGTCCTCATATGCTTTATAATGAAGCCCATTAATCATTTTGGTAGCAACCCTCTGCACCGACTCCATCCTGTTCACATCCTTTTGAAGGTGCGGTCTCCAGAATTGCACACCATACTCCAAATGAGGTCGCACCAAAGACTTATACAGAGGCATTATCACCTCCTTTTTTCTGCTAGCCATTCCTCTCCGTATGCACCCAAGCATCCTTCTAGCTTTTGCTGTCGCCTTTTCCACCTGTTTAGCTACTTTAAGATCATCAGACACAACCACGCCTAGGTCCCGCTCTTCTTTAGTGGACAAAAGTACTTCACCTCCTATACTGTATTGCTCCCTTGGATTGCTGCAGCCCAAATGCATGACCTTACATTTTTTAACATTAAATCCCAGCTGCCAGATTCTAGACCATTCTTCAAGCTTAGCTAGATCCCTCCTCATGTTATCTACCCCTTCCTGGGTGTCTACTCTATTGCAGATTTTGGTATCATCCGCAAAGAGGCAAACCTTACCCGACAGCCCTTCCGCTATATCACTAACAAAGATGTTAAAAAGAATCGGACCAAGGACAGATCCCTGGGGCACACCACTGGTAACATCCTTCTCCTCAGAGTGAGCTCCATTTACTTGTACTCTTTGTCGCCTCCCACCCAACCAATTTCTAACCCAAGCAGTAACTTTAGGGTCCATCCCTAGGGTGCTCAGTTTGTTTATAAGTCGCCTGTGAGGAACAGTGTCAAAGGCTTTACGGAAATCTAAATACACCACATCTAGAGCTCTCCCTCGGTCCAACTCCCTGGTCACCCAGTCAAAAAAATCAATCAGATTTGTCTGACAAGACCTGCCTCTGGTGAATCCATGCTGCCTCGGATCCTGTAATCCGCTGGACTCCAGAAACCTCACTATTTTCTCTTTCAGCAGCGTTTCCAATAATTTACTCACCACCGAAGTTAAACTAACCGGCCTGTAGTTTTCAACCACATCCTTACTTCCGCTTTTGTGTAAAGGCACCACATGAGCCTCTCTCCAGTCCTTTGGCACCACTCCTGACTCCAACGAGGCATTGAAAAGGTCAGTCAGTGGAGCTGCTAGAACGTCCCCAAGTTCCCTCAGTATTCTAGGGTGTATCCCATCCGGTCCCATCGCTTTGTCTACTTTAAGTTGAGCTAGTTTCTCACGAACACAGTCTTCTGAAAATAGTTCAAGATGTCCCTCGCTTCTGTTCTTATTTGTGGGTGTTTTCTGAGGTCCTGCTCCTGGTTCTTCATCTGTGAACACAGAACAAAAATATTTGTTAAGCAATTCCGCTTTATCCTTATCAGCTTCTACACATTCCCCCCCTGCACCCTTGAGTCTGACAATACCACTTTTGCTCTTCCTCTTCTCACTAATATATCTGAAAAATGTCTTATCCCCCCATTTTATTGCATTGGCTATTTCCACCTCCTTTTGTTTCTTTGCCTTCTTGACTACTTTGCTAGCTTCTCTAAGTTTTTCCAAATACAGATGCCTGTCTTCTGCTCTCTGTGATCTCTTGTATTTCATGAAGGCCTCCCTCTTTTTCTTCACTTTTTCAGCTACTTCCTTCGAAAACCATAGCGGTCTCCTGTTCCTTTTGCCTTTATTTACCATTTTAACAAAAAGGTTGGTTGCCCTTAAAATACCCCCTTTCAGTTTTGCCCACTGTTTTTCTACATCCCCCAGCTGTTCCCATCCCACTAACGACTCCCTGAGGTATTGGCCCATCTTCGCAAAGTTAGTCTTCCTAAAGTCTAAGATCCTCACCTTGGAATGGATTCTAACAGCCCTAGTCCTAATACTGAACCACACCATCTGGTGATCACTGGATGCAAAATGATCTCCCACTACAACATCAGAAACACTTTCACCATTGGTAAGCACCAAGTCCAGTATGGCCCCAGGTAGGGGAAAAAAAACAAACTAGGGATAGCAATTTTAGAAAAAAAATGTTGTTTGAACTCAACCCTCCCGAATAGGCAGTTAGGTAGTGTAATTTAATGCCAAAGAAAGTGCCATAATGTAAGTTGAGGTGCCAAGAAAACAGGAAGAATTAATCATGAGACAATAAAACTTGGCATACCAGAAAGGTACAGTTTGGTAACTTTAGAAAACGTTCAACCCTAAGTTCTAAGACAGACAGAATATTTATTTCTGTAATATGGCGCTGCCATCGAAACACTGTTTTGTTCCTTTCAGACTAATGTTCTGTGTTCGCTTTTGCATTAGTTTTAAAATAACAGGAATGTCAGCAGATCAGTGGCTAAACTACCCTTTCTCAAGATGGTTTAAGTACTTATCAAGTAACCCAAGAGAAGCTTATGCAAAGATCACCCTCGTCTGCTGAAGGAAGGGGAAAAAAACAATGACATTCTGTCCTGGACCTCAGCATAACCTAAGGTTTCCACTTCCACCATGACTTAGTGCAATTAATAAACATCAAAATAATCCAATCAACATTTTGTTGCTCAATACAATCTGCAACTTACTTCAAGGAACATCATAAAATTAGCAATAGATAGCAACAAACAACCGTGATACATAATAAAATCATCAAAATACAGCAGAGAGAGAGAAATAAAATACTAGAATGTACTAGACCATTCTAAACGGTACCCAGTCTTAGTTTAACGTGATAAACTGTGATAAATGGCTAATATCGATTATATCTTATTGTAAATAGTTACAACACAATTTTTCCAACAGCTTATTGTAAATAGTTCCAACAGTTTTAATGTAAGTAAATTGAGTATCCAAAATTAATGTAAATAGTTTTAATGTAAGCAGATTGAGTACATGTTTGTACAATACATATTGTAAACCCTACAGTTTAATGTAAATAGTCCCAACAGTTATAATGTAAATGAATTGAGCACTTGTTTGTACAATTCATATTGTTGTTCCTTGTAAACCGTATTTGATACTTGGGAAAACACGGAATATAAATGTATATTAAATAAATAAAAGCTTTCCTAAAAAAGTCTTGTCTTTAAAACCTTCTTAAAATTCAAAAAGTCTTTACCGAGACACCTCCTGAAGGTAGCACATTCCACAAACGAGAAGCAAGTGCCTTTCTCCTCATCCCATCAAGTTTAGCTCCAGATAAGGCTGGTATATTCAAGAAAGCTCCTTGAAAAGACTGCAGTGGATGCATCAGGCTATAAGTATTCAGTCTTTCTAGTAAATATAACAGCCATCCCATGCATGACTTTAAAAATGAATGACCTGATGTTAAACTGTATCCCAGAAGATATGGGGAACTAGTGATGTCTTAAAAATGATGAAATGTGATCTCCAAACTTAACATTAGTGAGAGTACTTAGTGCTGTTTTGTACATGCTACAGTTTTCTAAGATGCTTTTGCAGCAACCTACATATGCAGTGTAATGTTGTCAACACATGCTTAGTTGCCATCAAATCTGTTTAAACCTTTTTTTTTTAGAGATAATGGGCATAACCAGTTCAGCTTCCCAAATGACATTTGTGGCATTCATTGGATAGGCTCTGCTAGGCCTAGACAACCACTGAATATTGTGACCTATAGTCCTGGGATTTCTTTTTTAGCCCAGCAGTTTACCACAGTTCCCAGTCCTATTGAAACAAGTCTATACTGGGTTACATTACTATAAGTCTTCACACATGGCATTCACAACTGCCTAGGGATTTTTTTGTGGTGTTTATATCCCCTCTCCAAATTTTGCTCAACCATTACAGTGGCAGTCCTTAGCCAAGGGCCACAAACCGAAGGTGGGGGAGTATTCCTTAGGAACCCAGCTGGTAGGGGTCCCAGATCTGGTCACTAGATGCCATTAATGTCTCCATAGGGGCTGAGAATGCTGCCATTGCGGCATCTTCCAGCCTAGAAGAATCAAATGCAGGTTCTCGATATGGCATTGCACTATATTTATTACCGAGTCAAGGGCATGCCCTCAGTCCTGCTTCTCTAAATAAATTTGAATTATAAGTCCAAGGAAGTCATAAGGCTCAGCTGACCCTCATGATGGATAATCTCAAAGTTTCATTAAGGAGCCCTAACTTTAAACAGTATTTATTTATTTATTTTATTTTATTTAACATCTCTTATATACTGCGCTCTTTGTCATCAGTGTGGTTTACATTGAACAATATAACACTTGGTCAGTTAAATTAGACCGTCGTCTACATAGAACAGGGATTTAACATGGATGTAACTTGGGTGAAACTATTTTAATAGTAGAGTTTAATATATTTTACAGTCAAAAGTGTCAAGACCTACAACAGTCATATGTTAAAACCTGCAAACAACTATAATGCCATTAGATGGCACTTTTCTGTTTAAGAGGCTCAAGTACAAGGAGAAATCATTTTCCACTAATTGGCCATCCTCGCTATTGTGTGTTAGTTGCTTTCTGTTCAACTCTCTAGTATAGGGTTTTTCATCTTGCTACAACTTAAGGACAAGATGCAGCAGGATTCTGAAATAGAACTTATCAAAATTATGAGGTTCCAATTTATATACCAATGGGTAGAAGTGTAACTTAGAAAATGTGTCGGAACCTCTTTCAAAAAGGGGAAGAAGCAGCTTACCTCCTCGCTGTAGAGGGTCCTTTTACTTATTTTATTAATAATCTTAAATTTATCTTATATTGACTTATCTCATAAAAGAGCCAAACATCCTAAAGTCCTGCACTTCCCAAACAACGATGTGACACGTTTTGGACCCTTCAATTCAGGTCCTGCTTCAGGTTCGTAGGGTTCCGTCAGAAATTGCTTCATGTATGCCAAGAGACTAAATCAAACCCAAAGGCATTTAAAGAATAGCGTCTGATGTTATGCTTATGTATGGAACTCCTGTGACCAATAGCCATTAAGGATAATTCTACCAAAAGGAACCCTATGAACCTGAAGCAGGACCTGAATTGAAGGGTCCCTTTTTGAAAGAGGCTCTGACACATTTTCTAAGTTATACTTCTACCCGATGGTATATAAATTGGAACCTCATAATTTTGATGATTGATAGGTTTGGTTACCAATTTGTCTTGGGGCTACTATAATAGCATCTTGTACTTAAACATGTTGGAACAAGCTAATTCAATAAGAAATCAAAATTCATTTTTGATCTTAAACCTCCCTTTGGTCTCCTCTGCCTTGCCAGGGAAGGATCATCGTTAAGTGAGAGGGAACATTCACATAAGAGATTGCAACATCTATACTGTGAGGTGAGAAGAAAAGAGGACCCCAGAAAAACTTCGTGAAAGTCAAAAAAAAAATCTCAAAAGGGACCCTTCTATGACCAAAGGCATTTCTATAGTGAAAGGACATCCAGGGATTCATCATAGCAGAAGGTCATTCAGGAGACATCTTCTTCCCATTGCCGACTATCCTCCAGTTCTCTAGGAGACTCTTTAACAAAAGGTTTCCAAGAGGTCTTCCATAACTGAAAAAACCAGAAAATACCTTTTCCCCAAAAAATTAAGTTTTCCAGTCAATTGGAAGAGCTATGAATTCTGTGTAGCTTGTGGAGCAATACATTTCACCGCGTGTCTTAGATATAGCCAGGAATTCATCTTAAGGATTCTTCCATATGTCCATGGAAGTAATGTCAACAGTATTCTAGGCAATAAGACAAAACTTAGTTAAATATTTCTTTGGCAATCTAGAAATACATTATACATTTCTTTTTCAAGGAATCGTTTTTATTTTTAGTTCCAATTAGGCTGTCAGACACTAAGAAACTAGCCGCAAATGATTTCTTTTTAATTTAAATTAAATAGCACTTTAATCAGAGCAGTGATGAAATGGAAATTGCCAAAATATAGGGATAAAAACACATACATACATAAATTATTACTCCAAGGAGAAAAAAAGTGACTGACAGCAATTTATAATATAATTGCCAAACGTTTAGTCTGTTATGACATATACAGTAAACCAGAGCTGTGTTCTGTGGACAAACCAATTGCAGAGGTCTGAATGTTGGTACAACAGAGGAAAACCATTTTGCGAGCATGCTTATCTCAAAATGTATAGGCTAGAGAGGAGAGGAGGTATACAACCTCCATATACAACTCTGTTAGTTAAAGTTCAAGGTGACTTAGCCAAGTAGAGGTCAATTACAATTGATCTGGAATCTCAAAGGAACAGAAGTTAAACTGCCAGGTTTGTACCCCCATCACCCCTTCCCCACTAAAATAAATAAATAAATATATATTAATATATATAGATATAGATATATTAATATAGATATAGATATATTAAAATATATATATATATATATAATAAATCCCTCTATGCTGTCCAAAGCCATATTAAAGTTTTTCTCTAGCTTTTCACCATCATGTAGCTCATATTGTCTCTGAAAAATCCGGTCAGAGATGCCTTCACACCCAAATGAATGTGGTAATGAGAAAATGAACACCAGTGTTTCTACATTGTAATTAGTCTTCAGTCCTAGTAAACAAACTGGTGTGCCTTTGGAAAGTCCTTGGTATGCCTTGGTGGTGAAAACCAGAGGGATGGCTCTATAGGCTCTCATAAGGCTCTTGCTCCATCTTTATTGAAAGTGCCCCAGAAACTAGGAATAACTAGTAAGGTGATCAAATTTGCAGATGACACAAAATTATTCAAAGTTGTTGAAACGCAAAAGAGGATGGTGAAAAATTGCAAGAGGACCTTGATAAATTGCAAGACTGGACGTTTAAATAGCAGATAAAATTTAATGTGGACAAGTGCAAAGTTATGCACCAAGGAAAGAATAACTCAAACTATGGCTATATGGTACAAGGTTCCACATTAGGAACCACCACCCAGGAAAAAGAGTTAAGTGTCATCATGGATAATATGTTGAAACACTCTGCGCAGTGTGCAGCAGCCAAGAAAGCAAATAGAATGATAGGAATCATAAGGAAAGGAATGGAGAATAAAACCAAAGATATTGTAATGTGTCTGTATCATTCCATGGAGTGACTGCACCTTGAATATTGTGTGCAATTCTGGTCACCATATCTTAAAAAGGATATAGCGGAATTAGAAAAGGTACAGAGAAGAGCCACCAAAATGATAAAGGGGATGGAAGGATACCCCTATGAGGATAGGCTTTAAAGATTAGGGCTTTTCAATTTGCAAAAGAGATGGCTGAGGGAAGATATAATAGAGGTCTATAAATTAATGAATGGAATGGAACAAGTAGATCGGTTGTTTACGCCATCAAAAAGTAGAAAGGCTAGGGGACACACAATGAAGCTATAACGTAACCCATTTTAAACTAATAAGAGAAAATATTTTTTCAATCGATGCGTAATCAAATTCTGGGATTTGTTACTGGAGGATGTAGTAAAAGCTGTTAATATAGCTGGATAGATGCTCAGTTATATGAACCTTGAAAGTTCCTTTATGTTATGTACCCTCGGATCTCGTCATTTTATGTAGTTCCTAAAATACATAAGACTTTAGTTAATCCCCCTGGTCGTCCTATTGGGACAGGAATTGGTTTGTGCCTTGAGCCCCTTTCACAATATATGGATTCTTTTTTGAATCCTTTTGGTGAAGCAGGCGCAGTCATATTAGGGATTCTGTGGATTTGTTGTCTTTTTTTGGACTCTTGGTAGCGTCAGGGTGGACCATATATTTAGTTCACTATGGACATTTCAGCTTTATACAGTAATGTCCCTCAAATAGAGGCAGTGGAAATCTCTATGCAGTATTTAACATCTTTACATTGTTTGGATGCTCAAATGGGTTTTTTTTTTCGTAAATTGTTAGAATTAATTTTGAGAAGGAATTATTGTGAATTTCATGGTTCTTTTTACCATCAAATTGAGGAGGTTTCAATGGGGGCTACGGTGACCCCGTCTGTTGCGGGTTTATATGTACGTAACTTTGAAGAATGGGTAATCTATGTTTCTTGATTTTGGAAATTTATAGTGAAATGGGTTTGTTATATTGATATTCAAACAAGCACACCAACCTTCCTTATCTCCACCGTTCCCCACTAATAAAGTAATAGAAATAATTACCAATTTAACACAGGCTAACAGGCCTCAGAGAAATCTTCCCCTTCATTTGGCGAATCGAGTCACCATAGGGTTAGATGGTACATTCCACATCATGGGCCAAAAGCCTTACACTTTTTATTATTTCAATTAAATTACCAAAATTATTATAAGTAGTCAATTCAAACTTGATTAAAAGAGAAATTACTAATATCACCTAAAAGTACTTTTTTGGGATTTCAAAGTAATTCATTATACTCAATAACACATCTGAGGAGTGTGCATGGAATACCCAGTGCGGGTGCTTACAGGCCTCAACAAGAGGCTTCATAACCTAAAAAAGACATAAAAAATCTTTCAGATTGAATTGTAACAACATTGTAAATGTAACTATCATACTCAACTTAAGGTTCTGCTGAAATCTCCCACACACGCTCGCTGTCGGCAAGACCACACACGCTCTCAGTTCTTCAATACCAAATCTAACAGCCTCAATTGGAGAAGCAGAGTTAATGCCGAGAAAATTCTTAATAGTCCAACAAAAGCTTCTGTTTCGCCTGACCGGCTTCTTCAGGGACAATAGACTCGGACATATTAGCTACAACTCCACAGCTCAAAGAAAGCTCATACGGACAACAAGTGTCTCCGACCTTAGAACGGCCATTTCTGACATCACATTTTAAAGATCAGCCCCTGTCCTCCAATACGCTGTCAAAAAATGATGTCATTTCCTACTAAAACTAACCTACCTTGAACAAGAGGAATGCACGCCCCGAACTCCAAAGTAGCTAATCAAAAGAATAATGTCCAATCTATTTTATCATTGAGTCCATGTGGAGCAAAAGTATGCAGATTATAAATCCACCGTTGTTCTTGCTGCAATAGCAACTTCCCTCGATCTCCTCCCCGAATATTAACAGGGATACAATCTAACACCGTACATTTGAAGTCAGTAATAGTATGAGCACATGAAATACAGTGTTGAATAAAAGGTGTTTCTAGCTTCGCCTTCAAAATACTATATTTGTGCTCAGTCAACCGTGTACGGAGGGGGCGAGTTGTTTTGCCAATATACAGCTTAAAACACGTGCACCACAGAGCATAAACCACGAAAGATGAATTGCAATTAGTGTTAACTAGCAGAAAATAAGACTTGGAAGAAAATACTGCAGGCAAAATAGGGTCCATGATGGCACAGAATATGCAGCGATTGCAACAGGTATGTACAGTAGGAGATGACGGACGGGGTCGAGGAACCGCAGGACATAGATAATCTCTTAAGTTCTTATCACGCTTATAAGCCACACGTATTTTATGAGTAGAAAGTGTAGAATGAGTAGAGAACAAACGCCAACGTCGATGTATACAGGAAGTCAACCGGCTTGACAAACTTGAATGAGGCAGAACACAAGTAATGCACATAGATTCATTTGTAACTGATTGTTGCATAGGGATAGATACAGCCGGTACACTCTTAATCACTGGAGATAGTAACCATTCACGGTGGTTAAATCTTGCTCTCTTGTAGGCTTTCTTTAAAAGGGAAGTTGGATAGCCTCTTTGTTTAAACTTCCGCATCATTATTGTAGCTTGAGATTCAAACTCCCTATGGGAGGAACAAATACGCCAACAGCGTAATAGTTGGGAATAAGGCAGGCTGTTTCTTAAATGCTCTGGGTGATAACTAGAGTAATGAAGCAGAGTATTTCTGTCAGTGGGTTTAGCATATAGCGTAGTATGAAAGTAGCCATCACATTTCATAATTTTCACATCCAAAAAGTGAATCATAAAGGACTGAATATTAATATCAAACTTAATAGACAGATTACAAAGATTTAAATAGTTGAAAAATTCAAGCAAGAAATCTTTAGAACCACTCCATAATAAAAAAATGTCGTCTATATCTGTACCAACCTAAAATACAGGGCATAAAGGCAGACGGATAAATCCATTGATCTTCAAATGCACTCATAAAAAGATTTGCAAGTGATGGTGCAAATGTAGCCCCCATTGCGGTACCGGAGATCTGCTGGAAAAATTCTTGCTGGTAGATGAAATAATTACGTTTCAAGGCTATTTCGGCCAAAGCCATGAGAAATGCCGTAGGTACTTTGTGAGGCTGTTCACGAGCGTCCCACACATTATTCAAAACATATAAAGCTTCACTCTGAGGAATAGATGTATAAAGTGCAGAAACATCTAAAGTTGCCAGCCAAGTCACTTTATCAACCTGCTGAAAATTTTCCAAAATATTCAAAAAATATGTAGTGTCTTTAACATAAGATGATATAAGAGGCACCTCATCTCGTAAGAATACATCTAGATATTTACCAACCCTCTCAAGCAGCGAATCGTTGCTTGAGAGGGTTGGTAAATATCTAGATGTATTCTTACGATTCGCTGCTTGAGAGGGTTGGTCATCTCCTACTGTACATACCTGTTGCAATCGCTGCATATTCTGTGCCATCATGGACCCTATTTTGCCTGCAGTATTTTCTTCCAAGTCTTATTTTCTGCGAGTTAACACTAATTGCAATTCATCTTTCGTGGTTTATGCTCTGTGGTGCACGTGTTTTAAGCTGTATATTGGCAAAACAACTCGCCCCATCCGTACACGGTTGACTGAGCACAAATATAGTATTTTGAAGGCGAAGCTAGAAACACCTTTTATTCAACACTGTATTTCATGTGCTCATACTATTACTGACTTCAAATGTACGGTGTTAGATTGTATCCCTGTTAATATTCGGGGAGGAGATCGAGGGAAGTTGCTATTGCAGCAAGAACAACGGTGGATTTTTAATCTGCATACACTTGCTCCACATGGACTCAATGATAAAATAGATTGGACATTATTCTTTTGATTAGCTACTTTGGAGTTCGGGGCGTGCATTCCTCTTGTTCAAGGTAGGTTAGTTTTAGTAGGAAATGACATCATTTTTTGACAGCGTATTGGAGGACAGGGGCTGATCTTTAAAATGTGATGTCAGAAATGGCCGTTCTAAGGTCGGAGGCACTTGTTGTCCGTATGAGCTTTCTTTGAGCTGTGGAGTTGTAGCTAATATGTCCGAGTCTATTGTCCCTGAAGAAGCCGGTCAGGCGAAACAGAAGCTTTTGTTGGACTATTAAGAATTTTCTCGGCATTAACTCTGCTTCTCCAATTGAGGCTGTTAGATTTGGTATTGAAGAAGAACTGAGAGCGTGTGTGGTCTTGCCGACAGCGAGCGTGTGTGGGAGATTTCAGCAGAACCTTAAGTTGAGTATGATAGTTACATTTACAATGTTGTTACAACTCAATCTGAAAGATTTTTTTATGTCTTTTTTAGGTTATGAAGCCTCTTGTTGAGGCCTGTAAGCACCCGCACTGGGTATTCCATGCACACTCCTCAGATGTGTGATTGAGTATAATGAATTACTTTGAAATCCCAAAAAAGTACTTTTAGGTGATATTAGTAATTTCTCTTTTAATCAGGTTTGAATTGACTACTTATAATAATTTTGGTAATTTAATTGAAATAATAAAAAGTGTAAGGCTTTTGGCCCATGATGTGGAATGTACCATCTAACCCTATGGTGACTCGATTCGCCAAATGAAGGGGAAGATTTCTCTGAGGCCTGTTAGCCTGTGTTAAATTGGTAATTTTTTCTTTTACTTTATTAGTGGGGAACGGTGGAGATAAGGAAGGTTGGTGTGCTTGTTTGAATATTGTATTTCCCTTCCTTGCAGTTGTTTTTTGGTTTGTTATATTGATGCCTTTTTTTTCTTTGGCAAGGGCATGAACATGAATTACATGAATTTTTACAATGGATTAATACACAGGATGGTCCTCTTCAATTTACTCCAGAAATGTCAAGGGAGGAGGTTAATTTTTTGGACATTAAGATTACTTTGAGTGGTTTTGGTTTTTCTACTATATACACTAAACCTACAGATCAAAATAGTTTTTGTTAGCTTATGGGAGCTTTCACCCAGGGCATATCCTGGATAATATTCCTATGGGCCAGTTTCTGCACCTTCGTAAGTTATGTTCATCGCAGCAAGATTGCGCTTAGCAAGCACAGGATATGTCTGAGGTTTCAAAATCACGACTATCCAAACTGGGTGGTAGGCTGAGCAAAAAAACAGGCATTCAGTGTTCATCGTGATTGGTTGTTTTTGGCTGAGGAGAGATATGATAGGTCTATAAATTAATGAATGGAGTGGAACGGGTAAACCTAGATTGATTGTCATCAGAATATAGAAAGACTAGGGGACATGCAATGAAGCTACAGGGTAACCTATTTAAGACAAATAAGAGAAAATATTTTTTCACTCAACGTGTAATCAAACTCTGGAATTTTGTTACCAGAGGATGTAGTAAAAGCTGTTAGTATAGCTGGGTTTAAAAAAGGTTTGGGCAAGTTCCTGGAGGAAAGGTCCATAAACCATTATTAAGTGACCTGGGATATCGCTGCTTGACCCAATACAAGCATTGTGGAACCTGTGTCTTTTGGGGAAATTGCTAGGTATGTATGACCTAGATTGGTCACTGCTGGAAACAGGATACTGGCTTGATGGACCTTGGTCTGACCCAGTATGGCATATCTTATGGATACACAGAAGAAGGCAGAATCGTTTTACCTTACTCTACACAGACTCTGTATATCAAGAATTTAATACTGAATCATTGGGATATATTACAGGTACACTCAATTTTTATAGATCCCCTGTGTTCTCTTTATGGAGAGGTAGGAATCTGAAAGATCTTTTGGTACATTCTCAGTGTCGTCAGGTTTCTGTGGGAAAAGAAAGAAGATATAAGTGCAATCGGTGTGTGGTATGTGCAGTCACTATGGAGAAATATTCACACACCCCAATTAAGAGGTTTTCTTATGAATTACATGGCCTTACCACTTGTAATACTAGTGGGGTGGTGTATGTTGTATTTTGTCCTTGTCGGTTATTGTATATTGGACAGACATCGCGTCCTTTCAAGGTTCGTATAATTGAGCATCTATCCGTGATTTGACGAGGAGTAGAATCGGCCCCGTTAGTCTTACATTGGCAAGAGAAGAGTCATACCTTGCAAGATTTTTGTTTTGTGTTAGAGAAGGTTAGTTGGGAGGGAGGTGGTGATTTTCAGTGACTATTATGTCACCAAGAACAACAGTTTATTTTTCGATGGGATACTATGATACCTTATGGGTTAAACACACAGATAGAATGGCATTGGTTGTATTAACTGGGGGAGGGCTTTAAAAGCATTTGGTGGAGAGCGCATGTGCTGGCGTTTTTCCTGCAGTGAAGTGAGTTGTGCTTGGTGAACCTGTTCGGTGAACTTGCTGGTCAGTAAATATTTGTTTATAAGAGGGTTATAATTGTTTATTGCGCCACTGTGGAGATGAAATATGATTTAAATTTGATTCTTTTAGTTCCCTGGTGAAGCCAGCATGGCGAAACCATGGTCCGTGGTCGGGATTTAAAAGTGCAGCTCTTTGAAGTTCTAATGAAGTCCCGAGGAGGGATCCAGAAACATAGTCTTTTGGCTCTCTAAGCGGATTGAGAGTATATTCTTCTTGAAGGACTAAATTTATTGGAATGTGTAATTTTTGAGTTTTTTAACAATAGTGAATAATAGTTTGGAGTTTAGTCCTTGGGAGATTCAGAGGAGCTGCTCTTTGGCGTTGCCAAAAAGCACAGCTGTTTTTGGCAATGAACTTGAGTTTATGAAGCCCGAGTCCCATAGACTGCTTTGAGTGATACATTATATAGCATACGATTTATGAAGAAATCTGTGATTGAGAAAGATTTATCATTGTGCAACAAGAGTGGATCTGCATGATATTATTCTGAGTGAAAGTACAGAGAATTTGTTCCTTGAAGTATTTGGACAATATAATGTATATGAATTTAGAGCAGGAGGACTGTTTTTTTTTCTGTCATGCAAGGTTTTATGATGTGTTAGACTCTTTCAGGCCTTTAAATACTTAAGGGTATGTTTACTAAACCGGGCTAACGGTTAACCCGAGCTATCTGCCACTAGGTCCCATATTATTCAATGGGACCTAGTTGCAGATAGCCCGGGTTAACCGTTAGCCCGGTTTAGTAAACATATCCCTTAGAGTATTAATGGACAAACAAACCTCTTCCAAAGATGGGGAAGCTGTAAAACTAGAGGGCATAACATGAAGCTGCAAGGGGTTAAACTGAAAGGCAATGTCAGGATATTCTTTTTCACTGAAAGGATGGTGGATGCTTGGAATACCCTCCTGATGGAAGTGGTGGGGCAAATACAGTGATAGAATTCAAAATGGCATGGGACAGACACAGTGGATCACTTTTATAGCAACAGGATAAAATCAAAATAAGCATAACTATCTCTTTTATATCTGAACAAATAGGAGTGACCTACATGGAGCGGTGGGTACACCCCTAAACAAAGGCATGGGGAGAGGTGACCTGCACGGAGCGGCAAGTGCACCTACTCTTGCTGCTTTGCTGAGCAGACTAGATGGACCATACTGGTCTTTATCTGCCATCATGTACTATGTTACTATGTTCTATGGCTACGTTATATTTTGGGGAAGATTGTCAATGTAAGTGGGTGTGTGGGTTCTGTTCTTCATTGTTATAGTCATTATGAGTGTTATGGGGTAAATGTGTATTTTGTATTTAGGGTATATTTTGTATTGATATGATAATGGGATTTTAATGTCTATTTGTTTGTATATTAATTGTGATAATGAATATAATAAAGTTTCTGTTGCAAAAAACATAAATTTAATGTTTATTTGAGCTTTAGGGGCTTGTTTACAAAGCCGCGGTAGCGTTTCGCGATCGTTATCGGTTTCAATGGGGCCGCGGCTCCGATAACGATCGCGAATCGCTACCGCGGCTTTGTAAACAAGCCCCTTAGTATATTATTGTTTACAGTGTAGTGTAGGGTAGTGAGATTTAGTAATGTTTTATACATAATGTAAAGTTGTTGGTATAGGTTTTTATATCTCATAATGGTGCAATATTTAATTCACATCTTATAAACAATTGTCCAGAATAAAGTTATACTAAGTGTATGAATTAGAGTGTATTTTCAACCTTTCAAGGTGAATAGGTTACATTGTATATGAGGGTATATTGATTTTTGCAACCAGTTTTGGTGTTTGTTTTTGTTCACTTTTGAGATTTGCAGTTTTGCATTCATTATGCTGCCAGACTGTTAGTTCAGATTTAAGGAAATTTCAAATTTAAAGGGAATGTCTCAGTTTATATTTGTTTAGTAGTCTGATATTTATTTATTTGGTTTCATTTGTATACCGCTTCTTCAAGCGATCAGTAGCGGTTTACCTGACACAGCAAAACAATGGTTACATAGGTTAAGAATAACACTGTTTACATCTTCATTTCAGGGTGTTTATACATTTTGGATTACTTTTCCTGGGATTTATATACAGCTTGAGCTATTTACAGATGCATTTATACAGCTGGAATTGTATACAGCTGTGGTTGTGAAAAAATAGGTTCTAGGTACCCTTGTTCAGTTGAGTTGCAAGGTTCGGTTCATTCTGCATTGTTTGATATGTTATAATATTCTTGGAATAGGTGAGTTTTTAGCTTTTTCCTGAAATCCTGTAGGTCGCTGATAGCTTCACTGCTGCTGAGTTCCGGACTTTTCCAGCTCTAGCACAATCCAATCCAGTATTTGAATTCATGACTGACAGGATTAGTTTCTCATTTTATATCTTCCCTCCTCATCAATAAATCTGGTCATTACAAAATAAATCTGATGTGTAGATATTTATAATGGTTTGATTGGGAGGGGGGCTATGTAAGTGTTTTTTAATTAATCAAATGTCATGTTTTATTTTTGTTTGTTTTATTGTAACATTGTTTTACTAAATTGCATGTATATGTTTAGAAGCCGCCTAGGATTTTAGATGGGTGCCATATACATTTTAACATAAAGTATATACAATTTATGAAAATGATGCCACAGTGAGTCTCAGCACATGACCCTGCATCACCCTCATGCCATCCCTGGGGGAAAGTAAGCAAGAAGGTGCACTGGGAGACAGAGAAAAGCAGAAACCTCAGATTGGGACCTACATGATCGGAGAATAAAATGCTCAGACAACAAAGTTAGAAGAGAATTTTATTTTCAATGTAATGACCAGACTTGGTGTTATCTTTATATTTTATACAGTACATGGAAATGCATCTCTTTCTTTTTCTCTGGTATTGCACTGTATGCAGAATCTGGCTTCTTGGGGCTGCAGTTTAATTTTTATCTACACATGTTTATTTTTAGGTTATGGACACTTATTCTGTGCTTGGTGAGGGTCTGTGTTCTGAGTGTGTGACCAAGACCAGGTGTTCTGTTAACATGGAGTTTATTTGTAGGGATCTGTACTGTAGTAATCTGAATTGTTCAGCTGTCCAAATAGGTGTTTGAATGTTCTTGGGTGCACTGTTGCATTTACAGTGATGCTTTTTTTGGATAGGCTCCTTCTGTGAGTTTTGGAAGTTGGTGCTGGTATGGTTTGGTATGGTAGATTTGCTCTATAGATACTCAGTGACTTTGTTGTAGGGTTTTGTATTAGTTCACAATATGCTTGGTACTGGAGAATGTTTGTGTTTAAGATATTGAGTTCTGTGGGTTAAGGTCCTGGTTCTGCTCTGCACCCACTATTGAGGAAGGGGGTTCTGTGGATACAAAATATATGTTCAAAAAGAAAAAGCAAGACCCGAAACACAGTTTATAACCACAAAATAAAAATAAGTTATAATTTAATTTTATAAACTCTGCAGTGGTTCTCACTTTCCTTTAGTTCCTTGGTGTGAAAACATCTTGCATTTCCTCCATATAATCTAATTGGCCTTTTGGTTTGGTTCAGCACCTGATTGGAGTTTTGAGAAAGCCCTGCCCGCCCCTCCCTCTACGGAGGGAGGGGGGCACCATCTCATCCCTCGCCTCAGGTAGCAGATTGCCTTGAGCCGCCTCTGCTTATCGCTTTCCACTGCAACTGATCCGGTGGCCTTCAAACATGCTCTTGTCACAGCTCTCCTCAAAAAGCCTCCGCCTATCGGCCTCTCTCTCGCCTCCCCTTTGCTTCAAAACAATTTTAGCAATCAGTTCACTGCCACTGTCTTGACTTTCTTTCCTCTCAAGCCCTTCTGGATCCACTGCAGTCTTTCATCCTCTTCATTCCACAGAAACAGCTCTTGCCAAAGTCTCCAGCAACTTGTTCTTCCCCCAAATCCAAGGAATTTTACTCAGTTCTTATCTTTCTTGATATTTCTGCTGCCTTTTACACTGTTGATCACCACCTTCTCCTCGATACCCAGTTCTTGCTTGGATTTAGGGGCTTGGTTCTGTCAGGTCGCCTTCTTATCTCTCCCATCGCAATTTTAGTGTATGTTCTGGTGGATTCTCCTCTACTGCCATCCTGCTTTCAGTTGGTTACCTCAGGGCTCTGCCTTAGGACCTCTCCATTTCTCTCTCTACACTTAGTCCCTTAGTGCACTTATTTGCTCCCATGGTTTTCAGTAACATCTGTATGCTGACGACTCTCAGATCTACCTCTTTGCGCCTGAAATTTCTCCAGGAATGCAGTCCCGGATCTCTGCCTGCTTATCCGAGATTGTTGCCTGAACTGAACATTGCCAAAACTCAACTCCTTATCTTTCCCCCTAAACCTACCTCCCCCCTTCCTCCTTTCTCTGTTTCTGTGGATGACACTGACCTCCTCCCTATTTCCTCAGCTCGCAACCTTGGGGTCTTCTTTCTCTGCACACATCCAATAGATGGCTAAAATCTGCCACTTCTTTCTCTGTAACATCAGCAGAATTTGTCCCTTCCTGACTACTAAGACATTTATCCACTTTTTAGTCACCTCCCATCTTGATTATTGTTACCTGCTTCTCGCTGGCCTCTCTCTGAATTCTCTCTCTTCCCTTCAATCTGTTCAAAACTCAGCTGCACAGTATTGCGATGCTCATGTAACTCCTCTTCTCTAGTCACTTCAGTGGCTCCCTATCAGTTTAAACATCCAGTTCAAACTTCTCCTACTGACCTACAAATGCATTCATTCTGTGGCTCCTCGCTACCTTTCCTCTCTTATCTCACTCCGCACCCCTCCTCGGGAACTCCGCTCCTCTGGCAGATCCCTTTTATCTGTGCCCTTCTCTGCCACTGCCAACTCCAGACTTCGTTCATTCCACCTTGCTGCTCCATATGCCTGGAAGAAACTACCTGAGCCGGTGCATCAGGCTCCTTCTTTAGCCCTATTCAAATCCAGGCTAAAAGCCCACCTCTTTGAAGCTACTTTTGGATCCTGATGCTCCTCCCTCTCTTGTCCACTACTCATGTGTATCTTACCATGTTCTAGTCCCCAGTTTTGCCTTTTTTTTTTGTCTTGGTTGGATTGTAAGCTCTGATGAGCAGGGACTGTGTCTTACATCTATATGTACAGCATTGCGTGTGCCTTATAGCACTATACAAATGATCAGTAATAGTAGTACTAGGGGTATGTCCCCGGCAGCTAACGTTCAAAGGGTTTTCCTAATGTGCATTACACTACATCAGGTCCACTTAATGACTTCTATAGAGGAGCTGTTAGGTGAACCTACATTAAGAGCCGCATTGCCACTGAGCATGCAGCTCTTGCCCTGGCTTATCAGCAATGTGCTCTCTACGCCTACTCTCCATCCATTCTCCGCTGCATCCCACGATTGCCGATTAATGTGCAGTTTAGCTTGTGATGGCAGACACTTTTGTGCATTAGCATTCCTGCCTGCCTGAAGTTGTGGATTAAAATGCCTATCAACCAGCTAATGGGCTTTAGGAAAAGAAGCCTTTGGTTTAGGGCTGATGAATAGTCCCTAAATTTATGTTCAGAATTTCACTTAACATGACAGTCTACAGTTAGAAGTTAAGCTCCTAAATATGGCCCCTATTTTCAGTCAAATATAGGAGCATACATTTTCAAATGAAAATTCAGTTAATTTAGGAGTTTAAAAGATATGCTCCTAAATTTGGGCTTGCCATTCATTAGATTAAATTTATGAGCTGAAAATCAAAACTAAGCTTTCAATCTCTTGTTCCCCATCCAAAATCTGCCCAGTTGCCACCCACTTTGTAGGGTCTTCAATTTGCAAGAGAAATTTTGAGCATAAATTTAGGCATCTCGCCCTAGTAAACTTCCCAGAGGCTGATTTAGGAGACTGACTCTCAACTTTAGGAATGAAAATCCTTTAAATATCAGCCTCTGAGTATATTTAGTCCTCAGTGAGTCGTCATTCATTACAAGGCACAAGAGGTCCTATGCCTTAAACACCAAGCACTTTTGTTACAAGCATAAGTACTCTCTGCAAAATCCTTAGAGACCCCAGAAACTTGTAATGCATCCATCCATAAGGTTTATACATATTTTCTGCAGACGGTGAAAAGTTTAATTATTTCTGCCATATGTAGGCATAAATTAGGAGGAAGCCCCCAGTGACTGGGGCTCTTCCTTGGGTTACCACCTGTCAAATTATCAACAGTGAGCTGTCCAGTTTGCTAACAGAAAGCAAATTTGTCAGGTTTCACAGCAGGAGCCTCTGTTTTCTGAACCTACATATGGTTTTCTGCTTGCTATTTGGAATTACTACAACAGTATTGGAGCATGATTGGTGAGTATGTGCCTGCCGGCATATAAATTATACAGTAATGATCCCTTCATGCCAATTGCAGTTGGATTAGGATTTGAATTGTGAAATTTTCAATCTAAAAGGCTGAAACTCAACATACATGTGAAAGGGCTGAGCTGTTTTGTTTGTTTGTTTTTTTTGAGGGAGGAAGGGAAAAGTGAGATTATTCTATAGGTGAATCAGGGCAAAAAGATAAGATCCTGCTTGGATCAGGGATTTATTTCAAACTTGTTTGATTTTATAATTTAGAAATATCACATTCTTTAAAAAAAATGCTGACATCCCAAATCACTCCATGAGAAGCTCTGCCTTTATAAATCACAGTCACCATGATCCAAAATTTGGCTTACATCTAAATAGTCTGTGCTAACAGGCGTCCTCTCCTAGAGTTGCTCATACCTATTTCTTATTAAAGAATTCAGTCTGGAGTTGATGGGTTATACTTCAGTTAAGAGCTAAAATAATTTCAAATTAGCAAACACCTTTTTTCTGCCTTTATCACCAACCATTATTCTAAGGACATCTTCCATCTGCAAGGTTATGCGCTTCCTCATTCACAGGAGAGCGCTCCTCCCCTATCTGGGAACTGGAATCAAGTCAACTTCCAGCTCCCCCCTCCTACTGTTTGTGAACAGTCTGAAAGCCCCTGCCAGTGCTGCAAGTTGGTTGACCATTCTTCCTGTTCTCCATGCTTTGTTCTGTCACAGTTTGGATTGTGATGGTCTCTGTCCCTATTCCACATGGGCGCATTCATTGTGCAAACTTTGCTGGATTTTCAAAGAAAAAGTAGACATACGCTGTCCAGAAAATGTACTCGGGCATTTATACCTGCTAAATTATGTAGATACTTTATCATGGGAAAAATCAGGGCCGGCCCGTCTATTGAGCAAGAATGTTTTTTGCACAGGGCCCCGCATTTTAGGGGGCCCCGCGCAAAGAACATTCTGCTTTAAAAGTAAATTTAAAAACAAAAAAAAAAAGCTGCCGCTGCCGCCATCCCTGCATCAGCTCTGTCTCCGCAGTCGCACCGGCTTTCAGAGCGCGAAAGGAGAGTTTCTCCCTCGTGGCTCTGTTAAGCCCACAGGGACTGATGGGAAAGTCCCCTGCGGGCTTAACAGAGCCACGAAAGGGAAACTAGTCTCCCTTCGTGCTCTGAAAGCCGGTACGACTGCGGAGATGGAGCTGATGCAGGGAGGGCAGGCTCTGTCGGGCAGGGGGGGGGGCCCGTGGGATATTCGATGCTGCCGTTGCCACTGCAGTGGCAGTGGCAGCAGACAGCTTTTTTTTTTTTTTTTTTTAATTTTCCCTGGGCTGTTAGGGTGGGAGTTAGGATTGGAAATGGGCTGATGAGGTTAGGACTGGAAATGGGCTGATGGGGACTTAGGACTGGTAATGGGTTGGGGGGTTTCTAGGACTGAAAATGGGCTGAGTGGAAGGGAAGGCTTGAACTGCAAATAGCTGATGGGGAGAGGGGCTTGGAATGGAAATGGGTTGTGAGGGGAGGGAGCTAGGACAGGAAATGGGCTGATGGAGGGAGCTAGGATAGGACTGGGAATTGGGTGTTGGGGGGAGCTAAGATTGGAAATGGGCTGTGGTGGGGGCTTGGATTGAAAAGGACTTATGGAGGGGCTAGAACTGGAAGTAGGCTCATAGGGGGCTTGGACTGGAAATGGGCTGAGTGGAGGGGAGCTAGGATTTGACATGGGCTGATGGTGGGGCTAGGAAAGGATTGGAAATGGGCTGAGTGGAGGCTGGTATTGGAAATGAGCTGATGGAGGGACTTGGATAGGACTGGAAATGGATGGGGGAGCTAGGACTGGAAATGGGCTGATGGGGGGGGCTAGGACTGGAAATGGGCTGATGCGGGGACTAGAAGGGAGCGGATACTGGGTGGGGCTGGAACTAGAAGGGAGCTGATGTTTGGGGAGATTAGAATGGGATGGAGCCGGGAGAGTGAAATGGAGAGGGGGAAAAATATTTTGTGTGGGGCGGAAGAAAAATCTACAATTGGCTGGGTATTGGGAGAGTAAGTGGGGATTGAGGATGGAGGGGTAAAATTTGAGTGGATGAAATAGGAATGAGGAAAGAGCAAAAGGAGAAAGATTAGTATGTTAAAGCAGATGTAGAGAGAGAATGGAAAAAAATTAAAAAGAGAAGAAAGGACAAATGGACACCAGACGATGGAGAGTTAGCAGAAGACCCAAAGAAACCAGAAGAAAGTGGCTGGAGCAATTGCAACTGAAAAAAATGCACAAAAGGTAGAAAGATATCTCTTTATTTTGAATTTATTAACTGGAATATGTCAGCTCTGGGAAATGTGCATCATTAACGTCTGCGCTTTGTTTAGTACAAGAGGAAATTAATTTATAGTTTTATTTCTACAGTGGTGTTGTACATTCCAAGTTTGGCTTTTAGGGTTCCCAGTTTAATTGTCTTCCTGTTTCTAAATTGTGATTCCTTGTTTGGTGATGGTCTATGTTCTGCATGTGTAACTGAGCTGAGGTATTCTGTTTATGTAATTCCTATTTGACATTGCCACTTGTTCCCTTTCCCCAATAGGTCATGTATTGTTATTCTCTGAAATGTATTGGTTTAATATTTGCAGTGTTTCCTTTTGATAGGTAGGGTATGGTGCTTTGTGAGTCCTGGTAGTGCTGTTAGGATACGGCGGGTTTGCTATGGGTTCTAAATGGGCAGTGTTTGTAGTAGTTCCTAATGTGCCTGGCAGTTGGCACTGGATTATAGTAATGTAGAAATCTTTTACTCTTTCTTTATCCATGCACTCATTAAGAGGCATGTTTACTAAAAGTTCGTATATGGAAACATTATGCAAATATTTATGCATATGAGGCCCCGCACCGAGTCTCCACACATGGCGCCGCACCCCCCTTGGGCTGCCCCTGGGAAAAATATGCATATATTTTTGAAAATGCAAATATGTGCGTGAAGTTCCAAATAGTGCCCCAAACGATCCTCGGGAATGTCTCCCCCTACAGAGGGTAAAGATACTTTGGAAATAGCTACAGATAATTTTATAAAAGCTCATTTCCATGGGTAAAATTGTCTCCATTATTTCCAGGCATTCTCAGCATCCACCTCCCTTTCGATGAAAAGCATTTCTTGATGTTCCTTCAAGTTTACCTCTTTGAAACTTCTTTTCTTGTGCTCTAGGTTTATATCTTTCCTGTCTTTGGAAAAGGTTTGTTCAGTAACATCTTTCAAGTATTTAAACATCTGTATCATATCTCCTCTCTCCCTCCTTTCCTCTAGGGTATACATATTCAGGCCCAACCAGCAGGCAAACAAGGCAGTCACCCAGGGTAGCAAAGAGCAGGGCATTCAAAGCTAAACAATATTTATTTTAAAACATTTTTATTACCATCATATGCCATAGCACTCAAGTGGGAGCATTCCACGTTAACAAAAACATCCCCACTCCGAACCCTCCCATCTATGACTGAACGACTGCGCTGTCTCTGCCATACTCAGCCTCCTGAACAAGGAAAGGACGACATGTTCAAGAGTGGATGCAGGTCAGTGCAGAGGAAGGAGGAGCCAGCGGCGTTTCTGTGATCCCTATGTGCTGATTTTGTGACCTCCATTTTGCATCACATCCTTACTTTAGGAGCAGGTTTCAGGAAAGGGCAAGGAACGAGAGACATCATTGTGGATGTGAGATGGATCCTTGAAAAGACTAAAGAATACCAAAAGGATATCTATTTGTGCTTTATCGACTATAGCAAGGCTTTTGACTTTGTAAACCATGAGAAACTCTGGGCCACATTAAGAAGAAGGGTATACCAGAACACCTGATCGTACTCTTGCACAATCTGTACATTGATCAAGAAGCAGCAGTTTGAACAGAACAAGGAAAAACAGAATGGTTTAAAATAAGTAAAGGTGTAAGACAAGGCTGCATACTTTCTCCCTACCTGTTTAATTTATATGCAGAACAAATCATCAGAGAAGCAGGATTGTATGCAGACAACAGAGGTGTGAAGATTGGTGGAAGACTCATCAACAACCTTAGTTATGCTGATATCACATTACTGGCTGAAAGTGAAGATGATCTGAAACATTTGCTTCTCACAATCAAAGAACATAGTCTCAAAATGGGCCTGCACCTTAATGTAAAGAAGACAAATATCATGACCACTGGCATAATCAACAGGTTCATCCCTGAAGGAGAAGAAATTGAAATCGTGAACAACTTCAACCTACTTGGATCAACTACACAGGTACACTACCAAAAAACTGCCTCCAGTTTTGCAACTGATTCCTATAGATTTTGGGGTGCTGAATCCAGGAAAAATAGCCAAAATGTTCCATCACGTCACGTTTTCTTGCAAAATTAGATTTCTTACCCATATAAGGAATGTTCACATAATTTCTTTTTAGCCGACTGCAGTTTATTTTCTTGGCCCAAAATAGAGGTTGTAATGGTTAACTAACTAGAAACACTCCCTCATGATATTTTAGAGTGTTTTGTATTCATTTTATACATTAACAGGACAATTGGGAGGCGGGGGGCTAAATCCAGTACTCGCGCTGGCGCATGTTCTTTCCTGTTCGCCTCGCCTCGCCTCGTTCGCTCGCTCAAACACGGTGGTTGCGACATGAACGTTCCTGTCAAATTTCAGTTTCTTGCAAGTTCATTATTACCTTTTGTTTGCTCAGTCATAATCCAGCTTTATTCCGAAGTGGTTCACTACAGTTGTAGTTTGCAGTGCTGTGTATTTGTGATGGCTCACAGAGCCAGAGGTTGCGTCAACTCTCCAGACAGTTTTTGTTTTATTTGTGGTGAATATACCGTGAAAAAGCGGCAGAGGAACATTTCTGCATTTATTTAAAAAGTATATTTCGCCTATTTCGGTTTGAAGTTAGGCGATCAAGACAAACCGTGGGCTCCTCACAAAGTGTGCAAGACATGTGAGGAAGATCTACGCTTATGGATGAAAGGTAAAAAACAAGCATTTCGTTTCGGAATACCTATGATGTGGCGTGAACAAAGAGACCACAGCAGTGACTGCTATTTTTGCTCTTGCATTGTGAAGGGATACAACTTAAAAAATAAGAATGTAATAAGTTACCCCAACCTTCCCTCAGCAATTAGGCCTATGCCTCATAGCAACGAAGTACCTGTGCCTGAACCACCAAAATCTTTGGATCATATTTGTGTGGACGGTTCTGATCATGATGAGACTCATCAGATGGCTTTTCACCATGAGTCCAGTACTTCCGAGTTTGAAACTGAACCAGATCTGAAACCTGAACTTTTCTCTCAAGCTGAATTGAATGATTTAGTCCGGGATTTAGGACTCCCAAAAGATGCTGCCCAACTGCTAGGTTCTCGGCTTAAACAGAAAAATCTATTGTCACCAGGAACAACTTTTTATTGGTACCGCAACCGCGAGACACAATTTTTGAAGTATTTCAGCAAAGAGGAAGATTTGGTATTTTGCAACGATATATACGGAGTGATGGAAAAGTTTAAACTCAAGTATGATCCTGCTGAATGTCGGCTGTTCATTGATTCGTCAAAAGACAGCATAAAAGGTGTTCTTCTTCATAATGGCAACACATTCGCTTCAGTTCCTATTGCTCACTCTGTTATTCTCCAAGAAAAATACGAGAATTTGGCCCTGATTCTTCAGAAGATTTGTTATGATGAGCATAAGTGGATGATTTGTGGAGACTTTAAAATTCTATCCATGCTATTAGGGCAGCAATCCGGTTTCACCAAATATCCCTGCTTCCTTTGCTTGTGGGATAGTCGGGCCCGCGACCTACACTGGGGGAAAAAAGACTGGCCAATTCGGGAGTATTTGAGACCCGGTGAGAAAAATGTTCTTCATGAGAGCTTGGTACCTCGTGATAAAATTCTATTACCACCTCTCCACATTAAGTTGGGTCTCATTAAGCAATTCATCAAGTCCCTTCCAAAAGATGGTGAGTGCTTTCGGTACCTTTGCTCAAAGTTCCCCCGACTTTCTGAAGCAAAGCTAAAGGAAGGAGTGTTTGTTGGCCCTGATATAAGGAAACTCATTTCAGATGGAGCATTCGCTGAAACGATGTCTGAGAAGGAAAAAGAAGCCTGGGATTCCTTCAAGGATGTTGTTCTCAAATTCTTGGGGAACAGGCGGGATGAGAACTATAAGGATATTGTTGCCAGGATGCTCAATGCCTTCAAAGAACAAGGCTGTAACATGAGCCTGAAAGTCCATTTCTTGCACTCCCATGTGAACTACTTTCCCGAAAACTTGGGGGCGTACAGTGAAGAACAAGGTGAAAGGTTTCACCAGGACATCAAGGACGCAGAGAGAAGGTACCAAGGAAGATGGAACACCACTATGATGGCTGATTTCTGCTGGTTGCTGCTGCGGGAAACCCCAGATGAAAAATACGCCAAGCAGCGCACCAAGAGAAGCATTCGGGGGAAGAAGAAACGGGCCCACCAGGAGATTGATTGACCCAAGAATGACTTTAAAATCTAAACTGTGTTGACAAATATCGTGTTTTTACTAAACTTTGAAATAAAAATTTGCTAGTTATTACCACAGTGTCGGATCTCATTTATTAGAATTTTATTTTCACACCATCGGGTGTTTGTCTTCATGTATTGCAATGGTGCAGTTTGCGTTTTCTATTCTTACATACATACCTGTACAACATTTTTTGCACATTTCTTTGCTTTGCTTTGTGTCTAACCTCGCTCTTATATGCTCAATGTTTGTGCACATGTATGTGGCTGTTTTAAGTGCAGACAATTTTGCTACCATCACAGTGTGTTTTGTTGACATTACTCTATTCTTATGTGCTGCCTTGTTACAATTTTCTTTATTCTTATTTGAATAACTACTAAACAATTAGTATAAAGAATTCATCCAAGAAACTTTTATCTCGATCGCACTCAATCTGAAATGTTCACCTCAAACTGCTAACCCAATGTAGCAAAAAATCTGTACGTGATGGAGCAAATTGGTTACCAGATTTGGATTCAGCGCACCAAAAAACGTAAAAATCAATCGAAACATTAGAGGCAGTTTAAAAAAAAATTTTTTTAGTGTACCTGTGCTATCAATAAAGAAGCAACAAGCAGTCAAGAAATCAGATGACGCATTGCTCTTGGCAGAATGGCTACGAAAGACCTAGATAAGATTCCCAAGAGCAGAGATGTCTCTCTCCATACAAAGATTTGACTTCTTCAAGCCATGGTATTTTCAATAACATCATATGGATGTGAAAGCTGGACAGTGAAAAAGATAGACAGGAAGAAAATTGATGATGCCTGTGAATTATGGTGCTGTCGGCGAATATTGTGTATACCATGGACTGCCCGAAGAACAAACCAGTCGGTACTAGAGGAGATCAAACCTAAGCTTTCTTTAGAAGCTCAGATGACAAGACTTCGCATGATGTGTCCAAAGTATGAAAGTCGAAGAGAGATCATTAGAGAAAGACATCATGCTTGGCAAGATAGGTCAGCGCAAAAGAGGAAGGCCAGCAATGAGATGGATTGATACTATAACAGCAGCTACGGGTACTAGTCTGTCAACAATGAGCCGCCTGACTCAACTGAACACAATTTAGAATAGCTATCTAGAGGGTCGCCATGAGTCGACTCCGACTTGACGGCACTTAACAACAACAACAACAATGTAGGCTAAAGCAAAGAAATTTGAGGGATAGCAACAACTAGTTCTTAGACTGCTAGATTCTCTCGCAAGCACAATGGCTCCAAATGAGATAGTTTTGCACATACCATGACAGTAATAAACGCCACTTTTCTTTGTAGGATGATAAAGTTGGCATCCCTTGGCCCTTCTGAAATATACAGAATGCATGATCATCTATTAAGCTTTGTAAGCTGAAGGAAGGGAATATGTCTCTGCACTGCTTGCAGACTTCTTTCAACTCTCATGTCTGCCTTTGCCCAGAAAAAGCTTTTTTTCTTTAATAGAAACCCACAATTTTCTCCCCAAGCCATTCTGCTTGAATTATTTGTTTAATAATGATGATAAAAAATTTACTTCAATGGTGCAGCTGAGGCTTAAGTGAGGTGAAAAATTATTCCCCAATTCATTATATTTTGTGGAAATTACTTTATTGGAAAAATAACTAAATTTATAATCAAAGGATTTTTTTAAGGGGAAACTTAAAAATATTGTTTCATTAGCAGTCTGGCAGTATTAGCTTTGTTGTGGGGCGCGGAGGGGGAGAAGACTTAATTGAAAGCTTAGTAATTGAGACATCTGAAAAATGCTAACCCTTTTACTAACACATTTAATCAAAGCATAAACAGACTCAAAAGATTAAAGTGTTTTAAGAGTCTTGGAAATAAGGAGCTGATATTCTGTATGAATATTATATTTTAATGGTCTACCAAAATGAATGGAGGGACTAAATGCATTTCTTTTAATGTTTTTAAAAGACTTTGATTTACTATTTGTCACTTTTCAATTATAGAATGCCTACAATCTTGACACGCAGATGCAGAACCTTGCACCATTGGGTACTCTACCTTAGACTGTCTTTCAGGTGTATATATATAGTGGAGTGGAGGAGTAGCCTAATGGTTAAGAACACTGGCTTGGGAACCCAGAGGCCAGGGTTCAATTCCCACTAGCACTCCTTGTGGCCTTGGACAAGTCACTTAACCCTCCATTGCCTCAGAAAAATCCAAGTTATCAATGTCCCTGTTTAATGTACATTACCAAGTTTAAGTTTCAATGTAAACCGCTTTGATTGATTGAAACAATAAAGCAGTATATAAAACCTGTTAAATATAGGGTCATATTAGAAAATGCCCATTCATATATGGAAATGACAGTTAGAGAGCTTTGAATTTACATGGCTTTGGCATGATCACGTCTAAGTTGCATGGGAACAGGCTGGGGGCAAGCCAAAAATGATACAGGTGGGCATATGATTTTAGACCAGCGCGTTTAGACCAATGAAGTTGGAGATGTCCATGGCTATACCTACTCCAGAGCGCAAATAGGACTCAGAAAAGATGCCCTCTCACTCACCCAATATTTTTCGCTCCTTCAGAAAAGCATGGCAGTAAGTAAAAAAAAAAAAAAAAAAAAAAAAAAAGCGCATTCGCCTTAGTTCCAGTGTCGTTGCCTATTTCCATTTGCAAGATGGCAGGCCAGAATGTATATGTGGTAAGAGAAAAATGGCTGTGTTCCGAAATGGGGCTGGTCTGCAGGTACATCTATGTTCCCAGTATGGCAGACACCCATATCTTATTTATTTAACCCTTTTTTTTTTATATACCGCCTCTTCCCAGTGATCAGGGGCGGTTTACAATGAACATAGAACATATCAAACTATATTACAAGGTACTATTTACAAATCAGCTATTAACAGATACAGCAGATAGCAGATGCTGAGGGAGAAATATATTAAATGGAGTTTCATAAAAAGAAAGGTTTAGAGGGGGAGAGAGAAAAGTAATTACCTAATTAAGGTATATCAAGTGAGAAAGAGGTTCAGGAGGGTATGTATTTATTGTATTTGTATTTCGCAGAGAGAAGTAGTGGGGATCATGGTGTTCGAGGGGGAGTAATAGAGGTGTTAAGGTTAAAGTGTTGAATGGTGAACAGGTTTCTAGAATTTGTCAGAAATCTGCACATCCCTGTTTTCCATTTTATTTCACAGACCTGTGTATCAGGGTGGGGAATAATCAATTTTAAAAGCCACTAAACACATGCCCACTTCTCTGCTACCCCTCCCACTGATATGCCACATTTCCATAACATTCCTGTTTCTGGTCAAATGTAATTATATATGGGCTAGATTTACCAAAAGTGTGCTATCAAATTAATATGCATTATTAGTAAATGGGTCCCATTGAATAAAATACTACTACTCCTCCTCATTTGTATAGCGCTAAAAGGCATATGTAGCGCTGTACAGACATATGTAAAAGACTGTCCCTGCTCATCAAAGCTTACAGGCTAGTTAAGATAGCACAACAGTTGAGGACAAAGATATATTTAGGGGAATGATAAGGAAACACATAGGAGACTAAGCAGATGAGGCTCCAAAAGCGGTCTCGAAGAGGTGAGTTTTCGGCCTGGATTTGAAAAGGGCCAGAGATGAGGTCTGTGATAAGGAAGCTTATTAAAGCTCAGGGAGTAATGACAAAAGAGGAGAATTTACTCTGATTAAGGGACCTGTGCTGGCAGGTTATAGAAATAAGACAGCTTGTTTCCCTAAAAGACTACATGTTCCAGAATGCACCAGTATGCAGAAAGTCCCTACGGGAGCTAGAGTGGAAAAGCATGAGTCTAATCAGAGAAAACATTATGTCATCCCTAATCAAACAGCCTCTAGGAGAGAGCTTAATCCCCAACACCTGAAGAATGCAAGGGAGGAGTTGCAGTGTAAGCCCTTTAAAACTAGAGGGGAATCTTCAGGAAGGCAGAAGGGGGCGGAGAACCAGATGGAGAACAAGAACAGAAGGAAGAACAACTGGAACCTGAAGGTAGAAGGACGAGGAAGCAGACGGTCCAAGAGAGGAGCTCAGAGAAGTACGTATGCCTGGAGAGATTCCTGGGGGAAACAACCTTCAGAGGACTGGAGAAAGCCAGAGGTCTGGAAATCCACAGCCAGGGACCCTCAAGCCGCACCTAGGAAGAGGTTTGCTGCAGCTAAGGAGAAAAGGAGCCCAAATACCTCTTGGAGGATGTCTGGAGAAAGGATCCTAAGGTCCAGAGATACCAACTGGAGGTCAGGACACAGAAGCTCTATTGCATATTGGCCAGAATACCAGAAGAAGCAGCCTGATGCCTGCCTGGATTCAGGTATGAACTGTGAACATTTCTCTAGCTTTAAGCAATGCAAACAGCACGGAAACAGTTCTCTCCGTATAGAGGTCAGTTCATAAAACCCTCTGAGCCAGACAGTGAAAGTGAATCTATGCAATTTCAGGAGCAAGGTTTAATATCTGATGAAGAGAATGTTTATATGGACTGTTCTTTGAGTAGGTTGTTAGTTTAGAAAAAAAATCCTCCAAATAAGAGTAAACATCAAAAGGAAACATTCTAAATACTGGCTTCCCATAAAGTTTTGTTGGAAAGAAAAAGCTTTTGGGAAAGTTGGCATGTGTGCTGAAAACAAGCTACTGATTGCAGCTAATTGTCACCTGTTGGTAGAGCACAGCACAGCACAAGCCATGCACACGTGGGATTTAAAAGTTCTTTTCTGTGTGGATAAAGAGAGCTATGTTTTTGTAAAAAGAAGTTTTCCTTTTTGGTTTGTTTCCACCTCAGCACTGCTAAGGAGTTGATTTAGCAGTGGCTGTAAGAAAGCCTTTCTGTTCCATAAAGGACTTTCATACTTATTTACATAAGCTTTTCAGTTGCCTTTGTTTATGTTGAATAAACCCTGGAGAAGTTATCTCGATGGTGTTACAAAGTATAGCTGTGTGTGGAATATTCACCCCATAAATAAATTCTAATTTTGCCTTACACTCGACCAACTACAAGTTTCTTCATTTATTTAAAAAGCAAGCTTTGTGTGAATGGACTTCAATAACCACAATCCTTTGCAAGATAGTTAATTTACATACTTGCCAAGATGATGGTACCTTCATAACAAGCACCCCCTTTTGCAGGTCTGATGCACAGACTCGGATAGTTTGTTCCAGGCATAAGGAGCAGCAAGGTGGAAGGATCGAAGTCTGGAGTTGGCAGTAGAAGAGAAGGGCACAGATAGAAGGGATCTGCCAGAAGAACAGAGTTCCCGAGGAGGGGTGTAGGGAGAGATAAGAGAGGATAGTGAGGAGCAGTAGAATGAGTGCACTTATAGGTCAGTAGGAGAAGTTTGAACTGGATACAGAAACAAATTGGGAGCCAGTGAAGTGACTTGAGATGAGGGATTATATAAACATATCAAGGCTTGTGGAAGATTAGCCACACAGCTGAGTTTTGAACAGTCTGAAGGGGGAGGGAGATGATTCAGAGGGAAACCAGCAAGGAGTAGGTTGCAATAGTCTAGATGGGAAGTGACTAAAGAGTGGATAAATGTTTTAGTAGTGTGTGTAGAAAGGAAGAAACAAATTTTGCTAATGTTACAGAGAAAGAAGCAACAGGTTTTAGCTATCTGTTGGATGAGTGGAAAGAAAGAGAGAGTAGAGTCAAAGATGACACCAAGGTTGCAAGCTGAGGAAACAGGGAGTGTAGTGTTATCCACAGAAATAGAGAAGGGAAGAAGGCGGGTTTAGGAGAAAAGATAAGTTTTGGTGTTCAGTTTCAGATGGTGGTGAGTCATGCAGGCAGCAATGTTGGCTAAGCAGGCAGAGATCCGGGACTGGATTCATGGAGAGTTGTCAGGCACAGAAAAGTAGATCCGAGAGTCATCAGCATAAAGATGGTACTGAAAACCATGGGAGGAAATGAGTGCACCAATGGTCAGAGTGGTCTCAAGGCAGAGCCTTGAAGAACACCGACTGAAAGCAGGATGGCAGCAGAGGAGGTCATTAAGAAATGCCCTGTACTTAGTGCCATCCATCGTTCCTTTAATCCTGACCAGTTTTCCTGTCCCTGCCAATGAAAAACATCCCCACGGCATGATGCATTCACCACCATGTTTCACTGTGGGAATGGTGTTCTCGGGGTGTTGGGTTTGCGCCACACATGATGTTTCCCATGTTGGCCAAAAAGTTCAATTTTCGTATCATCTGACCAGAGAACCTTCTTCCATGTGTTTGGGGGTCTGCTACATGCTGTTGTGCAAACTCCAGATGTGTTTTCTTTAAGCAATGCCTTTTTTCTGGCCACTCTTCCATATGTCCCACTCTGTGGCGTGTATGGCTTAAAGTGGTCCTATGGAAAGATACTCCCATCTTCTCTGTAGATCTTTGCAGCTCCTTCAGTGTTATCCTTGGTGTCTTTGTAGCATCTCTGATTAATGCCCTCCTTCCCAGTCTGTGAGTTTTGGTGGGCAGACTTCTCTTGTTAGGTTTGTAGTGGTGCCATATTCTTTCTATTTTGTTATAATGGAATTAATGGTGCTCCATAGAATATTAAGAATTTTGGATTTTTTTTTTTTTTTATAATGCAACCACAATCAATACTTCTCCACAACTTTGTCTCTGAGCTCTTTGGAGTTCTCCTTGGTCTTCATGTTTCTTGCTTATTGGTGTTGCAGAGTCAGGGGCCTTTCAGAATGGGTATATTTATACAGGCATCATGTGATTGATCATGTGACACTTTTTGCACACAAGTGGACCCTAATCAATTAATTATGTGAATTCTGAGGTTAATTGGATGGGCCAGATCTTATTTAGGGATTTCATAGGAAAAAGGATGAATATATACGCACTCACAACTTTTCAGTTTTTACTTTTTTTTTTTTTAATATATACAAGGTATTTTATTGTCATTTCACTTCACCAATTTGGACTATATTGTTAGGTCCATTACCTAACATCCAAATGAACCTCAAAAAAAAAAAAACAACCTGCCAGCATGGTTTAAAGGTGAGGTCAGAGAGGCTGTTGCCAAAAAAGCATCTTTCAGGAAATGGAAAAAGGAGTCAAATGATGAAAATTGGAAACAACATAAGCACTGGCAAGTTAGATGCAAGGCATTGATAAGGCAGGCAAAAAGAATTTGAGAAGAAGCTTGCTGTGGAAGCAAAAACATGTAATAAATAGATTTTTTGCTACGAATGTATTTGAAAAAGTATCAGCGAATCAGATGGACCATTAGATGATAGAGGAGTAAAAGGGGCACTAAGAGGGGACAAGGCCATAGTGAAGAGACAATGAATTCTTTGCTTCAGTCTTTACTGAAGAAGATGTAAGGATGTTGCCCTTGACTGAAATGGTATTTAAAGTTGATGCCACAGAAGAAATGAAAGAAATATCAATACACCGGGAAGATGTATTATAACTATTAGATAAACTGAAGAGCAGCAAATCACCTGGACCAGATGGTATACATCCAAGGGTGTTGAAAGAACTGAAATATGAGATTGCAGACCTAATATTAGCAATCTGTGAACTATCATTAAAATCATCTGTAATACCTGAAGATTGGAGGATGCCAGTTTTTAAAAAGGGTTCTAGGGGTGATCTGGGAAAATACAGACCGGTGAGCCTGACTTCAGTACCAGGAAAAATGGTAGAAACCATTATTAAGAACAAAATTACTGAACATGTAGATAGTCATGGCTTAATGGGAGACAGCCAATATGGCTTTAGCCAAGGAAGGTCTTGTCTTACTAATCTGTTACGTTTTTTTTGAAGGTGTGATTAAACAGGTAGACAAAGGTAAGTCGGTTGATATAGTGTATCTGGATTTTCAGAAAGCCTTTGACAAGGTCCCTCATGAGAGAGACTTGGTGAAATTAAAAAGTCATGGGATAGGAGGCAGTGTACCATTGTGGATCAGGAACCGTTTAAAAGATAGAAAGCAGAGGGTAGGGCTAAATGGCCAATTTTCCCAATGGAGAAAGGTGAAACGGAGTACTCCAGGGATCTGTGATGGGTCCACTGCTTTTTAACATATTCATAAATGACCTGGAAATGGGAATAATGAGTGAGGTAATCAAATTTGCAGATGACACAAAATTATTCAGTTGTTAAAACCCATGAGGATTGTGAAAAATTGCAAGACGACCTTGATAAATTGGAAGACTGGGCAACCAAATGGCAAATGAAATTTAATGTGGACAAGTGCAAAGTTATGCACCTAGGAAAGAACAACCCAACTATGGTTACAAGATGCAAGGTTCCACATTAGGAACCATCAACCAGGAAAAAGATTTAGGCGTCATCATGGATAACATGTTGAAACCCTCTACCCAGTGTGCAGTGGCGGCCAAGAAAGCAAATGGAGCACACAGTACTTTGGCGCTGTTGGGCCCATCAATCTCCCAAGCTCTGCTTTGGGCCCATGATTATCCAGCACTGCCTTACCTGCTGCTGCCGTGGATGGCGGGGGCGGTCTTCAATAAGCAGTAGTCAGACGTGTGCTTCAGGTGAATGGGGGGGGGGGGTCAGCTTACATTGCTTTGGCTGCATCTGTGCCTGCAGTTATGCTCTGCGTCCCTTTAACAAGCGGGAGCTATGCGGCTGGCCTGATCTGAAGCCATGCTACAGAGCACACGGGAGTTTAATCAGGCAGGTCACACTATTTGCCTGCTGCTGCCCGACAAGATTTCAGCAAGGCAGCATCCAATGCAACCGCCATTGTTCTGAAGTCGTGGCCAGCGGTTTTCAGTGTGGGAACAACCAGTAGCGATGGTAATGCTGCACTTAGAGGCCGGAGGGTTGCAGAACTCAGAGTTTAGCCAGCCTTCACAGTTTGGGCTTGCTAGCACCCCCTCAATGTTTACTTTTACTACTACTGAACACTTGTATAGCACTACAAGACATAAGCAGTGCTCTGCTCATCAGAGCTCATAATCTAGTCAACACAGACAACACGGTAGGTATAGACATGGGATACAGCTAGGAGGAATGGTAAGGAAACACAAAAGAGATCAGGTGAGTCAAGATCCGAAAGCGGCAGCGAAGAGGTGAGTTTTCAGCCTGGATTTGAATAGGGTCAGAGAAGGCGCCTGATGTACAGACTTGGGTAGTTTGTTTGAGGCATAATGAGCAGCAAGGTGAAAGGAGCAAAGTCTACAGTTAGCAATAGAAGAGAAGGGCACAGATAAAAGCAATTTGCTAGAAGAGCGGAGTTTCCGAGGAGGAGGGGTGTAGGGAGAGATAAGAGAGGAAAGGTAGTGAGGAGCTGCAGAGTGAATGCACTTATAGGTCAGCAGGAGAAGCTTAAACTGGATGTGGAAATGGATAGGGAGCCAATGAAGTGACTTGAGAAGAGCATGAGGAGGCTTGTGGAAGATTAGCTGTGCATGAGAGTGTTGAACAGATTGAAGGGGAGAGAGATGATTCAGAGGCAGACTAGCAAGGAGTAGGTTATGATAGTCTAGATGAGAGGTGACTAAGGAGTGGATAAGTGTCTTAGTAGTGTGTTAAGAAAGGAATGTGTGAATTTTGTTGATGTAAAGAAAGAAAGGGCAGGTTTTAGCTATCAGTTGGATGTGTGTGGAGAAGGAGAGAGAGAAGACAACTCCAAGGTTGCGAGCTGAGGAGACAGGGAGGAGTAAAGAATTATCCACAGAGTCTGAGAAAGGGGAAAGGAGGGTTTAGAGGGAAAAATAAGCAGCTCAGTTTTGGCCATGTTCAATTTCAAGCGGCAATGTCAGAAAGACAGGCAGAGATCCGGGCCTGGATTGCCAGAGAGATTTCAGATGCAGAGAGGTAGATCTGGGAGTCATCAGCATAAAGATGGTACTGAAAGCCGTGGGAAGAGATGAGTGCACCAAGGGACTGGGTATAGAGAGAGAAAAGGAGTGGACCCAAGACAGATCCTTGGGGTAAACCAGCTGAGAGTGGGATAGCAGCAGAGGAGGATCCACTGGAACAAACACTGAAAGATTGATGGGAGAGATAAGAAGAGAACCACGATAGCACAGAGCACTTAAAAGCAAGCAAGGAGAAGGTTGTGGTCAACAGTGTCAAAAGCAGTAGAAAGGTCAAGAAGGATGAGGATCGAGTAAAGGCCCTTGGATTTTGCCAGAAACAGGTCACTGGAAACTTTGGCAAGAGACGTTTCAGTAGAATGTAAAGGACGAAAGTCAGATTGTAGAGGATCCAGAAGGGCTTGAGAGGAGAGAAAGTCAAGGCAACGTGGTGAACTGCACATTCAAATAGTTTAGAAACGAAGGGGAGGAGGGAGATGAGTCAATATTGAGAAGGACAAGTAGGGTCTAGTGAAGGTTTCTTGAGGAGGAGTGACCACAGCATGCTTGAAAGTTGCAGTGGAGAGTGATAGGTTGGAATATGAGAGATGGAAGAGGCAACAATGGAGGAGATGGAATAGTAGTTTGGATGAGGAAATGTGGTGAGAGTGGTTCATAGAAAAGGAAGAAAGGGTAGCAGAGGTGGGGGGGGAGTTGAGAGTGAAGAGGGGTAGGAGGAGGAATTGCTACTTAATGAGGAATTGGAGTGTGATCTTGTGGATTTTGTCATGAAAGTAGTTAGCCAGGGTTTGGGCAGAAAGGGAGGGAGGAGGCAGAGGTGAGAGTTGAGAGTTGTAAAGAGATGGTGAGGGTCAGAGGCAAGAGAATTAGTCAGATGGACATAATAGCCTTGTTTGGCAAGTACTATGGCTGACTGGAAAGAGACCAGCATGAATTTGAAGTGTAGAAAGTCTGCAAGAGGGCGGGATTTGAGCCAAGCACACTCAGCTGAGCGAGTGCGGGAACATAGATAGTGGGTAGTGGAAGACAGCCAGGGTTGAGGTACAGTACGCCTCACAGGACGAGCATTCAGAGCAGAGGAGTGTGCAGTGTTATAGGAAGCTACTGCCTCGTCAACAGACTCAGATGCATAGCAGAGGAAAGAGGGAGGGTGGATAGTTTTCAGAATACATGTCTTTTGGAAATTGGCCTTATATATCTATAAAACAAAGTTTAGTATTTAACAGTATGATAGCCATGTATGTGTTTTACAGGCATGTTGGAGTGATCATGATTGTTTAATATTTGAAATAGGGGTCTGAAGGTTAACTTGGAGGGAGAGAGCAAGACTGAAAGTTCGCTTAGACTGCCTAATACTGTACCACCCCTCTTAAAAAAAACCCCCCACACATATGGCCAAAACGTATGTGACTCCAATTGGCAATAAAAACCTCTTTCAGCGAGTTGTCCCAGAAGACGGAACAGTTTTTAGTTTTTCTGTGCTAACATTAGTAATGTATTTACCATGAAAAATATTGTTCTTACTTGTGGGATGGGATTTATTTAGCTAGGCTTATATACCTCTTATCTACGAATTATAAAGCAGTATACATTCGGGTACTATATATATCACAAGCTGTGTTTTTGTACCTGAGGCAATGGAGGGTTAAGTGATGTGCCCAAGATCACAAGGAGTGACAGTGGCTTTGGAACCCGGCTTTCCGGGTTCTCAACCCACAGCTCTAACCATTACGCTAATCCTCCAATACATACAGCATCCTAGAATCAAAAGGCATCCCACCTTTTATAGTAAGCTATTGGGATTCTGTGTTTTTATTTTCTAAGATCGATCTGGACCACATGAGAACAACCTATGCAGCCATATTAGGTCTCTTCTGTCCTGCCTGAAGCTAATATTAAAGGTTTCTGGATTATTTTATTCTCTTATCTCCCGTTTCTACATAACTGCTGTATATCAAGATTTGGGACTAGTTTTTAATTGGATTGTTTTTGACTCATTCTTTTGGCACAGGTTTTGTATGTGAAGTAAGCTTGAAAGCTACAGGTAGAATATATTTTTCAAATACTCTAAAAATGGATCAGCTTGTGCTTTCTACTTGTTTTCCTCAAATTTAAAATAAATTAAGGTGCATATACGTGGCATCAGTTTTTCACTGAGTAAATTAAGAACATAAGATATGCCATACTGGGTCAGACCAAGGTCCATCAAGCCCAGTATTCTGTTTCCAACAGTGGCCAATCTAGGTCATATGTACCTAGCAGTTTCCCCAAGGGACACAGGTTCCACAATGCTTGTATTGATTCAAGCATTGATATCCTGGGTCCCTTCTTAATAATGGTTTATGGACCTTACCTCCAGGAACTTGTCCAAACCTTTTTTAAACCCAGCTACACTAACAGCCTTTACTACATTCTCCGGTAACAAATTCCAGAGTTTGATTACACGTTGAGTGAAAAAATATTTTCTTTTATTAGTCTTAAATAGTTTACCCTGTAGCTTCATTGCATGTCCCCTAGTCTTTCTATATTCTGATAAGGTAAACAATCTATCTACGTTTACCCGTTCCACTCCGTTCATTAATTTATAGACTTCTATCATATCTCCCCTCAGCCGTCTCTTTTCCAGGTTAAAGAGCCCTAACCTTTTTAGCCTTTCTTCATAGGAGTATCCTTCCATCCCCTTTACCATTTTGGTGGCTCTTCTCTTAACCTTTTCTAAAATCGCTATATCCTTTTAAGATACGGCGACCAGAATTGCACACAATATTCAAGGTGCGGTCTCACCATGGAACGATATAGAGGCATTATAATATCTTTTGTTTTATTTTCCATTCCTTTCCTTATCATACCTAGCATTCTATTTGCTCTCTTGGCTGCTGCTGCACACTGGGCCGAGGGTTTTAACATGGTATCCACAATGACGCCTAAATCTTTTTCCTGGGTGGTGGTTCCTAATGTGGAACCTTGCATCATGTAACCATAGTTTGGGTTGTTCTTCCCTAGGTGCATAACCTTGCACTTGTCCACATTAAATTTCATCTGCCATTTTGATGCCCAGTCTTCCAATTTATCAAGATCCTCTTGCAATTTTCCACAATCCTCTTGGGTTTTAACAACTTTAAATAGTTTTGTGTCGTCTGCAAATTTGATAACCTCACTCGTTATTCCACTTTCCAGGTCACTTATGAATATGTCAAAAAGCAGCGGACCCAGCACAGATCCCTGGGGTACACCACTATTCACCTTTCTCCATTGGGAAAATTGGCCATTTAGCCCTACCCTCTGCTTTCTATCTTTTAACCAGTTCCTGATCCACAATAGTACACTGCCTCCTATCCCATGACTCTTTAGTTTTGCCAAACGTCTCTCATGAGGGACCTTGTCAAAAGCTTTCTGAAAGTCCAGATACACAACATCAACCGACTCACCTTTGTCCACCTGATTATTCACTCCTTCAAAAAAACATAACAGATTAGTAAGACAAGATCTTCCTTGTCTAAAGCCATGTTGGCTGTCTCCCATTAGGTCATGACTATCTACATGCTGAGTAATTTTATTCTTTATGATGGTTTCTACCATTTTTCCCGGTACTGATGTCAGGCTCACCGGTCTGTAGTTTCCCGTATCACCCCTGGAACCCTTTTTAAAAATTGGTGTTACATTGGCGATCCTCCAATCTTCAGGTATTAGAGATGATTTTAATGATAGTTCACAGATTACTAATAGCAGGTCTGCAATCTCGTATTTCAGTTCTTTCAACACCCTTGGATGTATACCATCCAGCCCAGGTGATTTGCTACTCTTCAGCTTATCTAATAGTTGTAATACATCTTCCCGATGTATCGATATTTCCTTCAATTCTTCCGCACCTTTAAATACCACTTCATTCATGGGTAACATCCCTACATCTTCCTCAGTAAAGACTGAAGCAAAGAATTCATTTAGTCTCTCTGCTATCACCTTGTCGCCTCTTAGTGCTCCTTTAACCCCTTTATCATCAGCCTTCCTCTGCTCATTGACACAATTACTCAGGTGCACCTGAAGCCACCAGGACTTTCTCATCCCTCTCCACCTATATTTCCTTTGATTTGTATTCTCTCCTCTTTCCCCTCTTCAATGGCTCCACATCACTTTGTGATCTTGATGTTAACTCTCCCTAATCTTTTTCACGCATTCCCACAGTTCCATGACTCTTCTTCTCAGTATCCACTCCTTGCTGTTCCCATCTCCCCTACCATTTTGTCTTCTACCTTATCTGCCCTTGAGCTTCACCTTTTTTCTTCCTCTCATTCAGCCATCTCCAGTCTCACTGAGGGAACCTTGCCCTCGCTTCTGTCATGCCGCCTCCTTTCTCTCCCATTCTCTCCTACTCCTTCTCTTATTTGAAGATGTCAACATTAACCCTGGCCCCCGTAGACTTTTTTCATACTCCCAGGGCACGTCAATGTGTAACCTTTCTAATCTTGTTCATATCCCTCTCTTCTCTCCCTCTTTTCTTGCACATGGTGGAATGCATATTCTGTCTCCAATAAATTTGCCTTCATTAATGACTCATTCTGCCAGTGATTTGAGACTGGGACAAAGGTTCATCTTCAAGCAGGACAATGGCCCTAAACATACTGCTAAAATTGGTTTAAAGGGAAGCATTTAAATGTCTTGGAATGGCCTAGTCCAGCGATGGCGAACCTATGGCACGTGTGCCAGCTGTGGCACGCGAAGGCCTTGCAGCTGGCACGCGGGAAGGTCGCACATTAAAAAAAAAAAAAAAAAGCTGCCCGCTGCCGCCGCGGCGGCATGGAGTGTCCCGCGGGGCTCCCTCTGCCCGGCGGGACTCTCCCGGCGCTGCTCAGCCCCTCTCTGCCGGCTTGCAGAGACGCGAAGGGAGAGTCTCCCTCGCGTCTCTGTTAAGCCCGCAGGGGCTGATGGGAAATTTCCCATCTGCCCCTGCGGGCTTAAGAGAGACGCGAGGGAGACTCTCTCTCCCTTCGCGTCTCTGCAAGCCGGCAGAGAGGGGCTGAGCAGCGCCGGGAGAGTCCCGCCGGGCAGAGGGAGCCCCGCGGGACACTCCATGCCGCTGCGGCGGCAGCGGGCAGCTTTTTTTTTTTTTTATTGCCATGAGCCGAGGGAGGGGGGTTGATACTGGCAATGGGCTAGGGAGGGAGAGAGGGGGGTTAAGACTGGCAATGGGCTAGGGAGGGAGGGAGGGGGGTTAAGACTGGCAATGGGCTAGGGAGGGAGGGGGGTTGAGACTGGCAATGGGCTAGGGAGGGAGGGAGGGAGGGGGTTGAGACTGGCAATGGGCTAGGGAGGGAGGGGGGTTGAGACTGGCAATGGGCTAGGGAGGGAGGGAGGGGGTTGAGACTGGCAATGGGCTAGGGAGGGAGGGAGGGAGGTTAAGACTGGCAATGGGCTAGGGAGGGAGGGAGGTTAAGACTGGCAATGGGCTAGGGAGGGGGAGGGGGGTTGAGACTGGCAATGGGCTAGGGAGGGAGGGGGGTTGAGACTGGCAATGGGCTAGGGAGGGAGGGAGGGAGGGAGGGGGGTTGAGACTGGCAATGGGCTAGGGAGGGGGGGTTAACACTGGCAGTGGGCTGGGGAGGGGGGTTAAGACGCAGTGGGCTATGGGGGGGAGTTAAGACTAGCAATGGGCTGTGGGCTGATGAGGGCTGGCAATGGGCTATGAGCTGATGAGGGCTGTCTGGAAATGGGGTGATGGGGGGGTTCGGACTGGTAGTGGGCTGATGGGGGTGTAGGACTGATAATGGGTTATGGGGGGGGCTAGGACAGGAAATGGGCTGATGGGGAGGGGTTAGGACTTGAGGTGGGCTGATGTGGTTAGGACTGGTAATGGGCTGTGGGCTGATGGGGGGGGGTTTAGGACTGGCAATGGGCTATGGGGGGCTGACTGGAAATGGGCTGATGGGGGGTTAGGACTGGTAAAGGGTTATAGGGGGGGGCTTAAACTGAAAATGGGGTGATGGGGGTTAGGACTGGAAGTTGATTGACGAGGGGCTAGGACTGGTAATGGGTTGGGGTGTTGCTAGGACTGGAAATGGGCTGAGTGGAAGGGGAGGCTTGAACTGCAAATAGCTGATGGGGAGGGGGCTTGGAATGGAAATGGGCTGTGAGGGAAGGGAGCTAGGACTGAAAATGGGCTGATGGAACAGCTAGGATAGGACTGGAAATGGGCTGTTGGGGGGAGCTAAGATTGGAAATGGGCTGTGGTGGGGGCTTGAATTGAAATGGACTCATGGAGGGGCTAGAACTGGAAGTAGGCTCATGGGGGGGCTTGGACTGGAATTGGGCTGAGTGGAGGGAGCTATGATTTGACATGGGCTGATGGTGGGGCTAGGATTGAAAATGAGCTGATGAAGGGACTTGGACTGGAAATGGGCTGATGCAGGGACTAGAAGGGAATGGATGCTGGGTGAGACTGGAACTAGAAGGGAGCTGATGTTGGGGGAGGATTAGAATGGGATGGGGCTGGGAGAGTAAAATGGAGAGGGGAAAAATATTTTGTGTAGGAGGGATGAAAAATCTACAATTGGCCAGGTATTGGGAGAGTAATTGGGGATTGAGGATGGAGGGGTAAAATTTGTGTGGATGAAATAGGAATGAGGAAAGAGCAAAAGGAGAAAGATTAGTATGTTAAAGCAGATGTAGAGAGAGAGAGAGAATGGAAAAAAAACTAGAAGAGAGAAGAAAGGACAAATGGACAGCAGACGATGGAGAGTTAGCAGAAAACATGAAGAAACCAGAAGAAGGTGGCTGGACCAATTGCAACTGAAAAAAAAATGCACAAAAGGTAGAAAGATATCTCTTTATTTTGAATTTATTAACTGGAATATGTCAGCTCTGGGAAATGTGCATCATTAACATCTGCGCTTTGTTTGGTACAAGAGGAAATTCCTATTTGACGTTGCCACTTGTTCTCTTTCCCCAGTATTCTCTGAAATGTATTGGTTTAATATTTGCAGTGTTGCCTTTTGATAGGTAGGGTATGGTGCTTTGTGAGTCCTGGTAATGCTGTCAGGATACGGCGGGTTTGCTATGGGTTCTAAATGGGCAGCGTTTGTAGTAGTTCCTAATGTGCCTGGCGGTTGGCACTGGATTATAGTAATGTAGAAATCTTTTAGTCTTTCTTTATCCATACACTCATTAAGAGACATGTTTACTAAAAGTTAGTGTATGGTAACATTATGCAAATATTTATGCAAATAAGACCACTTATGCAAATGACGTGCTGGCACTTTGAGGAAATTCTTTGGTTTTGTGCGGCAGTTTGGGCACTCGGGCTCAAAAAGGTTAGCCATCACTGGCCTAGTCGAAGCCCAGACCTCAATCCAATTGAGAAATCTGTGGCATTACATGAAGATAGCTGTATACCAAAGCAACCCTCTCACTTGAAAGAGTAGGAACAGTTAAGGAAGTGCTGAAAATCCCAGTGGCTAGATGTGCTAAGCTAATAGAGACATACCCCAAGAGACTTGTAGGTGATTCTACAACATATTGACTTTGGGAGGGGGGGGAGGTGAATACATATGCACACTCCTGCTTTCAGGTTGTTGGTTTTTTTTGTCTTAATTATTGTTGGTGTCACAATAAAGGATATTTTGCACCTTCAAAGTCATAGGCTTCCCTGCCTGCGGCAAAACATAGAAAGAATGCCCCCCCCCTCCCCGAGGACTTTCTAACGGTTCATCACTTCAAATACCCCAAAATCCGAATTATGAGAGTTCTCTCCCAGCAATACCAACTAAACTATCCAGCGTTATTAGAAGGGCTGTGGAGCGAACTTAAGACTCTATGGCCTTGTACATTGTCGTGGCTAGGGTGTGCCAATACAGTTAAGATGCTTGTCTTGCCAAAGCTCCTATTTTTATTCACACAGCTACCAATTCAAGTGTCGAGAAGCCGGAGGAATTTTGGGAGGAGGTGTGCCAGTACTCACACTCCTGTTTGATTTTCTTGTCTTTAATTAATACACAACTACACGTTTTGCTGCATATGTTGATAACTCTGATCTCTTTAAGTGGGGGAGAAGGGATGGCTCCTTGTATTGGTGAAACTGCGGGGAATGAGGGGATTTGGACCATATGTGGTGGCACTGTCCTAAGCTTCAAATTCTATGGTCGGCTTTAGGGCAGCTGCTGCTGCTCTTTTTGCCCAAAACTTGTATATTGGGTTATATCTTCCCCCGGACCTAGAGGATAAGGGGCTGTGACACCTTTCTAGTTGCTTACTATTGATGGCTCAGAGTGTAATCCCCTGGTATTGGAAGTGAGCTGGGCCTCCCTCTCTTCTGGAGTGGTTGGATAAGGTTCGGGATATACTGTATATAGGATGGAGAAGCTGATGGCAGAACGTTGAGGGAAACAAGGGCAGTCCACAAATTATGGTCCTGGGTTTTCAGATTAGAGACCCTGCCTACCACATGAGAGAACAAACTTGTGCCTCCTTTTGTGCCCAGGACACATATACTTTAGCTTCCTGTCCTGCGGTGTCATGAGGAAACCTTCCATAGTATGCGTATGAAAAGGGAGGGTTTGGGGGTAGGGAGAGGGGGAGCAGGGCAGTAGGAAGCGGGTATATGACTGATCGTTGGAGCCTGAGTCCCTGGAAATTTGCAATTACTCCCCTTTTCTTTGTGGACCTCCAGACTGAAGCCTCTTTACACTTTCTTGCTTTTTTTCCTTTTCAATGGAGTTATCACCTCACCTTGCTCTGCTATCCCTCTCGTCGTTCTGTTTTTCTTAGCAAAGGAGGGGGTGGGGGGATGGTTGGATACAGGGGTTTTGGAGGAATCAGGTTGTCAGGTTGGCTTATTGGGGGTGGGGCACGGATGCACTTCTTGTGGCATCAGTTGTATTGTATTTCTAAATGTTCATATATCCATGTGATCTGATATACTTGACCTTTTGGGTGCTGTTTACCCCAGTCCTTTGGTTGTTATACTGGGAAGTTGTAATACTTCTTTAAGGTTGATATACCCCCCCCCCCCCCCGAAAGCTGCTGCCACAGGTGACGGCCTACTCTGCCTAAGATAAAGCCAGTCCTGATTTATAAAAGAATAAATTAAATCAATATATTATCTCAGTGAGTCACTAACCGAGGTCTTTATGATAGCATTTCAAACTTTCAAAGCAACTTTCACGATTTGCAGTTCCCATCTCACGCAGGGATAAATAGTGCAAAAGACACACAAGAATTTTTTTTAAAAACCTGGTAGACCTCAATAGGAAAAAGAATGGATGGGAGGCAGTTTGATTTTCACACTTTTATTGTAAAGCTTTAGGAAGGAATAATTACAATGGATTTTCTTCATTTTGACAGCTCAGCAAACAAAAAATATTTTCTTTAAAAAAAAAAAAAGAACCACAATTTTTCAGTCATGCTTACCCAATGGAACAGAAATAATTACAAATTAATCAATTGTGCTCACAGCGCCTGGAACCCCGCCCTTGCCCCCCCCCCCTTTTCCAGGAAATTAAAAAAAATTAAAAACTAGGAAAACAAAGACTCTCCCCAGAAAGGAAGCCAGTAGGGTCACTAGGAAATGCATCACATATTTATATCAATACAACCTTAGCAATAATTTCTTCTGATTATACATATTTCAACCTTCTTAAAAATAGTTACATATTTTGCCATAGTATCTTTCAATTTTTCTTAAAAAAAAAAGCTACACTTGCATGTACATAAAACTGTACAAAAAACAAGGCATCACCACAAGCAATTAAATTAAATTGTCTGTATAAATAGAACCAACACTTAAGCTCTAATAAAGTTTGACTTTTCTGTGTGTTCCTTGTAAGTAAATGTCTGCAGTGGGCAGCCCACGTCTCGGACCTTTGGTTTTTCCCTCGCTCACTCCTCCCCTTTTGTCCTAGTGCCATGTCCTAAACAGAGTGAACAAAACTTGTCAAAAAGATACTCTCTTTTCTACCCATCCTTTAAATGTTGCGCTTGATCTAAGGTCTACATGCACACATTATTATCTCTCTCCTAGAATGCCATTTTTACTATCATATGAAGCTGAACTCATTATTCCACGTCTGGACATCAACCCAACAGTATTCCCACAAGCCTTCATACAGTGTATTGGATGATCACCATAGAGAGAGGAGTCAATTCTAGGTAAAACTAGACGATAGCAATTTTTAAATTCTGAGACACTGTACTTGGTTTCCCTTCAGAAACTTGCAAATAAAGGGGCCCCTTTACTAAACACCACCGAGGTTATGCATGTAACGCATGCCACGTGTCAAGTCTCCATGGTAAATGCTGGGGGCATGGACCAGCATGTTCCCAGCAGTTAACTCATGGATGCATATGCTAATGTGCAGCATAATTAACATGGGTGCACTTTACGATACCCAGGCAGGTATTTGTTAGGTACACCTATGCTAATTGCCGCATTGACTGAGTGCACGCAAAGGACACCTGTGCCAACCACAATATGCAGCAAACATCTACACTCTGCCCCAACCCACCCATTATGCAATGGTTGATTAATGTGCATCTTAGTGATCACTCACTATCAGGCCTACATGTTAAGTGTCACTGGACAGTGAATGTGCACTAAAACATGTTAACCACCTAGCAGGCTTAAGTAAAAAAGGCCCCAAATGACCCTATTTATCAGAATGGTCATTTAGAAAGATCCCTCCCCTTTTTAATAACTCATTTCTACCTGATAAAGACATAACCCTTATTATATTGCCTTTCACACTCATGTTCTGGAAAAAAATTCGGGACAGTCATGGTGTAGAATGTAAAATTCCTCCTGGCACAACAAATATTTCACACATCTGCCTGTACAGCGTGCAGTGGTACAAACGATATTAGTTCTGCGACAGGCAACCATACAGCTTAATAGCAAAGATAACAAACAATCCGGTGGACACAGTTCAAAAAGTTACTGCTAATAACTTGCGTTGCACGACATCTTCAAAATGGCATTTCTCCTGAAAAGGTAAGCAGCGTTGGTAAGTTTTAAATAGGCAGAGAAATTAGACACACTAAATGTGGACGTGACTTCCTGATTTCATGACCCTGTGCTCCCAGCATTGGTGTCTTGTGAGAAAAATCAAGTTTCTTTTCTTTCCTGCTTCCCATGTCGAAGTATAAAATGTACAGTTGCTATATTTTTAAAATTCAATAATATATTAGACCTTTGCCTTCCCCCTCCCCCCAGCTAAAGTGGTACATTCAAATCCAGAAACTTTTAAGGTTCCTTGGTATGTGACAGCTATTGGTATGATGGGAACTTTGGGCCAAACTGATGAGCAAGAAATAAAAGGCAAGATGCTGTGTAGTGCTGACATGGGAAACCTAATGATGCTACTGTCACAGTGTGACATGACACAACATAACACAAAAAAATATAAGCCTTAGTGACTGAGCTGTCCCAAACGTTCCATGCATTCGCAACTATCAGTTGACTTTAATTGGCTTGATTACTCGTTTGGATAAGGCAAAAATCAAAATAGATCCATTGTCTCTAGACCACAACTACCAAACTAGTCCTGGTAACCCCACAGCCTGTCAGATTTTCAGGATGTCCATACTGAATATACAAGATGTAAAGCTGCATACATTGGAGTCCCTGCATATACAAAATTTGCTCATGCACTTTCATGGTGGCTATCCTAAACACCTGATCACCAGGAGAGGTTTAAGAGCCTCTGTGCTATTTTCTTTTTAGGTTTCCTCACCTATATTGATACCCTTCCCTCATGTACAAAATGCCAGTGGGAAAATTCCAGCAGCCTACAAGTCTCTGACCATTTCATAACAGGGACAAGTACTATAAATATTGGCACTTACCAGATGTTTATTAGAGAGAACACACCATTGCTCCCTTTTCATTACTGAGAGGGAAATAAAGTTAGGGAGTTAAGGGGGGTACCTCCCTTAATCCCTCTTGTAAATAGCTGGCCAAAACTAGTGCTTTTTCAAAGTTTCTTTGTGCCAGGGAACAGATATAAATCTGAATGTATGCAATGCGTGCATGTGTAGCTCCCAAATTAAATGGGAGATGTTCATATGTAGTTTGGCCAAACCCACAGCACACCCCCGAAAAACACTCACAGGAATGCCTCTGTGCAAAATGTTTAGAGATGCATGTCCCTGCTGCAGAAACATGTAAATTGCAGCCTTTCTAAAACTGCATTTCAAATGTGGATGCAGCTTGCATATTTTTCTGTATCCACACCCATGTTTAGAAAACATGAATAGAGCTTCAAAATTATCCCCCTTAGTGTAGAGTTAATAAAAATGCAGTATTTATGCACCAATTCCAAGCAGGGTCAGTCCTTCCACTAGGCAATCACCTCGAATGGTACAATTTTAGGGACGGCAGCTAACTCGGCTAAATTCTGCAGAGTCACTACCTCCGTCCCCTTCCCGCCCTATGGTCTTCCCACTCAAACCTTCTGGGTGCAGCTCCTTTCTTTTGTTGTATTTATGAACATCAGTGCTGAAGAAGAATGTGAACCTATCACAGAGCCTCACACTTGAGCATACTGGAAGCCACTGCAGGTCCCACCCTCACAGCAGCAGGAGGTGCATATCAGAGGGGATGGAACCAGCAGGGGCTTCCAACGCACTTGAGCGCAAGACTCCATGGTGGGTTTCTTCTGTTGTTCAGTGCTGACCTTCACAAATACAACATAATAAAGTAGTTTCACCCAGGTTTGGTTTGAGGGGGGAAGATCACAGGAGGAAGGAGAGAGATGAACTACTGGGGGAGGGGGCAGTAAAGTCTTAAGCCACCCAGGAGGTGGGGGGTGGGAGTGCACAAGACTGAAGGTTTTAGGGTGGCAGATACAGTTGGCCTAGTCCTGTCTCCAGGTACCAAAAGTGGCTTCTGTGTGACCTAATAATAAACCTTTCAATCTAATGGATGAGATTTATATACAATATTTTTCAGTAGTAAAATTGTAGCAATTCTGAAATGTAAGGTGGTGATTCTACTTAAAATCAATGAAGGAAACTGATATGAGAATGAAAGCAATAGCCTTACTATGAGGGCATCACCTGCAATGACATACAGCCATGGGGTACCACATGGTGGAGAATGAGCGTTTACCAAGATTATTTCCAAGTGGGTTAAATTGCCTTCAGATAGGGCAACAAACAGTTTGTTTCTGTTTTTCTCACAAAAACACTGTTTAAAATTACCCCCAGACTTTTTAATCAGCTTAGACATGAAAGAATATTTACATTACAGCAATCTATAAAATTGCCCAGACTATGGGGGTTATTATAGAGGCCTTATAAGCAAATTTCCTGTTGAAAACCTGGACTTTACATGTCTAAGTGGCAATTTTATAAAGGGAAAAATGTTCATGTGGATTTCCATAATACACAGAAATGACAAGGGGGCATGGTTGGGTGGGTCAAACATCTACACTTGTATTTCCCATTTCATATAGGAAATGCACATGTATGACCAAATTTGTCCACGTTGGTATTTATAGCTGCTCCCTGGAACTTGTAAGAATTTTAAAAACTGTTCATTTCAGCCAGATCTTTACAGGAGGCATTAAGGTTATTTTCCCCTCCAAACTGAAATGAATTAAAGATAGTGGCCTCTGTAGTTAATGGAAGCACTGAACTATACAGGTTTGCAAAATATCAACTTACACATGTACATTTTCAAAGGGGTAGCCATGTTAGCCTGGAGTAGCAAAAATGAGAGAGGCAGGTGGACTCTGATCTCAAAAGCTCAGGTGTCAATAAATTGGTTAGTCTAGAAGGTGCCACCTGCTTCTGTCATTTCTACACATGTAAGCTGCCTCTGTTGATTTTTCTTATATATAGATTTGTATAATAGTTCCTCTGGTGATATCTCAATTCAAATATCCACATACTATCTAAAATTTACCTTCATATGCACATAAACCTATGCGCAGATAGCCTGAAGTTGTCTAAGCCTACCAACCTAGGTGAAAGTGCTCCCAGGGGGTGGTGTTGGTGTTAAGATGTACACTTATAAAATATGAATAAATGCATGTACACTAAACCAGGAAATTTGTGCATACTAAAGAGCAGTACATGCACATATTTTTCACAGGTTAATATTGAAAGGGAAAATATGCTCATACTATCTTCTAAGAACATGGGTGTAACTTATGCACATATATATCAGTTGCATAAATTAAGGAGCCTTTTATAAAATAACCATATGTGAATTTGTATTTAGCCACAACTATAATGAAACATAATCAGGTACAGCTATGTTCTGACTGGTTCAGTGGAGGCCCTAATCTCACATTCCAGTGGTTCCTAACCTGTGAACTGTGGATCCCGGGGGGTCCACAGGACACAGAAAAAAAAAGAGATGGCAGAAGGGTATTGGCTGTGGGAAGAGAAATTTGTAGAGACTAGCTAGGGAGAGAGTGGAGAGAATTAAAACTGGCTGGGAGGGGAGAGAGAGAGGGGGCTAGTGGGAACAGGCTTAGTACTGAAGTGCGGTATCCAGGAAGAGTAGTGAGGATGAATGGGTGTACCTGAACTTTTTGGAGGTTAATATGGGATCCATACAACCAAAAAGGATGGGAACTCTGTCACTGAGTTACCATAAACCATAAAAAAGTCTTCCTGTATACTTTACTGAACCTATCTCATAATTAAAAGAAAAATATTGAAATCAAGTATTAACAGCAATAAGGACATCTCATTCCCATTTTATTAGTCAGTAAAGAATCTGTAGAAACACTTAAAAGCTATATTATCTGATTGGAAAAGAAGATACCAGCTAAGAGTCCAATCAGGAAGCTACACTTGTTGAATTATGCTGTGCACTGGTGGTTACATTGTCAGATCTTCATTTTCATTGGTTGGCAATGGGAAGGAAAGAACGAATCACTGGGTGCTCTAAAACAAAGAAATCTTAAAAGTCAATAACCTCTTGTTTTGTTAATGTTGCTTTTATCACTGCGGACTGTAATTCTATTCCATAGAAGTTCAAATGACAAGACTTCAACTTTCATACTTTGGATACATCATGCAAAAAGATTCTTAGCTTGGCAAGGCTGACATAAAAGAGCAAGACTGGCAATACGATGGATTGATACATTAACAGCAGCTATGGATGACACTATCGACAATTAGCTGCCTGACTAAAGATTGAACACAGTTTAGGACAACTATCCACAGGGATGCCATGAGTCGACATCGACTTGACGGCACTTAACAACAACGCTAGTGGAAATGTGCTAACTTCCACAACTGAGCTAGGAAGAACAATGCAAGATGCTGGCGAAAGTAGTGTAGTATTCTAAAAGATTTGCCTGGAATAAACTACCCAAGTTGGTATGTCAGGCTCCATCTCTGGTCCAATTCAAATCCAAACTAAAAACTCATCCTGACTCCTTATTCTCCTCTTCTGCCTATACTCATGTGCATTTTAATAATTTCCCTTTAAGAATTATCCGAGTCCCCCATTTGTGGGACATGGACTGTTTCTTATGTGTATGTCTAGAGTGTTGTGTATGCCTAGTAGTAATACAGAAATAACTAGTGGTACAAAGAGCAGACACGTGAGGAAAAAAAGACACAGTAAGAAAACACCTATTAAACTAGTAGCCTCAGACTGTGCTTTAAAGGAAATATAAGGAGAGTATGTCTTTAATCTAATCTTCACATTTCCAATAGCAAAATGCATTTTCTGTTTAATCTTGACCCAGATCCTTTTTGATGACAATAACATCCAGGACAAACATTTTTCCCTGAGCCTTTAGAAGTAAATTATCTTTACTAAATGAATAAAGTAATTTTGTAAGGGTTGCTTAATTTTGCACATTCCAACGCAGGCAAATGATTTATTTTTTATAAAGAAGAGTGGCACACAAACTTCTATTTATGAAGAAAAGTAAGTCAGAAGATGTGTGCCAAGCCTAGGTGTTAACACTTATGCAAGCCCTAGACTTGCTGTAAATGCATGCGCCTAGAGTGGTAAAGAATGCACGGAAGTTATAGTATTTTAGAACTTGCGCGTATAAATTTTAGGCTCTCCCCAAGCTCTGCCCCCTGTGCTCGTCCGCTGAAAGTATTAGCTTGATGTGAAGTCTTATATAATAGTTACTACTTAAAGTAGACATGCAAGTCATGGAAAATGCATGATTTATGCACATGGATGGTGCATAAATGTACGCATCTCATTATAAAATTATAAAGACTACCAGCTTGAAAAAATCTGCTTCTGCTCTTCTCCACATCAACTGGTCCCCCTCTGGCTGATACTGGACTTCCACAGAGGTCCTTATTACTCAAAACCAGCTACAATACAAACAGGCACGTTCCCTCTGTGGCTATTACCTGTTACACAGTAGTTCAAGAATCACATGTGGCTATAATTAGAGATCAATTACAACAATGGATGAATAGGAAAGTGGCAAGGCACATTCTTCCACACTGTCCTAGTATATCAAGCTTTGCAACACCGAAACAAACATCTGATTGTGTTCACGCTATACCTCAACAAGAAAACTTAATTAAGCACCCCTTAAAAGCAACGCCACTAAGAAAGAAAGAAGAGAAACAAACAGAGAAGCCAAGAGTTGACAACAGGCTTACCAGTATCCAAAATCTGCACCCAATGCCCTGGCTTCATGTGCTACCTCTTAAGAGTAGGGCTGAATGACTAATTCTTTGCAATAAGGTTTCTTCATCTGAGTAATTCACCCTTTCTGTCGTGGAAACTGGTTTTTCTTTTCTTACATGTGACCAAGGCAACCACTAACGTCTGTCACCCCATCCAGGAACAAGTGTTCAGTGACATGCAGAAACCAGTAAAGAATGTTGCCAATTTGGTTGCAGTCTTCTGCTGTCCTTACGCAAGATGCAGTGGGCTAGGAAATAAAGGGGTGTGCAAAACCATATTGCATCATGAAACTGGTCAAGCAATGCTCTTGGGAAGACATTTGCTCTCGCTCACTAGTAGCAAGGTCTAGAGTACCAAAGATATAAAGGGAGAATTGTTTTCAAAAATATCTTCGTGGTTAAAACAGCGCTTTACATGCACGTTTTTTTAAATTGGCTGCCCAATATTCAAGTAAACTGACACGCATACTGACAGCGAAAAAAATTCCTGATAGTGGGGTGGGGTTGCCACGGAAATTACCCAGAAATGTGTGCCAAAGATCAGAAGTAAACACAAGTGCATACGTCCCTTGGGGTCATTAGCAAAGCAGAAGTAGGCACGTTATTTTACTTTGAAAATCCAAGAAGCCTTCACAGAGAAAACTATGCATTCTTGGTACATGTGCCAGACACAAGTGTTGTATCGGCTATATCTGTATTTGACAGCATAATATCTGACTTCCATGTTGTACTTACTGTTAAGGTGATCACTAAATGTAAACATAACTAATTCTTATGAAAACCCGAAGTTCTCTTCATTATTTGGTAAATGTTCCTTTTGGACTTAGTGAATTTGCAGCCAACTTGACTGATTTGGGTTTTTGTTTTATTATTTTTTTGCCATGACATGTCTGTCACATGCACGTCCATTCTGAATGTAGAAGAAAAGAAGGATTCACAGACTATTACATTAGATCAAAGGTGTGCAGTACCGAATCAAGTCAGGTTTCACAAAACAAATCAAACAGTGCAGGCCAGGAAAAAAATGTTGAATTCTACTTGATTTCAACTACAAATCAAAAGCAGCTTAATCAGCCAAATCTTAAAACAAAGGTGTGTTTTTTTCCTTAAATTAATATTTCTAATAGCTTTTGGAAAGATGAGTTGGGAAAAGTAGAAGGTGGGAAACTGGAAGACGACAGAAAACTAAAAGTAGGACAAACTGAGCCAAAGGTACAGGGTTCGAAAAACTGAACTGGGCGAGTGTTAGAGAACAGGTGAGAAACCCACATACAAGGCTGCAGTAGAAGATTATGGAAGGGGAAGAAAGGATTATTTTGTTATACTATTTACTGAAAGGTAAAGTGCAATTATAGCTTCATTAATGCAGAAGATGTAAAGGGTTCCAGAACCCTGGAGATCAAGATTAAAATAAAGAAGTAGAAATAATTATATAAAACATTCCATCATCCTGAGGACTATTTAACTGCCCCCAAAGTAAGGCAAGTCTTCAAATTGGGACTTGATAGTGGACTCCTCATCACACTATCACTATTCACCAACAAATCGGAACTGAAACTATACCTCCTAGGAACAGTGGTACCTTATGAAAATGCACTTGCCTCTAAGCTGATTGTGAGCATGGGCAAAGAACCTCTATCTAGTTGAAAGGGGGAGGCCGTAGGAAATACCCATGTCCAGTGGCGACTGTCTGCAAGGTCATAGTTGGTTGCCAATCTGGAACTTTTGTTACCACTTCAGAATCTTTTTCGACGTTGCTTCTGAGTAGAAGAGAGAGCACCCCGATAACTCAGGCCAGGTACCTTTGGAGCTTTTTTGCTATCCTAAGTTATGTAGATAGCTATACAGATAGCAGCACTGAAAGTTGCCCCCACTGATACTTATCCATATAAGATGATCTGGTATCCGGATAAAAGAAACTACTGCCACAACAGGAGGTAGAGCTAGTCATTAGCAACCCCCCCCCCCTCTCCCCCTGCTGAGTGGAAACAGCATGTCTGGAAGGTTTGTGGCAGAAGACGCTATCACTGCTTGGGTCCTGGGAGGCAATAAAAATATCTTTAGCCTGGTTCAAGGCCTGAGGGCGGTGGAGGGGTGAAGGAGACTGAAATGTTTAAAGGAAGAAAGGGGAGCGAACTAGCTGAGGGAAGGATGGAGGGCAGGCAGAGAGGAAAGTGTCAGAGCAGGAGGAGAATGAAAAGGGGAGAAAGTCAGAGGGCTACAACACTGGAGGGAATGGGCAGGGAGGACTGCACTAGGGTGGGATGGAGACTGGAGGAGAGAGAGTGAAAGGGGCGGGATGGAGAGTGCAGAGGAGAGAGAGTGAAAGGGGCGGGATGGAGAGCGGAGGAGAGAGAGTGAAAGATCCGGGGCGGGATGGAGAGTGCAGAGGAGAGAGAGTGAAAGAGCCGGGGCGGGATGGAGAGTGCAGAGGAGAGAGAGTGAAAGAGCCGGGGCGGGATGGAGAGTGCAGAGGAGAGAGAGTGAAAGAGCCGGGGCGGGATGGAGAGTGCAGAGGAGAGAGAGTGAAAGAGCCGGGGCGGAATGGAGAGTGCGGAGGAGAGAGAGTGAAAGAGCCGGGGCGGGATGGAGAGTGCGGAGGAGAGAGAGTGAGAGAGCCGGGGCGGGATGGAGGGCGGAGGAGAGAGAGTGAAAGAGTCGGGGCGGGATGGAGAGTGCGGAGGAGAGAGAGTGAGAGAGCCGGGGCGGGATGGAGGGCGGAGGAGAGAGAGTGAAAGAGACGGGGCGGGATGGAGAGTGCGGAGGAGAGAGAGTGACACAGCCGGGGCGGGATGGAGAGTGCGGAGGAGAGAGAGTGAAAGAGCCGGGGCGGGATGGAGAGTGCAGAGGAGAGAGAGTGAAAGAGCCGGGGCGGAATGGAGAGTGCGGAGGAGAGAGAGTGAAAGAGCCGGGGCGGGATGGAGAGTGCGGAGGAGAGAGAGTGAAAGAGCCGGGGCGGGATGGAGAGTGCGGAGGAGAGAGAGTGAGAGAGCCGGGGCGGGATGGGAGAGTGCAGAGGAGAGAGAGTGAAAGAGCTGGGGCGGGATGGAGAGCGGAGGAGAGAGTGAGAGAGCCGGGGCGGGATGGAAAGTGGAGGGGAGAGAGTTGGATACTTGCTGGGGAAGAAATGCACTCACCATATACTTCTCTCAGCCTTCTCCTGCCCTGATAAACTACAGGGGGGAAGTGGAGAAAGCAAATGGCAATTAAGTCATGATGAAATTTTCAAATTCCTGCCTATAACCAGGTTAATTGTTTATTTTTTTGGTTACTATTACTACTTTCAACAGACTACAGAAGTGTCTTCAATCAAGCTACCATTCTCAAAAGTTAGAGAAGATTATCCCTTGCAAAAGTGAATCACATACGAACAAAAACATCTGTCCTAGCACTAAGATGGCAGAGGAATGTCTTGATTTCTAGGGGTGAGGAAGAAGTTACACCGGAAACTACAAAGATCCCCAAATACGAATCCTATGAAAGCTAAGGAACAAGAACAACGAATCAAACCCCAAAGTGGAAAAGAAAAAAACCCTTCTTTAGTAATTTAATAACAGTTAACATAAGGTTTAAGATGCAGGAGACCCAAGAAAAAGAATAGTTTAAAATATAATATAGTTAGATGTGCTCAAGCCATATTTAGTTCCTCCTACTGTGTGGATGCACTAAGCACCTGACTTAACCACCAGATTTCTAATGGATGTATGTAGAATCATTGAGTTACTTTTATTGTTCAACAGCGTTCAACTGAGAAAGCAGACCTCCCTTGGTAGTCGTGACTTTCAGGGTACACAGAAAAAATAGACCCCTCTTATTTTCCATGCTGATTCTGGAGCCTGGTCAGTGTTTCCTCTTTTCTCATTTTCATGACTGACTGAACTGGATTTTAAAAAAATAATTATACTGCCTAAAGGTCCAGGTAATGGAAAAGCTAATTTGGACAGCTTATCTTTATCATCATGGATCAACCTTAGTCCCTACTCCAACCGTAGGAAAGTTTTTTTCTCCAAACACCAGGCCTGACATGCAAAGAATATTAGAATTTTCTATTTATAACCTTGTTTAAATGTATTTCATGTAAAAAAATGACCTATGACATGCAAAGAGATGAGGTGTGCCTTGAGTTGCTAATTGTTTATCGCCTTCACAAATTCCATGGTGCAACCCACACCTCAATATTCCCTTTTATATGCAGTATGGCTGAAGCTGTCCATTTTAAAAGTGGGACTGCAGAGGAATCAAGCTGGTGAGCAATATTTAATCTCCTCCATCCCACCCTTTCCTTCATGCAATTTTACATCAGATAATCTTCACAAAACATTACGAGGCAAGCACAGAGTATTTTGAAGAGGACAGTATACTAAGGACAGTTAAGGTTATATGAATTCAGAGGAAATAGATTTTTGAACTTAAATCTCAAGTAATTGATAGTGCTAACGTAAGACTGAGAACATAGCTTATATGCACTTGTCAGTTTCTTTGCCTTCCTGCATCATACCTACTGACCATTTTGAATTCCAAACCCACATTTTTTTCTCAGTTTTAGACACCAAGGAAGAGGCAATTGGAAAATAAAGTAGTTGTAGGTATGGCCGCATGCCCTTTAACAATCCCAGTGTTTGTGCTTACAGTACATATGTCGAAACAGAAAAGTAGACCCTTCCATTTCTGCCTGAATCTAACCATCACTTAGCCTTACTGGATTCAGTGAGCAAATGGTACCCTATAAACATGACCCCTGAGATGAAAGCAACACTAAAAGGCAAGGCTGGTTTAACTTTTAAGGCCAACAGGTCAAGAGTCAAGATCAGGGCATCACTGGCTTGAGAGTTCATTCCGTGAAGGCGGCAGGAAAGTCCTGCAAAATTCACAGATTGGGATGCAAGTTTCCATTTGTAAAGTGATTTAAACGTGTCACAAATCAAACATATCTTCCATCACTTATCTAAAAATAAATAAAATTAATACTATGCCATGTATGTTACATGGGCATATTTTCATAGCTGCTTTACAGCACCGATGTGTTTTCAAAATAATTAAGACTTTGTTAAAAGCCCTAGACAAGAAGGAACTTTCTTAGAAGATCGGATATTGAAAAGACACGAGTACCATGACCCCATCAACAAGTTTAGATTCCTTACCTGTGTGCAGAAGTATGGTGAGAGATGGGCAAAAACAATTTAACATTGCATAATAACAGCAGTTTCCATGCCATGCCCTTCCAACAGTGAATGTGTAAGAAGAGACATAAAAAGAGAAGAAGAGGATGACTTTTTAACCAACTTCGGAAGCCAAGCAAATCTGTTTAGTTCTACTACCAAACACTTTATCCATCCACCCCATTGGGTGACACCGAACGTAAAAAAAAATTGGCAAAAGTAATGCTGCGCTCAGACTTGTGGATAATTTTCCATGCACACAGTGCTAATATCTCCTAAAAAGAATGGAATAAGTTGTGAAACAAATCACTGTTCTTCAGTCTTCATGAGTCACTATAAACATGGCTTTGCACCCCATGGTCATCTCAAAGTTCAAAGCAATTCTTACCCCTTCTCCTCCAACAAAACAACCTAAAAATGTGGATTGTACTATTCTGTTTAAAACTGAATGACTTTCTGATGGTGTGACCATCAGAACAGAAATGAAGAGATAGAATGACATGAAACTCCTTCTAAGTCTAATCATGGGAAAGAATAAAGACTTGTTTAACAATCCAACGTTTTATTGTAAAGATATGGTCCATTTCTTATAAACCTCTAAGTTGGGATTTGTTTCAGGAGCTACTGGGTAACCCGCTAGGCATTAAGTAGTCTCCCATAGATAATAGCCACTGTCCCTCTCACTGCACTTCGCCTTCACCTCAACTTCTCATATGGATTCAGTTCCTTACTTACAACCTAGGACAGCGAGCAATATGAACCTTCATTCTTTCCCCCTCCTCTCTTGTTCAGAAACAATTAAAATGCTTGAACATTGTTTTTCCTTTTTTCTTTTTTTTTTTATATAAAAAAAAGGACTTTTTAAAATTCCTACAACAATAAAAGTTTAAATCAGGCAGATTTCTTCATCATTCAAAGTGATTGTATTTACAGAAGCCTGCAGTGAGCCACACAGACTCTGAACCCTGCCCTGCTCTATGTAAGCACGAGTGGGTTGAACAGAAGACTATACCTCCTTTTCTGCCGCTACCAATTCAAGTTGGCACCTTTGGTATCATTCCTTTCCTGGACCTGTGACTAGAGAACAAAGTACTAGGTATAAATAGGTCAATCTCTTTCTTTTTATACATAAATATATCAATTTTCCCGCTCATACAATACCAGAAAATGGGCTGGTAGATGCAAGTATAGCATCAATGACCTCCACATCCCCAATCCCTTTGCAAAACAAGTTATCGAGTATGCAGCCCATTCGTTTTTTCTGCATTTTTTTTCCTTTTAAAGTTTTGAAATACTTTAGTAATTAATGCATTAAAAACCAGCTGCTCTCTCGCACTTTCATTCAGCTTTCGCTATTTCCTCTATTCCTTTGTTTTGCACAGAAAAACGTGGAATAAACCTGGACAATATTCCTCATGAACTGTAAAGCATTGTTCTGTTATTTTAGACTTTTTTTCCCCAACTGTTTTGAGTTTGCCTAAAATGGTTGCTCTCGGAGAAAACAAGAATATTTTTCTATTTCCTTCTTTACTGCAGGCTTAAGGGCAGCAAAACCTCACAGGTAAATCTCCCTCTTGGCATTTTGCGATGTCGGTGTGGTGGCTTGTTGGAAGTCAGAGGTTTGGGTAAGAGGGATTTCATCCATTGGAGAGTCCTTGCAGGGCTCATGGCTGCTATTTGAGAAGGCACTGTAAGTGGGTAACAGGCGGATGTTGGCCATTTTGGTGGTGCTGTTGCTGCGGTCATCTGAGATTCGGGGACTGCCATTGCCGATCTGCTCTTGATTCCCCTTGTCTTGGTAAGGCACAAAAGTGGAGAGTTTGAGGGCATTCTTGGGTCTCCGATTAGGGGAGGACTGGCCAGGCATCCAACAGGTGTCCGAGTGGCCATATTCTGTGCATTCCTGGGTACAATTCCCTGTCATGGCTACGTCTGGCAATGGTCGGAGATCTGGAGAGACAAAAATAAAGGGGGGAAGGACAATGAGAAAGAACTTCATTAAAGAAATTCTGCATTCAGCTACTGCATTTACAACTTTTTTCCCTGTATTTTTAGTCATGCTTTTACAGTTCTCCCACTCCTTTTATTTATGTCCCCCCCCTTCTTTAAAAGGTATGCCTTGCAGTCTGGCTTGGTAACTTCCAGCTCATTATCTTTCCATGGGAGTTAGCCATTAAACACAGACTAGTAAGATTAATTGGTTTTACAAGAAAACTAAGTAGAAACATTCCAAAATGAGTGTTTACCAGATAAATCATCCAGCTAGTTATCAATGATATTTCTGAACACCAATCCCAGATTAAAATTTAGTTGTTTAACATGGTCAAAAACATAGTATAGTTCGCCATCATCGCATATATTCTAAGAAAGATGCTTGCTATCACCTCCGGACCTGATTTCCAAAAAGGTTTCTCTCATTCTGTGTCAACTAGAAGGAAGCTTAATAGATTGGGCCTTCAGACAAGTACATAACACTGATAACGTTTTAATGTGAGATTTATCAAATGTTAACAAAGTGGTTTCCAAACCTGGCAGCTCACTGAAGTTTGTGTGTGTTTGTGATGCCTCCAGTGTATGGCAAGACCAACATTTCACCCATCAAATGCACTATTATCTCCCTGCAAATCCAGGGAAGATGCACCCTTTGTGCCACAAATGAAGTTGCTAGAAAGAAGGGAAAGATTGCAATTTCTCTATCAAAGCACTGCAAATTGGTAGCCCTGAACAATGTTCCCTCTAATTTTCTGTAGGCTGTGTGCGCATAAAATATCAGCTGTGTGCAGCTTTTGAAGGAAGGTTACATTTTTGTGCGCCACATAACGACACTCGGAGTTATATACTTTAAAATTTGACTACACGTCAGGATACAGCATGTACACCACATTGATTTTAATCAAATTAAATGAAAATAGACGATTACTAAATGAAGCGGGAAATTTCTAGTAATTACAATCATAACTTTTAAATTTTAAGACGTCTGTGTTGTTTTCTATCAGAATCAGAGCCGTAATTTTTGTGCGCTCTGTTGTAAAGTATGTGCGCTCGCTTGGCAAGGTGTGTGCGCGCGCGCACACGTGCACAGCTTAGAGGGAACAGTGGCCCTGAACCTGGTTAGTGGTCTGCCCCAACTGAAGGGCTTATGTTACATGACCGTTGCCTGGATTTTTGTTTTCATCGCACTTTTATGCTTCTTATGGATTTGCAGTCTCCCCGCCACAGTAGAAACTGCTAGAAGGAGGCTGGTGCAATCCAATAACTATTCTAATGGAAATGGATCCCTGCAGGCTTCGGATGGAAGTGTTTACAATGTTATTTTATCCCCCTGATTTCCGGATTTTCCCTTTAATAAAAATGATTGTATTGCACGCTAGAACTTTTTAACATGTCATAATCAACTTAACGTATTAATACATATTAACTTAATTCAGTGGGCACTAAATCTTTCAAGGCATGCTAACGAACTGGATGAACTTGGACAAATGCATAACATAAAAGCCCATCACCTTTCTCCTTATAGAAGTTGAAGTAAAAGGTGGGCACTGTATTTTAAAGCACTGGAAATGTGCAACACAACATTTATCCACTGAACAGAAAACGCTTAGGCAGCGGTAGTGGAAGCTTCCTCCATAAGGCCTTGGCAATATACCTAAAGAACATTGTTGCTTTTAGATGGGAAGAGAAATTAATCTTACTACACAGTCGGTTCTTGGCCTTTATGCTGACAGTGTGGGCAAGAATGCCAGCTAGTGACAATTATGGGAGGTTCTTAATGATGAGAATATGTGTTCACTGCTCTTACCACTTGCTTCACACACATGCACCACAGAACTGATATCAGAGAGCAATGACTCTAGACACAGCCACCCTAGGCCAGATTTGACAAGGTTAATTTGAGGTGAAACGTTCTTACTCTCTCTGCAGTACTGCAAGCCAGACAATGGAAAAATACTCATCTCGTTTTCCTTTCTCTGTTGCACTTTAATATCTTTTTAAAACATCTGTTAGGACAGCTTTTTATTTTATACATAAAGGAATGATATCCTACTTATTCCTCCGTTAGGTCGGAACCCAGACAGGACTGTGGACAGACGATCAGTGCATCGAGGCAGTAGTACTATAGCTTATCATCGATACTGGGTACTTAATTCTGATAAGACATGCTCTGTGTTTTGGGATACCATTCGGTCATTAATACAAAGAAGCACATGTTAATTCACCATTAACGTGTATTATTAGTAATAGTCCACTGAATAACATGGGACCTGAACTAAAACAATGTGTGTTAACATTAGCACACTTGGAACTCAGACCCTTCAGTCAGAAATCTAGGCATTATATTTGATACAGGTGTGGGATCTTCTAGGCTGTCAAGAGCAGTGATGGTCCATTCTGCATATTATGAATTACATGAGGTTAGACTTTCATACTTTGGACACATCATGCGATGAGAGAGATCATTAGAGAAAGACATCATGCTTGGCAAGATAGAAGGCCAATGCAAAACAGGAAGGCCAGTAATGAGATGGATCGATACAATAACAGCAGCTACGGGTCTGTCAACAATGAGCCACCTGACTGAAGACCGAACACAATTTAGGACAACTATCCAGAGGGTCGCCATGAATTGACACTGACTCGACAGCTCTTAACAAAAGGCAATTGAGACTTTTCTTGGAATGGTCAACTCTGTAGAAAGACGCAGGCACTGGTATTAAGTATGCTTAATTACTACAACACCATATTCAAAGGCCTCCCTGGAAAAACGGAGAAAATTACCAGTTATTCAAAAGATGGCTGTGTCACTGATAATCTGATGGAGCAAGGGGGAAAATGGTCGGCCCTTTTAAGTGGTTGCATTAGCTTCCAGTGATGGAACCCCCAAAATATAAAACATCAGTGCTGGCTTTTAAAGATGTTGCACACAAATCATCCAACTTCTCTGGCTGATAGACTAGAGACTGGTATTTTTCAGTAACATAACTGTGCTCCAACCGTCGAGTGCATGGGTAATAAATGTTTAAAATAAATTAATCAATATTGACAAGGGCTTTTACATTTTTCTGTCATTGTACCAGAGTTGTAGAACAAGCTTCCTTATGAAATTCACAAATAAAATATGCTAATCTTTCGGAAAAAGTTGAAAAGCTTTATCTTACAAGACCTGAGGATACAAATATAGAACGGAAAGTTCAGTCTCTCCTGATAAAGTCAATATTATGCTTTTTTGTGTTGGATGGTTTGTTTAATCTATTATTCGTTTTGTGTTTTATGCTAAAATAAAGATAATATCAAATGTGTCATTTTTAAGGTCATTGTATTTTATTATGATTTTATGTAAAATGCTTTGGCTGGCAGGTTGTTCAAAACAGGCAGCATACCTGTATAAATTCTGATAAGTAAATTGAAAAAAGCTGAGCAAGACAAAAAAGGAATGGTTGCAAGGTGTAATGAGAGAGACATACATTTGGATAACATAGAAGAAAAGAAAATATAAATCACTTTACAAGGTGCTTATTCCTTTCAGCCAAACCAGTCTGTTGGTCTTTTTGAGACCAAGGGGTAGCGTCTTCTGTGCGTTAACGGAGTCACGGCCCCGTATTTCGCACAGAAATCGCTACCGCTGCTTACTAAACATATCCCCAAGTTTCAGAGCCATTTCTTCTGGTAAAACAGAGTACTACCCACACTAATATGACATTTGTGCATATGTCCAAGTGCAATCTGGGACATCTTTTTTTTTCCAGATGTTTGGCTTTAGAATCAGGCACATATAGGTGCAGACAAAATTTCATAAACATGGACGCACCTGATATGGATGTCTGCAGGGGGGAGGGGGTGTCTACATAGACATCCCCAGAATAACATTTCAGAACCTGGACATCTAGGATAGCCTAATGGTTAAGCATCGGGCAAAGAACAAAACGGCAACAGCACACAAACCTGCAGTGTCCAAGGCGCAGCAAAGCCGGGCTCACCACACACCATGGATAGGGGCAAAGTGGGGTATCCAACGAGGTCAAACCCTACATGTGTTTCGGCATCAGCCTTCCTCAGCGGCTGGAAACCTCATGTAAAACAACAAAATAATAAAAACACTCATACATTTTTAAGATGTTTTAATGTTCACACATATTTCTAAGGTTTCCATGCTGGTTCTAAGATGTTTTTTATCCTCAGACACATCTCTTATGTTGTTTTATTGACTTTTATTATGTTCTGTTACACAGCCAAGTATATTTGATACAGTCATTCTTTCATGGGCAATTTTTATCTTTTTCTGGAAACCACTTTTTTATTGGCTATTTATGCTGTAATACGTTCTTCATGTTATTTTGCTGACCCTCACCATATGTCTTTTAAGGATTATTTTGAATATGTTTTTATAGCTTATGCCCAACTTTGATATATGTCTGGTTCATTAGAGTTCTGCACTTAAGGCCGTTTTTACTTTTATGAGAAACACTGAACTTTTGAATAGATTTCCCTGTGATGATTTTCACACGGTTTTGTCTTGCTCTCACATCATTCATGTCATCTATATATGTGACATGAGTTTTGTTTTGGAATCCAGTTCATCTGGGATTGGTTGCCTTTATGGTTCGTTCTTATTTTTATGCTTTTTGAGTTCACTTTTTCGTGGGAACCTTTTGCTACCCCTGATTGGCCATTAAGATAGATGACGTCATTCGCCTTGTTTTAAAATGACTGAAGATTTTGGTCTTGCATTTTTTAATAAAGAGAACGCTGTCAGGCAGTCGCTTCCAGGTTGGCCTTCGGATTTTTTTATTTTATATTTATAAGTTTTTAACAATAAATCAAGCAACACTGCTTCTACAGAAAAGATAGAGCTTGCATGTATATATAAAGGAAAAGCATATCAAAGCAAACAATGGCAAGAAATATCATTAGTCCTCAAAAAAGGAGGGAGCAGTATTAACAAAACACAATGGGGGCAGGATCCCCCCCCCCACTGATATAAAAAGGAAACAAACTTTATCCAAAATCAAGTGGAGGCAGAAGGTCCAAGAACATACATAAAGTGAATGGGAAACCTACTCAAGGAGAAGAGATAGATACATGAGTGCTAATGAAAGAAGAGAGATCTTCAGGCTGAAAGAAAACATATTTCTGCAATTTATAAATAACCATATACTTACATGGAAACCGTAGCACGAAAGAAGCTCCCAACTGCATAACTCCTGGTCTAAGAAATGATTTATGTCTCTTCTGCGTTTCCCTGACCACATCCGGAAAAAGCTATATTTTTTCCCGTAAAATAGATTAGCTATTTTTTTATAATATAATTTGAGAAGCCACTCTCTATCAGAAAACAAAACCAAAGTTACAAGCAACATGGAAACCAGCACATCTTCGTCTTTGGGGTTTGAAGAAGATCTGAGACGTTAAGAAAGTCCATTTCCAAAGTCCCAATAGATGTTTTACTGTCCTTTTTACCCGATGGTAAATAATACACTTTTGTTACAGGTGGTATCAAATCAGGAGGTACAGATAATGATTCTTGGAGATATTTCTTAGAGATCAAGAGGAGCCACCCCAGTGATCACCGGAAAATTCAAAAGATGTATATTAGAAGACTGAGCAGCATTTTCCAATGTCTCTAACTTCGCCCGTAGGGCAGTATTATCCTTAACCAAAGAGAGTTAGATCAGAAACCTGAATAAGCTTCTGATCAGTAACTTCTAATTTGACACGTGTTTCCACCATATCGTTATTCAACTTAAGAGACACTCTCCTCAAGAGAAGACATTTTTGTAGAAGAAAGGGCCAACTGTTGACCAACTACCTGAGATAGTTGTGCAATCGCGTCCCAGATGTTATCCAGAGTCACAGAGTTAGGACGAGGAACATCCAAAGAAAATGGAGGTGCAGCGGTAACCTGCATCACCGGAATGTTCTTCAACTCAGCAGTACTGCTCACTCCTTGTGTAGTGACACCACCCGCTGTATTTAGTACCTCTCCCAGCAGAACAGCCGAAGACTCAAATGGCTGACCTCCATTTTTTTTCTTCCAGAGCCGCAGCAGCACCAACAGCTGGTGAGTCCACAGCCCCACTCATCGGGGAAATGATTGAAGAGCCCGGAAGAGCTGGGGGAGTACGCACATTTGGGGTGAGAGAAACATCCAAGGCAGAGGACGCCGAAATCTCCTCCACTGGCGCCTCCAAGCCTACTCGTATCTCCCAAATCTGGTTCTCGGTGAGCTGAACAAAGCGGTCCATGGGCCCCACACCGGCAGACATGGGCTCCACGGGAAAAGCCCTAGGTTTGCCTTTGCGCTTAGACATCGCAGCTCAAACCCTCACAACCGCCATCTTGCAATTCGGCCTTCGTTTTTAATTATTATAGTTATAATGCTTTTTCTGTGGACCAGTCCCTGGCCCTCTGGTGATTCCACTATCAAAATCTGCCTCACTACAGTCTATTAATTATATATGGACTTTTCTATTTGTGCTTATACCTAGCTAGCTAAATCTACGATTGCTTTCACTGAGGGTCATACCCACCTTTACATTTATATATCCTTTAAGCAGATTCTAGACAGACCACCGGTGTATCCCTGGGTTCCTAATCGGGCTGCTTTTGTCATAATATTCTATTGAGGGTTTAATATAGTTTTCTGCCTTGGCTCAGTTCCTTGCGCTGTTACATAGGCTCCCCTCCAGTTTGCTTCTCTTGACTTTACATGACTTGTCCTTCAAAACATATTACTTCATTCTTGGTCCTACAGCAGTAGCTATGTTTATGTTTTCCTTAGCACTAGCCCTTACTAGTGGGAATTTATGGTCCCTTATCCTGCTACAATGATACTTTATGAGTCTCGATTCTTAATCTCCGATGTATCTCTTTATGCTTTTTTATATATTTTTTTATTTCACTGTTTTACTATTTATAGTGTTGACCTTTTAGCTATATCATTGGCAGAATTGCCTAATTAAGAATATTCTTCGCTATAGGTGAGCCCATATATCCTTAAATTGAAATCTTGCCATCTCTTGGACATGTATATGGTTGTGTGATTGTTTTTCAACTAGTCATCACCTTGGTCTGTTCCTGCAATTTTAGTCCTTCCCATATTTATGACTGTAAGATGACTTTAATATAGCTATTGATGTCCTTTGTTTTAAATATGATTTTTATTACTGGTTGTTTTATGATGTTATGTTTGTTCTATTATTACTGTCACTATGGTTTACATTTTATATATATGCTTTTTCTATGTTACACCTTTTGATATATTTTACTCAGACGGTTTGCTCTGATTTGTGATTGACATTGTTTTTCGCTTTGAGTGTTTTTATTATTTTGTTTTACATGAGGTCTCCAGCCCCTGAGGAAGGCTGATGCTGAAACACGTGAAGGTTTTGACCTCATTTGATATCCTCATAAAGCCTTTGCCCATATTTATGGTGTATGGTGCGTCCTGCATCTTTGCTGCTCCTAGGAACAGGGCAGCCAGGGTTCAAATCCCACTGCTGCTATTGTTAACATTGTGGGGAGTATTGGGGATGATGGAGTGCTTTCTTCTCTACACCCTCTGAATGTTTTTCAGCCAAAAAAAAAGCACTTTTCAGATACCTATTCCTGTCTGGAGCAGGTCTAAACTTAGACATGATGCCTGATATCCATGCCACTTCTGAGATCAGGCGGGGAAGTCCAGGTTCCTAAGAATGCCTTGCCCGTGTTTCAACCGCACCCTGTTCAGACTTGGACGTCCTCATGCTGGGGACATAAGAACATAAGATATGCCATACTGGGTTAGACCAAGGTCCATCAAGCCCAGTATCCTGTTTTCAACAGTGGCCAATCTAGGTCATACGTACCTAGCAGTTTCCCCAAAAGACACAGGTTCCACAATGCTTGTACTGGGTCAAGCATTGATATCCTGGGTCCCTTCTTAATAATGGTTTATGGACCTTTCCTCCAGGAACTTGTCCAAACCTTTTTTAAACCCAGCTACACTAACAGCCTTTACTACATCCCCCGGTAACAAATTCCAGAGTTTGATTACACGTTGAGTGAAAAAATATTTTCTTTTATTAGTCTTAAATAGTTTACCCTGTACCTTCATTGCATGTCCCCTAGTCTTTCTATATTCTGATAACGTAAACAATCTATCTACGTTTATCCGTTCATTAATTTATAGACTTCTATCATATCTCCCCTCAGCCATCTCTTTTCCAGGTTAAAGAGCCCTAACCTTTTTAGCCTTTCTTCATAGGAGTATCCTTCCATCCCCTTTACCATTTTGGTGGCTCTTCTCTGAACCTTTTCTAATAACGCTATATCCTTTTTAAGATACAGTGACCAGAATTGCACACAATATTCAAGGTGCGGTCTCACCATGGAACGATATAGAGGCATTATAATATCTTTTGTTTTATTATCTATTCCTTTACTTATGATACCTAGCATTCTATTTGCTCTCTTGGCCACCGCTGCACACTGGGACGAGGGTTTTAACATGTTATCCACAATGACGCCTAAATCTTTTTCCTAGGTGGTGGTTCCTAATGTGGAACCTTGCATCGTGTAACCATAGGTTGGGTTCTTCTTCCCTAGGTACATAACTTTGCACTTGTCCACATTAAATTTCATCTGCCATTTTGATGTCCAGTCTTCCAATTTATCAAGATCCTGTTGCAATTTTCCACAATCCTCTTGGGTTTTAACAACTTTAAATAGTTTTGTGTCATCTGCAAATTTGATAAGCTCCCCTAAGACAGCTTCTAAAATGGCTTTGGACATCTCTCTGCCCATTTTTGGACATCCAAAACACAAACAGGGCTTCCAAAATGACCCCCATACTGTATTTGCAAAAGAGCTCTTATTGTTTTGACTGGAAAGAGTAACTGCAGAAAAAGGAGGTGCAACAGCTGGGGGTACTTTCCCTTTCGTTTTTCAAAAATTAGTGCAAAGGTCAAAGGTAAACCATACTCAAACTTTGCATCTGTGTAGGCAATGTGAAAGCTGCCTTCCCTATAAAGAGAGATTGTGGGCTCAGATTTGTTAAAGTGTTTTCTTGCATACATATATCTCTATGGAAAGAGCGGTGGAGGTAGTAGAGAAGAGGACAGTATCTGAATTCAAGGTGTGTAACACAGAAGGATCTCTAAAGGAAGGACAGACTAGATAGGCCATGTGGTCTTTTTCTGCTGTCATCTTCTCCAAATCATATTTTCTTGCTAAAACTACCTATAGATCAAAACTGTCCGAATGGGGAGGGTGGTTGGGGGAGAAGATATTTCCCAGTAGAGAATTCCTGCACATGCTTTCTTGCTCCCCATCTCCCTGCCTAATTCCATCGGCACTCTCACTCTCTTCGATTTATAAAACTGGCTTGGACTCACTGAGTTTGAAAAGCCTTGTTGCTTTGCTGTCACGGTCTTAGAGGCAGCTGCCACCTAAGGGAGAAACTTCAGAAAGGTTGGCACCATGCCATGGAAATGACAGCAATGCTCAAAGGAAGAAATAGCATCCATGCTACTCAACTTACTGGACAACAGACATGGCACCGCCCGGTACAAAAGGAGCAAGGTGAAGGGACTAGAAAGGTTCTAGTGATGCAATGTGTGGAAAGAGCTTCAATTTGATGTAACTGTATGAAAAGTACCTGCAAGACTGTGATGATGGCCTCTGATGTACTATCAAAGTGTCAAAACAAAACATTTAATTGCTATTCTTGCTGAACAATAAAGCATGATGACTGGGAGTTTCTCAAGGTTCAATATGCCTTTGCCTGCGGCTGTTCAACAGCTGGTTCCTCCTCTGAGCTATTACAGCTCCATCTCACCCATCCCCCCCCCTCCCGTCACTGTCTCCGGGGCTCTTCTCATTCATCTTCAAAAAAAAAAATTTGCAGGCTGCCATTCTGTACAGTTAAAGTCAGCGCAGACCTCTCCCTTAAGAGAAAACCACACAGCCCAGAGGTTTAATTGAAAATGTATATTTCCGAAGGGGGTGGGAATAGGACTATAAGTCTCAAGGGACTGCTGCTGAAAGTCAAACAAGCTTTATTAGCCCTGTGTCACAAGGCCTGGCATAGCCACAGAGCTGTAAAATAAAAGGAAGCAAAGCTTCCAAAATAATGACGTGGCACACCCTACCGAAGATGCCAAAGGCAAAACAGAAGGTGACTTAAAAGAGGTCAAACCACTGATGAACTGTGGGAGACCGAGATGTCTGGATAACAGGAACATTGGAGGGGGGACATTCAGTGGCGATGGCTAGCTGTCGCCGCTGTACTTAAAGTCCAGATATTCAGGGCTGGGGCAGTATCCAGCCACCAGCACTGGAATGTGTGTGTCGGTTAGATAGCATCCAAGCTAATCAGGCAGTGGCGATAGTCAGCACTTTCCAGTTAGCTTCTGTGGCAAACGTTAGGCCACCCTTTAAGTTGCCTAACTTTCGCCGCTCAAGGGTAACTGGGCAGCAGCTGGATATTGCCACTGTCTGGTTATTCTCGATGCCCCCTTTGCTCTGCCCCCAAAATGCCCCATTGCTGGATGGCAGGGCCAGGGGATATTCAGCGGCACTAACATATCTGGTCACTGTGTTAATTGCTCTCAGTATCAGACCCATAACATTTTAAAATATACATACATTGAAATTTGGGTTAACAAACTGTAGGCAACAAATTCCAAAATGGACAAACATATCTATGATTTCCTTTCCAGAGCTATGTTACCTTCATCAGGTCATGCATGAAGGGTAAACCCTGCTCTGATATGTCTAATGTAGCAAACACTTTAAAATTTAACTACGTATGGATTCTTACAATTCAAACAAAAAATCAGCTGCTTTGGAGCTTGAGTAGGGCCAGTTACTGGGAACAGCGAGCAGAATTCAGCAGCAGAAGCTGGGATATATGCAAACAGGGCATGCAGGACTAAAGTCCATAAAACGGGGCGCAAAGCCCCCTGTAGGGGGGTTTTGACTTGAAAATATCATCAAGATCTTCTAAAATGGTTTGTTCCTTTATCTCAGTACTTTCTTTTATTTGGATTCAGTTAACTGGCCTGGAAGGAGCGAAGACTTTTAGGGGTATGTTTACTAAACCGTCTTAATGTACGCTCTGTGACGTTATCGCGCGATAATGGTGCTTTACAAGGCGCACAGGTACCTTATCGCGCGATAACACGCGCTGTGGCGCAAACGAGCACTGAAGGTGGGGAAAGGCTCCCCAGGGGCGGAGGAAGGCTCCCCAGGGGCGGAGAGAAGGGGTCAATGGGTGGAGAGTGGGAGGGGAGAGGCTCCCCACACACTAACACTGTGAAATCCGAGGCCAAAACTAACGCCAATGAAAACCTCGCGTTACAGCTGATTTAAAGGGAAAAGAAACCATTTCTGTCAGCAATGTACAGCAAAACCAGGGAAACCTACAAAAAAGTGATAAGTGTGATACATGTGCACGGAACAAAAGTACAAATAAAAGTTGAAAAGGACCCCAACAAAATATACAAAAAACATAACCAAGCTGGGCAATAGTGATAGTAATGGGATACAGCAAAAAACACTCCCAAGAAAGCTCCAAAAAAAAGATATGAATTTTGGAAGGGTCTACGCTCCGTCCCCATACAAGGTGAATGATCCCACAGTGAAATAGCACTGATCAGGGTTTCCCTCTCTATTGGACAGGTTTCCTATGGCATGCATATGTTCCACAACAGCAGGGCGGGCATGTCGGAATGGGCAACTGGACAGATGCTGGGAAAGGGGATACAGAGGGCTGCAGGCAGCACATGCTGTGGTGCAGCTGGGGCACAGTGCGGACTAGGCAGATGCCTAGGTGGCACTTAGGAATGCTGAAACTGTACAGCAGCCAGACAGCAACTGATGAGGGCCCAACATGGGCACGAGGGTGTTTATCACAGTGTCACAGGGGATAGTACCCAGCAGGTACCTCCAAGGGCACAGAACATTGGCAGGCGGTGTTGGGGGGGGAAGTGTGGACATCTATGCAGGCACCCCTACCCCAGAACACGCACCATAGGCAGCCGCCTACCCGCACACTGGATGGCCTGAGACTGCGCTCCACCAGCAGAAGGGCAGGTCAGCAGGGTAGCAGAGGGGCACTGGTGATGGAGGGAGCAGTGGCAGCTGCCCAGAGCAGACCATGGCCTAGCCCTGTGTAGGTGGGTGCCATGCACTGCAGCAGACAGGCCCCGTCTGATGAACAGTCATGGTATCCCCAGGGGATGTACTGTCTCTGTGGCAACACGGTGGTGCAGTGCACACAGCCAGTATGTTCAGGAGCGAAAGGTTACAGGTTCAAGTCCCAGCTGTGGTTCCTGCCAACCCAGCCCCCATTTTTTACCCACTACTAAAACGTGCTAATACAGACAGAACCTTTATTGCAGATGATGTAAACATGCCCAAAACAGCTACATTTTACCCTACAGAGCACAGACACCATAAGCAGGCGCATTACCTAGAGCAGAGTCTCCCAAATGCAGTTCTGGAGGGCCAAACACCATTCAGGTTCCATGCTGCCTCTAATAAAGATGCCTGTGCTGCATATCTATGCACCGCCCCCATGGTATGCAGATGTATCTCATGCATATTTATGAGGGACAGCATGAAAACCCGAACAGTGTTTGGCACACCAGGACTGGAGTTGGGAACCTCTGCCGTAAAGCAGCAGACACACCCACACCCACAGGCTCCATTAGCCAATGCCTCCTGGAGAGGCAGGACATTGGGCCCTGCGTGCATCTCCCAATACTAGCACTTGCATACCGTAGCAATGCCACCCTAAACCTGGGGATATGGTACACAGCTATCAAAAGGTAGCTATGATTACTGGCAGATAGCAATTCCTACGTTAAGCACAATTGGCTGATTGAGCTGCATCATAGCAACCTTTCTGATGTCTGTGGAGTGAGCCTCAGGTCTGGTGTCTGACAGAGTGACCCCAACAGTATTGCGTACCATAGCCATGCCTGCACTGTGCCCAGGACTGGTGTGGTGGCCAGGGCTGCCAAACACCTCTATAGTAGCACAATGCTGGCACAGGTGCGGGAGTGTGTGTCTGTCTATCCAGTGTGTGGTGGCTGCAAACACCCTCCACAGCCCACACTGCCAGCACTGTTGCCAGTATTGGCCTCCCAATGTGCATGAGGAGGAGCAAGGTACCATGGGTATAGCCCGGACAGGGTGGCCTGGCCTGGATGCATCTGCACAGGGCATAGGGCAATGGCTGGGACATTGTAGTGCCTGGCCACCACCTGCACAGACAGGGTAGCCACACCATGTTCTGCTGGGAGATCACTCTCACCGTGACTGAGCAGTGACCACGGCATGGCTAGGTTCCCCCATAGTGCTATGTAGTATTTCTTTCATGTGATATTTATGGGTTCCCTTTTGGGGCCTAGTCACTGACTTATCTGCTTGGTGTGTATGCTGACATCCCAGTTATGGGTGCATGCATTTCCACCAGGAACATGCACTATGGACTAGCTAGCAGACTGTCTGCAGCTGGTATGTGTCTTGCTGGAACACCTTGCAGGGTACAGCAACTGAAGGCTTGCTGCAGGAGAATATCAGATAGTGGTGGGGTGCAGCTTAGCATATCCAGGCCTAATGTCTGTCTGCTATTGCTTTATGGATGTGTATGGATGAGACCCTGTTTCCCACCCTCAGCCCCAGAGGGGTGGGGGGTGGTACATAATACACCTATGGGTCCATAAGGGCTAAACTTTGACTGAGACATACAGATGTATCCAAGGTGTGTCTGCAGACACTACCTATCTCACACATTAGCACTGCTGGGGTCCTGCAGCATGTCCTATTTCTGCTGTGGACCTGGTGCTGGGCCCCCTACCTCACCCTCAGGGTGAGTACCGTACCTGCACAATGTGATGGTGTGTAGCTACTTTGTGCCAGTGCCACACACGGTCAGTTCCCCCTACCAGGCCGGGGTGCTGTGGGGGTGCATACCCCATCTTGTTATCATCTGTAGACTGCTGAGTTGCATGTGCAGTGCATCATGGGTATGGGTGGGTTAACCCTATCCTGGTGACCACAGCAGACTGTTTGTGTGGTGACATGCAGTCCTTCTGCAGCCAGCCAGGGGTTTGCTAGCAGCTATGGAGCTGTAGCCCACTGGTTACTTCACTGCTTGTGGAGCCAGAGGTCATGGGTTCAAACCCACAGTGGGGTTATTTGATAGGGCTGTCTGAAGCACTGTCTATTTTTAATGTACATTAGTGCTGCCAGCATAACACCCTCGGAGTACTGTAACCATAAGGTGCCTCAGAGGGCGCCCTATAAGGCGCCTTCTGAGGCACCTTATGGTTACAGTCCGTATAAGGTGCCTTATAAGGTGTCCTATGGAGCGCCTTATAGGGTGCCCTATAGGGGACATTATAGGGTGCCTGGGCGGACAGTGCACTTTATAGTATGCCCTCTGGAGTGCCTTATAGGGTGGCTGATGCGGCACCTTATGTTACAGCACTTTGAGAGTGTGTTTGCTAGCAGCACTAATTAAAACAATATTAAATTGCCTCATAATGCAATATTACACATAACAGGTAGTGCCTCAGGCAGCCTTATTCATTGGGCACAGTGGGGGATTGAACCCATGACCCCTGCACCATCAGTCAGTGTCTTAACCATTGTGCTACACTGCTGTTTCTCCTTGCATGTCAGCGCACCTACTTAACATTTCCATGCGTTAAAATGCACAGTGCTGCCATCCAAAACAGTGCTATGACCTTGCCGTGCCTCATAGGGCACCCTATATGGCGCCCTATAGGCCACCCTTTATGCAACATTGTAGTGTGCCGTGGCGGACAGTGCACTTTAAAATGTGCCCTCTGGGGTACCTTATGCAGCACCTTATGTTACAGCGCTTTGAGAGTGCGTTTGCTAGCAGCAGTAATTAAAATAAAATTAAAATGCCTCATAATGCAATATTACACATAACAGATGGTGCCTCAGGCAGCCTTATTCATTGGGCACAGTGGGGGATTGAACCCATGACCCCCGCACCATCTGTCAATGTCTTCACCATTGTACTGCAGCCCTGTTCCTCTGTTTGCACATCAGCGCGCCTGCTTATGCTTCCCGCGCACGTTTCTCGTGCGCTAATGTGCGCAGCGCACATTAGCGCACAAGAGCGTGCGATAATCCCGGTTTGCTAGGTTAAGACTGAAACGCCCACTCCTTATATGGCATCCTGCACACTAGCGCCGGGCGCACATTAGGACGGTTTAGTAAACATACCCCTTAGATAAGGAAAATCTGTTAGGACTAATGGCAACAGCTCAGGACCTTCAGGCACCGAAGGGTTAAATATGGCATTTCACTGCAATAGAAATCCACAGTAAATCAGTTCACTCCAGCATCTTGCATTCTGCAGGCCTCCCTCTATGGAGAGATCCTCTGAAGCCTAGCTGCCTGCCTGCTGACGTGATTAATAACCCCTGCAGTCATGCCTATCGATCTCTTATCGAATGAGCACCTGTGGAGAGGAGGGGAGGAAACGACAAGTAATCAACCGGTTTGGGGTAGCGTGGCTCAGCTGGGTGGGGGTAAGACCGCCAGTTTAATACGTTCCCACAAAACTGCACAGGAATCCTCCACCTGCACTGCAGAGGACTTCCCCGTACCTTTACAGAAACACTGCCCAACATCCCTTCCTGCCCCTTCTCTTCTGGGAGCTGGCATCAGGGATGAAATGATGTAGCAAATCTGAGCTTCTCAGTAAGAGTAGAACATTACACGCTTCTTTAGCATTCCACTTGCCATCTACACGTTTGTACTGCCAATGCAATGCTCTTCAGTGTGGTACTAATAAGGACATTTCAGCATGCCTTGCAGCCCAGACTGAATAAAGGTTTTAGGAATTTTCCCACCAATCCTGCCTCTGCTGCTATCACCTCTGGGAAATCTGCAGCGTCTGTTGTGGTTTTTGCCCACTGGCTGCAAAAGACGGGTTCCTGCAGGGCCATTCTCAGGCTGTCAGCTCTATAAATATCTAAGTCTGTAGTGACAGATCATTGCAAAGAGAATTATGGTTGCCACAATATAGTGTGCATTCTGGTTAATTCTGAGAACGCAGACCTAGAGTTAAAATTGCATTAGGGGCATCTACATACAGATTTCCAATATGCTCTGGCATCTTGTTGATATGAAAAGTACAGTTGCATACAAATGGAACTACACATAAAATTATTTTAATGGCAGCAGTTTGCACTGTTTTAGTTAGGATGTCACAGTTATGAGCAATAAGAACCAGATATAAAATCTGTTAATTATGCTCTCAACCACTCGTGAAACTCAAGGAAATTTGTGGGCGGAGCATTGATTACAAGCACTCAGAGGTTGTAAAGGACTGAATTAAATATGACCATGGGCCAATGTTAGGCTTAAATTTTGCCTAATCCTATTCCCTTATGAAACAAGTGTCTTTACAAAGAAGGGTATCTGCGCAGGGGAACCTCACCAGTCTGGAATTCAAAATCATTCCAAGAGATTATTCAAATACTGACACACTAATTGCCCCATTCTACTGATATATCAGAAATACAGATTTTTTTTTCAGGTAGAACAGTAGGTCATTTACCGGAGTTTGTTCTTATGTTCTATGGTACAGGAGTCAAAGTCGGCAGCCCTGTGGACTTTAGAATCTTAAAATGAGGAGGATCGCAGCCTAATCTTGGCACATCCCGGACTACTGGGCTATCGAATTGTTCACCACTCTTCCCTGTAGCAGTGCACATATATAAGAAAAGAAAGAGAAAGGATGGGCCGTGAGAGAAAAAAAGAGGAAGAATGACACATGGTATGCATGTCCACAAGTTTTTTGTTTTGCAATCAACTTATCTCATTTTCCTACCCCTTCAATATACTTTCAAACTAGAACACCATGGAGGACAAAGTCACCTACTCTCTTCAGTCACGGCTCATTCTTGATCTTTCCAGCCCCTACTTGCGCCGCTGTTCTCCAAACCCTTCCTCCCAACCAAGATGCATCGTTTGTCAACTGACCAAATCCATTATCTGTTTACTACCTGGTGCCTTCTTTTCATGTCCACTGATGGAATACGCCGCTCAAAAAAAGCACATAGTTCATGACTTGTCACTAAACAAGTCATGAAAGCAACGCCATAACTATGCCCTGTGCGACTTGCAAACCTGGCGCTGCCCCCATGACATCAAACTTTTGTGATTTGCCCCATCCCCCCATGCCCAGCCCTTCTGCCCCAATCTCCCCATAAAGCAAAAAACAGCTCACTGCCACACAGAATAGCAGAAACAACCAGTCCAAAAAATGGGCAGGAAACCTTTACATGGAAACCTTTATTGATCTTTACCAGAGGTGGCCAAACCCAACACAGGCCGTGTTTCGTGCAATACTTCGTCAGGGGTTTTTTGAGGCTCACTTGTGAATAGAGTAAGAAAACAAACCGCCGTGATGGGGAATCCGCGGCTAGGCTTGTAAAGCCATGTCCCTTTCACGAGACAGAAGGTCTCACCATGCGTGTGTCTATATGTAAACTGTCAAATCCAAAGCTATAGAACTTTAAACCCCGAAGGGTATAAAACCTGTGGGCTGATCGTATGAGCGATCGAAAGATCTGTAAATATGTATATATCTTTCCAGACGCGGAGGACACAGCATATGAAGTGCACAGTGAATAGCTGCGGATTCCCCATCACGGTGGTTTTTCACAAGTGAGCCTCAAAAATCCCCTGTCGAAGTATTGCACGAAACACAGCCTGTGTTGGGTTTGGCCACCTCTGGTAAAGATCAATAAAGGTTTCCATGTAAAGGTTTCCTGCCCATTTTTTGGACTGGTTGTTTCTCCCAATCTCCCCAATGTCCAGCATCTCCCCATCTTACCCCAGCTCCTCATGTCCAGCTGGCTCCCCCCCCCCCCCCCATGTTGCCTGCCTGGCATGCCCTTACCCCATCGCCACTTTTCCTGTTCCCATAGTGGCAGTGGTAACAGCGGACCTCCAATAAAAAAAAAAAAATAGAACGCAGGTCTTTCTGACTCTGCACTTGCATGGCTGGTCTGATCCTCCCTCCTCTAGAGTATGCTTGCATCAGAGGAGGGAGGGACCAGAGCAGTCATGCAAGTGCAGAACTGCAAAGACCCGTGGGGTTTTTTTTGTGTTTTAAAATGGAGATCCACTGCTGCCGCCAAGAGAAAAAGAAAAGCTGTGGTGGGGGTAAGGGCAGGCAGTGCCGAGGGGGGGGGGGGGGGAACAGAGGCCACAGTTGTCCCTATTTTTTGTACGGCGCTGGCTTCTGTTTTTAGAGGTTTATAATTTATTCATCTTTGTGCTTATATTTTTAGCCATTTTAGAGGTTTATACAAATGAAAAATGGCATTTTTGGGATGCCCCACACCCCACTCCTAGTATCCTTTTTCACATCACAATTCTTCACAGTCCTGCCCTCTATCCCCACTACTTTCTTACCACTCCTCATCCTAGTTCATTCTGTCCTCTTACCCTCAAGCTCTGATACTCAACCCTAGGAACAGTTGTGCAGCAGAGCTGGTGAAAGAAGAGAGGTGGGGAGGGGGGGGGGGGAAGCAGAAACTTAACAGCTGATAGACCTGGACAAGAGCTACCAGCATGGAAAAGACCTCAAGACCGTGTAGGCAAGGAAGGGGAGTTGGAGAGAGTAATGGGGACAGAGGTGCTTTTTCATTATTCATCCCGCCCCCAGTTTCATGTAGAACATTAAATTCATGTTAACTGTAAACCTCATGATAAAGCAGTATAGAAAATGTGTTAATAAATAATCCGGCACATGTCTATTTTCATTGGGGTGCTTTATTAGCCTTAATCAGTTAAAATCTCCAACCGAAACCCAAGCAACAAGGAAACAATGCCTTGTGCAAATAATGATATGTAGTTGTGGGGGGTGGAAACGCATGGATGACATGAAAAAGCCAAACACTGATGAAACAGCCTTTGCAATAATATACCAAGGTTCCCGGGTTATCAGGAAATGGTCTGCTCTCCTCGTTTTATACTAATTGAGAGAAAAATCTCTGCTAGTCACCATCATACGAGCTTCTTTTCAGCCTCATTCTTAATTCCATTTCAGTATCCCCATCCCTGTAAACCTTTTGTTATGGCAAAATGAACACAGGATACATAGTCTTAAAAACTACACACCAGAGGGTCAAGTCTCAAGACTGGGAAGGGCCTGATCTGGCAATTCTGTGCCAAGATTATTTTCCTGTACCAGACAAATTCCAATTAAAGGGTTTTTAGAGAAATATAACTACCCAAAATACAAATAATTGCCCCAATTAAATGCAAAATACTGAAAAATATATTTTTTATATATAAAAGATTTTTTTCTAAATGTTTCTTTTCAAATATTTTTTTAGAATGTTTTTATGGATAAGGGTCTCAGAATGAATGGGGAGGGTAGCTACAGGCCACAGTAACTGAAAAGCCTGAGAAAGCCTTAACCCCTTCCTTACATCAAGGACCCAAGCAATCCATCTTTCTTATATTTTCTTATACTGAAAAAGTGATTTTAAAAGATGCAGATTCCACCGAATCAAGAGCTCTGCTAACTCTTATCCAAGATATGATGACAGCTCATAAATGGTTCTAGTCATTTGTGGCATTTATCGTTTAAAGAAGAGACTTCTGACTTTTAAGTATAAAGTCCGGACAACTTATCTGTTGAGGATCATCAAGTCAGAACCGGTCTCTCCGCACCCGACGCAAACTCCAAGCGCTGATGCGTTTCACCGCCTTCGCGGTTTCATCGGGGGAAAGTTTTTCTCCTACGGCGTGTCATTCATTTTCTGTTCAATTCGTGTTAAATAACTTGAGGCTTCACCTTCTAAATCATATTGAAGTAAAAAAAAATGCCGCGCATAATATATTTTTCAGTATTTTGCATTTAATTGGGGCAATTATTTGTATTTTGGGAAGATTATTTTCCTAACATCTGCTTCAAAAAGTACTTAATGTGCAATACGCCAGGTGATGATAACTAATTTTTGCTCAACCTTCCATTTCCTCCCTTCTGCACCATCCTTATATAATATAGGTTATATTGCCTGGTCATTTGATATTAGTAGTTTGATAAAGGCCCTGTTACTATCTCAAGGATAATTAAGTTTAGAGAAGTCCATAATCTCACCACTTGCTTGGGCATAAGTATATAAACATAGAAGAGGCAAACGGGAGACAAGAGGGAACCTTTAATGACTCCCGACCGTCCAAAGCTTTCAGGACTCGAAGAGAGCAAAAAAAGGGCAACATGAACAAACATTTCCCTTTTTCTATTTCATATCTGTAGCATGCCTCAGTATGCCAAAATGGTTTTTGTCTTTGCACAATACCAGATTTTCTGTAACAGCACTCACCCAACTATCAGCAGGACTAGCAGAAAACTGTACACAGTCAAAAAATAATTTCCTGTAATTGTTAGGTTTTCATGCAGAAATTAAAAGCAAGGAAACTGTAAAATAGGATGGAGGTAATTTTACAACAAGTCACCTATATGTGTTGGCCATGGATGCACCTATTTCTTAGCCTATTTAATAAAAGCAAGTAGAGGCCTACATGTTCTAATAAATACTAGAAGGAAACCAGTAGAAATTGTGGCTAGACTGAAGTTGTGGACATTTAAGCCTGCTCGAGAGTAAATTACACATTCACACTGCAACCCCACCGACTCCAGGCTTGTATTCAAGGATGTGCCTGATTTTATGAGGCTTTTTATGTGCCTATACTGGCACATACACACAAAACATTCTTTACGAAAGGACCTCTTTTTCCCATTATGTCCTTTGGTTGTGAGGGGTCATAATGGGGTAATCTTGTAAAGCATTTTCCATGAGCGAAGCAGGCACACAGGCCGAAAAAAAGCACACCTACTTTTACATGGTCCATGGGTAGCCATTCCTGCGAGTGATGTTCGGAAACAGTGGGCAAGTCGCAAGGCACAGGCGAATCCTGCACCTGACGGGACGGGTGTAAGTTTGTGCAAGGACATTGTGCGCTATTAGCACTAGTTCTGGGAGATGTTGCCTTTAGGAAGTACACATGAAATAGGTGCCCTGTTATAAAATTATCCCCCACATGTGTATTTGAAGGAGCTCAAAGTTGTCTGGCCATCTGAAGAGGATAGAAAACTAGGAGAATGGCTGAAACCCTATCCTCATAAAGTCAGACAAGCCACAATACATAGGATCCCAGAGAACATAAGATTTGCCAGACTAATTCTCATAGTAACATAGTATATGATGGCAGATAAAGACCAGCATGATCCCTCTAGTCTGCCCAGCAAGGTGGCAAGAGTAGGTGCACCTGCCACTCTGTGCAGGTTACCCCTATTTCTAGATATAAGAGAGAGTTAAATTTATTTTGCTTTTATCCTGTTGCTATAAAGGGATCCACTGTGTCTGTCCCATGTAATTTTGAATTCCGTCACTGTATTGGCTCCCACCACTTCCATCAGGAGGGCATTCCAAACATCCACCACCCTTTCAGTGAAAAAGTATTTCCTGACATTGCCTTTCAGTTTACCCCCTTGCAGCTTCATGTTATGCCCTCTAGTTTTACAGTTTGCCTTTCAGTTTACCCTCTTGCAGCTTCATGTTATGCCCTCTAGTTTTACAGTTTCCTTTCAAGTTTCATCTCATTAATGGTCCATCAAGCCCAGTATCCTATTTCCTACAACGGCCAATCCAGGTCACAAGTACCTGGCAGGATTCCAAAAGGTAGACAGATTCTATGCTGCTTATCCTAGGGATATATAATGGTATATGGACTTTTCCTCCAGGAACTTGTCAAAACCTTAACTACAGCTAAATTAACAGTTTTTACTACATTAACTGGCAGCAAATTCCAGAGCTTAATTATATGTGTTGAAGTCTTACTACTTTTTGAAGGACTATACAACTGATTCATGTTTCCACGTTTTACTTCACTCATATCTCCCATCAGCCCTCAATACCCTCCTTAACGTATCGCACCACCAATCCACTAATTTGTTCTACCCTATCATTATGATGTAATTTGTACCCTGATGGTATCTCAGAGGAAGATAACCAATTATATGCACTTCTTCATTCAGTGATATACAGTGATATATATCTTCTAACCCTCCCATCTTATGTTTTAGACTTCTAGCATTTGTACACCGGCATTTCAAAATATGTTTTTTGTTTATATGGAAAACCTGCTTATCAGTTGATGGGGTAATTTGGAATCTTTCAACTCTGTTGTTTATTTATGGATACCTGGACTACTTTTACCTTTATTGAAACCTCTCTATCAGTATGCCCTAACCTCCATGTTTTGGTATCCTTCAAAGATACATTACACCAAACCAAACTGTTGGCTTTCACTCACCATCTCTTCTTTTAAAGGTTAGTGTCAAAAACCTAGTTCCTAGGGTTGCCAACTGGCTCCAGATGTGCCCGACAAGCTTGATCCAGTCCTGGGTTTACCCCACTGCATGCAGGAATACGGAGTTCTTATTTCTCTACTGCACTCCGTAACAAAAGCAAGACTACAAGTCCATTTGTGTAAGTCCCTGTCTCTGTACACCACTGTGTATGCTTTGAAGTGCTATATATATGATAAGTAATAGTGGTAGTAGTAATGAGGTAAACACAGGACTGGATCAAGTCTGTTAGGTGCATCTAAGTAATAGTGGTAGTAGTAATGAGGTAAACACAGGACTGGATCAAGTCTGTTAGGTGCATCTGGAGCCAGCTGGCAGCCCTACAGTTCCACCCCAGTTAAGATAGAACTCATTCTTCTAGAAAAGGCCCCCTCTTCCACAGAATGTTGACCAGTTCCTGACAAATCTGAAGCCCTCTTTCCTGCAGAGTTTCATCTACATACTGAGACTCTGGAGCTCTGCCTGCCCCTTGGGTTCTGCACATAGAACAGGGAGTATTTCTGAGAATGCTGCCCTGGAAGTCCTGGACTTCAACTTTCTACCTAAAAATCTAAATTTGGCTTCTAGAATCTTCCTACCTCACTTTCCACATGAACCAAGACAGCCACTGTTTAGAATCTTATCTAGGTGATGAGTGAGGCCCACCACCTTCACACCAGCCAGGCAAGTGACCAAGTGATCTTTTTGCCCTGCCACTCAGCTATCTACATACTTAATTTATTTATTTATTTTATTTAACAGTATTTCTAAACCACCTTATCTTAATAATCAAGGTGGTATCACAGCAAGCAATCAGGTAAAGTGGGTGTGTTATACATGCAGTGAGGGTGAAACTTAGTTGTGTGAGGGCTGTGTTGGGTGCTTGATTTGTTTTGAGCTATGTACAAAGTGGGCTATTTACAGTGGTGCTAAAAACACATTTTATATACATACAGTGTTAGGAGGTTTGGTGTGCTGTTATACATTCTCTTAGGTTATGTGATGTGTCCATAGTGCTCTATGAACAGCATGGTTTTCAGCTGTTTTCTGAAGTCTTTGAGGTCTGCATCACCAAATAAAATGGCCATCCTAACCCTTCCTCTCCTGGACAGGTGTCTCTGTGCAAGAGAATATGGCATCCCTTGGAGGGCAGGTCCTGGTTACAGGATCATTTCCTGCCACACCAAGATTATGCACTTCTTCCAGGGGACCTCCTTCCTCCAAGGCAACACTGAGGCTGCCAGACTGGAGGTGGGACTTTTCTGTGTTCCTGTAGGTCTGCTCTATATACCCCTCTGTCTGCCTCAGCTCCTTTGTCTGCTACTTTAGCTTCCAGAGATTGGACTCATTCCAGGGGCTAGGAGCTCTTTGCACTGAGTGCATATACATGGCCTCTTACCAAATGAGAGATAATCATACATATGGTATTCAATGCAAAAGACTGGATAGCCCTTCTCACTGCTGGGCTGCTGTCTGCCTCTTTGTATTTTGGAGTTGATAAGGAAGTAGGGATACCTAAGCTAATATAAAGGCCTTTAGGATTATTTTGTATATTATATGCTATTTTCATTTGCTTTCCAATGAACTGCTTATCTGTGATGGGTGAATCACTGTTGTTGAAAATAGACTGTGGTGTCAAATTGCAATCTCTCTTACTTTGGATAACTAACTATAAATTAAGGGATATGCCTGCAATAGGTTGGAAAAATGAACTACCTTTCTGTTTTCTTTTAATACTGTAAGTGCCTACCTAAATCTAATAGAAATTAATTTAAAATCTCTACAGCCGGGGTTCTCAATCCAGGCCTTGGGACACACCTAGTCAGTCAGGTTTTCAGGATAGCCATAATGAATATGCATGAGAGATTTGCATACAATGGAGGCAGTGCATGCAATCTCATGCATATTTATTGTGGTTATCCTGAAAACCTGACTGGTTAGGTGTGTCCCAAGGACTGGGTTAGAATCTATGCTACTATTCGTCTGCTTAGAGTCCATCTAAATCTGACAGAAGTTTAAATTAAAACTTGTAAAGCAAGCTGAAAACTAGTTTTGCTTTTTTAATGAAATCAAAACCAGACTTTTCCAAATAAACTCATAATCTCTATCCCAAGTTGTAAGTCACCAAGTTTGCCAGCAAAGTAATGATCACTTACTCATAGAGACTTTGTCTGCCCTCAGCTTTCCCTCAGCAAAGAGGGTACCTGAGACCTTCCCTTGCTATATGTTTCTAGAGGAAATGTTTCCAACAAGACCCTTTGATGATTGACACAGCATTTCGTCTTCTAGAATAGTTACCTTTTTCAGCTACTCTTCCTACCTAGCAGTACTTTTGTTAACATCTATTACTCTCAGGATAACAGTTTTCTAATCCATTTTCAAAGAAATGTGGCCTTCCGGTTTAAGGCAGTTAAGCACTGAAAATGCTAGGAGTCATTTAAACATGTAAAAGACGTAACAACTTTCCACCGTGTTCGTAAAAAATACACATTATTTATCAGTGGCTCTGAAAGTGCAGATGCTCAACCTTCATTAAACTCCAAATTAGCCAGCTTTCACAGAACCCAAATTTTAGGATGGATATGAACGATAAGGCATCTCATTTAATCATCTCTTTTTAGTTACATCTCTAATTAACTAGTAAAAATCTTTAGGAGCAAAAGCAAATGCTTAACTATAGAATCTCTCTAGCATTCCCATATGAGTAGAAGTGACGCACTGAGGAACAACATTATTAAAAGGTTTGCAGCATCTAAAATCTCAAATATTTGCCAGTGTCCAAAATGAGGGCAAATTTAGAACATAAGAACATAAGATATGCCATACGGGGTCAGACCAAGGTCCATCAAGCCCAGTATCCTGTTTCCAACAGTGGCCAATCTAGGTCATACGTACCTAGCAGTTTCCCCAAAAGACACAGGTTCCACAATGCTTGTACTGGGTCAAGCATTGATATCCTGGGTCCCTTCTTAATAATGGTTTGTGGACCTTTCCTCCAGGAACTTGTCCAAACCTTTTTTAAACCCAGCTACACTAACAGCCTTTACTACATTTGAACTATAAGTACTGTTATGGGTGTTATTATGAAGGAGTTAAAACAGGACACAGTGTAGCAAATACTGCTTACTATATTCCAGTAAGTCCAAATCAGCTATATTAAAATGCAACTACTTATAGCAATAAAACTCAATTGAGCACTTGGGGACCCAGGGAAAGAAGACAAGGGAGAAAAAGCCAAAACTTACATGAAAATTAATCCTTCTACTGCCATCTGGAAGGCACATCAGTAAGTCTTTCATTCTCAAACTTAATAAACATTTAAAATTAACTTTGCAAGAGGGACATAAGATATTTGAGAGCTTAAGTCCTGCATTTATGTTTTAAAATGGTAAACCAACTTATATTGCCTATACTGGAAAGGATGTATACAAATATGAAATTATTTTAAATTGAAAATGTAAAACTTAAATTTGTTAGTAAGACTTTGACCCAATATTCATGTTGTTATTAAATGCCATTGAGTTTGTGTTGACTCATGGAGACCCTCTGGATAGTTGTCCTAAACTGTGTTTGGTCTTCAGTCAGGCAGCTCATTGTTGATAGAGTGACATCCATAGCTGCTGTTACTGTATTGGTCCATCTCATTGCTGGCCTTCCTCTTTTGCGTTGACCTTCAACCTTGCCAAGCATGTTGTCTTTCTCTAATGATCTCTCTACTGATGATATGTCCAAAGTACAAAAGTCTAAGTCTTGTCATCTGAGCTTCTAAAGAAAGCTTAAGTTTGATCTCCTCTAGTACTGACTGGTTTGTTCTTCATGCAGTCCATGGTGTAAACAGTATTCTTCTCCAGCACCGTAATTCAAAGGCATCGATTTTCTTCCTGTCTATCTTTTTCACAGTCCAACTTTCACATCCATATGACATTATTGAAAATACCATGGCTTAGAAAAATTGAATATTTGTATGGAGGGAGACATCTCTGCTCTTAAGAATCTTGTCTAGATCCTTCATAGTCATTCTGACAAGAGCAATGGATTTCTTGACTGCTTGTTGTTTCATTGATTATTGATTGATCCATGCAGGTTAAAGTTGTCCACTATTTCTATTTCTTCTCCATCACTGATGAACTGAGATTTTACCAGTTGTCAGGATCTTAGTCTTCTTCACGATAAGGTACAGGCCCATTTTAAGACTGTTTCTTGATCTTAAAAACAAATATTTCAAATTGTCTTTATACAGTCCTGCTTATCTGATGATTTGTTCTGCATATAAATTAAACAGATATGGGGAAAGTATGCAGCCTTGTCGTACACCTTTGCTGATTTTAAACCATTCTGTTTCTCCTTGTTCCATTCAAACTGTTGCTTCTTGATCAATGTAAAGGTTGTGCAAGAGAACTATCAGGTGTTCTGGTATACCCATGCTTCTTAAAGTGGTCCAGAGTTTCTTATGGTTTACACAGTCAAAAGCCTTGCTGTAATCAATAAAACACATATAGATATTCTTTTGGTATTTTTTGTCTTTTCCAGGATCCATCTCACATCTGCAATATCTCACCCTTTCCTGAAACCTGCTTGCATTTCAGACAATTCCCATTCTAGGTATGGTTGTAGTCTCTGTTGAATGCACTTGAGTGGGATCTTGCTGGCATGTGGGATCAGAGCAATTGTGCGATAATTTCCACAGTCAGGTCACCTTTTTTTTCGGTATTGGTATAAACAGATTTTTTCCAGTCAGTTGGCCAGTATATTCATACAATTATTCAAAACATGAAATTACTGGACTGCCATAACCTGCCTAATTTAGTGAGCGATTTCTGGATTTAACTTGCAAAAACTAAGAATATTACAATGTTTAATGTATGGAAATATTTGTTTGTAAAAACCACTGAATATATCTGCTAAAACAAGCAACATTATTTCAGTAAGTGTCCTTAGAAGGCAAATCATGAAACTTATGAAGGATTCTCTCCTTAGAAGTACAGACATCTAATATGCACTGGAGTGAAGAATCATTAAAAGGGATGCTGGGAGAAAGGGTGGTCTTCTTTAAGAATTACAAAGTGGCTATCTGAGCTAGGACTTATATTTCCTTATGCAAGGAAAGGCCGATACTGCTAACCTTTTGGATATCTGAGATCAACTGCAGGTTTGAAGAAAATTCCAAGTCAGTATGACCCAAGTGCAACATGGTGTCCTATGAGATTCTTTATACATTTTCGCTTAACAGCAAGACCCACTTTGCTGATAGTGTGGTAGCAATAAACCATGAAACCAGAAAGTCTATGAGTTTGTCAACTCTTGGAATAAGCTCATGTACTGACATTGTATCCTCTTACTGATCTACTACTAGAGAGCTTATATGAGAAAAGGTGAGTCACATTCTACACAAACAGAACTTATGTAGGCACAGGTGAAATTTTCTCTAGCTCAATGAAAAAAGGGAGGGTGTGATAGTAAAAGAAAGAAGGCAAAAAGGAAGGTACCAGTGTTTCGGCTAAATCAGGAAGTCCAAAGCTCATTGGATTACACTTTTTCAGGATAGTCCGAGGACAAGAAAAATGGAAGGTGTGATATAATGATTGTAGAGATCACCAACAGCTTGTCCTGGTTCCACTAAAACATTGTGTAGAACATCTGTATACCACTTACAGTTTCCAGAAAGGAGGGGGGGATACTTTGCACCAGTGAACTAATGGTGGGAGGAGACCTCGCTTGAAGGGAAACTGGGACTAGTATTCGTATAACCTCAGCCCCAAAGATAAACTGGGTGTTTGGCTACAACAGCCACTGTACCAAAATGAGGATCTTTGACTAAGACAGCCATTGGGCCAGCATAATGGTGGTGTCGGGGCAGTTTAGGCCACTGCATTATATCCTTGCTTAAGAAACTTCAAGAAGCTGCTGAGAGAAAATAACTGAACATCCATATGGAAAAGGGCATCACTGGTCTTGGGAAAGAGAAGAGGACACAGTGGAAGACCCTTGGAACTGAGACAAGGAAGGCCAAGTTCTATAGGAGAATGGTGCCTGTGACCACATCTGAGTCCAGGTACCTGCTCCAACAGGTATGAGTGGGCATGAAGAAAATGGACATCCTGACTCGTTCAAAGTCCCAGAAAAGGTCAAGTGATTGTACTTTCATCAAACGTAATACCTCTCCATTTATGTTAACATTGTTTTGACCCTTTAAGACTTTCAGCAAACTTATGATTCAGAACAAAACCTTGGTCCGAGTCATTGGAAGTTGTTGGTTTCAAACTGGTCTTAACCTAGAATCCCAAAACCCAAGAGTTAAACTTGAAATCTACAGTGTTACCTTCCTGAAGCTGTACCCCCTGTCTGCCACAAAGCAGAAAATAGCCATTGTGAGGGTCCCCAGACTAGTTGGGGCTACAAGATACTTAGGGCCTCTTTTACTAACACTTAGGATATATTATCTGCTGCAGAACCCATAGGAATAAAATGTGCCTTGCAGCAGGTAGCATGTGTTAAGTGTTTAATAAAAGGGGCCCTCAGATTCACTAGACTGTAAAAGCATTAACCTACTCTTGATCAAGAATTAGTAGTACAGCTAACTTTTCTTGAATTATTTAAGAAAACGATTTTGAATGTTCCATTTTCATTTAACTTACTTTTTAATTCATATTGGGCTTACAAAAGCACAAAAATTCTCCATTTTAGTCTAACAAGAATGCGGTCATTTGATAGTACGTGCAAGAAAGCAACAGACAAAGGAGCAGTAAGATGATGATATCCACCAATATCACCCTACATTGCGATACCTATGACATCCTCCCATGACTCATTCTCATTTCTAGTATCTTCTAGGGATAAGCATTCATTTCAAATGACACTTATAACAATATTTCTTATGTTGTTTTGGGTTGTTTCCAAAGTAAAATGGCATTTTTTCTCTTTTTTTTTTCATTTTAATGTGCACTACTAGAAAACAGCATGCACTAAAATGAAACTAGCTTACCCCTCTCCCCAACAAAGATTAACTTTGCCATATCCCAGGGTTACTCCTCATCTTGTACCCCTTCAAACCCCCCCCCCCCACAAGCTTACCTGAACCCAAGGGGGGAAAACAATGATCTCCAGTTGCGTCTGTCCTTCAGAATGGCAGGGTCTCTAGTCAGCCAATGCCATTTTCAAGTAGCACTGGTATGACAGGCATGAGTGACTGATCGATGCTCCTGCCTCAGGCAAGCTTGGAGAGCCAAGCAAGTGATATTTTTGTTGGAGGGGTTAATTGACCTCCTTTGTGCCTGCTTTTGAAAACTGTGCATGTCTGAATGCATTTAGTGTACCCTACTTGCAAACAGCATACATTAAAAATGAAGAAAAAAAAAAGAAGATAAAAACACAATATTTAGCAAACATTTTGATCCATTGATACATAGAACCTTTCCCTGCTAGTTACAATGAATGAAACGTAGAATTGCATCATAAAAACCTACAGGCATATGCTATACAGGTATAAAATCAAACTTCAAAGCAAAAGCGTACTAACACCCTCCACCACAAAACAAATAAAAGGCCATAAATGTACGAACTCGACAAACTCTCATCCTTCCCCCCACTATATACACCAACAAAGACATCAAAGGATCCTTCCCTGCAATCATCTGCACATGAAAAGCCTTCAGCCTTTTATGAAAAATTGAAGAATTCTTCTCTAAGGCCTGAGAGTACCATCATTTCCGATCCACTACAGAAAAACATCTCTTTCAGTTTTTGAAAAGGTAAATGAGTTTTTAAGGGGGACGTACCAGAAGGAGCTGCCCCGAAGTAGTAACAGAATATATGGAGCCATGTGATTTGCACCTAAGGCGCCAACAGCATGCAAACCCATGGCGTGTTGTAACACCACTGCGCGGTTGGGGCTGTGGAAAGCATGTTCCCATCAGTTAACATACAATACTGTTGCTTAACATGTGCTGCACTAGCATGGGTGCACTTTTCTCCACCTACAGCGACAACTGCAACCACGCTATTTGGACAACCTGCAGTTGGTGCAGGTGCTATCCCCGCCCACTCTCTGCCCCAAACCTATCTACTTGCTCCCCTAACACACATGGACAGTTAGCGTGGAAATCCGACTGCACTGTCATGACCCCACGCTAGTTGTTAACAGTGCCTCAGAGCATACCAGAACACGTGCTGACAGCTAACACTCTTTAGTAAAAGACCCCCATAATCTTCAGACAGCCTTTTAAGATCTGAGGGTCTTCCTCATGCATAGCCTTGAAACCAAGGTAAGCATTTTGAATTTGACCCTTCAAGAAATAGGGAGTCATAAGAACATAAGATATGCCATACTGGGTCAGACCAAGGTCCATCAAGCCCAGTATCCTGTTTCCAACAGTGGCCAATCTAGGTCATACATACCTAGCAGTTTCCCCAAAAGACATAGGTTCCACAATGATTGTATTGGGTCAAGCATTGATATCCTTGGTCCCTTCTTAATAATGGTTTGTGGACCTTTCCTCCAGGAACTTGTCCAAACCTTTTTTAAACCCAGCTACACTAACAGCCTTTACTACATCCTCCGGTAACAAATTCCAGAGTTTGATTACACGTTGAGTGAAAAAATATTTTCTTTCATTAGTTTTAGATAGTTTATCCTGTAGCTTATCCTGTCTTTCTATATTCTGATAACGTAAACAATCAGTCTACGTTTACCCGTTCCACGCCGTTCATTAATTTATAGACTTCTATCATATCTCCCCTCAGCCAACTATTTTCCAGGTTAAAGAGCCCTAACCTTTTTACCTTTCTTCTTAGGAGTATCCTTCCATCCGCTTTACCATTTTGGTGGCTCTTCTCGGAACCTTTTCTAATAATGCTATATCCTTTTTAAGATATGGCGACCAGAATTGCACACAATATTCAAAGTGCGTTCTCACCATGGAACGATATAGAGGCATTATAATATCCTTTGTTTTATTTTCCATTCCTTTCCTTATGATACCTAGCATTCTGTTTGCTCTCTTGGCCGCCGCTGCACACTGGATCAAGGGTTTTAACATGTTATCACAATGACGCCTAAATCTTTTTCCTGAATGGTGGTTCCTAATGTGGAACCTTGCATTGGTAACCATAGTTTGGGTTGTTCTTCCCTAGGTGCATAACTTTGCACTTGTCCACATTAAATATCATCTGCCATTTTGATGCCCAGTCTTCCACTTTATCAAGATCCTCTTGCAATTTTCCACAATCCTCTTGGGTTTTAACAACTTTAAATAGTTTTGTGTCATCTGCAAATTTGATAACCTCACTCGTTATTCCCTTTTCCAGGTCATTTATGAATATGTCAAAAAGCAGCGGACCCAGCACAGATCCCTGGGGTACACCACTATTCACCTTTCTCCATTGGGAAAATTGGCCATTTAGACCTACCCTCTGCTTTCTATCTTTTAACCAGTTCCTGATCCACAATAGTACACTGCCTCCTATCCCATGACTCTTTAGTTTTGCCAAAAGTCTCTGTTGAGGGACCTTGTCAAAGGCTTTCTGAAAGTCCAAATACACTATATCAACCGACTCACCTTTGTCTACCTGTTTATTCACACCTTCAAAAAAACATAACAGATTAGTAAGACAAGATCTTCCTTGTCTAAAGCCATGCTGGCTGTCTCCCATTAAGCCATGACTATCTACATGTTCAGCAATTTTGTTCTTTATGATGGTTTCAGCCATTTTTCATGGTACTGACGTCAGGTGTATCGGTCTGTAGTTTCCCGGATCACCCCTGGAACCCTTTTTAAAAATTGGTGTTATGTTAGCCATCCTCCAATCTTCAGGTATTACAGATGATTTTAATGATAGTTCACAGATTACTAATAGCAGGTCTACAAAACATATTTCAATTCTTTCAACACCCTAGGATTATATCATCTGGCCCAGGTGATTTGCTATTCTTCAGTTTATCTAATAGTTGTAATACATCTTCCCGATGTATCGATATTTCCTTCAATTCTTCCGGACCTTTAAATACCACTTCAGTCATGGATAACATCTCTACATCTTCCTCAGTAAAGACCGAAGCAAAGAATTCATTCAGTCTCTCCGCTATCGCCTTGTCGCCTCTTAGTGCCCCTTTAACCCCTCTATCAACTAATGGACCAACTGACTCTCTCATAGGTTTTTGCTACAAATGTACTTGGAAAAGTCTTTATTACGCGTTTTTGCTCCCGCAGCAAGCTTCTTCTCAAATTCTCCCTTTGCCTGCCTTATCAATGCCTTGCATTTAACTTGCCAGTGCTTGTGCTGTTTCCAGGTTTCATCGTTTGGCTCTTTTTTCCATTTCCTGAAATATGCTTTTTTGACAACAGCTTCTCTGACCTCACCTTTAAACCATGCTGGCAGTTTTTTGGACTTCCTTCCACTTTTCTTAAAGCGTGGAATACAGCTGGTCTGGGCTTCCAAGATAGTATTTTTCAACAACACCCAAGCTTGATGTAAGTCTTTAACCTTTGCATTTGCTCCTTTTAGTTTTTTCTTAACTATTTTCCTCATTTTATCAATCTCCCTTTTGAAAGTTAAAAGGTAGTACTGTGGATTTCCTTACCATCCTTCCTCCATTAATTAGATCAAATGCCATCATGCTATGATCACTATTGCCAAGTGGCTCCAACAACCTTATCTCTTGCACCAGATCTGGTGTTCCACTAAGGACTAGGTCCAATATGGCTTCCCCTCTGGTCAGTTCATGAACCAGCTGCTCCAAGAAGCAGTCATTTATTTCATCTAGAAACTTTATCTCCCTAGCATGTCCTGCCGTGACACTGACCCAGTCGATACCGGGGTAATTGAAATCACCCATTATTATTACTGTGCTGTAACTTTTGTTAGCTTCCTTTATTTCTTTGAGCATTACATCATCCATTTGTTCATTCTGGCCAGGCGGTCGATGGTACACCCCCACTGCCATCGCCTTTCCCTTTTTACATGGAATTTCAATCCATAGAGATTCCACGCAAATTTTGTTTCCTGAAAACTTTAATCCTTTCTGACTCAATGCCCTCTCTGACATAGAGCGCAACCCCTATACCAATTTGATCAGCTCTATCACTACGATATAGTTTGTATCCAGGTATCACAGTGTCCCACTGGTTGTCCTCCTTCCACCATGTCTCAGATTCCAATCTAACCTTTCATTTAGTGCTATATATTCTAACTCTCCCATCTTATTTTTTAGACTTATAGCATTTGCATACAAGCATTTTAGAGACTGTATTTTATTCATATTAATTTGGCTATTGGTAGACATGGGTAATTTGGGATCTTTAAGCTCTGTCTGCTCCATACTCAAAGGCATTTGGGCTACTTTACTCTTTTTTGGAACCTCTCTGCTTTTGGTAGTATCCTTCAAGGATACATTCTACTGAACCATGTGCTCTTGTGCGACTGTCGGCTTTCCCCTATTATCTAGTTTAAAAGCTGCTTTATCTCCTTTTTAAAGGTTAATGCCAGCAGCCTGGTTTCATTCCCGATTAAGGTGAAGCCCATCCTTTCGGAAGAGCCCCTCCTTTCCCCAGAATGCTCCCCAGTTCCTAACAAATCCAAAGCCCTCATCCTTGCACCATCGTCTCATCCGTGCATTAAGACTCCGGAGCTCTGCCTGCCTTTTGGGTCCTGCCCATGGAACAGAAAGCATTTAGGAGAACGCTACCCTGGAAGTTCTGGATTTCAACTTCCTACCTAAAATCCTAAATTTAGCCTCCAGAACCTCCCTACCACATTTTCCTATGTCACTGGTACTGACATGTACCAAGACAGCAGACTCCTCCCCAGCACTATCTAAGACCTTATCTAGGTGGCACGTGAGGTCCGCTACCTTCGCACCAGGCAGGCATGTTTCCTGGTCAGTGAGAGTTCTTTAGAGCAGGGGCTGGCAGCCCGTCACTCGCCAGGTCACTGCATTCTAGACCAACGAGGGAGGCTTCGGAGAGAAACCAGGCAGAGACAGCAAAGCTGAATTACACTAGTTATGCCCAGAAACTGCCATAGCCTGAAAGCAAAGTTAGAGATTTGAATGCATGCATAAAAGGCGGCACAAACAATAATTTTAGGGGGAAATACCAAGTCCACAGCAATCAGTGGTTTTTATTGCGGCTTAAAAAAATTGCAGATATCCAGTGGCCATATTCAAATAGCGGCTGCATTTAAATATCCAGATTTAGTGATGAGCGAGGTCGCTATCCAGACAGCTGGTCTACATACGCATGGTACAGTTCTTTTGCGGTCCCGTTATGTGGATACTTATCCGCATAGGGGCACCTGAAAATTGCCACTCTTTGGATAAGTGCTTGTTCCTCCCCAGCCCATGGAAAGCTCTATCCGGATAGTATTGCGGCAGTCCAAGGAAATATTCACCGACACCATCTGGATAATGCAGCCTAAAGAGATAGAAAATATTTCTGTATCTTTTTGCCACATTTTCTTGGTCTCTGGCTGAATTTCTTGGTAGTTGACGATTCACAGAATAATCTCTTTGAACCGAAACCTCCATTATCTGGTGCTTGTTTCCTTTACCAGCTTCTTATCCGTCAGAATCGGAATGCCCCAGGTTATCATCGCTTCTTCCTTCTCCAGAATTCTTTGAGGATAATGATCCCAGTGCCTTCCCAGTACAGCAATACTGTAGTGCTTACAAAGTTTGCAGTGGATTAGACACGATATCTTACTGTATAGAAATGTTATGCTATCAGAGCTTTGCAACCAACTACAAGATGAGTGACCATTTCCAGCTCTTTCTTACCGAATCGGCATTTACCTGTGTCTGCTTGTATGTGCTGTTTACTTATTGTTCAGAGAAGGGGGAAAAGCCTGATTTCACATGCCCCAAAAGTATACCACTTCCCAAATGTCTCTGGCATTCAATCCTCAGCACCTTGATCCAGGCCCGGGAGTGTCATCCCTAAGGGAAACCAGGGACATGAAAGTCTACCAAGCTGCTGCCAGTGCAGTTACTGTCGGCAGGCAAACAGGACACCGGGGGTGGGGTGGGAGGGTGGTTTACACATTGCTGAAATTTGACAAAGTATGCATTATCTCCCCCAAGTAACACTGAATGGGCGAAACGAATTGCATATTGTCTGCAAAACTTGTATAGTGCACCCCAAGGACGACCAAAAATGCCACAATTGGTCATAAGTAAACAATGAACAAGATCATGACAGAGTTGATCCATAAGGAACCCAATTCAAGAAATAACAGGAAAAAAACCCCAAGTAAAATGATACAAAACTAGAATGAACATTTTCAGCGTGCACATCACAATTCTCTTCTAATAATGCCAACTTCTCGCTCTGTTTCCGCACCTCGTCTCTTTTTCACAGTAAAGGTCAATAGCTATTTCAAGTTATATGGACTTCTAAAACCTCCCTTGTCAGGGTGAACAGGACAAGCACATGGCTGTCCTTAGTTTTCAAAACAGATGTAACAAGCTTGCTAAGAAGGTGATGCACATGTGAGTGATGCTAACAAGGTGTATAGCTCACAATTTGCCAGTCTAACCTGTTAAGAGATCATTGTTCTAACTGTTGCCTTTCCTTTATCAGTGTTTAGACTTTGTCTTCATTTTTGTTTAATAGTATTTTACACTATCTAAATACCAGATAGGACATTAGAATGAAAGAGAACCATTGCAAAGACAAAGAGGAGTTCTCTTTCCGTGTTTTAGGTGATTTTTCATTCTGAGCAGGTTTCAGTTCCTTTTGCAGGACCACTTCTTCACAAAGACATTCGAAGGCATGGCATCAAGAGGAAGAGATATAGCAATAGCAGGAATGGGAGGGGGTGATGGCACAGTTACCAAGTAAGGGAATAGAGTGGACAGTGCAAAGAAGCAACAGGTAAAATTTAAACAAAACGGAAAGGGTAAAGTACCACATAAAGCTGAGCACATCTTCAAACAAGATTCACCTGATGATAGCAAAAAATGTTAGCTCTATTCTAGTAAGAATGTTTTGGTTATCTATGACTGCTTTATTACAGCGATTGCATGGATAATGGCAATAAATTGCTCAGTCTGAGTAGTTTATTTTTCTCTCTCATTTTTTACCTATTCTTTGAATTGTATTGCAGCAGTTCACATGACTATTATTTTCTCCAGCGCGTACCAGCTGCTAATAAATGTATGAGGTGCTACGTGAAAGAACAAGAAAAGGGAGAGAATAGACCCCTACCATCACTCAATGACAAAAGAGAAAAAACGCATAGGTCAACAGAATAAATCACTGAGAATCTTTATTATGCCCTTTGCGGCCGTGTTTCGGCACAATCTGTCTGCTTCAGGGGCATGCAAATATACTCTAGAAGACAATGCCAAACTGCAACTTAGAAAAGCTTATAGCTGTGCAGTGTAGCCTGTTAACCCCTACTTTATTTTCTTTTTTTTTTGAGGTGCTACATGAGCCATTGTAGCTGCTCTGGGTAATTTTCTAACCCCCCCCCCCCCTCCACCACTGGTGCAAACTTCATTGGTAATTTTGACCCAAGGACTGTCTCTCTTTTCAGAGCAAACCTACATGCTTGTATTCATTCTATTTGCAAATTATCCCAAGAAAAACTACCTGTGACCATTTACATCTGCTATTTGTGCAGGGAAGTTTTCAGATGAAAATACAGGCATGACTTTGAAAATTCAAAATTATGAATTTCATTGCAAGCCACTGGGAATATTTCTTCTTGCTGTAAAGTTATACACATAGAGGCACTAGGGTACAAGCCAGAGCATAACAAATCCAGGTCACCAGGGTGCCTAGAAATTGCACCCTAGTGCCTGGGATTTCACGCCCCTGAAAGTTCTTTTTTTCTTCAATGCGCAGTACTGCCTCACAAATGCTTCGCTTCTTATTTCCTCCACCATGATTAGCTTCCTGCAAGGAGCTTGTGCTTCATGGTAGAGGAAGTTCAGTCTAAGCCACAGTTTCAAGCCTCTCAAGAGACTAGAGCAGAGCTTGAAACTGTGAGCTCAGCCCAAACTTCCTCTACCGTGCAGCTCAAACTCCCTTCAGAAAACCGATCACAGTGAAGAAAATAAGAAGCTGGAAGATTGGCAAGATACACTAAGTGAAGGCTGGGGATCTATGAGAGAGAGAGACACTGGTTGATTGCTATGGGGCTATGAGAGAGAAAGAGAAACATAAGAATATAATGTATGCCATACTGGGTCAGACCTAAATCAACTGTGGCCAATCCAGATCACAAATATCTGTCAGGTTACCAAAAGGTAGACAGATTCATTGCTGCGTATCCCAGGGGTTATTAATGGATTTCCTCAGTCCATTTTAATAATGTTTTATGGACGTTTCCTCCAGGAACTTGTCCAAAGCTCTCTTAAACCCAGCTACATTAATAGCTTTTATTACATCCTTTGGCAATGAATTCTAGAGTTTGATTACATGTTGAATAAAAAAATATTTTCTATGATTAGTCTTAAATATGCCAGATTTTAGCTTCATTGAGTGTCTCCTAGTCTTTCTGCTTTTTGAAGGAGTAACTGATCTGTTTACCCATTCCAATCCACTCATTATTTTATAGTCCTCGACCATCTTTCCAGACTGAAAAGCTGTAATCTTTTAATCCTTTCCTCATAAAGGTATCCTTCCATCCACTTTATCATTTTAGCTGTTCTTCTCTACCTTTTCTAATTCTACTATATCCATTTTTAGATATGGTGACCAGAACTGCACACAATACTAAAAATGAGGTTGCACCATGGAGTGATACAAAGGCATTATAATATCCTTGGTTTTATTCACCATTCCTTTCCTTATGATTCCTAGTATTCTACTTGCTTTCTTGACTGCTGCTGCACCCTGGGCAGAGGGTTTAAATGTATTATCCATGATGACGTCTAAATCCTTTTCTTGGGTGATGATTCCTAGTGTGGAACCTTGTATTGTGTAACTGTAGTTTGAGTTGTTCTTCCCTAAATGCATAACTTTGCACTTGTCCACATTAAATTTCATCTACCATTTGTACCCCGTTTTCCAGTTTCTCAAAATCCTCTTGCAATTTCTCACAATCTTCTTGTGATTTAGAGACTCTGAATAATTTTGTGTCATCTGCAGATTTGATCACCTCATTCGTTCATATTTCCAGGTCATTTATGAATATGTTAAAAAGCAGCAGGCCTAGCACAGATTCCTGGGGTATACCACTATTCATCTTTCTCCACTCAGAAATTGGCCATTTAGCCTACTCTCTGTTTTTTATATTTTAACTATTTCCTAATCCACAATAGTATACTGCCTCCTATCCCATGACTTTTGAATATCCTCAAGAGTCTCTCAGGTCAAAGGCTTTCTTAAAATCCAGATACACTATATCAACCGGTTTACCTTTGTCTGCCTGTTCATTCACATTTTAAAAAATATATATATACAGATTAGTGAGACAAGGTTTTCCATAGCTAAATCTATTTTAGCTTTTTCCCATTAAACCGTGACTATCCCATTAAACCTGACAATCTTCTTCCGGTCACACTGCCAAGAAAATCCAGGAACTGCCGGGTCATCAGGAGTCGACAATGACTCAAAGGCACACACTGCATTTTGCATCTATATGTTCAGTAATTTTGTTTTTTTATAATGTTTCACGATTTTGCCCTGAGTGATGGCTAGGGGGTATATTAGAGAAGTGAGAGACATTGGGTGATGGCTGGTGGGGGCTGGCGGGTTATGAGAGAGAGAGAGAGAAAAACACTGGTTGAAGTCTCTGGGGACTATTGAAAAGAGAGAGAGAGGGGGGCACTGAGTGATGGCTGGGAGGGCTATGAAAAAGAGAGACACTGGGTCTCAGCTGGGGGGCTATGAGCGATTCTTTTTTTGCTTCATGTATTACCAAGCTACGGTGATATTTGAAGCAGAAAAGGAAGTTGCCCTTACTGCAGGTATAAAGGATTACCAATATGCTGCTGACAGTGCGCTCAATGGGGGTGGGTGGGAGGGGGAGTAGAGACGGGACACTGCCTTCTCTTGGTACTGTGTAACTGCACAATAAGGGCCTGATTTGTTAAGCTTATTCCCATGGAAAATAGGAAAATAGTAAATCACCTTTTGCACTTTAGGATGGGGGGTGAGCACTGTGACCAAGGTCTCCATGACTGACTCCTAAATTCCTAGAAAAGTTGTTAAGTGCTGGTGTAAGCTTAATTGCACACAGGGATGGTAATTCTCCTAGAACTTTAGCGCAAGGATTTAACACAAGTCAAATGCAGATGTTTTGCTCTTCGATACTGTAAGCAAACGGCATGCAAATAAGTTGTGGGCAAAAGTCTGTTCTAAACAAGGAGAGCAAACCAGGTGCATGCGCACATGGGTCTATGCTAGCAGCATTAATATCTTGTGCACAAGATAAAAAAACTGGTACTTGTGCGCATGCGTTGCAATGCTGTCTAGTTCATAAACAGCAATATTATTCTGCACAGATGTTTTGCATATAACATTGTTCCAATGCACTTCCCTTGCTGTTTTGTTTCACCACTCCCTTCAACAAAGCCAGAAAAAAGTTTCAGAAGCTGTATGCTCAAGATAGGAAAGAAACAGACAAATTCCTCAGCAGTGTTGACCACAGATCTACAGGCTAACCCCTTATGCCCACTCAGACCTTGTGTTAAAATCTCAGCGTGATCTTAGTCTGTGCACTTCTCTGCAAACTAGGCAGCACTTCTTAGAGGCCAGCATATGAATTTCCATTGCCACAGCCAGCCAGGTAATGCGGGATCAAGGTGTGCTAAATGTGGGCAGTAAATGTGCACACGTGGGCAGTAAAAGTCTATGCAGATAAGTAACTGCACATTACCAACATGCGGAGGAGGCATGACAAAGCACAGGAAGTGCAAACACATGCTGGCAGATGGACAAGGCAGGAAAACATCAGTGCTGATCCAATAGACGTCTCTGAGCAGTCCAACCCGACTCACGCACCAATAGTGGACAAGGTCAGGAGCCCCCTACAAATAAGTCAGACAGATTTAGTTTGGTATTCACCTCTGGGAAGCCACAAGAAAGGTAAAACCATGCCAGACTCAGTGCTACTTCCCTATTGCCAGATCTGCAGTCACATACCTCTGAAGAATCTTCTTCAAATCTTCAGGGGAGAGCACGGGGAAGGAGGCAGGCGGGGCACTGAGCCAAACTCCTTTCTTCCACTCTTCTGGCTGCTCAACTGGCCCTTAATAAGATTAGGATGTAGAGATGAACCAATTCCCCTCCTCCTCTTGGCATCCAAAAAGAGCAATGGTTTTAAGGTTGTCTCTAGTGGAGATTCCTGCATTGTGCTCCAGTGAGAAAGTCACCAGCAAGATTAGTTGCTCATGAGTGAAATCAATTTTTCCTTCTATCAGGATTGAAAAATGTGCCTCTATGATCTGCTGGAGACATCTATGATCTGCTAGAGGCATAGGCTGTTAATAGGACAATGTCATCTAAGAAGCATCTGGAAGCTTTCTCCATCTCCACATCTGCTGTTAGGGGAACACAACCCACTCATCTGGGTCGATCCAGCAGGATGATATGGAAGCGTGTTTTAATATGCCTATCGTAACCCTATTTTAAAAAGCTACGGTGGCAAAGTATCTTGAAGGGTTACTAAAAGGGACTGCTAAAGCTGGTAAAGGATCTGCACTTGTATTTATCATCTGGGAAATACTCTAATCTTGGGGAAAAGGGAATTTTTTGAGTTAATGCTGATAAATCTGTATATTTTAGAATTTAGTGTTTTTGTTGAGTCAGTCAGATTATAATCTAGCATACAAAGTAAAATAGAGTACATAGTCTCTGAGTAGAAAGAAAGAAATTTGTTTCTAGGAAGCTTTTTATTTAAATCAAATCAGAGTATAGCTTAGCATAGAAAGTAGAATAGACTAAATAGTCTGAGTAGAAAGAAGTACGTTTGTTTCTAGAGACCTTTACAAAGAGGCCTTCCAGTTAGGAGGCAAAAGATCAGTGAAGTTCTCTTAAATAGGTGTTAAAGCCAAGTGACAGAACAAAGGGGCAATTTGAAAGGCCCCCCCTCTATCAAACTAAGGGCTGTGTTAATCACCCAGGAAATTGATAAGACATTACCTTAGAAGCACAGGTCAGGGCACTGTGTAGCAAGCCAGCTTTTATTACGTCTTCTTTCCCTCCCACCCACCCACCCCAGGCATGATCTTAGCTTTATAGGCTTTCAAACCTATTAAAGGAAAGGAGGAGGTCAAATTAACTTTCAGGTTCAGCTCTCAAGCTTCACGCTCAGATCATATTACCCCCCTGCTCATTCACCTGCACTGGCTACCCATAAAGTTTCACATTCAATATAAGGTTCTTACTCTGATTCATCATGTCATCCACACCCATACTCCCCAATATCTGTCTGACCTCATTCATCTTCACACCTCCTCTCGTCCTCTCATCAGATTCATTCCAATCACCTCTTTCTCCCTTCCCCTTCACTTGCTCCTCCTGATCCTCTGCCTTCTTTTTCTTGGGCCCTTTCCTATGGAACTCCCTCCCAGCGGTCCTTCGCCTTGAACACTCCTTTCCCCACTTTAAGACAATGTTAAAAACCCATCTTTTCTCCCTCACTTTTCACCTTCCCCCTTCTCTCTCCTAATTTCCTGCTTTACCGCCCTCCCTCCTCCAGTTAAGCATTTCATTACTTCCTCTATCTGCTCTTTTCTTTCCTGTCCTTACAATGGCTTTCCTTTTCTTGTAGCATTTTTTTTGTTGTTGTAAATTTATTTATTTATTTTTTATTTATGCTTATTTCTATACCGCTTTTTCCAAAGATCAAAGGCGGTTTACAGGTAACATTTAGTGAACATGGTTTTACATAGAATCACTCAGATGCGTCGGTATTGGGTGGTCTATCAAATGCCACAATAAAGATAAGGATAAAAAATAAAGCTGGTTATCCTCATCAGGAATAGATTAATTAAGGATCTGAAATTAATTAACACTAGAAGCCCCAAAAGGAATTTTACCTAGAAACCCCAAAGTGCGTCAATTGACACATTATCATGATGACTGCGTTTAGCAGAAAATGCAGATGTGAATTAATGTGAAGTTACTTATTTGTTAAATAAGTGCAGTAGGTGACATCATTACATGATGTCTTCATGTGTTTATTGTTTGCAATGTCAGAGTAAAACTGTAAACAGTGAGATGCGCCACCTAGTGGGAACATGAATTTATACCTAGAAGCCCCAAAGTACGTCAATTGATGTATCCAAGACAACTGAGTGTGTCAACTGATGTACTTTCGGGCTTCTAGGTATAAATTCATTTTCCCGCTAGGTGGTGCATCTGTCATTAATTTTCGATGCACATATTTGAACATCTAGACCTTGCTAACAAAGTCAAGGAACATGACTGACATGGTTCTAGCAGTGGTGCTGGTATACAACTTTGAAGATGCATTTGCGTCAATTGACGCACTTTGGGGCTTCTAGTGTTAATCTTGAGGTGAACAATGTCCATTAAAAGGTAACAGCTATAGTTGTATTAGTACAAGTATCCCCAGCAAACTTAAGTAAACAAACAACTTAAATAGCTAAACAAAACCTTAAAACTAAGATGCAGACAGCAGTCCAGCAGTGAGATTGGGACTATTCAGTCTTTTGCATTGAGTGTTACATGTATAATTTTCTCCCAGTTGGTGAAGGGTCTTATTTTTGCACTAGGTGCAAGGAGCACTTTGCTTTCAGGGAACTTGTCCGAACTCTGGTGGCTAGAGTAGCAGACTTGGAGGACATAAGGAAGACAGAAGAAAGGTATAATATAGATAAGACTGACAGGGATGTAGTACTGAAGTCCCACCTCCAGTCTGGCAGCCTCCCTGTTGCCATTGGGGAAAGAGGTCACATGACAGGATAGCATCACCATAGTGTGGCAGGATGTGATCCTGTAGTTAGGACCTGTCCCCCAAGTGATGTAAAACCCTCTTGCACTGACGAGGTTTCTCCAGGGCCATATGCCCATAAGGGAAGGGTTAGGACAGACGTTATAGCTGGTGATTCAGTCATTAGGCATGTAGATAGCTGGGTGGCTGGTGGACATGAGGATCACCTGGTAACACACCTGCCTGGTACGAAGGTAGCAGACTTCACACGCCACCTCGATAAGGTACTTCAGGCTGGAAGGTCGGTGGTTCAAATCCCACTAGAGGACAGCAACCTTGGGCAGGAAGGACTGGGGTTTCTAGTCCCACAGATGCTCCTTGTGGTCTTGGGCAAGCCACTTAACCCTCCATAGCCCATATTCCCTGTAAATTAGTTATCTCCAAGTTATAATGCCCTGTTCAATGTAATTTCAGTTTGTTCAATGTAAACCGCTCTGATGCAGAATAGCGCAGTATATAAGAGAATGTAAATAAATTAAATAAAATAAATAAGGTTTTAGATAACGATTGGATGAATCTGCTGTCTTGGTACATAGAACCAATGACAGGAAAGTGTGGGAGGGAGGTTCTAGAGGCCAAATTTAGGCTTTTAGATAGGAAACTGAAATACAGAACTTCCAGGAAAGCATTCTCTGAAATGCTTCCCATTCCATGCGCCGGACCCAGAAGGCAGGCAGAGCTCTGGAGTCTCAATGCACAGATGAGATGATGGTGCAAAGAAGAGGGTTTTGGATTTGTTAGGAACTGGACAACGTTGTTGGCATTAATCTTTAAAAAGGAGATAGAGCAGCTTTTAAACTAGATAAATGAAGAAAGCTGAGAGTCACCCAAGAGCGCATTGTTTGGAAGGATGTATCCTTGAAGGATACTGGCAAAAGTGGGAAATTAGGGCTTTGCAACAGAGAGGTTCCAATAAGGATAAAAGTAACCCAGATGCTCTTAAGTACAGAGCAGACAGAGCTGAAAGATTCCAAATTACCCCTGTCTACTGATAACCAGATTAATATGAATAAAATACAATCTCTAAAATGCCTGTATGGAAATGCTAGAAGTCTAAAAAATAAAATCTGAGGGCTAGAAAATATAGCACTAAATGAAAGGTTAGACGTGATTGGTATCTCAGAGACCTAGTGGAAAGAGGACAACCAATGGGACACGGTGATACTTGGGTACAAACTATATCACAAATTGGTGGAGGGGTTGCGCTCTATGTTACACTGTAGAATCTCTATGGATAGAAATTCCATGTAAAAAGGGGAAGGCAATGGCATACCGACCACTTCACCAGAATGAGCAAATGGATGATGAAATGCTAAAGGAAATCAGGAACACTAGCAAAATTTATACCACAGCAATAATAATGGGTGATTTCAATTACCTTGGTATCGACTGAGTCAGTGTCACAACAGGACATGCTAGTGAGAGAAAGTTTCTAGATGAATTAAATGACCGCTTCTTAAAACAGCTGGTTCATGAACCAAAAAGAAGGGAAGCTATTTTGGACCTAGTTCTTAGTGGAACACAGGATCTGGTGCAAGAGATAAGGCTGTTGGGGCCACTTGGCAATAGTGATCATAGCATGATCGCATTTGATTTAAGAAATGGAGGAATGGCAGAAAAGAAATCCACAGTACTACCTTTTAACTTTCAAAAGGGAGACTATGATAAAATGAGGAAAATAGTTAAGAAAAAGCTAAAAGGAACAGCTGCAAAGGTTAAAGATTTACATCAAGCATGGGCATTGTTTAAAAATACTATTTTGGAAGACCAGACCAGACGTATTCCACACTTTAAGAAAAGTGGAAGAAAGGCCAAAAAACTACCAACATGGTTTAAAGGCGAGGTCAGAAAGGCTGTTGTAGCCAATAAAAGCATCTTTCAGGAAATGGAAAAAGGAGTCAAATGATGAAAACTGGGAACATAAGCACTAACAAATTAAATGCAAGTTACTGATAAGGCAGACAAAGAGAGAATCTATAAAAAAGCTTGCCATGAAAGCAAAAACACATAATAAAAACTTTTTCAAGAACATTTGTAGCAAAAAAACTGTGAGAGAGTCAGTTGAACTATTAGATAATAGAGGGGTAAAAGGGGCACTAAGAAGGGAGAAGACCATAGCAGAAAGACTAAATTAATTCTTTGCTTCAGCCTTTACTGAAGATGATGTAGGGAAGTGTAGTGGAGGAGTGGCCTAGTGGTTGGGGCAAGGTACTTCAGGCCGGAAGGTCAGGGGTTCAAATCCCACTAGAGGACAGCAACCTTGGGCCGGAAGGACTGGGGTTTCTAGTCCCACAGGTGCTCCTTGTGGTCTTGGGCAAGCCACTTAACCCTCCATAGCCCATGTTCCCTGTAAAATAGTTATCTCCAAGTTATAATGCCCTGTTCAATGTAATTTCAGTTTGTTCAATGTAAACCACACTGATGCAGAATAGCGCGGTATATAAGAGAAGGTAAATAAATAAATAAAATAAAATAAGTTACCCATGCCTGAAATGGTATTTAAAGGTGATGCATTGGAAGAATTGAAAGAAATGTTGATAAATTGTGAAGATGCATTACAATTATTTGATAAACTGAAGAGTAGCAAATCATCTGGATCAGATGGTATACATCCAAGGCTGTTGAAAGAACTGAAATATGAGATTGCAGACCTACTAACAGTAATCTCATATTTCAGTTCTGTAGTACCTGAAGATTGGTGACTAGCAAATGTAATGCTGATTTTTAAAAGAGATTTCAGGGGTGATCTGGGAAACTACAGAACGGTGAGCCTGATGTCAGTACCAGGCAAAATCGTAGAAACCATTATAAAGAACAAAATTACTGAACATGTAGATAGTCATGGTTTAATGGGAGAAAGTCAACATGGATTTAGCCAAGGAAGGTCTTGTTTTACTAATCTATTTTTTAAAGGTGTGAATGAACAGGTAGAAACATAATGGCAGAAAAAGACCACAAGGCCTATCTAGTCTGCCCTGCCATATCACCCACTACAAGAGTCCCGTTTTTTCCTTTAGAGAGCCTCTGTGTTTAAAATTTAGATAGTCCTCATCTCTACCACTTCCACTGGAAGTCTTTCCACAAAGAAATATTTCCACATATTACTCCTGAGGTAGACAAAGATGAGCCAGTTGATATAGTATCTGGATTTTCAGAAAGCCTTTGAAAAGGTCCCTCATGAGAGCCTCATGGCAAAATTAAAAAGTTATGGGATAGGAGGCAGTGTACTACTGTGGATCAGGAACTTGTTAAAAGACAGAAAGCAGAGGGTAGGGCTGACTAGCCATTTTTTTCAATGAAGATAGGTAAATAGTGGAGTACCCTAGGGATCTGTGCTGGATCCGCTGCTTTTTAACATATGCATAAATGACCTGGAAATTGGAATAATGAGTTAGGTGATCAAATTTGCAGATAGCACAAAATTATTAAAAGTTTTTAAATACAAAAGGATTCTAAAAAATTGCAAGAGGACCTTGATAAATTGGAAGACTGGACATTCAAATAGCAGATGAAATTTAATGTGGACAAGTGCAAAGTTATGCACCTAGGAGAGAACAACCCTAACTATGGTTACATGATGCAAGGTTCATTAGGAACCACCACTTGGGAAAAAGATTTAGCTGTCATTGTAGATAACACATTGAAACTCTTTGCCCAGTGTGCAGCGGCGGTCAAGAAAACAAATAGAATGCTGGGAATCATAAGGAAAGGAATGGAGAATAAACCAAAGGATATTATAATGCCTTTGTATCGTTCCATGGTGTGACCGCACCTTGAATATCGTGTGCAATTCCGATTGCCGTATCTTAAAGAGGATATAGCGGAATTAGAAAAGGTACAAAAATGAGCCATCAAAATGGTAAAGGGGATAGAAGGATATCCCTATGAAGAAAGGCTTAAAAGGTTAGGGCTCTTCAACCTGGAAAAGAGAATGCTGAGGGGAGATATGATAGAGGTCTATAAATTAAAGAATGTAGTGGAACAGGTAAACGCAGATTGATTGTAGCTTCATTGCGTGTCCTCCAGTCTTTCTACTTTGTAATGGCATAAACAATGTAACCCATTTACGACTAATAAGAGATCATATTTTTTCACTCAACGCATAATCAAACTCTGGAATTTGAGGATGTAGTAAAAGCTGTTAGTGTAGCTGGGTTTAAAAAAGGTTTGGAGAAGTTCCTGGAGGAAAAGTCCATAAACCATTATTAGGACCCAGGAAATCCACTGCTTGCCCCGGAACAAGCATTGTGGAACCTGTGTGCCTTTTTGGGAACCTGCTAGGTACGTACTTGTGACCTGGATTGGCCACTGTTGGAAACAGGATACTGGGATTGATGAACCTTGATCTGACTTAGTATGGCATCTCTTATGTACATGTCTTTATAAATGCTAGTGTGACAGAGAATGCACCTTAAAATAAGGCACAATTGCATATACTAGGCCCTGGAGCTGGTGTAAATGACACTGTCCACTTTTTGCAAGTATTCCATAAATTATCAGTCTATGATCAATGCATATTCTTGCATGCTGTGCCCAAACGTTGCCCATTTGCAAACCCACAGAGAAAGTGCAAACCTTGAAACGTGTATACTTTTACACTGGTTGGTAGTTTATAGGTGGCCACTTGTGTCATAAATGACTAAATACTGACATTTACGTATACTGTTAGCACCTAAAAATAGATGCCTCCTTACCAAATTCCCCCATTTGTTTCCAGGGCTCAAATACTCGGATAGGGAGATTTTGCTAGCTGAAGATGTTTAGGTGGCCTCTTAGCTGCTAGATCTGTCAAGAAGAGGAATGTAAAAACCAGTACCCAGCTAGGGACTGACTGCAAGGAGATTGCTGGCAAAAAGGAGAATTAAGAAAGACGACTGAGAAGGTTTAGTCTACTGTTCTTGTGCCCGATTCACCATAACGAAAGGTATTTTACTCAATTTTACCCTTTCGCACTTTGTCCTTTTGTCTGCTGCCTTGGTTCTGCTCCGGTTAAGGCCTTGGTTGCTGCTTCCCCTATCCATCACGACCTTTCGCTTTCTTTTTGGCGTACTGCTCTGGCTCTTTTTTTTTGCTGTGTTTCTTCCTTATGTGAAGCAACAGGCCCTGGTTTACAAATTATTCTGTAAGGTCTCTGGAGCAACCCTTACCCTAACCAAGAAAGGACAGGACACACTGGCTTTTCAATGCCTGCAAATATATCCCATGCATATTCACTGTGGACATCCTGAAAGTCTGACTGGCTGTGAGGTCACCAGGACAGGTTTGGGAAGCCCCGAGTTTGTTGTGTGTGTGTATCAGTCGCGCAAGAACCCCTGTTGTGTTCAGCTTGAAAATCTTACTGAAAGTTATTAAGATGGAATCAGTAGTTAAGTGCAACAGTAGTTACAAAGAGGATGAGGCCGATAGTTGCTTTCCATACTGATTAATCAATGCAAAATTTGTACTCACATTATCTCTGAGATTGGATCATCTCCATATAGTCTCCCACTGAGACATGCTAATAGAAGCATCATCATCACAGAGTCAGGATGGTATCTTGGGGAATAATACATCTGCTGTGCTCAGCTCTGATAAGATGGCACGTGCTGTGAGTGTATAATAATCTATCAAGCCTTGATAACCTCTATATGAGGAAAGAAGCAACCACCCTCCTCCTGTAACACAAGGCTCGCTCATCAGTTATGGCCCAGGGGCGCAGGAGTAAATTTAGTTTCCTTATTCATTTTGCTTTTTAGGGTTTCCTTTTTGTTGTTTCAGTACTTCACATTTAGGGGCTGATTTTTATAAGAAGCAATGGAAAAGATAGATGCCATGCTGGTCACCTATTTTAAAGCACGATCGTGCATACTGTCAATGTGGGCATGCACAACGGCGGCGTTTGGGCAGAGCATAAATTTACATGCATAAGTTATAAAATACTACGACTTACTAGATGTTTCTGCAAATCTAGGTGTGAGCATTTATTGCTGCCATAAAGCAAGTGTAGATGCCACAATTACTTTTGACGTGCTCTTGTACTCCTACGTTATAAAGTGTGTGCATACTTCACAGGAAGGTTTCTTTTTCAAACATATCCTTATTGAAGAACATAACAACTGTCTAAGTTACAAAAATCATAACCACAGCAAAAGGAAATTCCCAAGGACATTTCCAGTTTTTACATTTTATATGACCCCCTCATCCCTTCCCACCATTCAATCCCATCCTCCCTTATCTATCCATTTTCTACAACTCATAGCTGATGGGTATCCTTATACCAACTCCAGGGTCCTTTCACTACAAACATCATGTACTCCACCACTCCTTGCTAGGCACATGAACGTAGTTTACTCTCATCCATATGCATTCAATAATAATTCATCAAGCAGCTGCATGCTCGGTCTGGCAAGTGGATCCAAATCAGCTCCCACATAGTTATAAATTGTCGCCAATGTCCTGGGTCCCTTCTTTCCACTGCCAGGTGTTCCATCACCTTCAAATGAAATAACTAATTCCTCTATTGCATCAAAGTAGAAGGCTCTTCAGTTCTCCAATTAAATTAAAATACATTTCCTTGCTAGCACAAATGCCTTCTGCATAACAGACCCACTAGATCTGAAAAATCATCAAAAAGCAAAGTCATCACATCCATACTCACTCAAGTCAGGTACTGGGTCACTTGCCACCAAAATGTCCAGTCATCAGACACTTTCAAAATATATGTCCCAGGGTAGCATTAGCATCTGATTACTTGGGATCCAAAGGTTCATGGTTTGTTTAGGAGAAACAAGCCCTAAATAAGAATTTATGCTGTTATCTTCACAATCCTACATTAAGCGATAATGTGGGGATTATTTCAGTCGTGTCTCTATCATGTCTTCCATCAGAGTAAATCCTAAATTCCTAGCCCACACCTCATTCCACTCGGTAACATCTGGTGGAGGGGCCTGATACAATAAAGTTAAAAAGAAATAGAGATTTTACATGGGTCCTCTCCATCCAGAACCAGGCTATTCTTAACAGCTCTATTATTTCCAGATAACCACTCTAATTCCAAGGCTCAAGCATAATGAACTCCTTGGGAGTTTATAAAATTACTCTTTTAAAGCTGTATTTACACAACAGAAATTCAATTTTATGTATGCAAATTAGATTTTATGCCCACAGAGAAAAAAACGGAAACAAATGCATACGCCTGGTTTTGGTAGCTGAATACAAAGCTTGGCACTTGATTCATTATGGCATCTTCTACGGTCATCTAAGATCATACAGGGAAGAAGCTAATAGTGGCTAAAAGTGTTACCCTACAAGCAGTGAAGCTTCTATGGCTGGCAGCTGGATATATGCTTGCAGTACAGGCCCGAATAAATGGCTGGACTGGATGGGTCAACTAGTCTCTTTCTGATGTTATCGGCTATTAGCGTTTTCTCTAAGGTATATGCTGTATTTCTTCATCCGACACCCTCCTCTGCCTCCTTTCGCAAATGATTTTTAAGTCCCTTCCCAAAGATGCATAGATTCATCACAAGGGATTTTTAATTCTATTTCAGGCTTTTTTTTGTGCCTTAGACAGAAATTGGTTTATTTACAAACTATTTCTATACCAAACACAAATGTAAAAGATTCCATCAGAGAAGAGACCAAGGTCGCACCACGATAACACATTTCGGTTTTGAAACAAACAGAAATATCCCCAACAAAAATACTGCCCTCACAAGGCATCACTTTACCTCGTATAGTAATAAGGGCATCTGGCTTGACTAAATTAAGTGCCAACTTATTATGATTTAACCAGGCATTGATAACTTTCGGACTCTCTCTCATCTTCATAATAGTGGACAATAGACATCCCTTCACCAGAAGAAATAGCAAAACATCTGCATATTGTCTATATTTCGACTGCAGCTCTACACAAGGACGTAGGGGCATGTTTACTAAAGGATTTAATGTATGTTAATAAAGTTAATGCACATTAAGTGCTCTGAACCATTTTATTTCTATGGGTGCAATGGCACTTAACATGCGTTCATTTCGTCAACGCATGTAAACCTTTAGTAAACATGCCCCTTCGTTTGGCCTTACTTCTGGAAAAGATGTTAGCTAGCATTCTAATTTCTTTACTCTCTCTGGAGACAGTTACAGAGGTCAGGGAGTTTGGTGTCCAATGCAGAACGCATACCGTTCTGAAGATTGAACAAGTGCAGCTCTTTGGACAATTCAGGGACAAAAAGCAGTGAGCTGCATCCTGCCCCATCAGTCACAGGAACATATTCAGTCCATAATAGGAGAGCATGTCTGTTCAGAAAACTTGGGAATACACTGGAGGATGTGCAGAACGGCAATTCGGACATCAACTCAAGGCTGCACCAACTCCCAGGCAACTGCATGCACTTCTCCAGCTATGCTCTACACACCGCAGGCCCGGCACATATAAATATTTGAGGTGAGATGGGGCAAAGGGGAAAGAACTGGAAGGGATAACAGTTGTGTTAAGGAACCAAGCCCAATTTTGTTATTTCTGGAAATCCTTCATTTTCTCTCACTTCTGCCATTTTTAATTTGAAACATTCCCTCGTAAGAGAGGCATTTCCCAGTGTCAGCTACATACTACAACCTCTGTCTTTTGCCCTCACCTTCTCAGTTCTTCTTCTTTAATTTATTTACATTTTGTACACTGAAACACATCCTTGAGAGGAGCAGTTCATCTCATTTTCAAGGGCGTCCTGGGGGGACAGCAGGTACTGCCACACATACAGTAGCTTCAATAAACTATATCAATCATAGAAAAGTACCTGGGACTATACAAACAGCATAACAGGCCACTCTGTAGACTCTAATTAGAATCTGAAAGAGCACAGAATGTTCAAATAATTATCTAGCTGACGCTTGAAAAACAACAAGAGCCGCGTTGCTAAAGAACCTGTTCATCTCTCCTCCATTTCCTTCAGCTTTCATCCCTCCCCCCTCACTTTCACCCTTTCCTCTGTTTCTGGCTCCATCACTCTCACTTTCCTTCTTCCTCTTGCCCAGTTCCTTTCTTTGATGTATTGACTCATCTTTTTCTCTTTTACACCCTTAAGTTAATGCTCTGTCTCTTTCACATCCTTTTTCTCACCTTTCACTTTTTTTTCTTTCCCAGACGTGTCCGTGTGCCACTCTGGCCTGGCTGTGCCCCCTCCTTTCCCCAAAACACTCTTCCTCTGCAAGGCTCGGAAACAAAATCCCAGTGTAGATTTATAACCCAATTAAAATGGTTTCTTAAAGGCAAACCAGTGTACCAGGGGAGATTATACAAGCTTCCGAGTATGGCTTTTTTGACATTTTTTGTGATCTTTGCCCAACAAACCATTAAGGACTGAAAAATGCATGTGTATATATACACTGTAATCCCACTTTTGGTGCTAGGACTCAAACTGTAGTCACAGTTACAAGACTTCATACTAGAGCCATGCATATGTACAGGGTAGCCACACATCGAGATCTATTCTGTACAGCATCTATGTTTCCATTACAAACATCATATTTATTTTTATTTATTTATTATATCGCACTCTTTAGAATCAGTGCGGTTTACATGTATACTAACAGGTACTTTTTATTCCCTTGTCCCCGAAGGGCTCACAGTCTTAAGTGTACCTGGGGCAATGGAGGATTAAGTGGCTTGCCCAAGGCCACAAGGAGTGGCCATGGGACTAGAGACCCCAGTCCCTCCGGCCTAAAGTTGCTTGTCCCCACCATGTGGGAATTGAACCCCCGGCCTTCCGGCCTGAGGTAACCTGTCCCAACCACTGAGCCACTCCTCCCTTGAATTGAATTGCATAGGTGTACTTATACATGTTAAAAATGGAAAAACATACATACGTGAGAATTTGTTTCCTTGAATCTTGCTAGACCAGTCCAGATAACTGGGCTATGCTCCCCAGCCAGCAGGTGGAGACAGACCAGTATATCTACTGCTACAAGGCATACTCAGCGCTGTACAGACACATGTAAAGATGGTCCCTGCTCATCAAGCTACAAACTTATTACAAACTAATTAAGACAGACACGAGAAGAATAAGGGCAGAATAGGGAAGGGTAAGGAGACACAAGGAAAAAGGGATCAAGATCCAAAAACAGCCTCAAAGCATGTATTTGAAAAGGGGCAAAGGTAAAGTGTGATGTATAGACTCAGGTAATTTGTTCCAGGCATAAGGAGCAGCAAAGCAAAAGGACTGAAGTCTGGAGTTGGCAGTGGAAGAAAAGGGAAAAGAGAGAAGTGAGCCAGTAGATGAGTGGAGTTTATGAGAAGGGGAGTAGGGAGAAAGGAGAGAGGAAAGGTAATGAGAAGCAGAAGAATGAATGCATTTATAGGTCAGAAGGAGAAGTTTGAATTGGATACGGAAATGGAAGGGAAGCAAATGAAGTGATTTGAGAAGAGGGGTCATATGAATATATTGAGGCTGCCGAAAGATTTGTCACGCAGCTGAGTTCTGAACAGATTGAAGGGGAGAGAGGTGACTTAGAGGGAGACCAGCAAGAAGGAGGTTGAAATAGTCAAAACAGGAAGTAATAAGAGAGTGGACAAGTGTTTTAGTAGTGTGTTCAGAAAGGAAAGGGCAAATTTTGTTAATGCTATAGAGAAAAAAATGACAGGTTCTAGCTATCTGTTGGATATGTGAGGAGAAGGAGAGGAAGGAGTCAAAGATGACGACAAGGTTATAGGCCGAGGCAAGAAGAAGTAGAAGAGTATTATCTACAGAGATAGAGGAAGGGGGAGGAAGGTATAGGGGGAAAAATAAGTTCAGTTTTGGCCATTTGTAATTTCAAATAGCGGTGAAACATCCAGGAGGCAATGTCAGACAGTTAGGCAGAGATACGGGCCTGGAATGTCAGAGAAATATCAGGAGTAGAAAGACAGGTCTGAGAATCATAGGCATACAAATGATACTGAAATCCATGGGAGGAGATGAGAGCACCAAAGGACAGGGTATAAAGAGAGAAAAGAAGAGGGCCGAGAACAGATTCCTGTGTACACCAACTCAGAGTGGGATAGCAGTAGAGGAGGAACCACCAGAATAAACACTGAAAGGGTGATGGGAGAGATAAGAAGAGAACCAGAGCAGCACAGAGCCCCTAAAACCAAACGAGAACAATGGAGAAGGTGGTGATTGACAGTAACAAAAGCAGGAGAAAGGTCAAGAAGAATGAGGATAGAGTAAAGGCCTTTGAATTTAGCCACAGACAAGTCACTGGAGACTTTGGTAAGTGCCGTCTCAGTAGAATGTAAGGGACGAATGCCAGATTGAAGCGAATCCAGCACTACTACTGGTGCAGCACTGAGGAAAACCTGTATAAAACTTCCTAAGAAGTAAGCAAACTGAAGAACAATGTACAAACTATTTGGCTTCTTTAATACATTTAATTCTGTGTCAGAAACAGAAACTGACCACTCCATAAAGAGGCAGCAGGGCTCACAAACCTGTGGGTCATAGATTGATTTAGAAGGTTCAAGGAAAGAAAATTATCAGGTATGTAGATTTCTCCTTAGTTATCCTACTAGACCAGTCCAGATGCATGGAATGTATCAAAGCAATCAGGATCCAGGATGGAAGAAAGATGATGCTCTGGACAGAATTGCTCTACCAAATGTGTCATCTGCTCCAACTCCCACATGCAACCTCTGGTGCTTCACAAAGGTGCTCAGAAATGACAAGGAAATGCCCTCTGGGGACACTAAGGAAGATTCCACATAAGAGGCGGCTTGTGCCCTAATGGACTGAGAATCCTTTCAGCATGCGCTTTCCATACAAAAGGTAGGCTGAGACAATAGTCTCCATAATCCAGTGGGCAATCAAGGACTTGGCCACCAATATCCTTTCTTCGGACCACCGAAGGGTTCAAAGAGATAGTCCGACTTATGGAAAGAATTAGTAATCTCCAGATATATCAATGCTTTCTACACAACCACCAGACACAGTGAAGGGTTTGCCTGAAGATCTTCCTCAGAAAGAGAGAGTAGTATGACAATCTGGTTAAGATGAAAGAATGAGAGCACCTTTGGGAGAAAGAACAGAACAGTCCTCAAGTAGACAGATACCATTGAGATGGCCACAAAAAACTACCTGCAGGACATGGCCTACAGCTCTGACACCCACTTGGTAGAGGCGATAGTGACCAGGAAAACCACTTTGAGGCTCAAACCCTTCAGAGAGGCTTTTTGAATAGGCTCAAAAGGGAGGGCCCTTCAGATTCTTCAACACCGGAGACTCCACTGAGGAACGATTAGGTGCACTGGAAGGCTGATCTGTTTCACCCCTCTGAGGAAGCAGAAGTAGTCATGGTGCACCACCAAATACAACTCCTAAATTAGGCCCTGGTTGTATCTTAGGGCTATAACCTGAACCTTGAGCGAGTTCAGTGCCAATCCTTGATCCAAACCAGACTGCAAGGAGGACAAAAAGGTGACAGGACTCGCCTTCCTGGCCTCCAGTACCTGCTTGTAGTGATTGTAAACCACTCTGATGCCCTTCAGCCTGGGCGGTATATCAAGAAATTGCATAAAACATACCTCTCAAAACCTTCCAGACTCTTGCATAGGCCCAGGCCCATACCCAGGCTCGGAGCAGGGCATTTACTACTGCTAAAAAATAGCTCTTCCTGGACAGCATGCTCCTCTTGAGGACCAGGTCATAAGCAAAACGGGATAGGGCTCCTCCATCAGCAGAGTTGTCTGCCACAGAAGGCCCTTCTCTTGAGGAAGCAAGAGAAGGGATTTGGCCAACAGGCTCAAGAGATCTGCATACCACGGTCTGTGCAACCAGACTGGTGCCACCATAATTACTAGACCCAGGTGAGAACAAACTTGTAAAGGAGACAGCTCACCAAGGGCCACAGAGGGAGAAGACATATAGGAGTCTCTCCTGAAGCAGGGCATCCCAGATCACTGCCCACAGATCCTTCCTGAGGCTGAAGAGGTTCGCCGTTTTGGCATTCACCTGGGTGGCCATCAGGTTGAATAATGGATGGCCTTACATCCTCACAATGAAGTGGATTCCTGTATTGGCTTAGCTCCCACTCACTGGGATCCACAGAATTGTGACTCAGGAAGTTGGCAAGTACATTGTTGGCACTTGCTATGTGTGCTGTAAACAAGGTAAACAGATGTTCCTCTGCCCAATGACACTGCTCCATCACCTATATATTGCCACCGTGGCAATGCAAGTTCCATCTTGCTTGCTGACGTAAATCCACAGCCATGGTGATGTCCAAGAACAAGTGGACTACTTTCCCACTATGAGAGTGTGAAACCTCTCAAGTGCCTGGAGGATCGCTCTGGCCTCCCAGCTGATTGACTGACTAGGAGCTTCCTGAGGATACCAGAGACTCTGGGTAAATTGACCCAAAACTCCCCAGCTCTCCCCCAGAGTGACCATCACCCAATCTGGCACTTCCAAAGACATCCCATCCAACAGATGTTGAGAGTGCAACCACCAGCATTTCTTGTTGGATAGACGCAATGACTGTTCTGATGGTCTCCTTGCAAAAATGGAGCTTGAAGCCTGGCATTCATTGCCTTCAAGTCCAGAATGAGATGGAAAGAGCCACCCTTTCTTGAGTATCACAAAATAGATGGAGTAATTGCCCTATCCTTGTTTTGCAGAGGACATGGTACAACAGCAGGCAATTACAAGTGGTGCTGCAGAGTTTCCTTGATTGCTGCCTGTTTGAGCAAGGAGCCCAGGGAGACTCCAGAAATTTAAACTCCAGCATGTAACCCTGACTGCGGGCCTTTAGGACCCATTGGAATTATGTGATATGGGTCAATTCCATGTAAAACAACCACAACTGACCCCCAACTGGCTCTACTTTGGAAGAAACCCACTGGAGCTCATTGTAGAGGCTTACTAGCTCCTGAGGGAGTTGCTGATGGGTCCTGAGAGCACTGGGAGCCATTAAAGGCAAACAGTTTTTGGCTTTAGATCCAGAAAAGGAATAGACTCCTGCCTGGACTCTTACCCATTTTAGGGCATCTTCAAGAATCATGTGGAATCCTCTAAGAGGCACTCTGGGAGCCCCTGGGCCTATTCTTTGGAAGCCTCTATGGATCAGCTTCACTGAGATCTTTCACAAACTTCTCCAGGTCTTCCCCACACAGCAATCTGCTCCTGAAGGGAAACTTGCTCTGATGTAAGTTGGAAGTGATGTCCGTAGCCACTGCTTGGCCCCTCCTACCACCATCATGGAAATCCTGATCAAGTTGTACAGAGCATTAGCAATGCAGAAAACTCTAGATTCTAATTTTGTTACCTTGGAGATGTCTAGCAACTGCTGGACACAATGTAGGCACAGTATGGCCACAAAGCCTGCACAGAAAGCTGCTTAAGTGCCCAAAGACAAAGATGTAAAGGGCACGTAGGCAAATTTTTGAGGGCTTCCTCCCTCCTATCATGATACTCCTTCGGCACACTGGTGCCTTCCAACAGGATGGTCATGTGCTTTGTCACTATTGTGACCAGTGCATCCAGTCAAGTTGATCCAGCTTGCCTTGAAGCAGAGGGTTCAGCCAGGTGAGGGCCTTATGGTTTTTGAGGCCCATTTCCAGCGTCTCCCACTGGGATACTACAAGCTGATGCATGGGGTTTTGAAGGGGGAAAAACCTGAACAGATTTCTGAGACCCTTCAAAATATGGTCCACTTGGGAAATCTGCTCCTGGACAGGTTCCACAATGAGCAAGGCCACCATAGCATCCCAAATGAGCATGGAGAGGCTCTCCTTATTAAACAGGGGGATCAGAGATTGATCTTTGCCTTCTAATAGGATGCTGCTCCCCTTTCTCTACTGACTCACCCACTTGAGATAGGGAATTCCCTTCTCCATCCCAACTGGACGTGGCAAAAGACATCAAGAAGGAAGGGGGGCCTGGGCCCGACTTACCAACCCCCCTCAGGAGCCTCAAGGAGTTTTTCTGTCCGCTTTCCTGCCCACCAGTACTAGCACATGTGAGTAACAGCACTGGACACAGGGTAGCTGTTGGCTCGAGGAGATAGGGTTGTAACTGAGCTGCGAGTAAACATTGGACCTACCAGTCTCAGTCTCACAGGCCACAAGACATTGGTCTGGGGCCAGGGGAAATAGGACTATCTGAACTGCTGCACCAGTCCACACACCTTACCACCTACTGGATGCAGGCAATACTGTCTTCTCTCAGTGCTGCAGCAGAGGAAGAGAGAAGGAAGGCTGCTTAATTACAATGTAACCTAACGTAATGCAATTTTTGGGAGACTCAACTGAGATGATATCTGAAAAATCCAGACTAAGGGTTACCATTGCACTGAAGCTTCATCAGCATTGGCTACTGATAAGTTCTCTTCAAAAAGTTGACTTTTTTTATACCTTTAATGCCAGACTTCGCCACCCAAGAGGGGACATAAAGGTCAAAGGTTGTGAGCCCCAGAGCTGAGCACAAATCGAAGTTCCCAAGTATGTATCAAGTTAAATTGGAGGTCAAAATTTTGTTGTTTGGAATCCAGTGCATCTCTTTGATATGTTCAGGTAAACTTCGTCAAGTAGTTACGTTTGTGATTTGTCTTCTAAAATTACTCCTCTGTTATGTCTGCCCTTCACAGTTTGCCAACAACCATTTTTCATTTATTCTTTTTCTATGTCATATATTGAAAATGACCTTTATTTATTGCTCTTGCCTTTGTTCTATTCAATATTTTTGTGAGCAATATCACAGAGAATTTGCAATGAAATTTTACTTTTGTGCAGATAAAACTGAAGTCTGCATGAGTAGAAACCTTGAGCAGTACCCAGAAGAGTAATCTAATTTTAAGAAAATCCTCAGAGTGATCAAAATGCACAACAATGAAGATTCAAAGTAGCAAAGTACAAGAATATGGGGTGCAGAAAGTTAAGGGGGCAGAACACAATACTGATGCGCACCAACCAAGTCAGAGACCAGATCTGACAATTACGAGATAGTGGAGGCAGCTGAGTCTGCATGTAAAGCTTCATCTCTAGCCCTGTCCAAATCCAGGCAAATCCTCCCCCCCCCCCCACCTCTTAGAGGCTGCTTTTGGATTCTGATCACCTTATTCTCCTGTAACCATTTCTCCTTAGTTTTTCCCTAATCCCTGGTTTATTGCATTTGTCCATTTGTATAGATGGTAAGCTCTACTGAGCAGGGACTGCCTCTCATGAGTATATGTACCGCACTGCATATGCCTTGTAGAGCCATACAAATATATTGTCATAGTGGTTAGAGCCTGCAAGATGCTAGGGTGATTAGGGAAAGGAACGAGAGAGAAGGAAGTGATACCTCTATGCAGGGCACTGATGAGCCCTCACTCGGAGCCTGATATAATTAAGCGTGGGAAGCTCTGCGCAGAGCTGTGTTATTACGGCTACCCTAGGTAGTTAACACACAGAAAAGTTTTTTTAATACATGCTGAATGGCAGATAATGAAATGCAGTTAGCAACAACTCTTGAAATGGCATTAACTGCTGGATTTTCATGAACAGTTAAAGTGCAATAACTACTTCGGTGTTAACTATAAAGCAAAGTCCCTGCCCATTCTCTGCCCCTTTCTGCACTGTGAAAATTACCACTTGCTAGCTGCAAAGACGCTATGTTAAATGTTAGTGCACATTAATTGTCATCTTAAGAGTTTAGGGCCTGATATTCAAGGGGATTAACACAATTAGCAGATCCGCTAACTGTGTTAATCCCTTTATCTGGGATATTATGCAGCACCGACACAGTTTCACTGGATATCCTGGATCCTGCCGCTGCACGCCTCAATACTAACCAGTTGGCTTCAGGGTGCTCCAGGGTGGCATCCAGCCATAACCGGGCAGCGGCGATATCGAGTCACTGTCCATTTTATGGCAACACAGCAAAAGTAAGGCACAGCAAAGGCTGTTCTAACTTTCACAACTGAAGCTAACTGGGCAGCGGCTGAATATCACCACTCCTGCAATCCAGGCAACCCGGACATTCAGTGCTGGGGTGCAGATATGACCCCGGCATTGAATATCTGGGTTTGTTTCAGCAGCGACAGCTAGCCACTGAAACCGTGTTAGCTGTTACTGCTGAACATCCCCCCGACCCTAGTAAATAGGGGCAAGCCTATTTCTTTTTAATGTTGTTTAGGATGAGAAATGCTGCAAAAGAAAATAGCTAATACTGCTGATGTTCTCGTGTCATTTAGAAACAGCATATCCCTAACTTTAGGTACTATCTTGCCTCACTGTTGTGCATTATCAATTCAAGTTAGAAGGTGCTAATAGTGGGCTCAAACTTGCTCCCTTTCAAGAGGCTCCAAGAGAGTTATCGATCTCCACAGTAGGAAGAGCTATTGATTTTCTTTTTAGCAATATAAAGACTACACATCTGTTCCGTTAAAGCTTCCAACACGAAAATATCACTAAACTCCAGTGTTAAGACAATGGGACATGCAATACCGAATGCTGCAATGCAATACTGAAGGTCTGTCTGCCTATAAAGAACATTCAATTACATGAACACACAGAAAGGGAAGCAGTGTACCTAATGAACCACTGTGCAAATATACAGAAAGGACATGAGAATGAGAGTCTAATACTCACCGACAGAGGTGTAAAATGAGAAAATGAGGAGGAAAACTATGACGGCAAGATAGTAGCTGTCGGCTTTCAGACAGAATTCATCTTGTTTCTACTTTTTATTTATACATTTTTCCCCAAAAATACAAACCAATCAATACCACTCAACAGAAACAAGCCAGTCAAACTTAGGAGAACAGTACAACCAAATAATCGTAAGCAATACAATCAAAATCTTCCATTAGGAAAAACTGCTTTAGTCCACCATATGCGAAAAGAGACCAAGTTCATAAAAGTGCTCTAGGAAAACAATATGACAAAACAAACAAACAAAAAAAAAGACAGGACACTCACAATTGCTAATACTTGTGAGCCTCGTACGGCATCACAACAGGAAATAACAGGATATCAATGCTTGACCCAGTACAAGCATTGCGGAACCTGTGTCCTTTGGGGAAACTGCTAGGTACGTATAACCTAGATTGGCCACTGTTGGAAACAGGATACTGGGCTTGATGGACCTTGGTCTGACCCAGTATGGCATATCTTATGTTCTTAAATACTTAAGGAAAGAGTGGTGGATGTGAGGAATAGTCTCCCAGTGGAGAAGGTAAACATGAAGATAGTACTGAAATTTAAGAAAGCATGGGACAAGTACAAAGGATCTCTAAGGGAGAGAAAGCACAGTTACTTACCTGTAACAGGTGATCTCTGGGAACAGCAGGAATTAGTCCTCACATATGGGTACGTCGGTACCGACGGAGCCTGCGCGGGAAAGCTCCCCAGCTTCCCAGAAGGAAGCCTTTGGGGCCTCCCACTGCACATGCGCGCTGCCTTCCCGCCTTCCTGACCAGCTCTCCTCAGTTCGAGTTTATAGCTGAGACAATAGAGAGAGGAAAGGAAGATAGATAGAAGATACAACTCCTAGGGGAGGTGGGTGGGTTGTGAGGACTAATTCCTGCTGTTCCCAGAGATCACCTGTTACAGGTAAGTAACTGTGCTATCTCCAGGAACAAGCAGGAATAAGTCCTCACATATGGGGACTCCCTAGCTAAGATGCCTGGGAGATCCCGTTCCAAGGGTTCGCCATCTTCGTATGGATCTCAGGCATCCATCCTGGGAAGGTGGGCAGGAGTTGTTCAAGTATGGAACAGGTGTTTGAGGACAGCCTGACCAAACAAGGCATCCCGGCGGGAGTCCTTGTCCAAGCAGTAATGGGCTGTGAAGGTATGAACCGAGGCCCATGTGGCGGCTCGACAGATCTGATCTATGGAGACAGAGTGAAGATGAGCCATAGAAGTGGCCATGGCCCTCACATTGTGAGTTGTGACATGGCCTTCCAGAGAAATATTTTTACTCTGGTAAGCAAAGGAAATACACTGAGCAATCCAATTGGAAAGTGTACGTTTGGAGACTGGAAGTCCCAAATGAGAAGGATCAAAAGCCACGAAAAGTTGGGAAGACTTTCGATGTGGCTGAGTCCTGTTGAGGTAAAAAGCAAGAGCTCTTTTACAATCTAAAGTATGAAGGTTCCTCTCTGCACTGGATGCATGAGGAGCTGGAAAAAAGACAGGTAGATATACCTCCTGATTAAGATGAAAAGGCGACACCACTTTGGGCATAAAGTGGGGATTCGTCCTTAGGACCACCTAATCATGATGAACCTGGTATAAGGTGGATGAGCCACTAAGGCCTGTAGTTCACTGATGCGGCGAGCCGAAGTGACTGCAATAAGGAAAAGGACCTTCCAGGAAAGAAATTTCAAGGAGGTAGAAACCAACGGTTCAAAAGGTGGCTTCATAAGCTGACCTAGAACTAGGTTCAAGTCCCATGCTACCGGAGGAGGTCGGATGGGAGGCTTAGTTAGAGTCAGGCCTCTCATGAATCTTGCAACAAGCGGATGAGAGGAGACAGGTTGTCCATTTATAGGTTTTAAGGATGCTGCAATAGCACTCAAATGGACTCTTACTGAATTCGTCTTGAGGCCTGCATTAGAAAGATGCAGGAGATAGTCTAGTAGAGAATTCAAAGGAAGTGCTAGAGGGTCAAGACCCTGTTGAGCACACCAAATGGAAAAGCGTTTCCATTTGAAAGCATAGGAACGCCTCGTGGAGGGTTTCCTAGAGGCATGAAGGATATCTTTCACTGGTTGAGAAAGATTGAAGTCATGAAGGCTTAGGCCTTCAGTAACCAAGCTCTGAGGTGTAGGGACTTGGGGTTTGGGTGCCACAAAGTCCCCCCCTCCTGAGACAGAAGGTCTGGCGCAGCTCCCAGGTCCAGAGGGGGTCCCTGGGAGAGATGCAGAAGTAGAGGGAACCACACTTGGCGTGGCCAGCGTGGAGCTATGAGGATCATCGATCCGTGATCCCTCTGGAGTTTGAACAGAGTCTTGGGAATCAAAGGAATGGGTGGAAAGGCATATAGGAATTCCTGACCCCAATGCAGGAGAAAGGCGTCGTTGGCCTGAGCTCCCTGACACGGAGTCCTGGAACAGAACCGGGGAAGTTTGGCATTCCACGGACTTGCAAAGAGGTCTATGTCCGGGGTTCCCCATTCCTGAAAGATTCTGCCTATCTGGTCCATATGTAGGGACCATTCGTGTGGAAGCAGAACTCGACTGAGTCTGTCTGCCCGAGAGTTTTGAACCCCTGGAAGATATACTGCCAGAAGATGAATTTGATGCTCTCTGGCGAAGGCCCATAATCTGAGAGCTTCGTTGCAAAGCGACAGAGAGCCTGTCCCTCCTTGTTTGTTTACGTAGAACATGGCCACCTGATTGTCTGAACTAGGACGGTCAGGTTGACAAGGAGGGTATGGAAGACTTTGAGGGCAAAGAAGATTGCTCGTAGTTCCAGGAGGTTGATGTGAAGGGTGGTCTCCTGCGGAGACCAAGTACCCTGAGTGGAGAGGGATTGTAGATGGGCTCCCCACCCTGTTTGGGAGGCATCTGTTGTGAGGGTTGCTTGGGGCAACAAAGGTTGGAAGGGGGCCCCCAACAACAGATTCTTGGTGGACATCCACCATTGGAGGGACCAAAACAGACGCTTTGAGGTGAGTATTTGGTTGGAGAGCGCTCCTGATGCTTGAGTCCACTGGGTGGCCAAGGTCCATTGAGCTGCTCTCATATGAAGACGAGCGTAGGGCACCACGTGTACCGTGGAGGCCATGTGGCCCAGAAGTCGCAGCATTTCTCTGGCTGTCAAGTGACTGCTGGACTGAGCTTGGAAGGCCAAGCACAGCAGACGTTGGCCCCGGACTTGAGGTAGGTAGGCCCTTGCAGTGGTGGTGTCCAACTGGGCCCCTATGAATTCCAGAGACTGAGTAGGGATAAGTTGAGACTTGGGAAGGTTTACCACCAGTCCCAGATACTGCAGAAGGTGCCTTGTGCGGTCCAGGGAAATCTGGGCCTCTGACTGAGATGGAGCTCGGATGAGCCAGTCATCCAGATATGGGAATACAAAAATTCCCAGACTTCTTAGAAATGCGGCAACAACTGCCATGCATTTGGTGAACACTCTTGGAGCAGAGGCTAGACCGAAGGGAAGTACTCTGTACTGGAAATGTTTTCCCTGAAACAGAAATCTTAGATATTTTCTGTGGGATGGGTGGATGAGTATATGTGTGTACGCATCCTTGAGATCTAGAGAACAAAGCCAATCCTGACTCTGAAGGTATGGAAGGAGAATGCCTAGAGAAAGCATTTTGAATTTCTCCTTGTACAGAAATTTGTTCAATTCTCTCAGATCTAGGATAGGTCTGAATCCCCCTGTCTTCTTTGTTATGAGAAAATAAGGGGAGTAGAAACCTGTCCCTTGTTGAAGAAGAGGAACCTCTTCTATTGCCCCTTGGGCAAGGAGAGAAGAGACTTCCTGATCCAACAGGTCCAGGAGAAATGGGGGAGAATTGAAGTGCCTCACCATGGTATATGGAGGAGGGTTGGAAAAATGAAGTTTGTAGCCCTCTCTGATGATAGAGAGGGTCCATTGCTCTGATGTGATTTTCTCCCATCTGGGAGCAAAGTGAGCTAACCTTCCGGGAATGGTGAGGGGCTCTGGTTGTTCTAGAGCCAGAAATGTTAAGTTCTCTAGGGGCAAGTCAAAACCCCTGAGGGGGTTGAGCCTGCTGAGAAGTGGTAGATGCTGCAGGCTTTGACTTTGCCTGTTTAGGTTTTTATTTATTTATTTATTATTTATTACAAGTTCTTATATACCGCACTATTCGGCATCAGCGCGGTTTACATTATAACATAAAGACCATAACAACAAGCTGTTTGGTTTACATCGAACAGGAGTACAAACTTGGAGAACCGGGGTAAACTATATACATGAGATAATTACATAGAAAAGAATAGAGTTTAGCAGCAAAGCGTTTAGCAGCAAAGCGAGGCTGAGAAGATTGTTGGCCAGTATTTGTGGAAAATCTGGCCTTCTTGTAGTAAGGCCTCTTGAAAGACTTTTTCTTGGCAGGAGTAGAGGTAGACTTAGAAAGTCTATCCAAGGTAGCATTTTCTGCGTCCATTTGAGTGGCTTTAATTTGCCAGTCCTTACCAAATAAGTTCTCACCTGTACAGGGCAGATTCCGTAAGCCATCCAGGACCCAGGGTTCTAGGTCAGAGGCCTGGAGCCAAGCAAGTCGTCGGGCTGCAATAGCAATGCCCGAAGCTCTACCGGCACCCTCAAAGGAATCAAAAGCTGCTCTGTTGGAGAACTTAGAAACATCTAGAAGCTGTTTCACCAGAGAAATGAACTCCTCTTTTCTATCCTCAGGGATAAAGGAGGCAAAATGTCGTATCTTTAGGGCAAGTTCCCTGAGAAACATGCCCATATACAGACTGTAAGAATTAATCCTGGCTATAAGCATAGTAGCCTGGAAAGGTTTCTTGCCAAAAGAGTCTAGGGTCTTACATTCTCGTCCTGGAGGGGTAGAAGAGTGCCTTTTGGTACTCTTAATCTTTTTCAGTGCAGACTTCACCACAATGGAATGGTGAGGCAACTGAGTCTTTTGAAAACCAGGAGAAGGAGGGACCCGGTACATGGTGTCCAACCTACGAGAATAAGGAGACAACGTTAGAGGAGCCTCCCATAAGTCCATCAAGTGTTCTTGAAGGATTTCATGGATAGGCAGGGTGACTGCCTCTTTAGGAACCTTAGGGTATCCTAGAATATCCAATTTCTTTGACCTAGGTTCTTTTTCAGAGGATGTGGTAATAGAAAGTCCTTTAGCTAGTTCAATAATGAAGTCTTGAAAGGACAAATCCTCTGGTGGAGACATTCTCCTCTTTGGGGAAGAGGGGTCTTCATGAAGAACTAGAGACAGCTCATCAGAGTCCTCAGAGGAGTCAAAATCCTCAGAAGAAGCAGAGTATTCTCTATTTGCTTCCAACGCACGATACGCATACCGATCGGTATCGACATCGGGCGTACCGGGTATGGGATCGGGCATGCGGAACCGATCTGCGTTTGGAAGTCGATGGTCTCGGTTCCGGTATGGGAGACGATACCGGACCCGGTACCGCTGAACGCGGTACCGAGGGCGTCGCAGCATTAATAAAAGCCAGCATGGCCTGCTGCATGGTCTGAACAGTATTGCTCATAGACACCACTGCTGCCTGGATGTCGGTACCGGTATGGGCCGGTACCCCAGAGCAGTCCAACAGGTGATCAGTCGAGGCCATGCCATCGATGTCAACCTGTAACCCCATAGATGGTGCTTTGGAAGCCAGAGCTTCCCGCCGGGGTTGTTTGGCTGGGGCAGGATCCTCAGACTCAAAAGTGAGAGCCTCTCGATGCTTTGAAGGAGATTTGCTCTTTGAGGACCTGCCCGCAGAGGGTTTGGTTACCTGAGATCCATCCGGAGAGGAAGACCTGGATGACTGTGATGCTGGATTATCTGAAGCAAACAGCACATGGAATTTGTTGGCCTGGTTCTGCAACCCACATTTAGACATCTGGGAGCAGGATGGGCAGTCCGGAATGGAGTGGTCAGGTCCCAAACACTTAAGACACCATTCATGGGTGTCTGTGACAGAAATAACAGCACTACACTTGGTACACTTCTTAAAACCAGGGGCTGGTTTCTCCATGAGGAGAATTTGTGTAGGCCTGAGGCCTAACCGAAGTCACCAAGTTGTGCAGAATAAAGTTTTTTTTTTTTTTTTTTTTTAAAGAAAGAAAAGAGAGACCGGCGGTACCGGTTTCGGTATGGGGAAGGCAGGTACGCGGTCTAAAGAAACAAACTAAAACAATAATTTCATCAGCGGTGACAGGAACACGACCTGCTGGCTCCGCGGAAAAAAGAGAAACTGAGGAGAGCTGGTCAGGAAGGCGGGAAGGCAGCGCGCATGTGCAGTGGGAGGCCCCAAAGGCTTCCTTCTGGGAAGCTGGGGAGCTTTCCCGCGCAGGCTCCGTCGGTACCGACGTACCCATATGTGAGGACTTATTCCTGCTTGTTCCTGGAGATAGGGATTGTAGAGTTCAGTATGTGGTGTAGATGGGCAGACGTTAGACCAAGGTGAAATTAGGCCTTACCTGCTAATTTTCTTTCCTGGAGTCCCTCTAGTCCAGTCCAATCCAGACACATAGGTTATACTGATCCACCAGCAGATGGAGACTGAGAAGAAACTCCAAACGTCTCTTTTTTTTTTTTTTAATGCTTTATTTTCGTTTTATAACAACAAAGGAAAGGAAGACATACAGCTAAAGACAAATACATACATAGAATGTGATACATACACCAAAGTAAACCCCTACCACCCCCCTCCCCCCTGCTTCTTCTCTAGAAACTAATCATTCCCGAAAACGGGCGTGTACTGGCATTATTGTGGTACAAGACCTAACGGTGATCTGAAACATGATGAGTATACATTAAACAGACATGCCGGAGCAATGAGCAGAGTGTACATAATCATTGAGCATCTGCCATTTAGACAAGCGAGAGTGAGTTTGGATATGGGGAATAGCTCTCCGAGATATCTGCTCATATTTACTATATAAGCAGACGAGGTTCCACCATTCATTGGCAGTAATTCGAGAGCTATCCTTCCAATTCCTCGTGATTAAACATATGGCTATACCCAGCATGAAATCAAGGAGAAAGCGACCCTTCTTAGGAAGAGAGGGGACCTCCGCCACTGAGCGGAGTCCCACAATCTTCCAAGAAAGAGGCTCGTGGAGGTGTAAGATAGATTGAATACGACCCCAGACCCGCCCCCAGTAAACCTGCAGTTGAGGACATTCATAAAGAACATGAGCAAGGGTTCCCATAGCAGTATGGCAAGACCAACACTGGTCCCTAGCAGTTGTGTTCCATTTGGCTATTCTTTCTGGAGTATAAAAGCATCTATGTGCAAAAAAGAATAGAGTTTGGGTTACAGAGGCAGATCGGGAAACCCGCACTACTTTGCTCCAGAAAACGCTCCATTGCACAGGGGTTAAAGTGGTTTGCAGTTCGCGTTCCCAGGCTTGTTGAGCTCTACAAGTAGCAGTATCGGTACCCTGACATAATAATTTATAAAAGTTAGAGGCTACCCCATGTGTACTACTAATAGAGTGAATTAGTTCTAATAGCCCGTCCTCAGTAGGGGCAGAGGGCGGCAGGATTTGAGCACTTTTGAGGCAGTGTTGAAGCTGCATCAATTGAAAGTAATGTTTCGCTGGTAACGCAAATTCCTTTTGTAAATCAGAAAAGGTCTTCCAACGAGCTGCAGAGAAGAGTTGTTGGGGTGTCCAAATCCCCCTAGAGTACCAGGGTTTCCATGCAATCGTTTTATTTAGGACTTGAATTCTGGGGTTATTCCACAGCGGGAGTCCGTCCGGAGGACATACGTTTGGGCCCAGTGACAGAATGAGAGTGTTAAAGGCTGCAAGAGTATCGACAATCATTGGGGGATGGCGTGTGTCTACTTGATGGGACATGCCGGGGAGATGGATCAACGGAATTGGGCTACTTAGCTCCTCTTCAATGTCAAGCCAAACTGGTCTGTTGTCTGTTGAGGCAGCTAGCCATCGGGCACCTTGCTTAAGTAGGAAGGCTTGATGATATCTAAGAAAATCAGGAAAGCGGGTACCCCCTAGTTCCTTCGCAGACTGTAGTTTTTGTTTAGCTACTCTTGGTGGTTTTCCCTGCCAGAGATAACGGACGAGAAGGCCCTCTATGTCTTTGTAGGTGTGTAGCGGGAGGAAGCAGGGCAGCATTTCTAAAATATAGTTCACTTTGGGGACTATCATCATTTTGACGGTTTCTAGGCGGCCCCACCATGTTAGGGATAAGGGAGACCACCGATTTGTGAGCTCACGGACTTTGGAGACTACCTCCTTGGCATTAAAACTAATAGTGTCTTCTAAAGGAGAACAGTAGTGGACGCCAAGATATTTCACCATGCGGGATTGCCAAAGGAAAGGAAAGGCCTGCATGTCAGCCTCATGTACCCAACGGTTCAGTGGGAATGCTACGGATTTGGTCCAGTTTATTTTATAGCCCGATAATTGCGAGTATCCATCAATCAGGTCCAAGACAGCCGGGACCGAATCCAGGGATACAAAGAGCATAAGGTCATCTGCATATGCAGAGAGTTTAATCTCTCTGTGACTGAAGGGGACACCGCGAATACGTGCGGACTGTCTAATAAGGAGGGCGAGGGGTTCAAGAGCTAGATCAAAGAGCATTGGTGATAGGGGGCAACCTTGACGCGTGCCTCTTTGAAGATTAAAAGGTCGAGACTTAATGGCATTTACACAAATACTGGCAACGGGTTGAGAATACATGACTTGGAGGTATCGGAGGAAGCCCTCCCCAAAGCCATACCATCGGAGAACTGCAAATAAGAAGGGCCATTCCAGGCGATCAAAGGCTTTTTCAGCATCTAGGGAAAGACCCACCCATGGGTGGTCTAAATTGGCAGCACTGGATAGCACATGGCACAAGGTCCGAGCATTGTCAGCGGTGGAACGGCCGGGTATAAAACCACATTGGTCGGGATGGACTAAGGTGGCCATCCTGTCAGATAGCCGGGTGGCCAAGATCGTTGCGAAGATCTTATAATCGGCATTAAGTAGGGAGATTGGACGGTAGTTGGCGGTTAGCAGCGGGTCTCTGCCTTCTTTCTCAAAAACTACCACATTAGCTGCAGAAAAGGATCCCAAAGAGGATGTATTTACCGCAAGGGCAGTAAAGTAAAGTTTTAAGTAGGGAACTAAATCTGCACTGAACGTTCTGTAGAATTCTGTCGGGAGAACATCAGGCCCAGCGGCTCGACCCGAGGCTGTTCGTTTTAGGGCAGAATGGATCTCTAAAGTAGAGAAGGGTTCATCCAGCGCATCCCTATCAGCTTCAGAAAGGGTCGGCCGCTGAATACCAGAAAACAAGCGCTCGAAGGTCTCGGATGAGAATTCACATTCAGATTGATATAGATGGGTATAGAAATCCCGAAAAAGTTCTACGATATCGGAGTCTGTGGTCAGTATGCCCCCTCCCTGTGGGGCACGAAGGGCCGCTACGCGTTTGGCTTCTTTTTGACCTTTCAAGGCGTTGGCTAAAAGTCGACCGGCTCGGTTGCTTTCACGGTAATATGTCCCTTGCTGAAGTGCAATACTCTGAGAAGCTGCAGTTGAGAGGATTGCATTATATTGAAAACGGAGACGCTGTAAGCGAACTAAGACGCATGGATCAGTACGTGAGGTTAGAACTCGTTCGCCTGCTTTGATTTGTTGGTCTAGTATAAGGAGCTGCTGTTTGCGTTGTTTCCGCAGGCGAATTTGATAACTAGTGATCGTTGCACGAATGGCCGCTTTAAAACCCTCCCACCAAGCCCAATTTGCAGTGTCCTGGGGTAGATTAAAGTGAAAGTAGTCCTGTATGGCTGCACGAATTTCTAACTGGAACTCTGGTTGAGTTAATAGGGCTCTATCAAAGAACCAGGCCCCCGAATTTCCTTGGGGCGCAGTGGTGAGTAATTGAAAAGAAATGGCAGCATGATCTGAGATATGTTGGGAGTGAATTTTTGCAGTGTCTACCTGAGGAACTAACAGTTTTGATATTAGAAAGAAGTCTATGCGAGACTGGGATTTATGAGGGGAAGAGAAGAAGGTAAAGTCAAGCTCATTGGGGTGTAGTAACCTCCATAGATCGACTAAAGCAAGATCTTTGATCATAGAGGTAAGCGTAGTGTGACTCTTGGGGGGACCACTCGTCCTAGGCGGCTGTTTGTCAATCAGGGGATCAAGAACTAAATTGAAATCCCCCCCAATTATCAATGAAGTATTAGCGGAGGCCTGCGCAACCTGAGCAATGGTAGCAAAAAAGGCAGGGTCATCTACATTAGGAGCATAAAGGCATATACATGTAGCTTCGAGGTTACCTATCTTGAGGTGAGCCCTGGACCATCTGCCTGCTGTATCTGAGCTAGTCGCAATAATAGTAGCATGCAGAGATTTCCTAACCAGTATGGCCACCCCACATTTCTTGGAAACAGCTGGGGAATAGGCGGCCACCATGTAAGGTTTAACATTGAGTTTAAGAGTTTCCTTCGAATTTAAATGCGTTTCTTGGAGGAAAATCAGGTCCGCAGCTTCATGACTTAGGTAGCTCAGGATTTTCTTCCGTTTTATCGGATTATTGATGCCTTTTACGTTCAATGATAAAATCTTACATGGTGCCATCAATCGGTAATAGACATTTTAGGTAAGGGCGCTTGAAAACATACAACATAAGCAGAATCTGTACGGCAATGACATAATCACCGAGTATGCTGGCTAATACACCCCATATTGAAAAGCATGTACCAAAGTAACTTAGAGAAGAAGCAAAACCCCCAAAGAATATGGCGACCATATGTCTGCGGGAGGAGGCCCTAGAGAGGAGGATGAAGACATGAAAAAAAAAAGAGAAGAAACACCAGAGTCCATAATTAACACTGTCTCTGATATTCATCGAAGCTACTCTGGGTAGATGGAGTCGGGTCACAAACATCATCAAAAGAGGCAACAAACCGCCCTCGACAGACTCCTCGCTAGACCGTGGCAAATCCAAGATGGCGGGTACAGCGGATAGGAGAACACTGGTAGGAACACTCTGGAAGTCAGCGCATCAAGTCGGCTTCTTTAGCATCCAAAAACTCCGCTAGTAGATCAGGGTCCTCAAATGTTCTTGTCTGATTGTGTAGCGTGACTCGAAGCTTGGCCGGGTACATCAGGCCATAGCGTGCTTGTAATTGTTGAAGCCTCGGCCGGAATTCCAGAAAGCGCTTTCCGCGATCAACCGTGGGTTTAGCCAAGTCAGGATAGAAGGAGATCTTGTGGCTCTCAAACTCCATATGGCCCTTTGCCCGAGAGGCGCTGAGAATTTGCTCCACATGTTGATATCTCAAAAGTCGAAAGATGATAGGCCGCGGGGTCTTCCTGTTGAGCGTTATGTTTGTGGGTACACGATGAGCGCGATCGATCTCCAATTCTTTGGTAAAGGTGATTTGGAGCAGAGAAGGGAGGATTTTATATAGAAACTCCTTCATGTCTCCCGATTCCGCTCCCTCCGGTATGCCCACTAGTCGCAGGTTGTTGCAGCGCGCTCTATTATTGCCATCTTCCACTTCTTTCTGCAAGGCCCGCACCTGACGTTCAACTTTGTCGAGTTTGGACAGCCGGACCACATGGGAATCTAATATGCTCTCCATTTTGTCCTGACGCGAGGAGAGCCCCTCTAGCCTGCCTTGCAACACACCAAGGTCTTCCCGCAGCGCTCGGAGTGCTTCCCCGTTTGACTGCACGAGGTCTTTAACCCCTCTGATCTCTGCGAGGATCTCCTGCTGCATTTCGGGGCCCTCGCGTAGAGCCAGCCCCTTCTGCGGGGATGGGGGTTCAGTTTTGGAGCGTTTGCCGTGAGAAGCCGCTGGAGATCCAAATTCCAGGCACGTAGGTTTGGTCCCCGCCATCTCACCAATGTGCCCCGGTAAGATCAGAGCAGAAATTCAAGAATGTCCGGTGTTAATTCAGGATTCTGAGTAGGCCTCTCGGGAGCCTCAGCGTTATGCGACCATCCCGCTGGACAACAGGCTCCGCCCCCTCCAAACGTCTCTTAACTAGCCTGTGCCCCTCTGCAGAGCCAGTATAAACCTAACAAAACAGCAGAATGGAATCTCAGGACCCCCAAACTCCACCAGCCTTGCCTTGAAGCTAGTCTCCCAGGAGGACAGGCAGAGTGCCCTCATTTTTTTTGCTTTACATTTGAAATAGTGCCTGCACATGGCACCCCTCTGTCCCTCCCTCCCCCCTGCAGGACAAAGGCCTGCAATAGGGAGAGCAAACAGCGCTACAGTACAGCAGAGTTCCCAAAACCAATCACTAAACCGAAGGGGCAACTGACACAGGAGACCAGTCCAAACACGCTAGCTCTAGCAAACTCTCTCAGAACAGATGCCAGACCAGCAGTAGACAGAAACAAAGTACCAGGTGGGTCTTGGACTAGACTGGAGGGACTCTGGGAAAGAAAATTAGCTGGTAAAATTTTACCTTCCAGTAGGTCCCTCCAGTCCAAATGTGTTGGACATAATAAAGCAGTACTATCGCGGGGTGGGAATTGAGACACCGGTGTTCAACATCCAAGCCCCAAAGTTCACGTCCTAATGGGCCTGCACATCCAGCCGGTAATGACATGCAAAGGAATGGAGTGACAATCATGTCACTGCTCTACAGATGTCTTGAGGCAGAACTCCACCCAAGAAGCTCCCTGTGCCCTGATAGAATGGGCCCGTAAACCCACAGGCACCACGTGCCTCTTCAGCAAATAGGCAGATTCAATGGCACCTTGAATCCAGCGGGAAATAGTAGCCTTAGAAGCTGCCTTGCCTTTCTGAGGCCCAGCAAACAGCACGGAGTGGCATTCCAATCATAGAGAGGCCTCTGTCACCTTCAAGTATCACTTAAGAGCCCTGCAGACATTGAGCAGCGCAACTCCCTGTGCTCTGCCAAAGCCACAGACCCATCAAAAGCTGGTAAGGACACCACCTATGGCAGGAAGGAAGGAACTGGATGCAAGACCTCTTTCTCTTTTGTAATCACCAGATAGGGCTCCCTACACGAGAGGGCATGAAGCTCCAAGATGTGCGAGCCAAGCACATTACTACCAGAACACCACCTTCAGAGTCGAATCTTTCAAAGAAGCCCACAAGACAGACTGTAATGGAGACTTTGCGAGCGCAGAGAGAACCATATTAAGGTCCCAGGGTGGAACATGGGGACGGCATGGTGGCTTCACTTCCCAAAGAAACGGGACCACATTACAATGAGAGGCAAGGTACCCACCCTGCACCCGACCCTGGAAACATGTCAGGGTCACAACCTGAACCTGAACCTTCACAGAATTTAAGGCCAGCACTTTGTCAAGACTATCCCATAAGAAGGCTAAAATCTTCAGGAGGGAGGCCCTCAGAGGCTTCACATTCTTCTCTCTACTCCAAGCCTCAAAAATGTGTCAGATTTGCACATAGGCCATGGACAGAGTGCTTCTGAGCCTGCAGCAAGGTATCGGTCACCTGAGGAGCATACCTCTTGCACCTCAAATGCCCCCTCTCAAGAGTCAAGCCGTAAGTGAGAAATGAACCATGTCTGGCATTTGGACCAGATCCTGCGAAAGGAGATGTGCCTCCCCAGGATTATGGAGAGGCTCCTCCACCCACATTCACACTAGTTATGCATACCACAGCCCTCTGTGCCAGTCCAGGGTTACCACCATCATGCACCCTGCATGGGCCTCAACCTACTGCAGGATGCGACTGATCAGCGGCCATGGGGGAAACACAGAGAAGCCCATTGCTGGGCCATGGCTGAACCAACATATCTAGGCCCTCCGCTGTGCATTCCCAGCACTAGCTGAAAAACCGGGGTGCTTTGGCATTCACCAACATCGCCATCAAATCCATGATGAGAACCCCCCCCCCCCCCAGCGCCTCACAATCACCTGAAAAGCCTATGCAGACAGGGACCACTCCCCTGGGTCCAACAGATGATGATTCAAATAATCCACCTGCACATTATTTTGGCAGTCATCTGCTAACCGAGTTAATCATGGTCACCAAGATAGTCAGTGGCTCTAACATGGTTAATGCTGCTGAATATCCATGGGTACTGCAGGTATTGATAGCATTCCCATAGAAGTATTACAGCAATCTGATGCAGCTGTTACCGTACTTACAAGGCTCTGCCAAGAAATATGGAAGACAACATCATGGCCAACTCACTGGAAAAGATCTGTGTTTATAAGAATACTAAAGAAAGGTGATCCAACTGACTGTGGAAATTATCGCACAATCGCTCTGATCCCACATGCCAGCAAGATTCTACTGAAGATTATTCAAAAGAGACTACAACCATACCTGGAACAAGAACTACCTGAAGTGCAAGCAGGGTTCAGGAAAGGGCGAGGAACGAGAGACATCATTGTGGATGTGAGATGGATCCTTGAAAAGACTAAAGAATACCAAAAGGATATCTATTTGTGCTTTATCGACTATAGCAAGGCTTTTGACTGTGTAAACCATGAGAAACTCTGGGCCACGTTAAGAAGCATGGGTATACCAGAACACCTGATTGTACTCTTGCACAATCTGTACATTGATCAAGAAGCAGCATTTCGAACGGAACAAGGAGAAACAGAATAGTTTAAAATAAGCAAAGGTGTAAGATAAGGCTGCATACTTTCCCCCCTACCTGTTTAATTTATATGCAGAACAAATCATCAGAGAAGCAGGATTGTATGAAGACAACAGAAGTGTGAAGATTGGTGGAAGACTCATCAACAACCTTCGCTATGCTGATGATACCACATTACTGGCTGAAAGTGAAGATGATCTGAAAAACAGTCTCAAAATGGGCCTGCACCTTAATGTAAAGAAGACAAAGATCATGACAACTGGCATAATCAACAGGTTCATCGTTGAAGGAGAAGAAATTGAAATCGTGAACAACTTTAACCTACTTGGATCAACTATCAATAAAGAAGCAACAAGCAGTCAAGAAATCAGACGACGCATTGCTCTTGGCAGAATGGCTATGAAAGACCTAGATAAGATTCTCAAGAGCAGAGATGTCTCTCTCCATACAAAGATTTGATTTGTTCAAGCCATGGTATTTTCAATAACATCATATGGATGTGAAAGCTGGACAGTGAAAAAGATAGACAGGAAGAAAACTGATGCCTTTGAATTATGGTGCTGGTGGCGAATACTGTGTATACCATGGACTGCCCGAAGAACAAACCAGTCGGTACTAGAGGAGATCAAACCTAAGCTTTCTTTAGAAGCTCAGATGACAAGACTTTGACTTTCATACTTTGGACACATCATGCGAAGAGAGAGATCATTAGAGAAAGACATCATGCTTGGCAAGATAGAAGGTCAGCGCAAAAGAGGAAGGCCAGAAATGAGATGAATCGATACAATAACAGCAGCTACGGGTACCAGTCTGTCAACAATGAGCCGCCTGACTCAAGACTGAAAACAATTTAGAATAGCTGTCCAGAGGGTCGCCATGAGTTGACTCCGACTCGACGGCACTTAACAACAACAACAACAACAACAACAACTGCTGCTGAATGCCCCGATGCTAGCCGGCTAGCATCGGGGCATTCTGGGGGCAAAACAGAGGTGATATTGAGCTGCTGCCTAGTTATCGCTAAGCAGCGAAAGTTAGGCATCTGACAGGGTGGCCTAATCTTTGCTGTAAAAGCTAACCGAGCAGTGGATGAATATCGCCCATACATGGTCAGCTTTTCTGCTATCTAGCCGACCTGGATATTTAATGCTGGTGCTGGATATGGTCTGGCACTGAATAACCATGTCTTCAGTTCCGTGGCTCCACAATTTGTTGACTTAATATGAAACAAATACAACATGAACCTTAAACTGTTAGAACTAAGTCCACAGTTTCCCTTCCTACTGCAATACTATAGAGCACAGATTCTCCAAAGATGTCCTCAAAGACACTCCCCCACCCCCAGCTCATATTTTAGGATAAGCACAGTGAATATGCATAATACATATTTGCAAACAAACCAGCATAGTCAGTGGAAATAGTGTTCACATTCATTGTAGATATCCTGAAAACCGAACTAGATGAGGATTCCGAAGGACACGCTCAGGAGCTACTATTACAGATGCCACTTGAGCTCCTCTGCCTACCACTATAGCTCCTCTACTTGTGCCATGATTTCTTGAATTACGGTCCAAATTTTGTCCTCGGCACTTCCATTGGGAGTTGGTGCCATGAATCTATCAATTCTTAAACAAATACTTCCTTATATAACTCTTATATCTACCTTTGTCTGCTTCATGTTATGAGCTTTTATTCTAGATCATGAATATGCATGAGATAGCTTTGCATACAAATCTGTTTATGCATATTCATTGTTGCTATCACTATCTGAATTGTTTTTTAATTTTGTTATTGCGTAAACTTCTCTTATACTGTAAAGTGTAGGGCAGTATAGAAAGCGTAATTACTCACTTGTAACAGATGTTCTCCGGGGCAACAGGAATCCGTCCTCATATACATGTGACAGCGGCACCAATGAAACCCACGCGGTAACTTCTCCCCAGCTTTCAAAGAAAGCCTTTGGGAGACCCATCATGCATCTATGGCTGCCTTCCCGCCCAAAGGTGCCATCCTGTTTCAGTATGATGACATAACTCAAGACGGCAACAAAAAGAAAAGCAATTCCACAGGAAGGAGGGAGAGCTGTGAGGACTGATTCCTGCTGTCCCTGGAGAAAGCACAGTTACTTACCTGTAACAGGTGATCTCTGGGAACAGCAGGAATAAGTCTTCACATATGGGTACGTCGGTACCGACAGAGCCTGCGTGGGAACGCTCCTCAGCGTCCAATCAGAAAGCTTTTGGGAGCATCCCTCAGCGCCTGCGTGCTGCCTTCCTGCCTTTCCAACTGTCTCTCCTCAGTTGAGTTTTATAGCTGAGACAAAGAGAGAGAAAGAGGAAAGGAAGATAGATAGAGAGATACAACTCCTAGGAGAGGTGGGTGGGTTGTGAAGACTTATTCCTGCTGTTCCCAGAGATCACCTGTTACAGATAAGTAACTGTGCTATCTCCAGGAACAAGCAGGAATGAGTCTTCACATATGGGGACTCCCAAGCTAAGATGCCTGGAGCCCTAGCATGGTGAGGATTGGAACATGCTACACCTCATATGGCCAGGCATCCTGAGGATGGAGGGTAGGAGTTGAAAAGAGAGGAGCTGTAGAAAAACAGCTAACCTAAGGACTACAGGTAAGGAGTCCTTGTATGTATGATAATTATCATGAAAAATATTGAAATGAACAATCACAATATGGACCTCACCTACTGGATTGCAGGAAGTAGAGAGGCTGATGGAGTCTACTGGAGATCCAGTAGAGGAATCTTCAAGGTGACCTCACTGAAGTGAAGGTGAAGGTTCAAATCTGGAATTGACAGGTGACCCAGGTGTCAACTGGGGTAGTACAAAAATGGCAGGTCTTTAGTGGAAAGCTTTATGGAAAAAGCTGGGAACTCTTTTGGCTACAGAGTTACTCACATTTAGGAGCAAAAGAGGAAGACTGACCGATTTGGACAAACTAGCCCAGTCCTGGAGGGAAGAAGGGGTATGGGAAAAAAGCCCGCATTCCCAAGGAGGACAGATGTCTGAAGGGTTGAAACCTCAGATCTACTGAAGATCCACCCTGTCTTTCCTAACTGGTGAGAGATAGGAACGATATTGGAGCATGAAGCTTCAGGGATACCTAAACCTAGGGTTAAAGTAGGAGCTGTCAGTACCACAGTAGTGGTTGTGTGCATAATACCCCAGACATACTGAGGGACAGTATGAACATATGCAAGCCTACTGTCTGGAACCTATAGGAAGGTAAAACCTTTATAAGCATAGACAGTTAGAGAGATAAGTATGTAATACATATCTACCTATAAGGAAGCATCTCGACAGATACACACATATATATATATAGGGGTGTAACATAGAAACATGATGACAGAAAAAGACCACAAGGCCCATCTAGTCTGTCCTTCCATAACAACAACTACAACAGTCCACTTTCTACCTTTAGAGATCCTCTGTGTTGGTCCCATGCTTTTTTGAATTCTGTTACTGTCCTCATCTCTACCACCTCCACTGGGAGACTATTCCACGGATCCACTACTCTTTCCGTAAAGAAATATTTCCGCATATCACTCCTGAATCTATCTCCCTTCACCCTCATCCCATGTCCCCTCGTAGCAGAACTTGCTTTCAATTGAAAGAGGCTCTCTCCCTGAACATTTATGCCACGGAGGTATTTAAACATCTCAATCATATCACCTCTATCCCGCCTTTCCTCTAAGGTGTACATATTAAGATCCTTAAGTCTGTCCTCATATGCTTTATAATGAAGCCCATTAATCATTTTAGTAGCAACCCTCTACACCGACTCCATCCTGTTCACATCCTTTTGAAGGTGCGGTCTCCAGAATTGCACACCATACTCCAAATGAGGTCGCACCAAAGACTTATACAGAGGTATTATCACCTCCTTTTTTCTGCTAGCCATTCCTCTCCGTATGCACCCAAGCATCCTTCTAGCTTTTGCTGTCGCCTTTTCTACCTGTTTAGCTACTTTAAGATCATCAGACACAACCACGCCTAGGTCCCGCTCTTCTTTAGTGGACAAAAGTACTTCAGCTCCTATACTGTATTGCTCCCTTGGATTGCTGCAGCCCAAATGCATGACCTTACATTTTTTAACATTAAATCCCAGCTGCCAAATTTTAGACCATTCTTCAAGCTTAGCTAGATCCCTCCTCATGTTATCTACACCTTCCTGGGTGTCTACTCTATTACAGATTTTGGTATCATCCGCAAAGAGGCAAACCTTACCCGACAGCCCTTCCGCTATATCACTAACAAAGATGTTAAAAATGTATAAATATATATATGTCTATAGTGAGATCTGGAGGGGCATAACATATGCACACGCAGCTTACAGACATATGTATCTATGGAGAAGTATATAGAGATATATACATACATGTATATAGATGTCTAAAGATAAATGTCTGCAACTAAGCAGATAGAGATATGCCCATAAGAACATTCACATGGGAGATGTGAAGGAGAAAGATTCATCTAATAACAAGAAGGTGGAACCTACTTGAGAAGATATATAGAGAATCTATTCCCCCTGGCTAAGATGGTGCAGGAATGCTATCCAGTGAAATAACCAGGATGGTTGCGTGAAAAAACAGAGGATAATATCAGTCTGTAAACAGCAAGTCCTGAGTCCTGTAGAACTCTCGCATGGTAAATGGACAGAAAACGCATAGGATGAGATACCAGGTTGACCCACTGGAGGGACACAAGGGGTATCATGCGTTATTAGTTAAATATGTGCTGTCCATGAAGGAGTAGGATACCATGAGGACAAGCTGCAAGGAAAAAAGAGCATATTCCTTGTAGGAATTGGAGAACTCTTTAGATGTTCACGCAGAAAGCGTAGTTACTCACCTGTAACAGGTGTTCTCCAGGAGCAGCAGGAATCAGTCCTCACTTATGGGTGACGTCGGCGCCGACGGAGCCCTCGCGGAGCAATTTTCCCCAGCTTTCAAAGAAAGCCTTTGGGAATTGCAGCGCGCATGCGCGGTCCTCTTCCCGCCCAAGGGTGCCATCTTAGCCAGTCAGATGACATAGCTAAAAAAGATAGCATAAAAATTTGCAAAAAAACTAAAGCAGACGATTGCAACTCCAAGGGGAGGAGGGAGGGTTGTGAGGACTGATTCCTGCTGCTCCTGGAGAACACCTGTTACAGGTGAGTAACTACGCTTTCTCCAGGACCAAGCAGGAAGTCAGTCCTCACTTATGGGACTCCCAAGCTCAAGGCTACCGGAGACCCTAAGCACAAAAATGAGCTCCCTCTAGCTCAGCAGCACAGAAGGAAAGAATCTTCGCTGAATTATCACCCACCGGTAGCCCACATCCGGGATGGAGGGTAGGAGTTGCTCAGACCTCAGAGATTACGGAGGACTGCCTGTCCGAAAGCACTGTCCCTGCGGGACTCCCTCTCGAGACAGTAATGGACCGCAAAAGTCTGGCTCGAAGACCAAGTAGCGGCCCGGCAGATGTCTGCCAGCGGAACAGAGCGGAGGTAAGCCACTGACGTGGCCTTTGCCCGAACGCAATGAGCCGTGACTCGACCTTCCAAGGAGAGTCCGGCTGCCCCATAAGCCCAAGTGATACAGTCCGCAACCCAGATGGACAGTGTACGCTTGGAGACCGGGAGCCCCAATTTATTGGGGTCAAAAGACACAAAAAGCTGAGCAGCTTTACGGTGCTCCCGCGTACGGTCAAGGTAGAAGTTCAAAGCCCTTCTACAGTCCAGGGTATGGAGGACCGTTTCAGCTCGGCTGGAGTGTGGTCTGGGAAAGAAGGTCGGAAGCACCACCTCCTGATTGATGTGAAAAGGGGAGACCACTTTTGGAAGAAATTTAGGGTGAGTCCGTAGGACTACCCTATTTTTGTAGAACCGAGTGTAAGGGGGATCAGACACGAGGGCCTGCAATTCACTTACGCGTCTAGCGGAAGTGAGGGCTATCAAGAACAGTGTTTTCCAAGACAGAAAACGGAGAGAACAGGTAGCCATAGGTTCAAAAGGCGGACAGGTGATCCGCTGCAAAACCACATTCAGGTCCCAGTCAGGCGCTGGCGGGCGCAGAGGTGGTTTAAGTAGAAGGAGACCTCGGAGAAACCTCGCTACGAGAGGGTCGCTGGAGAGAGGTCTGCCGTCCACCGGCACATGATGTGCCGAAAGAGCACTGAGGTGAACTTTGACGGAGTTGGACTTAAGTCCCAGATTAGAGAGGTGCAGCAGGTACTGCAAGATCACCGACACCGGGCAGGAGAAGGGATCCTGAGACTGTTGGGTACACCAAACGGAAAAGCGACGCCATTTAAGGGCGTAGCATTTGCGGGTAGAAGGTCGTCGCGAAGCCAAGACGACCTCCTCCACCTCTGCCGGCAGGAGAAGGGGAGCAAGGACTACCCTCTCAGCAGCCAGGCCATTAGGTTGAGAGACCTGAGGTTGGGGTGTAGCAGAGACCCCTGATCCTGAGTGAGGAGATCCGGTTGAAACCCCAGAGGGAATGGATCCTCCACCGCTAATTGCAGCAGGAGCGGAAACCACGGCTGTCTGGGCCAGCGAGGGGCCACCAGGATCATAAAGGCTTTGTCCCGGAGAACCTTGAAAAGAGTCCGAGAGACTAGCGGGATGGGAGGGAAAGCATACAGAAGGCTTCCCGACCATGAGAGTAGAAAAGCGTCCGCCGCAACCCGAAAGGGGTGGGGCTGACGAGAGCAGAAGCGAGGAAGTTGCCGGTTGTGAGGACTGGCAAAGAGATCCACCGTGGGGAGGCCCCACTTTAGAAAGAGCTTCTGAACTACCAAGGGATCCAGACGCCACTCGTGCGGCTGAAGGATCCTGCTGAGTTTGTCCGCCAGGTAATTCTCTTGGCCTGGGAGATAAACTGCCTTGAGGAGAATGCCGTGACTGACGGCCCAAGAGCAGAGCTTCTGTGCCTCCCGGCAGAGGAGGAAGGAGCCGTGCCCCCTTGCTTGTTCACGTAGAACATGGCAACTTGATTGTCCGTCTGGACAAGGACGGGCTGATGAGAAGTCAGGTGGGAGAAAGCCTTGAGAGCCAGGCGGATCGCCCTGAGCTCCAGGAAGTTGATCTGCTGAGCAGACTCCCATGTGGTCCAGAGGCCCTGAGTACGTGCCCCTTGGCAATGCGCACCCCAGCCCAGGAGGGATGCATCTGTCGTCAGCACCCGGGCCGGCTGAGGTGACTGGAAAGGCATTCCGAATATCAGGTTCGGCTGCTGAAGCCACCACCGGAGAGACGAGATCAGCGGCTCGGAGATGCGCACTAGGTCTGCTAGGCCGCCTGTGGCTTGTCGCCACTGCTGGCGGAGACACCATTGAGCAGGCCGCATATTCAGGCGGGCATTGGGGGTCACATGGACGGTGGAAGCCATATGGCCGAGTAGCCTCAGGAAGCGCCTGGCGGAGACCAGGGGCTGGCTGCGAAAACGGTCGGCTAGGTCCATGAGCCGTTGAGCCCTGTCGAGCGGTAGGAATGCTCGAGCCTGAGGAGTGTGCAGCCTTGCGCCGATGAACTCGAGATCCTGTGAGGGGAGCAAAGTGGACTTTGCGAAGTTTATAACAAAGCCCAAGTGCTGCAGAAGAGTCACCGTGCGGCGCGTGGCGTTGGTGACCTCCAGAGCGGACGCTGCTCTGATGAGCCAGTCGTCGAGGTACGGAAAGACATAGAGGCCGTGAAGCCGGAGATGGGCCGCCACCACCGCGAGACATTTTGTGAAGACTCGCGGTGCGGAGGACAGGCCAAAGGGCAGTACTCTGTACTGGTAATGATTTCCTGCCACCACAAACCTTAGGTATTGTCGGTGGCTTGGGTGGATGAGGATGTGCGTGTAGGCATCCTTTAGATCCAAGGAGCATAGCCAATCTCCCTGCTGGAGGTAGGGCAGAAGGATTCCAAGGGTAAGCATCTTGAACTTCTCTCGCACGAGGAACTTGTTGAGGTTGCGCAGGTCCAGGATGGGTCTGAGGCCTCCTGTTCTCTTTGGTATCAGAAAATACCTGGAGTAAAACCTTGACCTTCCAGGTGGTGGGGCACCGGTTCCACCGCCTGTTCCTGTAGAAGACCTGCTAACTCCTGAAGGAGTAATTCCCTGTGCAGAGGGGGTCGTGGAGGTTCTCCCGGAAAAAAGGAGGGAGGGACCTGGTGGAAGTGGAGAAGATAGCCTTCTCGCACGACTTGAAGCACCCAGGCATCTGAGGTGATGCTGGACCACCTGTGGGCGAAGTGAACCAGCCGGCCTCCGGTGCTGGGAGGAACCAGCGGGGGGGGAGAGGCTATGCTTAGTGAGTCAAAAACCCCCACCCTGCTGAGCAGGGGCTGGTGGTGCAGGCTTGGGGGCTTGCTGCCTACGGGACCCGTTACCCCGTCCCTTGGCCTGCTGGCCCTGTTGGGGAGCTGCAGGGGCCTGATAATGGGGGTATTGTTTGTAGGCAGCCGCCTTCCTCGGGTAAAAGGACTTCTTTCCCGAGCCCTTCTTTTTCTGGGAAGGGGCGGAGGTCTTCCTAGAAAGCCTAGTCCTGGTGAGAGTCTCCGTCTCAATTTGTGCAGCCTTTTCATCCATGGGCTTGCCAAAGAGGTTTTCGCCTCGGCAGGGGACATCGACCAACTTGTCCTGCACCCAGGGCTCAAGGTCAGACGACTGAAGCCAAGCCTGTCGGCGGGCACCGATGCCGGCTGCGGCCACTCGAGCCGACGCTTCAAAGCCATCGTAGGCTGCTCGGGATATGAATTTTGAGCATTCCCGAATACCAGTGGACAAGGCCAGGAACCTCCGCAAGGGTTCCTCGGACAAACCAGCGGAGAATCCGGCTAGCTCTTTAGCCAGGTCTCGGAGATACATGCCCATGTATAGCTGGTAGGTCTGGACACGACACGCAAGCATAGAGCCCTGGAAACACTTCTTGCCAAGGCCATCCAGGTTACGGGCCTCCCTGCCAGGAGGCACCGAGGAGTGCATCTTCTGGCTCTTAAGACGATGCATGGCCGATTCCACTACCATGGAATGGTGTGGCAGCTGTGCTTTTTGGAAGCCAGGGCTCTTGCGGACTCGATAGATAGAATCGACCCGCTTGCTCAGGACCGGCGAGGTGGCCGGACTCTCCCACATGCGGAAGAGTAGTCGTTCCAGCATGGGAGGAACCGGTACAGTAAAGTGTTCCCTTGCGGGAGAGTCATACTGGAGGGCGTCGAGCTCTTCGGCTCGAGGCTCCTCCTCGGGATCCGCAGGGAAGGCCAAAGCCTTGGCCATATCCCTGACGAAGTCCGAGAACCGGGCATCCTCCGGGGGGGACTGCTTCCGAGGCTCGGACTCCGGTGAGTCCGAGGGGACACACCGAGTCCGGAAAGAATCAGGCGACTCTTCCTCTTCAGACTCCCAGACCGACTCCGACGAGGACTCGGTGGGGTCGGCCCGGGCAGGGCGCGGCGCCTGCCGCCCCGACGCCGAGGGAGTCGGCGTCGGCGACCTCGGTCCCGAACGGGAGGCCGAGGGTGACCTCGACCGAGGATCGACTCGAGTTCGCATCGACTCGAGGATCGGCTCGGTCTCCGGGTCGACTTGGACGTCGACGTCCCGGCGGTCCGGGCAGCGGCGCCAGCGAAGCCAGCGAGCAGTGCCCGCTGCTGGTCCATGAAGGCAGACAATCTGCTCTCCAAGGCCGTCAACCTGAGTCCGAGCTCAGGTGACCCAGCAGCCCCCGACTCGGGCCCCGACGGCGTCGGGCCCGACGTCGGCTGTCTCGGAGGCGAGTCCAGGAGGACCACAGGACTTACCCGAGCAGGCAGCTCCGACTCCAGGCGAGGTCGCTTCGTGAGATGCTCCTTCTCCAAGGACCCGGGACGGCTATCGGGGCTATGCGACCTGGCCCTCGCGGAGCCAGGAGCGTCCACCGACGCCGCCCTCGCGGGTTTCACCTTACGACGATGGTCCCCGGAGGGAGAACCCCTGTCGGAGGAACTCCGGCGACGGTCCGAGCTGGAACCTTTGGATGCGGAGGCCTCCGACGAGGTCCGGGTACGGCTGGGGTCAGCGAAGATTCTATCCCGCTGATGCCGGGCCGACTTCTCAACGCTTTGGAGGACATTTTGCCGCAGGGCCCACAGATCATTTCTTCATGATCCGGGCCCAGGCAGCGGAGGCAAAAGTCGTGTGTGTCAGTTAGTGACATATTTCGGTCACACTGACTACACCGCTTGAAACCACTGGCAGCCATCGGGGGAAAAAGGGCCCCGGCGAGGTCAAAGGACCGGGCTGCCAGGGAAAAACCGAAACGGGAAACTGACTAAGTCAGAAAAACCGAAAAATAAGAAGAGGACTCGAGACCGGCGTCGCGAGTCCGGCGGGAAAAAGACCGGCGTCGAACCGAATGGAAAATAAGAGAAATTCTGAAGAAAAAATCAACTTTTTCGCGGGGACACGACGGGTACGTCTGTAGGGCTCCGCGGAAAAAAGAAGACTGGCTAAGATGGCACCCTTGGGCGGGAAGAGGACCGCGCATGCGCGCTGCAATTCCCAAAGGCTTTCTTTGAAAGCTGGGGAAAATTGCTCCGCGAGGGCTCCGTCGGCGCCGACGTCACCCATAAGTGAGGACTGACTTCCTGCTTGGTCCTGGAGAAAAAGCTTATGTCCTGTATTATAACAGGAGATAATAGGGTGTGGAGAACCCTCACAGTCATGGAAAATGACTGAGGAAGCCTTTTCCAACCATATAGGATAGTCATCAGAGACAAAACCCCATGCTCTCTAGCAAGGGCCCATAGTAGAAAGCTTCTCTGTAAGATTGCAGAGAGCATTATGCAGGAGAATTGGGAAATAAAACTGGCTGTACGTCAACTATGCTGCCAAATCCAAAGAAATTGGAGATGGCAAGAAAAGAAGATAGTGTGATAAGCCTGAAGTGATTAGGATTATCCAAGATAGATGAAAGCACTATCTTGGAATCACTACTAAGGCCAGACAGAAAGTAGTGGAGAACAGACTGGAAACTTGTGGAAAAGTACCAGTAGTCCAATCACTGGAACTCCTGCATGGGCAGCTGCTGAATAAGACAACAGAGAGAATCTTTCTGTGTAAAACAGAGAGAACAGACAGAATAAGAGGAGAAATTCCTGTCCCTGTCTGATGAGCTGCCCAGAGAAAAGAAGAGAGTTTATTCGAGAGAAAAAACTCCACACTGGAATGAAAGAAATGACTAGAAAGGCTAGAGAAGCCCTGCAGTGGTATGGTACCACTCTTTCAGGGGAAACCCTGGATAAGAGGGTAGAGAAACAGGAGCTGAAGGGTGACTTACCATATGGTAAGTCTGTGGAAGGAAAAAATTCATGTTGGAACAGAAAACTATCATGGGATAGTTGTTAAACTTCTCTTCTTGGTAGGAAGAAGAGGAGAAACCTGTGACCCATAGACATGAATATCCTGACAGCTCAGCATACCTAGGAGCAAATGGATGTCCTGAGAAAAGGAATCCATGTGTAGAGTTTTGAATGAAAAAACAGTGAAAAATCTTCTACTGAGAAGAAGTCAACTGTAGGTTGTAAACCTCAGGACCCTATGGTTGCTGGGTTTGTTCAGCCTGGCTAGAGTTTGGATTCTTCAGACCAGGGCGAGGTTTCCCCTGCTTGGGAACATCTGTATGATGGGCAGGAGAAGAGTGAAACCTTCTTCTCCTAGGGAAAGAAGGTTTGATAGGGCATTTCCTACCTACTGGGGAAGGAGAAGGCTTAGAATAGCCTTCAGAAACAGGGAAGTCAGTGGACCACTGAGCAACCTGATGTAAAGACTCCTTATTGAAGAGATTTTCCCCAGTGCAAGGAGTATTACCCAGTCTTTGTTGTGCCCATCTGCTTAAGTCTGAAGCTTGGAGCCAGGCTCTATGTCGTGCCCCTATGGCTATAGCAGAAGTTCTGCTAACAGACTCAAAGGAGTCTAGGGAAGCACGAGTAAGAAACCAAGAGATACTTTGAATATGACTAAGTAGTAAGGAATAGTCTGCAGTCTTGGGCTCTGAAAGAAAAGGAGTCAAAAGATATAATTTCTTTGTGACCTCCTGAAGGGATAGACTCATATAAAAAAATATATGAGAGAATCCTTGTTGACAGCATGGATGTCTGGAAGGTTTGACGTCCAAAGCCATCTAGTGTCCTAGACTCACGACCTGGTGGGTAAGAAGAGTGCTTCTTCTTACTTTTCACCTTCCTCATTGCTGATTCCACCACAATGGAATGATGGGGAAGTTGAGTCTTTTGAAACCCTGGAGAGGGGGGCACCTGATACAGAAGATCAGTTGCTCTAGAAGGTGAGGGAACCCTTAAAGGTGCTTCCCACATTCTTAGAAGAAGATCCTGCAAGGAATGATGTAAAGGAAGCATTATATTTTCCTTTTCTCCAGTAGAAAGAGAGCCTTGTGTAGGATCATAGCCAGGGATAGGAATAGCAAGAGATGTTGCCATATTCAGGAGAAAATTCTGAAAAGAAGGATCTCCAAAGGGAACCGTCCCTGGGCAGGCTAGCCCTGAAGAACTAGCCTGGGCACCGGAGGAGCTACTTGAGAATATAGGAATATAAGATCCTGCACGGTGCAAGAAAGGATCCTTAAGGGATGGATGCTGGTACTGGAGGTCATGACCTGAGACAGTCAGTACTGCATCGTCCATGCCAGGTATCGACTCCAAACTTGGTATAGAAAGGAGCGATCCTGGTAAAAGAAGCATGGAAGGAGCTGGCCCCGATGTTACTGCGGGTACCGGCACCGATACTGATACCGGTAGCTGTGTCGGAATCGAAGGCGACACTGACATCGAAGCAGTCATCGGTGGCTGCTCAAGTGGTACCGAGGTAACCGAAAGCCTTTGGTAATCACCCTCGGTACCGAGCATCCGGAACCGGTAAGCGTCGGTACTGAGACGTGTCGGTACCCAGTCTTCCAGACTAGAGATCGATTCCAGACTCGGCATCGAAGGAGCGAGTCTATCGATGCATGTCTAGAGGGTACCGACGTCGGTGGTAGTATCGGCGTTGATGTCGATACTGGAAAGTCAATCTGGGGCGTATCGACCGGTCCCGAAGGTACCGAGAAAGCCAGATGACGATCCCTGGTGAGGAGTGAATCGCTCAACACCAGTGCCGATGCCGGGGTATCGGTACCGCTCGAAGCGGATGCCACCACCGAGCATGGCTCAGGTATGTTCTGTGAGGGGTGAGCCCCAGGAACAACCTGAAACCCCTGATAGGCTTTGGAGGCCGAAGACTCCCGCCGGGGTTTTAAAGCCAATGGACCCTTGAGGGCAAGGCCGGAGCCGTCATCATGCTGTGCATGAGACGTACCACTCAAGGGATGGCTAGTCTTAACAGACTGTTTGTGGGTTACCTGATCTTGTAGAGAAGAAGAAATAGTCGGTGCCCTGACACTGGAAGGGAACTCGGTATCGAGGGAAACTCGAAATGAAAAATCTCTTCTCACAATATTGTAGCCTAATGGCTCCGGAGGAAAATGGTCAGGACCCAAACAGGTTAGACACCAGTTCTTGGAGTCTAAAAACAAAACTGTACCACCACAGCTTAGACACTTTTTAGGAAAAGAAGGAGGCGGCTCCACGATGGAGAGGCCTAGAAGGCCCAAAAGATTTATGACAGAAACTGAGGGAAAAAAATTCCCTGAATTTAAGGAAAAGAAAAGAAAAAACACGGCGGTACCGGTGGAGTCGGGGAGACAGCCTCGACCACAAGAAAACAAGAATTAAAGAATTAAGAATTAAAAAAAATTTCTGCGGTGACAGGAGGACGTCCTGCCGGCTCCGCGGAAAAACGAAAACTGAGGAGAGACAGTTGGAAAGGCGGGAAGGCAGCACGCAGGCACTGAGGGATGCTCCCAAAAGCTTTCTGATTGGACGCTGGGGAGCGTTCCCGCGTAGGCTCCGTCGGTACCGACGTACCCATATGTGAAGACTCATTCCTGCTTGTTCCTGGAGGTTACCTGTTACAGGTGATTAACTATGCTTTCTCCGGGAACAAGCAGGAAGTCCATCCTCACATATGGGTCTCCCTAGCTACAAGCTATTGAAAAGACCTGTAAGCCACACGCAGCCCAAAAAATGAACTGTGAGGAACAGTAAGAATACAGCTTGGTTGCAAGTCCTCAGCAGCAACCCCCCAGCATTGACTATGGAAACCAGCTCTCTGGTAGCCTGGACATATAAAAGGGCCAAAGGGCAAGAGTTGCCTCAAACTCCAAACAAATGATGGAGTACTACCTGGCCGAAGGTACTGTCCTACCTCCAAGAAATAATGCACTGTGAAGGTGTGAACTGAGGACCAGGTGGTGGCCCGACAGATCTCCGTTAAGGGAACCAAGTGGAGGTTCGCCACAGAAGCCGCCATGGCCCGGATGCTGTGCACCATGACATGATGCTCCAGCGAAAGACTGGCCTGACCATAGGTGAAGGTGATGCAGTCTGCCACCCCGGTGGACAGAATACACTAGGAGACCACTACGCCCAGGTGATTAGGGTCGTAAGAGATAAAGAGCTGCAAGGCATGGTGATGGGACTTGGTCCGTGCTGAAGAATAGGTCAATGCCCATTTATAGTCTAGTGTATGGAGAGTGGCCTTTACCCTACTGGTGTGAGGGCACGGGAAAAAGGTGAGAAGCACTACCTCCTGGTTGAGGTGGAATGGGAAGACCACCTTAGGAAGGAACTTATGGTGTGTCCGAAGCACCATCCTGTTCCTGTGAAACCTGGGGTAGGGGGCATTAGTCACAAGAACTTGGAGCTTACTGACCCTGCGGACAGACATGAGCACCACTAAGAAGACCACCTTCCAGGACAGATATGTGAAGTGGCAGGTAGCCAGAGGCTCAAAGGGTGGAGTGATGAGCTTTGAGAGGACCACATTGAGATGCCACGCCACCACCAGCTGATGAATAGGTGGTTGAGAGAGCAGGAGGCCCCTCTGGAAGTGAGTCACGAGAGGATGGGCAGAGAGGAGCTTCCTCTCGATGAGGTGATGGTGCGCTGATAGCACACTGATGTGAACCCTGATGGAGTTAGACTTCAGACCAGCATGAGACAGGTGCAGCAGGTACTGCACCACCAGCTGGAAAGAACAGGAGAAGGGGTTGGCACCTCTATCCGCACACCAAACTGAGAAGCGATGCCACTTAAAGGCATATGCCTGCCGGGTGGAGTCTTTGCGTGTGGCCAGTAGGATCTCCTGCACTTCCTAATGCAAGCCGAACTGGGCCAGGGCTACCCCTTCAGCAGTCAGGCCACCAGAGTCAGGGACCCCAGCTTAGGGTGCAGGGAGGACTGGGGGCACCAGAGACAGGCTAGGGAACAGCGGAAACCACAGCTGCCAGGGCCACCAAGAGGATCAGGGCGGCCTGGTCGAGCTATATCTTAGAGGGTCTTGGCAATGAGCGGCATGGAAGGGAAGAAATAAAGGAGGCCTTCCATCCATGGAATGAGATGGATGTCGGTGATGATGTGCACTGTCAAGGCCATGTGCCACAGGAGGCACAGCATGAGCTGGGAAGAGGCTGAGTTTTAACTCTGAACCTCCCTTGCGAGGGCCGCTAGACAATGGGCCATGTTGAGAGAAAGAAGGCTCTTGCCTGGACCATGTCTAGCAACACCCCTATGAATTCCAGGTTTTGGGTTGGTTGCAGGTGGGACTTGGGGTAGTTGATGACAAATCCTAGGTGCTCCAGAGTGAGAATGGTGTGGCGTGCTGCTTGCTGCACTTTGATGGCTGTGCCATCTCTGACCAGCCAGTCATCCAGGTAGGGAAAGACAAACATCTCCTGCAGGTGGGTGGTGACCACCATTAGGCATGTGGTGAACATCCTTAGGGCCGAAGCCAGGACCCTATATTGATAATGGCTTCCTCTGATGACAAACTGGAGGTACTGCCAGTGGCGCGGATGGATGGGAATGTGTGTGTACGTGTCTTTGAGATCTAAGGAGCATAGTCAATCTCCCTGGCAGAGGTAAGATAGCAATGTTCCAAGAGAAAGCATCTTGAACTTCTCCTTCACCAGGAACCTTTTGAGATCTTGAAGATCCAGAATAGGACAAAAGTCACCAGTCCTCTTGGAAACCAAGAAGTACCAGGAGTAGAACTCCTCACCCTTTATCTTTATTATTTCTTGATATACCTCCCTAGGCAGCAAGGCATCAGAGCGGTGTACAATTTTCAAAAAAATCATAGTGAGATGAAAAAAGAACGCCATTAAAAGATAGGAAAGGTAACGCAAAAAAGAGACAGAAAGGGTCGTGAGGAGTAATTAGGAAAGAGAGGGGGCAGGTCAAAGAAAGGCTGAAATAGGTGAGTTTTGAGTAGGGACTTAAACCAAAGGAATGAGGGCTCTGCATGCAGGTAGAATTCCATAGGGCAGGGGCAAGGAAAAAGAAAGCGAAGTGTTGTGTCTGTTCCATGCTCATGAAACTGAGGGGAGAGCTAAATGGTGGGTGATCGGAGATGATGATGGGGAGAATAGAGATGATGATGGGTGAGAATAGAGATGATGATGGGTGAGAATAGAGAAGGTCAGCTAAATATTGTGGGGTACCTGTGTTGATTGCCTGGTGTACTAAGGTGAGCATTTTGTAGTCAATGCAATGTTTTATGGGGAGCCAACGAAGGCAAATGAGGGTGGGTATAATAGGATCACGGTGGGAGGAACGTGTAAGGATCCGAGCTGCTATATTTTGGACAAGCTGAAGGCGGCATAGTTGATAGTGAAGATGACCTGTAAGTGCACCGTTACAATAGTCCAGTTTAGAGATCACCAGTGACAGCAGAAGGGTTGTAAGGGAGTGTGTGTCAAGAGAGGAGAGGAGGGCACGCATCCGGCACAGTGAGAAAAAAAGACTGCTGAACCAAGGAGGGCAGGTGATCATAGAATGTTAGGGAGAAATCTAGAGTGACACCCAAATAGCAAAGAGAATGAACTAGGAGAAGTAAAGTATGAGAGAGAAGTGGGGCTATTGAGGGCCTGGGGGTAGTGAAAGCAAACCAGATGGCAGAACATTTGTAGGGGTTGAGATGTAAATGATTGATGAAGAGCCATTCAGAGACAGCAGACAGGTAGGCATTTAAAGGAGTCAGATCAGGGGAGTGTGGATCAGTGTAATGTAGAAGACAGATGTCATTAGCATAAAGATAGGCCAAAATGCCAAATTGCTGGATGAGCAACACAAGAGGACGAGAAAGATATTGAAAAGGAGAGGGGCCAACACCGACCCTTGGGGAACACTGCAAGTTAGAAGAAGAGGGGGAGAAGAAGATGTGCCGCAAACTACGGAAAAAGAACGGGAGGATAGAAAAGACCGGAACCAGTGGAGTACAGAATCCCGAAGCCTGCGGTCAGAGAGACGAAATAGCAGCAAAAGTATGATCCACCAGATCAAAGGCTGAAGAGAGATCTAGTGAAACTGCAAGTGAAATATTGCCCTGATCATGCGCCACATGGACGTCATTGAGTAGGGATAGAACAATGTTCTCTGTACTGTGACTGGGATGAAAACTGGATTGGCGAGGGTGTAGAAAGTGAACGGAGTCGAGGTGAGAGGACAGTTGTGCAAAGACCAATTTTTCAAGAATTTTAGAAAGGAATGAGATGTTTGAGATGAGGTGCCAATTATCTAAGACGTCAGTGGTGAGGGAGGGCTTCTCAAGGATGGGACGGATAAGGGCATACTTCCACAGGGAGGGGAAGACACCGAATGTGAGACTTCCCTTTTAATCATTTTTATTGGCACTTGTGTGTCAATGAAAATAATTAAAAGGGAAGGTTGTATTTGAGAGGGTATTTTCCCGACACAATGTACTGATACAACCTCTCAGTTGTTTTCTGGGGGCTTTTTGAGGGATTTAAACATTTGCCCTTCACTCTTTGCGATTTTTGGTTCTGTATGTTCCCTTTATTGCATAGGCATGACACATGTGCCTTTTCGCCTAGGTGTCTTGTTCTATAATTGTCCTCCTCCTGACCAGTGTGAGAGATTGACAGAGAACTGGTTATAGTTATCTACTTAATTGTACTAAAATTTTTATTGTTACACAAGTAAAAAGGCATCAAGTTAACTGACTGTAATAAATTTTTAAAATCTGTATAGCTGTTTCAGACAAAAACAATCTGTCAAAGTAAATCAGTCTGAATTAAAACTGAATGATGCTAGTAAAACATTTCAGTCCGAGTATTCCACCGAGCAGTGCTCAAGCTGCCCAATGTCTACACCTGTGGCATCACTTGGCTTTTACAGTGCTATGCAACAAAGCGTAGTTACTCACCTATAGCTAGGGTTGCGAACTATCTCCAGATTAGTCTGACAGGTATGATCCCATCCTGGGTTTACCCCATTGCATGCAGGGACCTGTAGTTCTGATATCTCTATTGCACTCCATAAGAAAAGCAAGACTACAAGTCCCGGCATGCAATGGAGTAAACTCAGGACTGGATCAAGCCTGTCGGGCGAATCTGAGACCAGTTAGCAACCCTACCTATAGCAGGTGTTCTCCATGAGTAGCAGGAATAAGTCCTCACGTATGGGTGACATCACTGACAGAGCCCCACATGGAATGCTCCTCAGCTTCCAAATTAAGCTTTTGGGAGGTATGCCGCACATGCGCACTTGCCTTCCCTGCCTGCCATGGTGCCATATTCTCCAGTATAATAACATAGCAGGAGCAAAAAGGTAACTCCCCGGGGAAGTGAGAGGGTTGTGAGGACTTATTCCTGCTATTCTTGGAGAACACTTGCTACAGGTCAGTAACTACACTTTCTCCATGAACAAGCAGGAAAGAAGTCCTCACATATGGAAGCTTCAGGTTACCGAAACCCGAGGAGAAGGAAAAGCCCAATTGGGCATCGAGTACTGAAGAAGCCAGGAAGACCAGAGAGGCAGTCTCATCAAGGGACTCATCTAATGCAGTATCCACAGTCAACAGTGACCAAGGGAATTTTGGGCTGGTAGCCTGGATGGACAGAAAGGCCGGTGGGCAGAAGTTAACCCTCAAGACCCAAAGAGATGCTGGAGTATGGCCTGACCAAAATTGCTGTCCTGTCAGGAATCCCCATCCAGACAGTAATGGGCTGCGAAGTTATGGACCGAAGACCATGCCGCAGCCCTGCAGATCTCTTCTGGGGAGGCAGAATAGAGGTTTGCTACCAGTGTAGCCATTGCACAAACATTGTGACCCATGACATGATCCTCAAGGCTCAGACCAGCCAAGGAATATGCATGGGCGATGCAATCAGCGAGCCAGAGGAATAGTGTATGCTTTGAAACAGCGACCCCAGACGAGATTGAAGGAAACAAACAACTGTGAGGATTGATGGTGTGCCTTTGTGCACTCCATGTAGAAGGCCAACACACATTTGCAATCCAGCATGTGCAATGCTGCCACCGTAATTTGTGTGAGGCCAGGTAAAAAAACGTTGGAAGGACAATAGACTGGTAGAGATGGAAAGTCAGACCATATTTGCCAGAAAATGCAGGTGCGTGTGGAGCACCACCCAGTCCTGGTGGAACCTGGTGTATGGAGGGTGTGCCACTAGAGCCTGCAGCTTACTCACTCACTGGGCCGACATGACAGCCACCAGGAAAAGAACCTTCCAGGTCAAACACTTCAGCGGACACGCATCCAGCGGCTCAAGAGGAGCCCACATGACCTGGCCGAGGGCCAAGTTCAGATCCTAAGTAACCATAGAGGATTTAACTGGAGGCTTCGAAAGAAGCAAGCCTCACATGAATAGGTGTACCAGAGGCTGAGCCAAGGCAAGCTTCCCATCTCAGGCATGATGGAATGCTCCTATCGCACTGGGGTGAACATGCACCGAGCTGAACTTGAGCCCAGAATTGAAGACGTTCAAGAGGTACTCCCAATAGCTAGTTCACGGGGCAGACAAAGGGGTCCAGTGCCTGACCAGTGCACCAGATGGAAAACTGCTACCATTTGAACGTGTAGGCTTTACACATTGACTCCTAGCAAGATGCTAGTAGGATCTCGCTGATATCCTCAGGGAGGGCAAGCTCCGTGAGGGCTACCCACTCAGCATCCATGCTGTGAGTGCTAGGGAGCAGATGTTGGAATGCAACAAGGAGCCGCCCTCCTGTAAGATGAAGTATGGGTCGGACCCCAGGCGAAGAGATTCCCCTCTGTGAGAGTGGTAGCAGTAGCGGGAACCACGGCTATTGAGACCAGTAAGGAGTGATGAGAATCATGGTTCCCCTCTCGGCCTGGAGTTTCAGGAATGTCTTCACAATGAGTGAAATCAGGGGGTAGGCATAGAGCAGGCCTCTCTCAGTGGATAAGGAAGGTGTCTGGAGCCAGGCAATCGCTGGCCAGACTTTGGGAGCAGAACCAAGCTACCTGGGCATTTTGTGCCATAGCAAAAAGATTCACATTGGGGGTGCCCCACTCCTGAAAATTCTGGTCTACCACCTCCCTCTTGAGGACCACTTGTGTGGCTGAAGAACCCGGCTAAGGCAATCCGCTAAGCTGTTGCTCTAGCCGGGCAAATACATCACTCTGAGATTCATGCCATGGAGCAGGGCAAACTTCCAAAGGCGAATAGCCTCCCAACACAGGAGGTACGAGCCCATGCCCCCCTGCTTGTTCACATAGAATATGGCGACCTGGTTGTCTGTCTGGATCAGGACCAGCTGTTTCAGCAGGTGAGCTCGAAAGGCACAGGGACGAAGGAAGCAAAGTCCTCGATGTTCAGCATGACATCCTTGAGGAACATGGCCACATAAGTTTGGTAAGCCAGATACTGGGCTATCAGCATGGAACCCTGGAAGCACCTCCACCCGAAGGAGTCCAGGGTCTGCGCTTCCCATGTTGGCGGCACAGAGGAGTGCATTTTGGCACTCTTTGCTGCTTCAAGGCAGACTCGACCACAATGGAACTATGGGGCAATTGAGGCTTCTCAAACCCTGGGGCCTTCTGGACCTGGTACAGAAACACGGGCTGATGGCTGGAAGCGTGAGTGGCACCTCCCACAGCCTTAGCAACAGCCTCCACAGGACATGCTAGACAGGAATTACCACCGCCTCATGAGGGGCCGAGGGGTATTGGAGGAGTTCCAGTTCCTCTTCCCTCAATTCCTCTTCCAATTCCAGAGAAATGGGGATGGCCTTGGCCAGGTCCTGAACAAAATCCTGGAGGACATGTCTTGCAGGGGCAACTTCTGCTGATCCAGAGGGGACAACAGGTCACATGGGAGATCCTGGGCTGAAGATCCAACACCATCAATTCCATCTTGGTTTTCCATTCTGATTTGGATTCTGAGAGGAAGTTGAAGCAATGCAGAGTCTCCTCCGAGCGCTGACTGCATGGCTCAGGAGAGGGTGGATATCGATGGTCTCCCTTGCACCCTGCATGCCGATGGTGATGCCCCGGGGCCTCAGACACCAACACAATGGAGAGGGAGACGGTGGGCAGGACAAGGGTCTCCAGGATCGGCTGGAAGGAGTGTGGTGATGACTTGCTCTGCACTCCGAAGTCTGTGTTCCACAGGGCTTCCACCACTGCCAGGTGAGTTTCTAAGGCTCGCAGGCATTCCTCCAGAGCCACCACTTATGAGGATGTCGATGCCATGGCCATCACCGGTGAACCCTGGGGTGGGGGACTCCACAATGATATGAACATCGGGAGACATCTGGCAGCCCTCCTGGGCACTGGGAATGGACTCTGCTGTTTGGGTTGGATCTTCCTGCTGGGGAAGCTTGATTAGTCATTTCCGGCCCTTGCTGTCTGTCTCGTGGCAAGAGGGGCTGCGATGGCACTGCACACTGATTTTCTCCTTGTGCCCCCCTTTCGACATGAACGGGTCTCTGTAGAGCAGGGGTACTCAAATCCAGTCCTGGAGGGCCACAAACTAGTCAGGTTTTTGGGATATCCCTAATGAATATGCATGAGATACATTCAAATACAATGGAGGCAGTGCATGCAAATATATCTCATGCATATTCATTAGGGATATCCCGAAAACCTGACTGGTTTGTGGCCCTCCAGGACTGGATTTGAGTACCTCTGCTGTAGAGGGATGCCCCACTCTGCTTGAACCCTTCTGCTCTGACTGAGCCCTCTGCTCCTTTCCCTTGGCCACCTTGGGCATGGACGAGGGGGTCAGTGCTGAGAATACTGAATCAGATGAGCCAAAGAGGGACTCCTTCTGCTTTTCCCAACCCTTCAGCCCTTGATGTGTCATCTGCAAGCATAGTTTGCAGGATGCAAGCTGGTGATCGTGTCCAAGGCATTGCAAGCACAAATTGTGGCGGTCAGTGGCAGAAATTGTTTTGCCACATTTGGTGCATTTTTTTTGACGCCACTAACCGGCTTAGAGATGCCAAAAAGCCCACCTTGGCAGAAAAACCCCGAGGGGTAAAGACTACCAAAAGGTGCAAAAAAACCCCAAAAACTACAGAAAAATATATCCAAAAGTTAGAAAAAAAGCTAACCGACGACAGGCAGGTAAAAAAACGAGTGAAAGCTAAGCCACAAGGGCAAGAAATTCAAACTTTTTTCTGGACTGCAGGAACCCCTCCTAGGGGCTCTGTGGAAAAATGAAGAATGGAGTATATGGCGCTGCGGCAGGCAGGTAAGGCAGGCACGCATGTGTGGCATACCTCCAAAAACTTCCTTTGGAAGCTGGGGAGCACTCCGTGTGGGGCTCCATCAGTGACATCATCCCATACGTAAGGATTTATTTCCTGCTTGTTCATGGAAAATAGAAACACCAACCAACTATCGCACAGTGAGGGAGGATAATGAACACTGTTTTACCCACAGAAATGGGCTCTTTATTACTGCTTAACCTGTATTTCTACCCACATAGGTTTGGAAAGGCTCCAGTGGTGGGCTTAAATCAAGGAATGGAAGTACAGTAGGTACGCAAGCCTGAATAATCAAAACTACACAAATACATTTTCCTTTCAGAATGTATTCACACTAAAAGGAGGCATGAATCTGTGCAGGTACACTTCCTTTGGCAATGATGAAAGCAAAACTGCCAGCTTAGTTTACATTATCACAGAAAGTTCTAGGGTTAGATACAAAAACTAACCTCTCTTTTTTGCAAGTATTTAATTGTTTATTTTTTCTAGATTTAGCTTACACCAGCTCAGTAATTGGTCCAGGCGAGTTAAATTCAGGTATACTAGATATTTCCCCTGTAGAGGTATACAGGCAAAATTCATTTGGTTTAGTTTCCCATGTCATTTATATTTTTGTTTTGTTTTAAGTTTCATTCTAGGGAAATTTGTTAATAATGCATACTATTAACAACACTGGAGAAACTCAGAAATGTTTTTTTTCCTGTCATTTTGGACTAAAAATGATATGAGACAGCATGGGCAATGCCGTTTAACATTTCTCATTTATTTCAAATGAATGCATACTCCTCTTTCCCTGTCCTCAGAGGGTTCACAATCTAAGCGGCCCTTTTACTAAAGCGCATTCCGGTTCTACACCTAACATGTGTTTAGTGCAACCTAACATTTGTTAAGTGCAAAGCCTCCGTGGTAACTGTCAGGGTGTGACCAGCACAGTTCACTCGTGAATGCGTACCATAACGCAATGCACTATTTCCATGGGTGCCCTTACTTCCACGTGTTGAGGTGGCCTTAAGTGAACCTGTGCTAATGGCACCTTGCCAACATACGATATGTACCCCCACGCCCATTTGCTACCCTAACACGTGACTGACAGCAAAAGAGTTAACATGTCTTCACTGTCATGCCTCTGTAGTAACTGTTACCATGGAGCCAAGCGCACACTTCATGCGTGCCAAATCCCATGTTCACTGCATTGCGTACTTTCGTAAAAGGGCCTCTAATTTTATACCTGAGGCAACAGAGGGTGAAGTCTAAGGAGAGGAAAAGCAAAGTACTTATGTGATTTCACTGCACTGCTCTTTGTACCAGTGTTGCAAAGGGGTGAGGCAAAGTCAACAGAAAACATCCAGCAATTCCATTTTGAAATCAAACAAGTGATTTATGGTACAGATCCTAAACCCCCTTTAAAGGAGATACGAAGTACACAGGTCCTGAGATATCTGGAGTGTTGCCAACCTCAGAATTTTCTAATGAAAACTCTGAAGGGAATTTCCCTATAAAAATCATCCTGAAAGCCTGAATGCCTCACATAAATTTAAAAAAATACCCTTTCAGCATAGCTTGAAATATTATTCTAGTATACCCAAACACCCTACAGGTAGAAATGAGATTTAAAGGCCTTTTTTTTTTTTTTTTACTAAGATATGTTAGCTGTTAACGTGTGTTAACTTTGCCAATCTATGTGAACAAACCTCTTTTCCAGGTGGATTATATGGCACATATACTGTATATAGGTGTAGCTAATTGCATGGTGTTGTCTGCAGTGATGTGACTGCTTGATACAGACATTTCCGCCACGTTAACTGAATTTCAGACATTAACCCATGATAAAGTACAAAAAAGGTTTTTCAGTTAGTAAATCTAGAGCTTAAGTTCATAAAATAAAATTATACCAAACCAGTCAGCAAAACTGAAATGATGATATCTAGTTTCATGATTGCAAAAAAAAAAAAAAAAAAAATCAAGACAAGTAAACTATAATGTTACCAGTAATATCATAGTTTGTTCTTGTATGATAGCCTTATACAGAAGTTCTGCTCCTTGGGGCACTTTGTTCATTCCAAATGAAATGACAAAATCAATGTTTGGATAATACAAGATGTAGAGTGTGTGTGTGGTTAGGCGATCATCCAGGGAAAAATCGACCATCATTAATCTACTGACATCTGCTCCATAAGCAACACGAAAATATAGAAACAAAGGAACCCAATGAACACATCCAATACAGATGTAAAGACATTTACCAAAAGTCATTGCAGCATACCAATTATATGCTCTAATCCTAAACCTTTTTGACTGACTGGATTCCCAAATTATATGAGCTTAAACTATAGAGATTTCTCTCTCACACACACGCTCTGTCTACTTTACACAGATGCAACAATCTAAATCTAAACACAAATTTTACAAATCTGATTCAGAGGTTTACTTTTTAAATCACATAATGCTAGAATTAAAAACACAAGTAAATAAAACAATTTGCTCCTGAAGGCCAACAGAGGCAGAACTTGGGTTAGAATCAAGGGTTTCTGTAAAAGCTTCCGGTGTATAACCAAAAATAGCTGTGAATCAATCAATTCCATGGTACAAAGAGGACAAGTATCTAAAACTTTAGCACTCCAACAAACACCCAGAGCTTCATCTATCACCCTGTGTTAATGTTCATTAATGCGCGTTAATACACATCTATGAATGTTATATGCTTACTACTACTACTGTTATTTATCATTTGTATAGCGCTCCTGGTCCCAGCACTGTTCAATGTATTTGTGAGTGATATTGCTGAAGGACTGAATGGAAAAGTCTGTCTTTTTGCAGATGACATGAAAATTTGCAACAGAGTGGACTCCCCCGAGGGAGTAAAGATCTACAAAAGCTAGAAGAATGGTCTAATGCTTGGCAATTACGATTTAATGCAAAGAAGTGCAGAGTCATGCACTTGGGTAGCAGAAATCCAAGGGAATTGTATGCGATAGGGGGCGAGAGGTTGGTGTGCACGGATCAGGAGAAAGACCTTGGTGTGATTATTTCTGAAGATCTCAAGGTGGCAAAACAGTGCAACAAGGCGGTGGCAAAAGCCAGGAGGATGTTGGGCTGCATACAAAGAGGAATCACCAGCAGAAAGGAAGAGGTACTTATGCCACTGTACAAGTCACTGGTGAGGCCTCACTTGGAATACTGTGTTCAGTTTTGGAGACCGTATCTTGCAAAGGATGTAAAAGGACTGGAAACTGTTCAGAGGAAGGTGACCAAAATGATTTGGAGCCTGCATCAGAAGCCTTATGAGAAGAGACTTGAAGACCTAAATATGAACACTTTGGAGGAGAGGAGGGACAGGGGAGATATGATTCAGACCTTTAAATACTTAAAGGGAAATAATGAACAAACAAACCTCTTCCAAAGACGGGGAAGCTGTAAAACTAGAGGGCACAACATAAAGCTGCAAGGTGGTAAATTGAAAGGCAATGTCAGGAAATACTTTTTCACTGAAAGGGTGGTGGATGCTTGGAATGCCCTCCCGATGGAAGTGGTGGGGGCAAACACGGTGACAGAATTCAAAATGGCATGGGACACAGTGGATCCCTTTACAGCAACAGGATAAAATCAAAATAAACTGAACCATCTAATTTCTCTACAAAAGGGGTGTCCTGCATGGAGTGGTGGGTTCACCCCTAAACAGGGACATGGGGAGGGGTGGCCTGCACGGAGCGACAGGTGCACCTACTCTTGCCATCGTGCTGGGCAAACTAGATGGACCATGCTGGTCTTTATCTGCCGTCATTTACTATGTTACTAAGCATACACAGTACTGTGCACAGAGGTGTAAGACACAGATCCTGCTCCTCAGAGCTTACAAGCTCATCAAGATGAAGATTTCTCCACGTGCTCCACAAGTCAATGAATGTTACATTTAAAAAAAATCTCTCTATCATTCTTTTCTCTCACTTATATTTCACACATCCCTAATTAAGACCTGACGCTGGACCAGATAGAAAAAATGTATCCCAAGTTTTCCTGTAGATCTAGTGATCTCATTATCATTTTCATTGTTTAAATTCCCACAGGAAACTCACAAGTTTCATTTTTTTCCCAAAATCAAGCACATAAATCATAATTCATACAAGTTCTATTGTTATTTAGGAGCTGTGGCAGAAATTCTTTGGGGAACGTAAAATGCTAATATTTGCAGCTTTAGTGTTCTTTAGCAGAGCAACACAGAACCACAGAATATTACGGCAGAACAGGTCCACCTAGTCTGTGCAATTTACTCCCTGGTGCAATAAAATAGGCTCCACTTGATCACAGGGCTTTCTCCTCACTCCCATGTCTTCTTGAATTAGAAGGCCGCAGGGGCGCGTCCCCGGGGCCGCCACTAACCGGGGGGGCGGCATGCTGCTGTAGCCCGCGGGAACCGGCGGCGCGCATAGCGAGGGGAGGCCGCGCCGTCTGGCGAGCTCATTGGCTCCCGCGGGGTGTTTTCAAATGCGCGGGAGCCAATGGGTGCCGAGGACGGCGGGCCGCGGAGGGGGGGGAGGTGCGGGGACTCGGCGCGGCTCCGGCCTTTCTGTTGGGGGGCTGGAGGCGACGGACGTGGTTTTTTCCTTCTCCGCGCCGGCGGCCGGAGCCATCCTTGGTGCCTGAAGGGCGGGACCTGAGGCACGGCGGCGGCGGCGGGTCGGAGCGGCGGCGCGCGGGTGGCGGTTCCTCTCCCGGCTGTGGGGTTTTCCTCCGGGCTACGAGGACAGGCCCGGAAATCGCCAGGCAAGTGGTCCGGTTTTGGACAGGGGTTGCTTGATTGCGGGGTGCAGGGCTAACACAAAAAAAAACAAAAAAAACGAACGTGAGCAGGGAGCTGTGCAGACGGTTTCCCTAGCTGCCTCCTGCTAGTGCTGCCTATTGCGAGTGCTGGGCATGTCGCCAACGGGAAAAAAGGGGGGACCCAAGTCGGGGAGGAGGTCTGGCCAGGCTTCCCCGAGTCAGCCTGGAGCCTGTGGGACAGCTGCTGCAAGGCCCGAGAGGCAGCGGGCGCGCAAAAAGAAAGGAGGGGCTGGGTCGGGTGTGGAGCCACAGGAGCCACCTTCTTCAATTGCTCGGGGGCGGGAGGCCCGGGGCAGGGCTCCTAGCCGGAGCAGAGCTTCCCAGCGGGGCTCTGGCTCTTTAACGGGTACGGGGCGCGACCGGCAAGCGCAAGGTGCGGGTCCGGTTGCCCGGGGGGGGCAGGGTGGTCGGGGTAGGTCTAGGGGGGCTGTGAGAGGTGCACCAGGAGTCCGTGGGGCCCCCGGGGGGGATGTGGCCAACCAGCAGGGAGGCGATACTTCTTGTGGGCCAGCTAGGCTGGGGAGTGTCTCGGCCAGTGCAGGTGGGGTTTCCCTGCCTGCTTGGGAGCACTGGCGGAGCGGGGGACAAGGCTCTTCTAGTGCAGAGTGGCTAGGAGCGTGGCAGCCACCATGGGCGTTGCCGGGTGTTCCTTCGGCGTTTTCTGTTTTTTCTCCGCAGGTACCTGCTGGATGGCACTACGGGGGACACCCGTTGAGGATGGCTGCTGGACAGGCAGACGACAGGCCGGTGGTTGCTGGCGGTAGTCCCTTGCCTGGTGGGGCAGGTGGCGGAGCGGCTGCAGCGGATGCATCGCAACGGGAGTCCGGAGTTCCTGCTGCGACGGTCGCCTCAGCGGCAGGTGAGTTGGATGCGGGCACAACGCCGGATGTTGTCATCGAGGTAGCGCCCATCGCTAGTCGGGCGGAGGGGATTGAGGCTCCGTCGGGCGGAAAGGGTCGGAAGCGGTCGAGGAAGAGGGGGCGGCATTTGTGTCATCGTCATCGACGTTCGGAATCCTCTTCCTCATCAACGTCGGATTTTTCATCCAGTTCTCTTTCGGACGGTGGCGGTCGAGGGCGCGGGGACAAGGGGGAGTCAGATAGGGCGGTGCAAGTGGGAGCGTCTCCTTCCGTAGTGGCTTTCTCAGAGTTATGGGAGGGCGTGCCAAAGCATCTGCGGAGAAGAATTGTTAAGCGTCGTTACTTGGATATATTCCGTTTGCTTGAGGGTCGTAAACGGTCGGGGGATAGTCGGAGGAAGCGTAAGGAGGACGAGAAGGCAGGCAGGGTTCGGAGGGTGGCGCGGAATGTGGTCAATTGGACGCGGGCCTTTCTGCGATTAGCTAGTGTGTGGGGTAATGCGCATCCGGACCAGTATGGGATGCTTCTGGCGTATGCGGATTCCATCTTAGAGGCGTCGCAGACTCACGAAGGTTGGGCTTGGCTCAACTATGATGAGAAGTTCCGGGATAAGATGGAGGAGAATCAGCTGCTGTCCTGGGGAACGCAAGACATTAATCTGTGGCTGACGCAGATGGCGATCCGACCTAGTGGGGGGAGTGCAGGCCGCGGGGGACTGTCGGGTGCTACGAAGGTGGATCGCCCCTTTCGATCCGGCGTGCCCCCTGCTTTGCAGAGACTCCAGGGGGGGGAGTGCAGGTGACTTGTGCTGGCGGTTCAATAAGTCTTCCTGCCCCTTTCCGGACTGCAAATTCCGGCACGCATGCACCCTCTGTAATGGAAGCCACTCAGCACTTAAATGTGTTAAAAAGAGTGGTGGAGGGGCCGCCCCCCTCCCTCCCCGATAGTAGCAGCTTGGTGAGTCTGGCTCCCACTCCGATTGAGATTAATGTTCTGGGTCCTTGGCTTCGGCGCTATCCTCGGAGGCGCGTAAGCCGTAGTTTGGAGTATGGCTTTCGGGAGGGGTTCCCTATACCAGTGGTAGGCAATGTGAGGGTAGCCAGGGCTCGGAATTCACCGTCGGTCCGGCGTTTCGCGCCTTTCGTCAGGGATAAGTTGGCATCGGAGATTGTTCTGGGTAGGGTAGCGGGTCCGTTCGATCAGTTGCCGTTTGCTGACCTGGTGCTATCTCCACTGGGTATTATTCCAAAAAAGGAGCCGGGTAAGTATCGCTTGATTCATAATCTGTCCTTTCCCATTGGTTCCTCGGTTAATGATCACATTCCTAAGGACTTGTGTGCGGTACGCTATGCATCTTTTGATGATGCAGTCGACCTGGTGAGAGCCTGCGGGTCTGGGTGCTTGTTGGCAAAAGTGGATATTGAATCCGCCTTCCGGTTGTTGCCAGTTCATCCGTCGTCCTTTCCTTTGCTGGGGTTTTCTTGGGAAGGGAAATATTATTTCGACAAATGCATGCTGATGGGCTGTTCGGTTTCCTGTGCGTATTTCGAGCAGTTTAGTTCCTTTTTGCATTGGGCGTTTGTCGACTGGATGGGGTGTGGGGCGGTCGTTCATTACCTGGATGATTTTTTGTTTGTCGGGCCGGCGGCTACTGGACAGTGTAAGGCGTTGTTGGACGGTTTTGTTCAACTAGCTCAGCTTTGGGGGGTTCCCCTAGCGTCTGGTAAGACGGAGGGCCCGGCGACTATCCTTACCTTTTTGGGCGTGGAATTGGACTCAGTGGCACGGGTCTCCCGCTTGCCCAGGGAAAAAGTTGTCAAGCTACGTGTGTTGGTGGCCAACGCGCTGGTTTCCCGCAAGATAACGTTGCGTGAGATGCAGTCCTTGGTTGGTTCGCTTAACTTTGCTTGCAGGGTTATTCCCATGGGGAGGGTCTTCTTGCGTCGGCTCGCTGGGGCCACTACGGGTGTGGAGAAGCCCCATCACCGCATTAGAATCTCTAATAGCCTCCGGGCAGATCTCAGGATCTGGGACGCATTTTTAAGTACGTTCAATGGGACCACGGTGTTACGGGACCAGGAGGTGACTTCTGCTGATCTGCAATTGTTTACTGATGCGGCTGGGGGAGCGGGCCTTGGAATTTATTTTGGAGGCTCGTGGTGTGCGGCGGGGTGGCCGCAGTCCTGGAGAGATAGTGGCCTTACGGATAACATTACCTTTCTTGAGTTGTTCCCCATTCTCGTGGTCATGTCAGTATGGCCTAGCCGGCTTCGCAATCGGAGGATTCTGTGGTGGTGCGACAATGACGCCGTGGTGTCCGTGGTCAATCGCTATTCCCCCAAATGTAGGCCCGTCGCTAACTTGATGCGCCAGGTTATTTTCACCTGTTTACAGTTGAATTTAGTGATTAGGGCTCGGCACATTCCGGGTAGTCATAACACCATTGCTGATGCTCTTTCCCGTTTCAAGTGGGAGCAGTTTCACGCCTTGGCGCCCGATGCGGACGAGGAGGGCGCAGCAGTCCCGGAGCACCTCTGGCGCATTGGCCTAGTGACCTGATGGAGCTGCTTCGCCAGTCAGTCTCTCCGGCAACCTGGGTTGCTTATCAGCGCGGCTACAGCTGTGTCGTATCCTTTCTGGTACTTCAAGGGTGGCAAGAGGGTCCGGCCTCTGATCAGCTGTTGGGTCAGTATGTGCTGGAGTCCAAGTCGGCGGGCTTGTCGCGTGCTACCGTGCGGCGGCATCTAGCGGGGTTTTCCTTTTTTGCCCGCGCTCTCTCGGGTGGGGGGCAGCGGGTGGGGGATTTTTGACGCGTATGCTGTTGCGTGGTTGGGAGCGGTCCTGCCCTGCTTTGGGGGATTGGCGGCGCCCTATCACGCATGATGTGTTGCGGCGTTTATGCGATGCTTTGCCTCATGTGGTTTCCTCCCACTATGAAGGGGCGCTGTTCCGCGCGGTTTTTTTCCGTAGCATTTTTCGGAGCTTTTCGGGTCGGTGAGTTGGTGGCGGAATCGGGAAGGACTTGCGCCGGGAGGGAGTTTCAGCTTCATCAGGTGCAAGTCCGTGGGGGCGGGGTTCGTATCCGCCTGGCCCGTTCTAAGACGGATCAAGCGGGGCGGGGGGCCTGGGTAGAGTTGTCAGCGGTGCCTGGCTCCCCTTCGTGTCCGGTGGCGTTATTGCAGGCGTACCTACTGGTGCGTCCGGATATCGGAGGTAGCTTGTTTATTCATCGGGATGCGCGGGTTCTCACCCGCTTCCAGTTTGCAGCGGTGTTGCGTCTGGCGTTACGGCGCGTAGGCGAGGACCCCGCGGCGTTTGCCCCACACTCCTTCCGGATTGGGGCGGCGACCAGCGCGGCTGCTGCTGGCCTGTCGGATCCGGAGATCCAACGGATCGGGAGATGGCGATCGCGGGCATTCCTTAGCTATGTGCGGCTTTAGGGTTGGGGGGGGGTATGACTAACTACTTTGTTATTCTTTCTTTGCAGGGCAAAGCCTGGGATCGTGTGGCTGTTGGGTGATTGGCCACTCCTTTGTGTTCTGGGCTGGTCGGCGAGCAGCGACACGGCCGATGGGGCTGCATTTGGGACTTTCGGAGCTTGCAGTAACCATCTCATGGCTGGGCGAGCGCGGGCTTCGGTGGTTCCAGCTATTGCCTTTGCTGCGGCATCACCAGCGTTCCCGAGGTGCACCGGACATTTTACTGCTACACTTGGGTGGCAACGATTTGGTTGCATGGACTTGCCGACAGTTGATTCGGGCAGTCAAAAAGGACTTGGGGGTGGTGTTCGGGATGTTTCCGGGAGTGCTAGTGTTGTGGTCTGATATCATTCCAAGGCCGTCCTGTTGGGCTCAGCGACGGTGGTCCCGGGGTGTGGCGAAGATTAACCGTCAAATTGGCAAATGGGTGGGGGCCAAAGGGGGCTGTCAAATTTTACACCCTTGGGTGGAAGTGGGGTGCTCGGGCCTTTACCGGCCTGATGGCGTGCACTTGTCCCCAGTAGGGTTGGATTTACTTCTCAATGATTGGCAGGAGGCCTTGGAGGATATTAGATTAAGGGCCCGGGCTGGTCGCAGCTTACCTTTGGGGGGCGGCTCCAGTCGTGGCTGACCGGAGCCGGTGGCGGGATCCCGGAGGTTTCCGGGGTCCGGAGCCGGAGGCAAGCAGGAGGGCGGGGGTAGGGTACCCCCGACCCGGTTAATCCCTCAGGTTTTTGCTAATGATATGGCGAAGCCGGAAGAGGGAGGGCGTGGATAAGCAATTGGGCTTGTGCCCGAGGGGGAAGCGGAAGCAGCGTCACCTTGCTCATAACGTGGCGGGTGAGGGCTCGCTCTGCTTGGCGGGGGTGGGGGTGGGGAGATTTATGATGTTTTGTATTTGTATTAGATGGTTTGTTAAAAGGTTATTAAAGCTGCGACCAGTTTGAAACCCAAAAATGTTGTCATGTGATTGTTAACAGGTATTGGGTCGAAGGAAAATGGGGGTGGTAGGAGGGGCGGAGGGCAGCGTGTACGCCGTACCCGGTTATTAGAAGGCCGCAGGGGCGCGTCCCCGGGGCCGCCACTAACCGGGGGGGCGGCATGCTGCTGTAGCCCGCGGGAACCGGCGGCGTGCATAGCGAGGGGAGGCCGCGCCGTCTGGCGAGCTCATTGGCTCCCGCGGGGTGTTTTCAAATGCGCGGGAGCCAATGGGTGCCGAGGACGACGGGCCGCGGAGGGGGCGGAGGTGCGGGGACTCGGCGCGGCTCCAGCCTTTCTGTTGGGGGGCTGGAGGCGACGGACGTCCCGCCCTCCCTCCCTTTACAAGGACGTGGGGGCGGGGGTATGGGTTGTTGCAGCTTGGGGGGGAGATTGGCGGGATCCCGGAGGTTTCCGGGGTCCGGAGCCGGAGGCAAGCAGGAGGGCGGGGGTAGGGTACCCCCGACCCGGTTAATCCCTCAGGTTTTTGCTAATGATATGGCGAAGCCGGAAGAGGGAGGGCGTGGATAAGCAATTGGGCTTGTGCCCGAGGGGGAAGCGGAAGCAGCGTCACCTTGCTCATAACGTGGCGGGTGAGGGCTCGCTCTGCTTGGCGGGGGTGGGGGTGGGGAGATTTATGATGTTTTGTATTTGTATTAGATGGTTTGTTAAAAGGTTATTAAAGCTGCGACCAGTTTGAAACCCAAAAATGTTGTCATGTGATTGTTAACAGGTATTGGGTCGAAGGAAAATGGGGGTGGTAGGAGGGGCGGAGGGCAGCGTGTACGCCGTACCCGGTTATTATGTTACTGTTTTGTAGGCACTATTCTTTCTATGGAAAATGATCATCCGATTTTGCTTCTGGAACCCTTCTTCCTGTGCCTTTTATATACCTTAGAATGTATATAAACCTCTCTCTTCTATCTCTTTCCCTGTCTCTTGATGCTTCTAGGGTACAGGTATTTAGGTCCTCAAGTCTCAGAATATGGTTTTGGGAGTCGATCCTGCAGTATTTTGGTGGCCTCTGGGCTGCCCTGATCCTTTTGCATTGTGGCTTGGGGAAATGGATACAAAATTCTGCATCAGAACTGTAGAGACATTACCCTCTCCTTTCTTTCTGCTAACGGCACCTCTTCCTAGCATCTCTCTGGTTCTGATCCACTCTTTCCGAACAAAGTTTTATGAAAGCTAATATTGTTTTATGTTTTGTCACTTTTTCAAAATGAACTGGGTTCTGAGTCAGCTGAAGCTCTTATTTTACTCCTGGAATTATACAGGTTCCAAACTATAAACAGGATTGGGGAGGGGGGAGATGCATATTCAAAAGAATGTAGCTGGATGGCAATCCCGATATTCAGCAATACTATCCAGATATTGCCACTGAATATCTCAGAACACTGAAAAGGAGCCGAGTTAAAACCATGGTGGTCAGTTGGTGGATCGGGGCAGGCCCAACAGACATCTGGTTAGTGGTGATATCCAGCCGCTTATCAGGTAGCTAAATAGGATAAAGTTAGGATAGGCCAATGGCTGTCCTAATCTTATCCAATTTGAACTATACAGTGAGTGGTTGAATATCGCAGCTAACCGGATAGCAACAGCGCTGCCTGTGAAATGCGATATTCAGTACGGGACACTAGATAGGCTTTGGCACTGAATTTCCGGGTCTATTTAAAGTGGCAGCAGCCAGACCTTTAAAGGCACTGACTGTCCCAATGACTATACAAGCAGCACTCAACTGGGAAAGTGTGAATAATATTAAGAAAATTATGCTATGGATGAAATCTAGCAGGTCACTCTTCAAAGGCACTTATCTACTAATCATTTGTATAGCGCTAAAAGACATATGCAGCACTGTACTTATAGATATAAGACACAGTGCCGGCTCATCAGAGCTTACAATCTAATCAAGATGAAAAAACACCGCAGAGTATGGCACGATACAGAGAAGTAATGGACAAGAGAATGAGCAGCATCAGGATCCAAAAGCAGCCTGGACTTGAATAGGGCCAGAGAAGGAACCTGACGCACCAACTCAGGTAGTTTGTTCCAGGCATATGAAGCCGCAAGGTGGAATGGACGAAGTCGAGTTGGCAGTGGCAGAGAAGGGCACAGATAGAAGGGTCTGCCTGAGGAGCGGAGTTCCCAAGGAAGAGTGTAGAGCGAGATAAGAGAGGAAAGGTAGTGAGGAGCAGCAGAATGTATGCACTTGTAGGTCAGTAGGAGAAGGTTGAACTGGATGCGGAAACTGATAGGTAGCCAGTGAAGTGACTTGAGAAGAGGGGTTATATGAGCTTAGCATTGCTGGTGGGAGATAAGCTGTGTAGCTGAGTTTTGAACAGATTGAAGGGGAAAGAGATGATTCAGAGGGAGACCAACGAGACGCAGGTTACAATAGTCTAGACGGGAGGTGACTAAAGAGTAGATAAGTGTCTTAGTAGTGTGTGTATAAAGAAAGGGATGAATTTTGCCAATATTATAGAAAAAGAAGTGACATGTTTTAGCTATCTGTTGGATGTGTGCAGAGAAAGAGTGAGTGAGTAGAGTCAAAGATGACCCTAAGGTTGTGAACGGAGGAAGCAGGGAGGAGTGTAGTGTCATCCACAGAAATAGAGAAGGGAGGAAGGGGGGAGGTGGGTTTAGGAGGAACAATAAGGAGCTCAGTTTTGTTTAGTAGTTAACTGAATAAGTGCTGGTGAGAGGAATATTCAGTCTTGTCTTGTGATACCCAACAAGTCCTCATTGTTTGGCCAGTGCTCTCATTTTAATACCTCTTATATCCAAACAATCCAGCTAGCGCCATGTATCCCAGGATAAAGTCCCATCTCCACTTTCCCAAAAAAAGAGTGATCAAAATTAAGCAGATAGTTCACAAGGCACACATTTTAACTGCCAAAACACAATTCAAAAGGGTTAATAGATGGGGAAAGATAAAAATGAAAACACTTGGATGGATTAAAAAAAAAAAAAAAAAAAAAAGAGCCTTGAGCAGTTAATCGGATTTATGTTGTTCCCTAGAGATGTAATTCCCAAGCACAGAAACTCTAAACCCTTTACTCTCTCCTTCCTCTCCTCCCCCATGTCCTCTTTCTAATCTTCTCTCTGCCTTCTTAAAACACAAAAGGAAAAGAGAGAAATGGAAATAAAAAGCAAAGGCTAAAAGTAAGCAAGCTTTAGATGTCTGACAAAAAAACATCATTAAGAGATGTTCCTTCTTGCGAATCTACACAGCAAGAGCAGAGAAAGCATTTGGGTTGGGAAGGGTCCAATAAAGAAATTTAACAAAATAGGACCTATACAAACATTTAAAATTACATTTTTCAAAATTAAGACTGGATATACCAATTTTCCCCCAAATTACTAATTATGGAACCCCCTTTAGAGTATCTGGCTCTTAGAAACTGGGTTGAAAACGAACAGCTTCTTTTACTAAAGCCATTAGCTGGTTAACGTGTTTTAACAATTGGCAACTGGCAGTCAGGAACACTAACATCAGAGCACGTGCACCTCTGCATGCTAAAATGTGCACAAATCATAGATCGTGGGATGGTGAGAGGAATGGGCGGAGTATAGGTAGGTATCGCTAATACAAGGGCTGCTGCATCATGCGCTCAGTGACAATGTGGTTCTTAATGTGAGTTCACCTAACGACTCCCATAGAGGAGGCATTAAGTGAACCCACTTGGGCACGTTAGATTGGCCCATCACACATTAGCTGAGAGGACCATACTGGTCAAGGCCCTGACAGCTACCGCAGAGGCTTGGCAATTAACTTGCATTTGTTTGGCATGTTAATGGCAAATCTTTCATGGGCTTTAGTAAAAGGGGCCCTTAGATGAGTTAGCCCAGTCAAATACTTAATCTTTCTGATGTCAGTTGTTCCATGAACCCTATGGATTGATACAATGGATGCTCTACCTGTTTTAACTTTTACGGCATATTTTTTGAAATTATATTAATTATATTTTTCCTCTTATGCTTTGATTGTAAACTTTGACTCATTTTCTTAGTTTTTAAGTTTTACTGTATACAGATTCGATTGCCCTTGGTTGGAAGGGTGGTTAAACCGAGCAAATAAATGAATAACTACATAAATTAAACAAAGAAGATTCACCACAAAAATGCTAGTCATCTAGGAAGTTTTATTTCTAGTAAAATCCAAAAATAATCAAACACATTTCAAATTATACAGAGATTTCAGATTCAAAGAAAGGATCTTGGCCAGAGTAAACCTTAAGAGTTATCTTTCATTTAAGGGTTGTGGGAAGTGTCCCGGGCTCAAACCTGAGCCTTCAGAAGCGGCATATGCCTGCTCAGAGGGATTTATGGACTAGAAAAGGTCAATATTTGCCATCTTGATTGGCCTTTCTAGGCATGTATGTCTTATATAGGGCCATATGCACATTCACAGCTGCTTTAAACTGAGTCATTGCTTTCAGAAGGCATCAACACTGTCTTGGGCGAGTCTCTTCATAAAGGTGATTAATAAATCCTATTAATTAAATAAAACCAACAAACTCTGATGAGGGCTTTCAACTCTACAAAAACATAGGTAGAGTCTGTCCTATATTCCTGCACCTCTAGCTGCCAGGGGTTCAAACTTATACTGAATAAGCTGAGCCACAGCCCTTCATTTTTTTCCATACTGGGCCTCAAAGAGTTGCCTGATACTGACCATATGATTGGTCAACACATAGCCCAGCCAGGTATTGCACAGTACTGTAATATAAAAGTGGAGTCTGGTACCTTCGTACCCACTCTGCTTAGAAGTATTCTTTAAAACAATATCTGCTTGTGTAATAAAAAAAACTAAAAAAGGGAAATAAATCTCATTAGAAATATGTATTTTTTCATTTTAAATCAAGACATTTGGTCATTCACTCAACTAACTAGTCAAGAGACTATTTACATCTCTATGCAAAATTTCCTAAACTGGTTGCTCTACAGGTTAACAAAGGATTCAAGCTAATTTTGAACTCTGCAGAGATTTGCCATTTCTGTTCAACAATGTCACTCTATATAGCTTCTACATTTTAAAAAAAAATGTGTTTTTAAAGGCAGACTCAGTGTTTACAAAACTGCTTTGAAGGATGACCACAGATTCACCAAATACAACCTTTTTCAGATAGTGTGACAGTTCTCTATGAGGTAATCTAGGGTAGAGAGAGCCAACTTTTTTGGTTCCGGGGACTCCTTATTAACCTCCTAAATGGTCAAGAACCCCCAGTTCATCTGCCTCACTCTTCACAGACGACTCCTCCTCAGTGCCAAGCCTCTTCCCAGGCCTCTATCTCCCTTCCCCTTCACTGTCCATCTCTCCCTCCAGCCACTCCTCACTAGCCTCAATCTCCCTCCCTCCCAGCCAGTTCCCTCCATTCTATCTTTCTTCCCCTCTGCCAGTCCCTACCAGCCTCTCTTTTTTCCCCTCTGTGTCTGGTGAAAGGTCTCATGGACTCCTAAGAGTCGATGGATGACCACAGGTTGTGAACCACTGATCTAAAGGAAGGTTTTAAAAAACCACACCCACCATGCAGCAGTGAAACAAGTTCATCCCTAGCAATCGAGTCGGCATTGCTGGATCTGTGCTTCTGCCCCATGTATAGTTGTTATCCCTATTGCCACCAGCATTGCCTGCAAATCTAAAAGAATGGTCAAATTTATCTTAAAACTGTTTTTGGTATAGTAGCCAGAAGATCTTCTGACCAAACATTTCATAATTTTTCTACTGAGTAAAAAAAAAGGTGGTAAAACTATTAACCCTTAAAGGAGTTTATCTTTGGTGTGCTTGGCACTGGTTAAAAGATAGAGAGAAGGGCTAAATGGCCAGTTTTCTCAATGGAGAAAAGTGAATAGTGGAGTACTCCAGGGATCTGTGCTGGGCGCACTGCTTTTTAACATAGTCATATATGACCTGGAAATAGGAATAACGAGTGAGATGATCAAATCTGCAGATGACACAAAATTCTTTAAAGTTGCTAAAACACAAGAGGATTGTGAAAAACTGCAAGAGGACCTTGATAAATTGGAAGATTGAACGTCCAAATGGCAGATGAAATTTAATGTGTTTACATGATGCAAAGTTCCACATTAGGAATCATCACCCAGGAAAAAGATTTAGGCATCATCGTGGAAATATGTTGAAACTATCCATCCAATGTGCAGTGGTGGCCAAGAAAGCAAATAGAATGCTAGGTATCATAAGGAAAGGAATGGAGAATAAAACCAAGGAAATTATAATGCCTCTGTATTGTTCCATGATTCAACCACACCTTGAATATTATGTGCAATTCTGGTCACCATATCTTAAAAAGGATATAGCAGAATTATAACAGGTACAGAGAAGAACCACCAAAATAGTAAAGGGGATGGAAGGCTTAAAAGGTTAGGGCTGTTCAACATGGAAAAGAGATGACTGTAGGGAGATATGACAGAGGTCTAGGAACTAATGAATGGAGTGGAACGGGTAAATGTAGATCGGTTGTTTACACCATTAAAAAGTAGATAGACTAGGGGACATGCAATGAAGTTACAGTGTAACTCATTTACGACTAATAAGAGAAATATTTTTTCACTCAACGTGTAATCAAACTCTGGAATTTGTTACCAGAGGATGTAGTAAAAGCTGTTAGTGTAGCTGTAGGGTTTAAGAAAGGTTTGGACAAGTTCCTGGAGGAAAGGTCCATAAACCATTATTAAAGTGGACCCAGGAGAGCCACTGTTTACCCCAGGACAAGCATTGTGGAACCTGTGTACCTTTTCGGGAACCTGCCAGGTACTTGTGACCTGGATTAGCCACTGTAATTCTCAGCTGGGGCTCATCATCTATCCATTAGGGGTGTGCAGGCACAGGAGATTTGTTTTGTTTAGCTTTGTTTTAATACATTTTTGTTTTGTCTCATTTTGTTGTTATATATTTTCATTTCAGGGCAATTTTAGTTAAAGAGGAGGCTGTGGCTGCTGCCTAAATTTTAAAAAAAACATAGCTGAAAGATTACTAGAAGTTTGGGCAAATTTTAAAAAAATGTTTTTTCCCCCACTTTTGTTAACAGTTCTGTTTTTTTCCCTCGAGGAGGTTACGGGAGGTCCCAAACCAGTAACCGTTCATCACTAATTGGACAACCAGGATCTGGATTAAGCTTGGTAAATGTCTCTGATGGTATACTCAGACAGAGTTTCACAGAATTTTTGGCAGAACATCATAACAAAAGACAAATCTTTGGAGTATGGCTCTAGAACAGAAGTCAATAGATTCACAAGGCAAAAGAATCCAGAAAGGGGGGTTCTGCAGAGCTCTAGACCAGACAAAGTGGGTCAGTCGTGAAACAGGAGCAAAGAGCACCACAAGCAGGCTGGCTCTAGCTAGCTCTTCCTGAAATATGTCTGCCTTCCCATCCAAGCGTCACAGCACTGGGGAAAAACAGTATGTCCATTTTTTTAATGTCATGTTTGGATTAAAAATGATATGAAGCACAGGGAAATGTTGACATTTCCCTTGTCACTTCAAACAAGTGCATATTCCTACCACTGTTCCCTCTAAGCTGTGCGCGTGTGCGCACACCTCGCCGAGCAAGCGCACATACTTATGGTTCTGATTCTTATAGAAAACAACACAGACATCTTAAAATTTAAAAGTTGTGATTGTAATTACTAGAAATTTTCCGCTTCATTTAGTAATCGTCTATTTTCATTTAATTTGATTAAAATCAATGTGGTGTACATGCTGTATTCTGATGTGTAGTCAAATTTTAAAGTATATAACTCCGAGTGTCGTTATGTGGCGCACAAAAATTTAACCTTCCTTCAAAAGCTGCACAACTGATATTTTATGCGCACACAGCCTACAGAAAATTAGAGGGAACATTGATTCCTACTGTCCGTTACAGAACTGACCATGGTGCTGGTGGGTCACAGGCCTGCACCTGCCACAGTGCTGAACAGGAGAAAAGCCAGCACATCTTTGGGGAGGGAGGACAAGGACAGGCATGGATTGTAAGGTGGAGGTTGGATGTGTGTGGATGAGACTAATGGAGCGTACTTTAACACACCCTTAGTTTCTTGGTTCTTTGCTGTTTTTTGTGATCATCTGAGTGAATCGGACAGTTATCTAACTTCCATGCATTAGTTTTATGTCTGTATGCATTCCAGATAATGACCAGCATACCAGTAGCCTGATTCACTAAAATTCATAATAATGGGAACTTATTTGTGCATGTGGAGGCCAGTCCCCTGTGTGGCGGCTCAGAATCGCGACGCACAGAAGTAGACCCGATTCTGATCCTGCTGGGGCTAGACTTGCCCGTGGGATCAGAATCGGGTCTACGGCCTAGACATGCAGGCCTTGCCCTGATTCTTATCAGCCTGCACACCCAGCCACATGCCCAGCTACCTCAGTCAGGCTCGTCAATGGAGCCGCACCGCTATGGTGTCCCATCGCCATAGCACAGCTGCTCCATTCAGGAGCTGCAAATGCTGGCTGCCACTGAAATCCTCCTTTTCCCCAGAGTTGGACCCTCAATCTGACCTCCCATGGCCAGGTCTGGCTGCGGGGAACTTACTGTACCTCCCTACCTGTTTTTGCAGGTCCGGCAGCATCATCCCCCGAAGTCCAGTGGGATACGTTCACTGTCTAAGTTCATGGCCCTAGATGTACAGGGCCGACCTCTGAATAAACCCTGTATGTCCAGGGTCGCGGCCCGCCTCACTCCGCTGTTCATACAGGGAGGCTTTTGCCAGGGCCAACAGGGGAGTAAATAGCGGGGATGGATGTCCTAACAGTTAGAACACTTGCTTGGTAACCAAGAGACTGTGTGCATCCCACTGGCATTCCCTGTTTTCTTCAGCAAGTCACTTAACCCTCCATTGCCTCAGATGAAAGGCCTGTCAATTTACTTCTGGTCACACTGTCAAGAAAACCCAGAAGGTACTGGGTCAGCATTGGCTCAAAGGAACACACTGTATTTGTGCATACAGTTTTGAAAAAAAATCTAGTATGTGATAAGCAAAGAAGAAAAATAAGAATAGCTGGAAATGTAAGTAGGAATGGCTTTGAAGAGTTGATGCTAATCTCCTTGAGGGTAATTTTATGACAGGGTGCCTATATGAGCAGACCAAAAAAGGTCTCTAGTCCAAACCTTTATAAAATTCTAGCAAACATCATGCGGAAAATCACAGCTGAACTGAATTTGCAGAGATTTAAGCCTGTTTGGGAGCAGGTATAATGTCTGTGTGTCAACCGACTCCACCCAAACTTCTCTCCTGTACATGCCTACACCTAGGTCAGATAAAAACTCTGTGTGTTCTTGTCGTTATGCAAACTTTTACACCTGAGGTAATTTAATATGAGCATGTACCAGCATACATATGCAAAGAAGGCTTTATAAAAATGATCTCATTCGGGAATTAAAAACTACAGCTGTTTTCTGCAATACGAGATCCTCATTCCCACATGATTAGCCAAAACTTTAGTGGTAAGCTGTATATTTGTGTACATTAAGGGGGTCATTCCATAATGCGAATAGGCCATTTGGATGTGCACGGGAGATGGATTTCTCCCAAAAACGTCTATGGTCGTATTCCGAAACCCATCTCCTGTGCACATATGCAGCACGAACATGGGGATCTCAGAACATGCCTGGGAGGGGCCGAACGTGGGCATGATTTACTGCGGAGATATATAAAGTGTATTCAGGAAAGGCCGGTGCACAATTTCTGTGTTCCCCACAGACGGGCCCGTTATTCCTGCCGGAGACATGGAATAAGGCCAGTACTTAGAAATTTTTCTGCTGTGCTTGTATCAGGGTTGTGACAAGTATGCTTCAAGCTAGTATGACTGCAGTCTGTAAAACACAGCTAGATGCATTTACAATGAGCAGAAATAAGGGGTGGGAATATCTTGCAAGCTAAAGGGGCATTAATAAGGCGAGCAATGGTGATTATAGTGGCTATGCCAACAGTTGCTACTTGTGCTAAAGGAGCTAATCTGGGGGATCCTGACAAGTCCTGTGTTCTGTAAACTGGGAATGTTGATGTAAGAAGTGTGAGTGAGTCTGTAACAGGATTGTGTTTGAGTGAGAGAGGGGGATCTGATTTATCGTCCCGGCACTCTATGCTTTTATGGTATACCAGCTTTTATCTATAGGCACAGAGCATCTGTTTCCCCCAAATTATGTCCTTTGTGACAGCAAGTGAGAGTGCGTGTGTGGTCTGAGGGTTGCATGGGAGGATCTGGTGTGCTGATCTGCAAATCACGGGGGAGGGCCGGGCACTGGGAGACCTGACTGATGTGGTGCCAACAGTCCCCAGATTATGCCATGAGGCATGCGCTAGCAAGGGCATACATTTGTTGCTCAGCAATATTATGCATCTCTTGGGAAATGTTAGTGTTGCTTTCTGTGCACATGATGAGGGTCCATCCTGAGCATTTTAAGTGTATGTAGAACTGACCAATGCAGGACTCACTGAAGCCTTTTATGATGCCAAGTACCATTTGATGCAAGGTATGTTCTGTCATGCATGCTCATGTTTGCATTCTCTTATACTTAGTGTGCGCTGGGATTACCTAGCACTGTTCTGGGCATGTAGGAGACTAGGATATGATCTAGTTTGCATCAGCATGCATTTATCATCAGTATCTATGTGTTGTGTGCATCAGCAAACTACTGCCAGTGAGCAAAGCAGATTAGGAGATGCAGTTTTTAACAGCGGAGGTGTGGCCAGGTCAGAGATGGGCACGATCGCAGATGTGTTACTTTACACTATACAGTGAGCACGGCCCCTCATCACTGTTTACCTGTATCCCCTACTATTGCCAGAGAAACGTTTCTCTTCTTTACTCTATGGCTCGCGGTGGATACGTACACGTGTCTGCTGAACAGCATGTTGAACGTGCCGTGCTGGACACATCTCTGATCCCGATGCCAGAAATGCGGGCACATCTATATCCATGTCTTCAGAATTGGGTTGGAATCGCGCCCGTGTCCGATTTAAACGTTTCTGTGTTTGCTAGCCAGCTTATATGGAATCTGCCTCTAATTGTTTTACTTAACTAAGAAGAGATTTTAAATATTTTTATTTTTTCAAAAAAGTTAGGGTCGTTTTTATAGAAACTGCCTTGATGCCTTTAGATGATGTGCAGTATAAAAATGAATAATTATTTTGCTGCCATCCAAAATGATTTCTCAGTCTTGCCTATCAAATGTGTTAAACACACACAAATATATATATATAATTTATATTTACACACACACATCTTTTTGTTTTTTGCACTCTGGAGGTTGGATTTTGAAGTGTTTTCCTCTAGTCTGGTAGGGGTCTAGGAATGTTGACTTCAGTCGTTAAGGGGATCTCAAAAGCATGCTGGGAAAGAGATGGAACAGAAGGCGAGCATGCTACATTACATTCACAGAGCAAGCCATCAAATTCATTGTATATCTGAAGAAATATTTTCCATTTTTCATCTGAAATGCATTTCAGACTCACTCAATATAAAACCAGAGGAAGGGGCTATCCATTTAAAAGGGTTCATATGCTACAAACAGTCGCAAATGAAGGTACAGTATATAACATAAGGAATCCCGGAACGGGGTTAAAAACTGAAGTGTTTTGAAAATATAACTGCATAATAAAGCTCTGCTTTTTAAATATGGACAAGAAAGGTGAAGGCATTTGTATTTTCTGCAACAGACAAGTTATTGCCTTGCCATCCTTAGCCACAGAGGATCTATGGGGACTCAGAAAAAATCTCATTCTATGGTTTGGTTAGTTTTGCTGTGTTTTTCCCCCCTAAAAGGATAAAAGCAGCTCAAGATTAAACAATATAATTAAAAATTACACATGAAAGGGGAGATGACTGAGAAAGAGTAAAAAGAACCTCATAGTGTGTGAATGATAAAGATGGTTCTTATTCATGGAGAGAGGGAGTTTCTGGCTGTTATCATTTAATTAAAAGCTAGGGTATGAATATCCTGGCTGTTTCAACCTAATCAGAGGGCACACAAACAGAGAGACAGGGAAACTCTGTGCATGCAAAGACAGAGAACACCGCGGTTTATCCATTCATCTCACTGCCAAGGAGAGCAATAGGAGGAAGCGAAAATGGAGAAAAAGGAAGCAAAAAATGAAAGCATGACTGGAACTTAGTTTTAATATTTTGGAGAGCTAAGGGAGATTGAAATTACAGGATCTAACAGTAGCATTTAATCCATTTTTATTACAAATTCAGTAGACCTTAGGCCTCCCTCAGGTCTAGGCAAACTACATATTAATAATGGAGGGCAGAGAGTGGGAATCGCTAGTAATCTATTCATTGTAACGCCAATTAGAGCAGAGACGAAGAAATAGGAAAAAAAAAAAACTGCCAGCTTATCTATTTATTCATAAATCAGATAAAGGAGAAAGGGTGAGGCACACTAGTTGGGAAAGGAAAGGCGGCATATAGAAATGGAAGCCAAACTATAGATCGAGGGGTTTATTTTAGAAGTCCTATTTGTGATTTAGATGTGCCGTATGTGCGTGCAACCAGGGCCAGCCCGTCCATTGAGCAAGAATGTTTTTTGCACAGGGCCCCGCGTTTCAGGGGGCCCCGTGCAAACAACATTCCACATTAGCACAAGTAGATTAAAAAAAATCAAACCGGCTGCCGCTGCCGCCGCCGCCGCCACCGCCATGGCAGCGGCAGAATCAAATGTCCCGCTGCGGGGCCCCGGCTGCCCAGCAGAGCCTCCCTGCAGCATCAGCTCCCGAGTCCCTACCAATGTGCGGACTTTCAAAGCCACGAAGGGAGAGCTTCTCTGACCTCTCGCGGCTCTGTTAATCCCGCCGGGGCTGATGGGAAATCCCATCAGCCCCGGCGAGATTAACAGAGCTGCGAGAAGAAAGGGAAACTCTCGCGGCACTGAAAGCCCGTGCATTGGGAGGGACTCGGGAGCTGATGCTGCAGGGAGGCTCTGCCGGGCAGGCGGGGCCCCGCGGCGGGACATTTGATTCTGCCGCTGCCACGGTGGCAGCAGCAGCAGCAGCCAGTTTGTTTTTTTAAATCTATCAGGGCTGATGGGGGGAGGGGGGTTAGGACTGGTAATGGGCTATGGGGAGTTAGGACTACTAATGGGCTATGGGGGGGGGCTAAGACTGGAAGTGGGCTGATGGGGGGTTAGGACTGGAAATGGGCTGATGGGGGTTAGGATGTAATGGGCTATGTAGGGGCTAAGACTGGAAATGGGCTGAGGGAGGGGGGGGGTTAGGATGTAATGGGCTATGGGGGGGCTAAGACTGGAAATGGGCTGATGGGGAGGTAGGACTGGTAATGGGCTATAGGGGGGGCTAGGACTGGAAGTAGGCTGATGGGGGGCTTAGGACTGGTAATGGGCTATGGGGGGGCTAGGACTGGTAATGGGCTGGGGGGGGTGGCTAGGACTGGAAATGGGCTGAGTGGAAGGAGGGCTTGAACTGCAAATAGCTGATGGGGACGGGGCTTGGAATGGAAATGGGCTGTAAGGGGAGGGAGCTAGGACTGGAACTAGGCTGAGTGAGGGGGGGCTAGGACAGGAAATGGGCTGATGGAGGGCTAGGATTGGACTGGAAATGGGCTGTTGGGGGGGCTTGGATTGAAATGGACATGGAGGGGCTAGAACTGAAAGTAGGCTCATGGGGGGCTTGGATTGGAAATGGGCTGAGTGGAGGGGAGCTAGGATTTGACATGGGCTGATGATGGTGGGGCTAGGAAAGGACTAGAAATGGGCTGATGGGGGGCTGGGATTGGAAATGAGCTGATGGAGGGACTCTGATGGGGGAGCTAGGACTTGAAATGGGCTGATGGGGGTAGGACTGGTAATGGGCTATGGGGGGCTAAGACTGAAAATGGGCTGATGGGGGGCTTAGAACTGGTAATGTGTTATGGGGGGCTTAGGACTGGTAATGGGCTATGGGGGGCTAGGACTGAAAATGGGCTGATGGGGGGCTTAGAACTGGTAATGTGTTATGGGGGGCTTAGGACTGGTAATGGGCTATGGGGGGCTAGGACTGAAAATGGGCTGATGGGGGGCTTAGAACTGGTAATGTGTTATGGGGGGCTTAGGACTGGTAATGGGCTATGGGGGGCTAGGACTGAAAATGGGCTGATGGGGGGCTTAGAACTGGTAATGTGTTATGGGGGGCTTAGGACTGGTAATGGGCTATGGGGGGCTAGGACTGGTAATGGGCTGGGGGGGTGGCTAGGACTGGAAATGGGCTGAGTGGAAGGAGGGCTTGAACTGCAAATAGCTGATGGAGACGGGGGCTTGGAATGGAAATGGGCGAACTACAAATAGCTGATGGGGACGGGGCTTGGAATGGAAATGGGCTGTGAGGGGAGGGAGCTCGGACTGGAATTGGGCTGAGTGAGGGGGAGCTAGGACAGGAAATGGGCTGATGGAGGGCTAGGATAGGACTGGAAATGGGCTGTTGGGGGGGGGCTTGGATTGAAATGACTCATGGAGGGGCTAGAACTGGAAGTAGGCTCATGGGGGCTTGGATTGGAAATGGGCTGAGTGGAGTGGAGCTACGATTTGACATGGGCCGATGGTGGGGCTAGGAAAGGACTAGAAATGGGCTGATGGGGGGGCTGGGATTGGAAATGAGCTGATGGAGGGACTCGGATGGGGGAGCTAGGACTGGAAATGGGCTGATGCGGGGACTAGAAGGGAGCGGATGCTGGGTGGGGCTGGAACTAGAAGGGAGCTGATGTTGGGGGAGGATTAGAATGGGATAGAGCTGGGAGAGTGAAATGGAGAGGGAAGAAATATTTTGTGGGGGAGGGAAGACAAATCTACAATTGGCCGGATATTGGGAGAGTAAGTGGGGATTGAGGATGGCGGGATAAAATTTGAGTGGATGAAATAGGAATGAGGAAAGAGCAAAAGGAGAAAGATTAGTATGTTAAAGCAGATGTAGAGAGAGAATGGAAAAAAATCTAGAAGAGAGAAGAAAGGACAAATGGACAGCAGATGATGGAGAGTTAGCAGAAGACACGAAGAAACCAGAAGAAAGTGGCTGGAGCAATTACAACTGAAAAAAAATGCACAAAACGTAGAAAAATCTCTCTTTATTGAATTTATTAACTGAAATATGCCAGCTCTGGGAAATGTGCATCATTAACGTCTGTGCTTTGTTTAGTACAAGAGGAAATTAATTTATAGTTTTATTTCTACAGTGTTGTTGGGCTTTTGGGGTTCCCAGTTTAATTATTGTCTTCCTGTTTCTACATTGTGATTTCCTGTTTGGTGACGGTGTATGTTCTGCATGTGTAATTGAGCTGAGGTATTCTGTTTATGTAATTCCTATTTGACATTGCCACTTGTTCTCTTTCCCCAGTAGATCATGTATTGTTGTTCTCTGAAATGTATTGGTTTAATATTTGCATGTTTCCTTTTGATAGGTAGGGTATGGTGCTTTGTGAGTCCTGGTAGTGCTGTTAGGATTCGGTGGGTTTGCTATGGGTTCTAAATGGGCAGTGTTTGTAGTAGTTCCTAATGTGCCTGGCGGTTGGCACTGGATTATAGTAATGTAGAAATCTTTTAGTCTTTCTCTATCCATACACTCATTAAGAGGCATGTTTACTAAAAGTTAGTGTATGGTAACATTATGCAAACATTTATGCAAATGAGGTCCCTTATGCAAATGAGGCCCCACACCTAGTCTCCGCACATGGCCCCGCACCCCCCCTTGGGCCGCCCCTGCGTGCAACCCCACGTACATTGCCATTTTGGAAAGGGTGAAATTTGCACATGGCTGACTGCATCATCAAAAACAGACAGGAGTATGTCACCCTGGGTGGGACAACAATTGACATATCTACACCCCATTTCATATAGGGCATACAGGTATAAACACAAAATTCTTCACATCTGGATTTGAATCTGCTCCCTGGCACAAACAGTTCTTTTAGAAGTGCGCCTTTTTCCCCGACCCTTTAAGGAGGGATTACAGGAAGATCCCTCAATGTTCATTTCCCTCTCTGAATGGAAGTGGGAGCAAGAGAGTCCTTTCTACTTAATTAGGAGCATCTGGCATATACGTGTAAGTACCGACCTTTACATGGGCTCGCTGTGAAACGAACGTGTAAAGCTGCCGGTTCCTTCTGTCGATTTTTCCCATATGTATATTTCTGAAATTGTTTATTTAGCTGCAAGCATATTTAGAAACTGTTCCAAATTTAACAGAGTTGTTCCTAAATACTGTCAGAATTAAGCACGGGCTCTATTCTTCACGCCCTATCTAAAATGTGTCTTCACACATATAGAAAGTAATTTTATAAAGTCATTCCTGTATGTTTGTGGCCAGTTATGCACATAAACGACCCGTGTAAAGATATGCATGATATTGTGCACTTTGCTGATGGCGGAGCTTGGGCAGACCAGTATATATATAGATTATAAAATACTCTAATTCATGCACATATTTGCAAAACCTAGGCATAAGTATTTACATCAACTCTAAGGCTGGCGTAAATGTCTATACCTATAATGTAGGCACACATTAGGCCACTTATGCTAGCATTTTATCAAGGGAACTAGGCACCTACAGTGTTTTCTTCATGTCAAGCATACAACATGTCAAAGTGCTCTTATAAAATTGTCCATAGGTATGCACACGCTGTTTAGTTTATTTGCCACTTGATATACCACCTTTTATTAAAAAAAAAAAAAAAAGATACAAAGCAGTTAAAAGTAAAAAGTAGTTGTACTGTAGTGTGATGTGCGAGTAGCCCACATCTGTATATAATTATGACCCCATATGTTATCAGTTGCATGTTGTATATAGTTTAAACTCCTCCTCCTACCTTACTATTTTACCTATTGTTTTAATGAACAATCACTTGTTCACTGTAAACCGCCTTGACCCGGTGAAAGGTGGTATATAAATACAGCTAAATAAAATAAGTAAATAATGTTCTCGGGGGAGTAATTTGGACACAGGTGCTGTGTATGTACATAATTAATACTAATCCATGTATATGTATAACTATACGCATAAGTGTTCACTTTCTTCAGAGTGAGTATACACTTGTGCAAGAACATGTGTGTGCTATTGGGGTTCACTGTAGGAGCCCATGGTGCCTTTATAAACAGGTTCCTTTCTGAACTTTTCACACAGAAGCCCTTTTATAAAATTTCTCCCTTATTTTGTATCAGCTAGTATCCCCCAGGGGATCCAGAACAAGAGAAGGGAAGAGAATCATCACAGCGTATGCATTACAGCACTGGAAGAGCTAGCTTGACAGGGAAGAGGTGCCGCGCGGCCCAGCCATTCATTCAGTGCCAAAGAACAGTAGTGGGGGGGGGGGGGGGGGAAGGAGTTTAAGAAAGGATGGGAGAAAGAGGACATCAAAGCTTCTCTGTTCATCTCAGTGTCAATGAGAGCGCTGGAAGGAACAGATTTGGAGGGACACCACAGTTTGCTCATTGAGTATCACTAGGAGCAGGAGGAAATGGCCTGGGAAGACAAAAGAGCCAACCAAGCAGGAAGACGAAGTATCATTGTACAGCATCTCATGAATCTGTTGCAAAAATATTTACTTCAATAATAGATTGATTTTACTGAAGGGTCTAGATATATGTAATACCTGATGTGAAATTTAAATGCTCTCTCCTCCCCCACTGGCTGTTTCGTGAGCTTGGTTCATTGGTTTAGCTTTACTTAGAGTTTTCAAAGTAGTAGGTGGAACCAAAGTCTGACATCCCCACTGTTCAGCATACAGAAGTGTTTTCTGTTTGGAAGCAGTCTAGTGATTTTTCACTGGCATCTTGCAGCCTTCTGGTCCTTGCCATCAACTGAAGCACTGGTATGAGAGTTAAGGCAGCAGGCTTAGAGAGGTACCCAGGAAACCCATTGGCCAGATCTTCAAAGGGGTTTATGGGGTTTGCATGACCAGTGAACTGCATAAACCCTGCTGAGCCCAATATTCAGTGGCGCTAACCAGATAGTGCTGGAGTGGTCCATGGGTGGTTAGTGGCAATATTCAGCCCGCTAACCAGATAGGTAACCACAAAGTTGGGGTAGGTCAATGGTTATCCATTGTCATCTAACCTGATAGCAAAAAGTGGCAAAATCCAAATTCTGTGCAGGACAGACTCTGGCACTGAATACACATAACCAACGTAGTCAGAGCAATCTACCTCAAGATCCGGACTCTTCGACATCTTCGCCCCCTGCTTGATCCTGATGACTTCAGAACTATATTTCAAGCCTTAACCTTACCACATCTTGACTATGCCAATGCCATTCTCCAAGGCCTCCCACACTCCACATTAAACCCTTTGCAACTCGCCATGAATACCGCTGCTAGAGTCCTCTACGGAGCATCAAGAAGGGACCATATAACACCCATCCTAGAGCAACTCCACTGGCTCCCCATACATGGCAGAATATTGTTCAAAACATTACTACTAACTTTCAAGGCCACTAAAAGCATCACCTCCTCCTCTCTAATAGACCTCATTCAGGCCGTTCCACCCAACAGATCCAGGAGAACGATATCAACAAATATTCTAATCATCCCTAAAGCAGCGACAAAATGCCTATCAGTGACATCTAACAGGGCTTTCAGATTCTATGCCCCTAAGTACTGGAACGCTCTACCCCCAGAGATTCGTGCTATCACTGATCTATCCCTTTTCAGAAAGGCACTCAAATCCCACCTCTTCCCCCAATATTACTTGACCAACTAACCAATCTTAATCACTACCCAAACTAAGAACAAATCCTGTTATGTATACTTGTAAATACTCTTGTAAATAGTTGCAGTAATGACGTCCCATGTTTTATCCAAGTTCTCTGACCTTGTTCTCTGTAAAACCTAACAGTTTGTTGTTATGGTATGTTGTTATATTGTGAACCGCGCTGATTCTGAATAGAGCGGTATATAAGAGCCTGTAATAAATAAATAAATAAATAAAATTTGGTTTCAATTCTGCCTGAAGCAGCCAGCACTTTACCAGCTGGCTGAATATTGACTCTATGTAGGTAAGGATACTATTGCACCTGCTTGACTTGAATTGCTCTCTCAAGGTTATTCTGAGTCATGCCTCTTCCTGGTCCAATTTACCTTCCCCATGTCTTATATGGGGAAGGTAGATGGGGGTGGCATCAGGGCGGGCAGTGGGTGGTCGTCGGCCCCGGACGTACAGAGCCAATTCTAATGTTGCCCCTGTATGTCTGGGGCTGGTGACTTGCCTTGGAGAACTTATTCCACCTCCGAGGTGGAATAAGTTCCTCTATTTGGTGGGGATGGCAAGTCCAGGGTGCGGATGGGGCGGGGGGGGGGGGGGGTTTGAAGACATTCCCTATATCCCGACCCTGGCCTTAGGAGGCCAGATGGGGGGTCAGGCTGTGAGTAATTCACTTCTGGGGCTGGTGGCCGGGTATCGTGGCTCTTCAATGAAGAGCCCTAACTGAATTAGCCAGGGAAGGCCTGCACGTGCAAACCAGATGGAATCGGGGTCCTGGCCTGCACATACAGGCCTGTTCGCGATTCTGATCCCACGGGGCTAGATGTGCCCCACAGGATCAGAATCACGGCTCCCTCTGTGCGTCCAGTTCCGGATGGATGCAAAGAGAGCCCGGACGTGTGGGATGGAATCGGACCCTCACTGTGGTATAGATAAATCATTATTTAAAGGAGTGGAGGAGTAGCCTAATAGTAAGAGCACTGGCTTGAGAGCCAAGAGACCAGGGTTCAATTCCCACTAGCACTCCTAGTGGCCTTGGGTAAGTCACTTAACTTGGATTCTTCTGAGACAATGGAAGATTATATGTCCCTGCTTAATGTACATTATCAAGTTTAAGTTACAATGTCAACAGCTTTGACTGAAACAATAAAGCAATATAAAAAGCCTGTTAAATAAACAAATAATTTGCCCAAGTTCACCAATGCTATTGGTACTTTGTGATATATAAAACTATAGAGATAACTCTCCATCAGCATGGCTGCCATTTAGCTTACATATTTAAAGTTGTTGGATTTTTATCAGCAATGTCTGCATAAGTGGCGGCTTTGAAAATCCAGGCCTACCTTTAAAAGGCCAGTTAAACATTTAATGATGCATCTGTTATTTACCCATTGGCAGTTTGATGGATAACTTAGTGGCACTGAACATATAGGAGGTAGTTTTATAAACCTTTTTTGTGCGTAAAAAGCATCTAATAGAATTAGATCATCCCTGAAAGTATGCATGATGAGTGTGGGCACACACTTGTGGAGCAGGTGTGCTCATGGGGAGGAGTCTAGGTGCAGTGTTGATGGTAGCTCAACTTATATATGTACTTTAAGCCTTTAATATATCACAACTTCTGCAAGACTTGTGCTAGTTTATAAAGACACATGGGGTTCTTTTACTAAAGGTGTCACTTAGCGCACAGCTGCAAAACTAATGCACAATAAGTGCAACCATTGTGCGCTGGGGTTGTGGCCAGCAAGCTCCCGACAATTGGCAATGCAATTAATGCAGATGCATCTGCAATCCGTAGAGGCACTGTCGTGTGCACTCATGCTAACTCCCGCATTGCCACTGAGCGTCTGCCAATTGCCTCTGCACTAGTGGCAATGTGCTCTCTATGCCCACATTCTACCCTTAACCCATTCACTTTCTGCACTAGAATGCGATGGCCATGCAGCATGCATTTTAGCTGCAAGTAGCTGGCATGCATGCGCATTAGTGTTCTCAGCTGCCAGTTACTGCATGCTGAAATGCATCGCAACTAATTAGTGGCCTTTAGTAAGAGGGCCCCATAGTTAGATTCTTTTGTAAACTGCTTTGATGCAGGAAGCTACAGTAAAGATGGTCAATCAAGTTCATAATAAACAATATGTGTCGCACCTTCCTGCTCTATTAGCTTAGGCAGCCTGCTAAAAAAAATCTACTCTCTTAATTTTCCAGTCTTGGCCCTGTTCCAACTAGGCCTCTTTTCTTGGGCAGATTAAAAAAACAACAACATTTATGTGGTTGGAGTTTTGCTTTTAAGTAATTGGTCTACACAAAACACAAGCAAGTTTGAACAAGAAGTCCTTTTATAATTTGTTTTTTTCTTAGAGTCAGTGATCCAGGATTTTTTTTTCTTTTTAATGATTTCCCCCTCCAATCTTAGGGGCATGTTTACTAAAGTGCGCCAAGTTAGTGTGTGATTGGGCTGTAAAACTAGCCCGGAGGCCCACGGTAACTTCAGGGGTCATGAGCATCTGCCCCCTGCCGCTAGCATGTTGTGTGGCATCGCATTAACTGGCAGGCAGGTGCACTTGACGTTACTCGTTAAGGTGGCATTAAGTACACCCATCCTAAAGGCGACAGCTGCCGTTAGCGTGCAAAGGCGTCTGCGTTAACCATGATGGGCAGTCAATGCCCACGTTCTGTCCCGACCCACCCAATGGTGTGCTAAATGGGTGGAGCAGGATTTTTATCATGGGGTGCTTCCCCACACTTTAGTAAACATGTCTTAATTTGCAATCTTCTTAGGCTGTGGTAACTTTCAAGGAGCTAACCAGAAAACTCTTGCAATATATGAGCTTTTCAGACTACAGAGAATCTAATTTTCTCTAGGACCGCTATAGCTAACGGGGTTCGCTTTGTTAGGGGCCTATTTACTAAGCTGCATTAGCTGCTTAACACACAAATTACTGTATGCTAATTTCCACAGTAAACAGCCAAAGCAGAAAGGGAATAAGCAGAGACTGCGCCTTACAGTTAGTTAATGCATGAGTTAATATGTTAAGAGAATGCTTATGTTTTAGATAACTGCATTGTGCAATATCTGCTGTGTAGTTAATGCATGGTAATGACTTCCTATACGTTAACTGCACAGCAATCCTCCCAAAAATATTGGGAACACCCCCAACAGTTAACATGGAGGTTTCGCAGCTATCATACTTTAATTTTGGAGTTACCACCCAAGAACTGGAAAATCTTACCACACTTTAGTAAATAGGGGCCTTTGTGTAATTAAGGTCTGTTATATGTCCTTTTTTGTAGATATGGCATGGTACACTTTCAAAATAATCATGTCATTCAAATATGTATAGAACAGTATTTAAACCAGGCAGATTGCACAGTGCCTTTAATTTCTAGATTACTGTGAACAGCTGCCCAAAGTCTCAATTATTTCTAATATATTTTAATTGAACACAATTCCCTGTTGAGATGTCTCGCTGCAAGGCAACAACTTACTTTAAATAGAAATACAAGTTTTCATGCTTATTTTCCCTCTCGGAAAGCAGAAAAAAAGTCTGGAGAGAAACACACTACCCAGCTATCAACAGACATCAGACCCCAACACTTCACTCATTTGCTGAGCTCAGACATCTGTTGATCCCGTTCAGCACCAGCAAAGTTATTAGTGGACAAGTAGAGGCCAATACCAGAGGGAGAGGTCTAATCTCATAATCCTCTCCTTCACTTGAAGGAAGCCTCTCCTACTGCTAGCTACACTGATCTTCAGTCCTTCCTCCAGTCCCCACCACCCAATTTACTCCAAGAGATTGAGAGCGCTAATCTCCATGAACTGTGCAACAAAGATCTTCAAATCCCACTGTGCTAATTCCATGAAAGTAAGATGTTCAACGCTGAGGGCAGCAAAAAAAGCGATAGAGACAGAGACTTGATAAGCTCCGGGCAATAAAATTGCTACAAGATCTGGAAAAAAATATTGAAAATGAAAAGAAAGCCAGTGGTAACAGATACCAAGGCATCAAGAGGCCCCCAAAGAAGTTAACTTGGTTTCCTAAAATCAAAATGTTCCTTGGACTGATGAATCATATCACTATTCCAGGCTTTCACTCACTACTTTAAAAAATCCTTTCTGCATAGATTCAGCAGTGTGGCTTTCAAAAGCTTTCCATTCAGTACGCCTTCTAGTGCAAATAGAAAATGTAATATATCAGATTTCTTCTACTATTATAAATCTCGTGAAATACACAGGTTCTGTTTAAAAATGTTTATACAGAAGAGATGCTTTAGGTCAGACATGGCCAACCTCAGCTCTTGAGCGATTATAAAGATAAGCACATACTAGCAAAATTACAACACAGCAACTGCAAACCCTTTGTGTTAACTGTTGGGGGTGTTCCCAGCATGTCTGAGGGGGCTGCCATGCATTTAACATGGCAGATAAAACGCAGTGCAGTAAGTTACACCTCAAGGGGCACTGGATGCTCTATGTTAGCACTTAGGAGGTAATTTGATAAACAGCCACCTCGATTAATGTGCAAACTATGTGCGTAAATTCCAGTATTTTAGTCATTTAGGTGCATAAGTGGTCACATAAATATCCTCTTATAAAATACAGACTAGCATGAAAGTGCACGTGTAATTTGCATGCTGCATGCTTCCACTGCGGACGTGCACATGGCTGGAGTCTGGACAGAGCAGTATCTCCACCCCCCCCCCCCCAACCTTTGGAATGAGCGCATTACCTGGCTAATTTTACTGACAATAGAACCGAAGTGGCAAAACAATGAGCAGAATGGAAAAATGATTTAAGTGATTTTGCAATCAATACTTAAAAATGTAACAGTCTATGTAAATATAATATGAATGAACTAGGCATGTAAGTGAATTTGAAACAGTGACAAATCAGTGTGTTGTATATGGAACTTCCTGAAAGACAACTAGTTATGCTGTCTGTTGCTGGCCGACTTATAGTGTGGCCCATTTGGCTGCTCCTTCATGCCACCCAGCTGGCCAACATTTCTGCATAGTGTGGGCGGTGCAAGAAGTTACAAGCATAGGTTATAAAATTCTTTAATTTTGCACATGTAATTTCAAAAAGTAGGTGCAGTCATTTAACCAGCTCTAGGGCTTAATATATGTTTGTACTCGCACACTTACCTTCAATTTTGTGAAGTACGCACATACCTGACTTCATAAAATATATTTGATGCCTACTGTAAAGTAAATGTGTGTGTGCGCGTATATATATATATATACACACACATATATACGCACACACACACACACAGGGTGGCCCAAAAAAAGTGAGAACATCTCATAAATTAAAAGCTTAAATAGTTTACTTATTTACCTTTTTTAGCTATATGACGTCTTTATTTCGACAATTTCCGGTCGCCATCTTTGTTTTTTTTAAATTTGTCAATCGTTTACATCTGTCTTTTTGAATTTTTAAATAACTTAGATGCTACGAGATGTTCTCACTTTTTTTGGGCCACCCTGTATATTTAGCTCACTCCTTTCCAGTAGAGTTCAAGGCGAGTTACAATCAGGTACTGTAGGTAAATACTAGTATAAATGACTGAAAACAAGTGTTAAATTTAAGTCAGGATTACTTACTTCGGTCTTAGGATTGGTATGAATGGCTGCACCTAACTTTGTAAGGAATGCACGTAAATTATAGTATTTATAATTTACATGTTCACTTGTACACGCCATCCATGCACTCCTTCCATGCTCTGCTGAAGATCCACCTACAGTTAAAGGACATGCGATTGGGCCAGCACACATACTTGTAGAATAGTGACCACATCAGTTACATGTATAAATGCCCATTCCTTATCTTGCTAGACCAGTCCAGACAAATGAGTTATGTTCCCTTGCCAGCAGGTAGAGGCAGACTTCAGCATCTTTCAATGATGTCATCAGAAAGTATATCTGGTGGTGCAGCACTGAGAGAAGTCAGTATTACTCTGCATTCAGCGGATGGCAAGGTATATGAACCTGTGCAGATAGGCCTGACTCTCCTGGCCCACAACACAGTACTGTGGCCGATGTGATAGTCCTGTGGGGCCCAGTGGTACCTAGAGTGCAGGAAATCCCTGTCTCCTGGAGCCAACAGCCATATTAGTTCCAGAGCCATTTCCTACAAGTGTCAGCACTGGTGGGCCAAAAAGGAGCAGGAGGACCTCAAAGTGGCTCATAAGTTGGGCCCAGGCCCCATTTCCTTCTTGAAAGCTGCTGGTCTGCATTCAAGCTTTTCTAAATTATTTTCTTACTATTTATGTGATTTTAATTAACCCATCTTTTTCTATTGGGCTGTATTTGGCTTTCATGTCTGGCATAATGCAGATTAAAAAATAGTTAGGTCAAGTTTCCTCAGTAGCAGATCCTCCCAGCCTGTGTAGGCAGGGTTCTGTGATTCCTCTTTCAGGCCTTCCTTTTGCCATGGTGGTGTTGCTTTTGCGGCAGTCCTTATTTTTGTGGACTAGACCATTCATTTTTGGCAGGGTTTTGTTTGCGACTTTTTTCATTTTTTTAGCCAGATGGAGTCTGGTGAGCATGCCACTTACCTAATAATGCTGTGACTCCTATGGTATATGTAGGGTCATCTCCATGATGGGCTCCTTCTGTTCCCTGTGTGATGGGGGATGTTCAGAACCCAAATTCTACAACAGCATCGGGACCCCCATGGAGGGCTCAGGGTGCAGTGGGAGTTCTGAGTTCTCCTCTGTATCCCTCGTGCCTTCTCTGCCCAATGGGAAGGCACTCCACCCCTTAGAGGAGCCTTTGGGAGCTGCACAGAGGGATGAGGAGGCCCCACGCTCGAGTCAGCAGTCTTCGTCCAGCTCCATGGGTCCTTGTCTGCTAGCTTTGAGCAGCAGCTACTGAAACAGATTATGGGCCGCTTTTGGCATTTTTAGAAAATTGGCAACTCCCTTCACGGGGCTCTGGGGCCCAGGATTCCACTAAGGTGGACTCCAGGCCCCTTAGGTGGTGCTGCCAACGTCAGCATGGGGGCTAAGCACCTCCATCTTGCCCTTTCACCTACTTCCTTATCCCCTAAGGGGTTGGTTGGGACCTTGAAGAGATTCTTTGGCTTCTGAAGGGGAGCTTTGCCTTGTTGAGGGGAGATAATCTTTTGGCATTGACTCAGGATGCAATGGAAGCTTTAGGCATTGAGGAATCATCGCCTGCACCACTGTCACAGGTGGATCCTATCATGCAGAGTATAAGGCATCCCTCTGTATTGGTTTCCTTTGCCTAAGCTTATGGAACAACTCCTAGTCTCAGTGTTAAGACTCCAGAGATGGACCTTCATAACCCTAAGATCCTATATCTGTTGTATCCCCTGCCCTAAAGTAAGGTGGGACATTTATTTGAGTTCCCGCAGGCAGATGCTCTTGTCACTCTGGTGACCAAGCACAAAACTATACCACTGGAAGGGGGCACTGCGTTTAGGCAATCTCATGACAAGAAGATAGCGACTCACCTGAAGAATGCCCTTATGACCTTGGCCTTGAGTTTCCAAGTGATCCTATATGTGGGCCTGGTGACCATGGCATTTTTCTTTCTGGGGAAAGTTGCTCTTTGAAGAAGATCTCAAGAAGTTTGTAAAGGACCTAGGTAAGTCTCGCTTCAGAGACTTCCAGAGGACAAGAGCAATTGTGCCTCTCGGAGACCTTCACAGTGCCCTTGGAGGTGCTCTTGATCAGCCAGGAGTCCCGGTAAGGCCTTTTCCTCTTATGGTCATATACCCAGAAAGGATGAGCCATTCTGGGGTTTCCAGTGGTCTTGAGAACCTCTTAGAGATGCCTACTCAAGCAGGTGGTAGTCAAAGCAACTCTACAGGTAGTTTTCCTGGTGGCTATTGCCTCCATCAGACGAGTATCAGACTTACAGATTTTGTTCTCTTGAAAGTCCTTTTTATTTATTTTTATTTTAATTTATTTATTCATTTGGAGCACTTGATATACCGCTTGAGGGTCAAGGCTATCACAGTGACAACCTGTTTCCTTGCGGACTGTGCCTTCCTTTCTTTTGAAGGTGCTATCCCCTTTTCACCTCAATCAGGTTGTCATCTTGCCCTCTTTCTCATAGGAGAATCTTTGTTCTGACCCCTCTCTGCATCTGGTAGATGTGAAGAAGGCTCAGCTGCTTGGAGGTTACCAACTCCTTTTGTCAGTCGGACCATCTTTATATTCTCATCAGTGGTCCAAAAAAGGGACAGGCAGTGGCTAAATCCTCTATTTCCCATTGGATTAAGGAGGCAATTGGTTCAGCATACCAGAGAGAGTCACTCTATTTAGGCACAGGCTTTCTCCTGGAAGGAGTCCATCTTGATGTTTCTGGAAGACATTTGTAAAGCAACTACATGGTCATCTCTAAATATTTTTGTGAAGCACTACAGGCTACATGTAGGATTTGGAGCCAAGGGTACCTCAGGCAAGGCTGTCCTGATCAGAACATTGTCTTCCTCCTACCCTGGGGCCCGCCTGCTTGGGAACATCCCACTTGTCTGGACTGGTCTAGCAGGACAAGGAAAAAGAAATTTTAATCATACCTGATACCTTCCTCTCCTTGAATCCTGCTATACCAGTTTAGGACTTGTCATGGAAGACTTCCTATGGGCTGGGAAGCCCTACTGCCTTTTGATTTGCATTATTGGTTTCAGTACCTGCAGCAGAATCAGCTATGTTATGAGAATCAAATACTTGTTCCAAACGTTTGCTCTACTTTATTACTGATTATTAAAGATCATAGTTTGAGTTTTCTGAAATTTTTCATCTTGCTTACATCTTGGGAAGTCTCATACTGGCTTCTCTCAGTGCTGCATCACCAGATATACCTTCTGATGACATTGAAAAATACTCAAGTCTACCTCCAAATTCTGGTAACCCACTCATCTGGGCTGGACTAGCAGGATTCAAGGAAAGGAAATTATCAGATATGAAAAAATGTTTTCCCTTACACACATGTATTGCCCACTTAGGGGTATGTTTACTAAAGGTTAACATGCATTAAAGAAATTGACACACACTTAGTACAGACTTGCCCACAGAATAAAAGGACTGTGGATATGAAAGGCGGTAAATCAAATACAGAATAAACATAAACATGCCCCTTAATGTATAAGTCGTTAACATGACTTAACTGAAGTCTGCAGGCCTCACTTATTCCATGCACCAAAATTGCTAATTTCTGTATTAGATGTTTACTCTGTTAGTGTATAATTCTTATGCTAAACAGTGACAAACTTAATTTTAGAATCTAAAGAGGAGTCCTGAACTTATAATCCAAGATATTTCCTGTATCATAGACCAACACACTGACCAGTAGACAACATTCTCCTAAAGTCAGACACACTACATATATTCCTCAACCACTTAGTTTGGATAAAGACGAAAACCAGGATGGTTTGTGGTAGGTATGTGCAAGAGCAAAATAATTTCAGTTTGTTCAATTTGTTTTTGGAAAATTTGAGTTTTTCCTCCTCAATTTTCATTGATTTGTTTGCTTCATTTCACACATTCATTTTAATTAAAATAAAAAATCTTATTGCAGGTAACTTTTTAAATGCATATAAAGCACAGTTACTTACCTGTAATAGGTGATCTCTGGGAACAGCAGGAATAAGTCTTCACATATGGGTATCGTCGGTACCGACGGAGCCTGCGCGGGAACGCTCCGCAGCGTCCAGTAAGAAAGCTTTAGGGAGCATCCCACAGCGCCTGCGCGCTGCCTTCCCGCCTTTCCCAACCGCCTCTCTCCAGTTCGAGTTTTAAAGCTGAGATAAAGAGAGAGGAAAGGAAAGATAGATAGAGAGATACAACTCCTAGGGGGAGGTGGGTGGGTTGTGAAGACTTATTCCTGCTGTTCCCAGAGATCACCTGTTACAGGTAAGTAACTGTGCTATCTCCAGGAACAAGCAGGAATGAGTCTTCACATATGGGGACTCCCTAGCTGCAGATGCCAGGGAGAGACCCCATGGTTGTGTGCCCTTGCAGAGGGCTGCACTTCCCCCCATGGATCTCTGGGTAGGTGGGTAGGAGTTGATTAGGCCTGTAAGTATTAGTGTATGTGTCTCATATCCCCGCGTGTTAAATGTATCCCCCAATTGTGTTGTGACCGCTTTGATTGAAGGATAAGGCAGTATACAAAAACTGTCTAAATAAATAAATAAACAGGTGTTTGAGGACAGCCTGACCAAACGAGGCATCCCGGCGGGAGTCCTTGTCCAAACAGTAATGGGCTGTGAAGGTATGAACCGAGGCCCAGGTGGCCGCTCGACAGATTTGGTCGATGGACACAGAGTTTAGATGAGCCATTGAGGCTGCCATGGCTGTCACATTGTGAGCTGTGACATGGCCCTCCAGAGAAATGTTTCTACTCTGGTAGGCGAAAGAAATACACTGAGCAATCCAGTTGGACAGTGTTCTCTTAGAGACTGGAAGTCCTAAATGAGAAGGATCAAAAGCAACAAAGAGTTGAGAAGACCTTCTATGGTGCTGTGTTCTTTGTAAGTAGAAAGCGAGAGCTCTCTTACAATCCAAGGTATGAAGATTCCTCTCTGCATTTGATGCATGATGTCCTGGAAAAAAAACAGGTAAATATACCTCCTGGTTCAGATGAAAAGGCGAGACCACTTTAGGCATAAAGTGTGGATTGGTCCTGAGGACTACCTTATCATGATGGAACCTTGTATAAGGTGGATTAGCCACCAAAGCTTGCAATTCACTGATGCGGCGTGCTGAGGTGACTGCAATGAGAAAAACAACTTTCCAAGAAAGAAATTTCAAGGAGGTGGTGGCTAAAGGTTCAAAGGGTGGCTTCATAAGCTGGCCAAGAACCAGGTTTAAGTCCCATGCCACTGGAGGTGGTCTAATGGGAGGTTTAGTTAAAAGAAGGCCTCTCATGAATCCTGCTAAAAGAGGGTGAGAGGAAATAGGTTGTCCATTGAGAGGCTTGAGGGACGCTGCAATAGCACTCAAATGGACTCTTACTGAATTTGTTTTCAGGACTGCATGGGATAGATGCAGGAGATACTCTAATAGAGAATTCAGAGGTATTGCCATAGGGTTTAGACCCTTCTCTGAACACCAAATGGTAAATCTTTTCCATTTGAAAGCATAGGAACGCCTAGTAGAAGGCTTTCTAGAGGCATGAATAACATCTCTGTCCTGCTGAGAGAGATGAAAATCTTGAAGGTCTAGGCCCTCAGTAACCAAGCCCTGAGATGGAGCGACTGGGGGTTTGGGTGCCATAATGTTCCCTCTTCCTGGGACAGAAGGTCTGGTGCAGAGCCCAAGTCCAGGGAAGGAGCTTGAGAGAGATGCAGAAGTAGAGGGTAACACACTTGGCGTGGCCAATGTGGAGCTATGAGGATCATGGTCCCTCGATCTCTCTGAAGCTTGAATAGTGTTTTGGGAATTAGGGGAATTGATGGAAAGGCATAAAGGAAGTCTTGACCCCAGTGAAGGAGGAAGGAATCCTTGGCCTGAACTCCCTGAGACGGAATTCTGGAACAGAACCGGGGAAGTTTGGCATTCCACGGACTTGCAAAGAGGTCTATGTCCCGGGTTCCCCAAATTTGAAAAATCCTGGCTACCTGGTCCATGTGGAGGGACCACTCATGTGGGAGCAGAACTCGACCGAGTCTGTCCGCCCAAGAGTTTTGAATGCCTGGAAGATATACTGCCAGAAGATGGATGTGATGCTCTCTGGTGAAGGCCCACAGTCGCAAAGCTTCGTTGCAAAGCGACAAAGAGCCAGTCCCGCCCTGCTTGTTTACATAGAATATGGCTACTTGGTTGTCCGTATGGATGAGGACTGTCCTGTAGCTGAGCAGGGTATGGAACACTCAGAGCTAAGAATATTGCTCTGAGTTCCAATAGATTGATATGCAGAGAAGTCTCCTGTGGAGACCAGATGCCCTGGGTGGAGAGATCTTGTAAATGAGCTCCCCAACCCCTTGGAGAAGCATCTGTTGTGAGAGTTGCTTGGGGTAGCGGTTGCTGAAAAGGGGATCCCAGCAACAGGTTTTGAGAGGACTTCCACCATTGGAGAGACCAAAAAAGGCGACTGGAGTTTGCTATTTTGTCTGACAGGCAACCTGATGCCTGAGTCCATTGGGTGGACAAAGTCCATTGAGCTGCCCTCATGTGAAGGCGAGCATATGGAACCACATGCACGGTGGATGCCATGTGGCCTAATAGTTGTAACATCTCTCAAGCAGTTAATTGGGACTTTAACTGAATCTGGGAGGCTAACTGCACCAGACGTAGGTGACGGGCATGAGGAAGATAGGCCCTTGCAGTTGTGGTATCCAGCAAGGCCCCTATGAACTCCAGAGACTGAGTAGGGATGAGATTGGATTTTGGGATGTTTATCACTAGTCCCAAATACTGAAGGATACGCATTGTGCAGGTTAGACAAGTCTGGGCCTCTGACTGGGATGGGGCTCGAATGAGTCAGTCGTCCAGATATGAGAATACGAATACTCCTAGAGTGCGGAGAAATGCAGCTACTACTGCCATGCATTTCGTGAACACCCTTGGTGCAGAGGCCAGACCGAAAGGAAGCACCCTGTATTGGTAGTGCTTTCCTTGAAAAAGGAACCGAAGGAAACTTCTGTGTGTTGGATGGATGAGGACATGGGTGTACGCATCCTTGAGATCTAGAGAACAAAGCCAGTCCTGATTCTGAAGGTATGGAAGCAGAGCCCCTAGAGAAATCATTTTGAATTTCTCCTTGAATAGAAATTTGTCCAATTCTCTGAGATCTAATATGGGTCTGTAGCCCCCTGTTTTCTTTGGAATAAGAAAATAAGGGGAGTAGAACCCTGAGCCCTGTTGAAGAAGAGGTACTTCTTCTATTGCCCCTTGGGCAAGAAGGGTAACAATCTCCTGCCCTAGAAGGGTGAGGAGAAATGTTGGAGAATTGAACTGTTTCACCATGGTGTGAGGAGGAAGGTTTAAGAAGTGAAGCTTGTACCCTTCCTTTATGATGGAGAGGGTCCATTGCTCTGCTGTGATTTGCTCCCATCTGGGAGCAAAGTAAGTCAACCTTCCTGGAATGGTGAGGGGCTCTGGTTCTTCCAGAGCTAGAAAGGCTAAGTTCTCTAGTTGCAAGTCAAAGGCCCTGAGGAGGTTGAGGCTGCTGGGCTGTGGTAGACCTGGCAGCCTTTGACTTGGCCTGTTTAGGTGGTTGCTGACGCTTTGCAGGAAAACGACCTGCAGAAGATGTCTGCCCATGAGCAGGATAATATCTTCCTTTTTTAGAAAAAGATGTCTTTTTGAACAATCTTTTCTTAACAGGAGCAGAGGTAGACTTTGAAAGTCGATCCAAAGCAGAGTTCTCAGCATCCATCTGAGTGGCCTTTGCTTGCCAATCCCTGCCAAACAGGTTTTCACCTGTACAGGGAAGGCTTCCCAACTCATCTTGGACCCAGAGTTCCAAATCAGAGGCTTGTAACCAAGCAATTCTGCGTGCACAAATGGCAATAGCCGTGGCTCTGCTTACACACTCAAAAGAGTCAAAGGCTGCACGGTTGGAGAATTTGGAAACATCTTGGGCATGTTTGAGCCAAGTGAGAAATTCCTGCCTTTTTTCTTCTGAAATAAAAGGAGCTAAAGTCTGCAGATGATCTGTGACTTCTTTTAGAAACATCCCCATATAGAGACTATAGGAGTTGATTCTGGCAGCAAGCATATTGGCCTGGAAAATCCTTCAGCCAAAAGCATCTAGAGTCCTACATTCACGTCCTGGAGGGTTAGATGAGTGTCTCTTTGCACTCTTTATTTTCTTCATAGCAGACTCAACCACAATAGAATGGTGAGGAAGCTGAGTCTTATGAAAACCAGGACAGGGAGGGACACGGTACATGGTGTCTAACCTACGAGAATGAGGAGAGGTGGTGAGAGGAGTCTCCCACATGCCCAACATGAGATCATAAAGAATCTCATGAATAGGTAAGGTAGCTGCTTCCTTAGGAGCCTTAGGATACTGCAGAATATCTAATTGCTTGGCTCTAGGCTCTGACTCAGAGGCCACTGTAATGGAGAGGCCCCTAGCCACTTCCCTGATGAAGTCTTGAAAAAACAAGTCTTCTGGAGGAGACATTCTTCGTTTTGGAGAAGCAGACTCCTGAGGAAGAAGTACCGGTGCATCGACAGAAGCCTCCGACTCATCAGAGTCTTCAGAGGAATCGAAGTATCGCCTGTCTGGATGCTCCTGTAAAGCCCGATACGCGTACCGAGTGGGATCGACATCGGGAGTAAGCGGTACTGGTTCGGTACCGATGGGCATCATAGGACAGGGTACCGTTGCAGCTGACACCAAAGCCGATGTCGATGCAATCGGTACCGGCACCGGGAACGATGCCGGTGCCGGAGTCGGTACCGGCAACGGAGATTGCTGCAGTACCAAAGGCGTCGAAGCCTGCATAAACGCCGTTAGGGTGCGCTGCATGGACAGAATTTTCTGATCCATCAACACCACCAGAGTCTGGATGTTGGTACCGGTGGAGGCCACCGGTACCCCAGAACACAGCAACAGGTGATCGGTCGAGGCCAAGCCATCGATGTCAACCTGTGACCCCATAGATGATGCTTTGGAAGCCAGAACTTCCCGCCGGGGTAATTTTGCCGGTGCAGAATCCTCGAGGACAAGCCCGGAGGCATCTCGATGCTTAGAGGGAGATTTGCCCTTCGAGGACCGGCTAGATTTATGTTTGGTTACCTGAGATCCATGGGAGGAAGAAGCAGCCCTGGAAGACGACGATGCCACCGAGGCTGCATCAGAGGGAAACAGGGTACTGAGCTTGGCTGCTCGGTTCTGCCGACCCCTTTTAGACATCATGGTACAGGACACACAATCCGTGATGGAATGGTCAGGACCCAAACATTTTAGACACCAGTCATGGGTGTCGGTGACGGAAATAGTACCGCCACACTTCGTGCACTTTTTAAACCCGGAAGCGGGCTTCTCCATGAGGAGAAAATGTTCAGGCCTAAGGCCGAAAACGCAATGCACAGTTGAAGAAAGAAAAGGGGTTTTTTTAAATAAGAAAGAAAGAAAAGACCGGCGATACCGGTCTGACGTCGAAGAAGGCAGACGCGACACAGAAAAATAAAGAAAAAAAATAAAGAATTCTTCTGCGGTGACAGGAACACTACCTGCTGGCTCCGCGGAAAAGAAGAACTGGAGAGAGACGGTTGGGAAAGGCGGAAAGGCAGCGCGCAGGCGCTGTGGGATGCTCCCAAAAGCTTTCTTACAGGACGCTGGGGAGCTTTCCCGCGCAGGCTCCGTCGGTACCGACGATACCCATATGTGAAGATTCATTCCTGCTTGTTCCTGGAGATATCAGATTGCACACATTAATTCATAGATTGGCATGTGTGAAATCAATTTTGTGTGCACAAAATTTAAGGCACACTAACAATGGAATGCTAATAAATGCACAACCCTGTTTTGTGGTCTTTGAGGCTTGGAGTTGGGTCTGAAGTTAATTTGTCCTACTTTCACTTGATTTTCTTGCTGTAATTTGGAGACAAAAGTCATTCTATAAAAATGAAATCAAGCTCATTATATGCTATTATTTAACTTAACAGCATGCTCAGATTAGTTTTTATATAAAATATATATATTTTATTTTAGCATAGTAAAGTTACCGCATAGTTAAATTTTATTAGACTTCTGTTCCTTTCAGGTGATGACATCACAATACCCTCCTGTTGGATATCAATTTTAAAGAGGAATTGTAACCTTTCTTTATTAAAGCATCTTCTCAATGTATGTAACAGCAAATATTACTATCATTTTCTTAATTTGATTGCACGTGAGAATTCCTTGAAGCAGGCTGATAAAGACTCCTATTCTTATTCTCAACCATTTGCCTTTTGCCATAATCCAGTGGCAGTAAATGGAAAACACGATGGAACCCAAACAATGTTATTGCATGCCATGTTTCAACCTCTGAACACCTGAAAATCTTCTGTGAAAGAATCAAAGCATCAGCAAAAGATATTAATCTAGTTGAGAGCCCTTATCTTAATTCTTATTCAGCATCAACATGTTCCTACATTGTTCCTCCAGCCTTGATCTGAAAGCACCACCATTTCTTTGTGGGATAGGCCAAGAAAGATCATATCCACCCCTCTGGAGGCCATTGCTCATATAAACTGAGATGATTCCCTATTAGAGCTTTCAGCATCACTGACCATGAAATCAATTTCGGATCCGCACCCTATTTAACAATCCTGCCTTTGTGCAAGTCATGCTCAGCACTGGGACTAATCAAATCAACTAGCAGTTAGGATTTTACATTGCAATGATGTAATGGCTGAAGTCAAGCCACATGGTACAGAGTATTTATCCTCATAGGATTCTCTCTCATGGTTAGCATGGCTTTATTCTAAATCAGAACTTCTCTCCCATAGGTTCACCAGGAAGGAAGATTCTCAGCTATTCTCAAACGTTAACTTCTGTGACAACCACGGAGCTCAGACCATATTGCTGTGTACTTTGGTGCCGGAGACCTACATTTGGAACCCATATCCATCAGGGTTGATTCAACCAGAATATACCATGGGCAGGAGGAAAGGGCAAGCAGCTTTTGCTACAGGTAGAAGTCTCGGACTACTAAAGAATGTCACAGAGGGGGCATCTCGGAAGCAGCACCCCTCCGAACCCTGGGCTTGTGAGGGTTTTCTAAAATCAAGCAGGCATGCTCTCTGTACAGTGAAGTTTTAGATGACGGATGAAAAATAAGAACAGAGAAAAAAACCCAAAATGAAATAATGAAATACTACAGGGGTGGCTGATGGTTCTTTCACTGCCCTGTGACATTGCACCCTAGTGATGTTTCTCTCCTGAAAGCACGTTTTTTTTCTCTAGCAAGTCATCAACACCCAAAATCCTACCCACAGAAATCACTAAAAGGAATAAAAAGGGACCATCACAGGTATATTGCAGCACTTATCTTTGCCAAGGAGACTTCATTTGACAGGTACCAGGGCTTCAGGAAATTGCCCTACTTAAATTGTCCTCCCCCCCCCCCCCATACTAGCCTGGAGTGTAAAGTCTTTTTAAGCCAGAGGTCAGCAATCAAAGGTCAAAGCAACACTTTAAAGGGTTTGCCAAATCCCCATTTTGTTCAAGAGAAACTCAGGAGAATAGAGGAGGTGGACAGAAACTGACCCATCTCTACAGCATCATCTGAACTAAGCCGATATTTTTCTACCCTGTTTCATACAGTTTTAACAAGGGAAAACAGCCGTAGAAAAGTTAAGCCGGAATTTGTCTCAAGGCTTTTGTTAATCATAATATATGCCTTCAATGATGCCAGAACGAAAACTTTCTGACTTAAAAAAAAAAGTATGCGAAGGAAGCTCATAGGTATTAACTCTTGGAAACTATAATCTACTAAGCCAAGTTGGAACGTCTTCTGAGAGCACACCTACACCGCTCTCTGCCTGAAGCATTTCACTGATCAATATTCAACAATTGGATCTTTTGTCTGTTATTCTCCCTCTTGTTTTTCCACCTCTATCACGTCTTGCAGCAGTCTAGCGGGAAATACAAGATGTGTTACCGTAACTGACTGGATACAAGCAGCATTGCTGCAATAACTCACAGTAACTGAGAATACCATAACTGACAGGAAGAGATATCACTAAAATTAGCAATTTATGAAATCACGCAGTCTACATATGCCTTCAGCAGCAGGGCATATACCATTTTATAATCAAAACTTAAAATCCATGGCAAGTTTGCTGTATATCTGCAACAATGATCAGCATACTATTTAAATGGAAATTCCTAAGAAACTGAATGCAGACATTTATTGTTAAAGATTAAATAATCATGATGACTAATATTTAATTTTATATCCTTTTTTTGCTTTCATTTAAGGAATTAGGTGCATTAATCTGTTGAATATACTACTCTTAATAGAATTGAAAATGGGATCTTGTACCACCCTCCTGTATATACGTTACTGTTCTTTGTAAAACAAATAGTTCTATTGTTTGTAAACGGCTTTGCCCCAGTGAAAAGCGCTATAGAAAACCAGTTAAATAAATAAATATTAAGATGAGTATGGCTGGTCTGCCTTTTATCTGCGCATGAAATGAGAGTCAGAAGCTGTAAAGATGTCTTACACATTGGAACATGGAACGTACGAAGCATGAACCAAGGGAAGTTGGAGGTGGTCAAGAATGAAATGGAACGTGTACAACTTGATCTGTTGGGTGTCAGCGAACTGAAATGGACTGGCATTGGGCACTTTGCATCAGATGATCATATGGTCTACTATGCTGGAAATGAAAGACAAAGAAGAAATGGTGTTGCATTTATAATAAAGAACAAACTTGCAAGAACTGTAATGAAATACAATGCAGTCAGCGAACGCTTAATCTCTATTCGTCTACGAGGAATGCCTATCAACACAACTATAATTCAAGTATATGCCCCAACAACAGTTGCAGAAGAGAATGAAATTGAAGAGTTCTATGAACAAGTTACAAGCTGAAATTGACAGAACATGCAAACAGGATATCCTGATAGTCATGGGTGATTGGAACGCAAAGGTTGGCAACAAAGAAGAAGACAAAGTAGTTGGAAAATATGGACGTGGCAACAGAAATGAAGCTGGAGAAAGACTGATAGAATTCTGCAAGACCAACAATCTATTCATCTCGAACACCTTCTTCCAGCAACACAAGCAGCGACTGTACACATGGACTTCACCCAATGGATTGTATAAAAATCAAATTGACTACATCTGTGGAAGTCAACGATGGAAAAGCTCTATAACATCAACAAAGACAAAACCTGGAACTGACTGTGGTACAGATCATCAACTACTAGTATGCAAACTCAAGCTAAAGCTGAAAAAGAGCAAACTACTCATGAATGCAGCAAAATATGACCTTGAGTATATTTATTTATTTATTTATTTATACATCTTTTCTATACCGCCACTTCCAGAGATCAGTGGCAGTTTATATACCACTGGAATTTAAAGACTGCCTGCAAAATCGATTTGCTGCTTTAGATACAAATGATAGAGTTCCAGAAGAGTTATGGAATGACATCAAGAAGGTTGTGTTGGAAGAAAGCGAGAAGTCTCTAAAAAAGGTAAAAAAGAAAAAGCGGCCAAAATGGATGACGGAAGAAACTCTGAAAATTGCCCAGAAACGCAGAGAAGCTAAAGCCAGAGGAGAAAGAAAGACAATCACAGAACTCAACAGAGATTTCCAACGTGCAGCAAGACAGGACAAGGAAAAGTACTACAATGACGCATGCAAGGAAATAGAAGCAGAAACTATTAGAGGAAGAACAAGATCAGCTTTCCTAAAGCTACGAGAGTTAAAGAAAAAGTTCCAGCCTCGAATTGGAATGTTACAAGATGCTCAAGGTTCTATGTTGAATGATGCTGAGAAGTTCAAGAAAAGATGGAAGGAATATACAGAGTTTTTATATGATAAAGATCAAGTGGACCAACAGCCGTTTCAACGTGTACCTTATGATCTGGAACCATTGGTGATGAAAGAAGTAGTTGAAGCAGCATTGAAAGCCTTATCAAAGAACAAAGCACCAGGCATTGATTGCATTCCCATATTAGTATTACAGCAATCTGATGCAGCTGTTACCGTACTTACAAGGCTCTGCCAAGAAATATGGAAGACAGCATCATGGCCAACTGACTGGAAAAGATCTGTGTTTATACCAGTACTAAAGAAAGGTGATCCAACTGACTGTGGAAATTATCGCACAATCGCTCTGATCCCACATGCCAGCAAAATTCTACTGAAGATTATTCAAAAGAGACTACAATCATACCTGGAACAAGAACTATCTGAAGTGCAAGCAGGGTTCAGAAAAGGGCGAGGAACGAGAGACATCATTGCGGATGTGAGATGGATCCTTGAAAAGACTAAAGAATACCAAAAGGATATCTATTTGTGCTTTATCGACTATAGCAAAGCTTTTGACTGTGTAAACCATGAGAAACTCTGGGCCACATTAAGAAGCATGGGTATACCAGAACACCTGATCGTTCTCTCTTGCACAATCTGTACATTGATCAAGAAGCAACAGTTCGAATGGAACAAGGAGAAACAGAATGGTTTAAAATAAGCAAAGGTGTAAGACAAAGCTGCATACTTTCCCCCTACCTGTTTAATTTATATGCAGAACAAATCATCAGAGAAGCAGGATTGTATGAAGACAACAGAGGTGTGAAGATTGGTGGAAGACTCATCAACAACCTTTGCTATGCTGATGATACCACATTACTGGCGGAAAGTGAAGATGATCTGAAACATTGCTTCTCACAATCAAAGAACATAGTCTCAAAATGGGCCTGCACCTTAATGTAAAGAAGACAAAGATCATGACAACTGGCATAATCAACAGGTTCATCGTTGAAGGAGAAGAAATTGAAATCGTGAATAACTTTAACCTACTTGGATCAACTATCAATAAAGAAGCAACAAGCAGTCAAGAAATCAGACGACGCATTGCTCTTGGCAGAATGGCTATGAAAGACCTAGATAAGATTCTCAAGAGCAGAGATGTCTCTCTCCATACAAAGATTCGACTTGTTCAAGCCATGGTATTTTCAATAACATCATATGGATGTGAAAGCTGGACAGTGAAAAAGATAGACAGGAAGAAAATTGATGCCTTTGAATTATAGTGCTGGTGGCAAATACTGTGTATACCATGGACTGCCCGAAGAACAAACCAGTCTGTACTAGAGGAGATCAAACCTAAGCTTTCTTTAGAAGCTCAGGATGACAAGACTTTGACTTTCATTATTTGGACACTTCATGCGGAGAGAGAGATCATTAGAGAAAGACATCATGCTTGGCAAGATAGAAGGTCAACGCAAAAGAGGAAGACCAGCAATGAGATGGATTGATACAATAACAGCAGCTACGGGTACCAGTCTGTCAACAATGAGCCGCCTGACTGAAGATCTAACACAATTTAGGATAGCTATCCAGAGGGTCACCATGAGTCGACTCCGACTCGACGGCACTTAACAACAACAAGCTAAATCTATCCCAAAGCAATCTTAAAATGCTGAACTGGTTTCTATAGAATAAACGTTTAGATTTTGAGTAATTTTATTCATTAATATTTTTCCTTTGCTATAAAAATGTTTAAACAGGAGAGATTAAGGCAAATTTTAGTTAGCACCTGGAGATTGGAATTGAGATGTCAGGGTCAGGATGTACACAATGAGGCACATTTCACAATTGGGCATCCGAGTGCAATCTGAGAAGTCAAAGCTAGAACGTCGGAAACAAAAGCAGGCACGCGCAAATTCAGGCATGATTTCAGAAACATCGACATACCAGATATGGACGTCTATCAGACATCTATATAGATGTCCCCAGGAGAGCATTTTAGAACCAAGATGTCTAATAGCATAATGGTTAGAGTAGTGGCCGATGTTCAAATCCCAGTGTGGGCCTTTGTGATCTAAGGCTAATCACCTAATTTTTTACGTTCTCTGGATGTTTTAGGGTGTAAACAAGCCTTTCCTGATGCCTATTTGTGCCTCTTGGAGGAGTGGCCTAGTGGTTGGGACAAGGTACCTCAGGCCAGAAAGCTGCGGGTTCAATTCCTGCCTATGGAAAGCAATCTCAGGCCACAGGGACTGAGGTTTCTAGTCCTATAGGCACTTCTGTGGCCTTGGGCAAGCCACTTTACCCTCCGTTGCCTCAGGTACACATGTAGATTGGGAATGTATCCAGGACCTGCTTGTAGTGATTGTAAACCACTCTGATGCCTTTAGCTTGGGAGGTATATCAAGAAATTGCATAAAAATAAACATGGACATGGATGCAGACATCGCCAACATTTCAGAGATCAAACACGGACGTGTAAGTCCATTGCTCTTCCCCAGACACGCCTCCACCACACTATCTTGCCTACTTGGACGTCCCTGCACCGGAGACATCTGTGAATGTCATTTGTGAAACGGCTATGGAGATGTGTCCGTGATTTCACTGTCTACATGCACAACTTTAGATGTCCAAATCACAACTAAATCTTTTAAAATGACCCTCGTTGCCAGCAGGATTTTAGAAAAGGTTCAGAAAAATGTGAAGCCTTTCTAAAATATCTAAGAGGACACGCAGGAGTGCATGTATATTTGCAGACACAGAGCAGGGGAAACCATTTTACAAATTTACACGTGGAAAGAAATCAAGAAAGGAAACTTAGCAACTTACACATGTAAATTGGTGATTCGCAGGTTACGTATGTGAGTGCTGGCACTTATACTGTTATGAGGGCATTTTTCAAATCTACAATCTATGTATATTTATAAATAAAGATTTTCAGATTAAGGAGGATAACCCCCCTTAATCCCTCATGCAAAGGGCTTGCCAAAATGAGTGCTATTATAAATCCTATACTTGCCAGAGTGGAGTAGCCGCCTAGTGGTTAGAGCAACTGCCTAGTACCCAAAAGATCAAGGATTCGATTCCCATTGGCACTCCTTCTGACCTTGGGCAAGTCACTTTACCCTCCATTGCCTCTGAAGAAAAGGCTGGCAATCTACTTCCGGTGATACATTGCCAAGAAAACCAAGAGGTAGCTGGGTCACTGTGAGTCAACACTGACTTGATGGCACTAAAAAAAAAAAAAAAACTTGCCAGAGAGCAGCGGTAAATCCTGGTCCTACATGTGCATTCCCTATATGAAATCGGAAATGCAAGTGCAGATTTCTGACCCATCCAGGCCATGCCTCAATCATGTTCCCTTGCAATTTCTGTGTATTATGAACATCCATATGTAAATGTTGCCCTAAAATTGCCATTTCCACATGCAAACGCCAGATTTTCACGTGGAAATTTTGAATAAGGCTTCTAAAATAACCCCCATTATGTGCCACAGACATGTGCTTATGCTGAATGAAGGAAAACAAGGGTCTTTCAGATAAGTACCAATACGTCAAACACCCAAGTCTTAACCTATATTACTTGATGGAGCAGTACAGAAGAATTTAGCAATCCTAGGCAAGGGGTCTATTGCAAGAGCTACTTGCATCTAAGCAAGATAAATTGAAAATCATAAGTTTAAGTATGGCTATCATAGTATCATTTAAGAGGCAACCCTGCAATAGCACAGGATATAAGTGGAATTACAGTGAGTGGCAGTACAGAAAAGATATAGTATTGCTTTGAAAAAAGGATTAGATCTAGTGATGTACACGTAAAAATTTGGGTTCATTTCTGGAATGTCTCTCCAATTTTAAGATTTTTCTGAATTCATTTCAGACTTCCATACTGAATATATTTTAAGCATGGAAATCACTTTTATGCATGTTAAACTGATTTAACACACATTAGCCTGCAATTGTTTCAAGATGTATTAACAGGCCAAATGGGTGCAAAAAACTGCATATCCCTAACAAGACCTGTAATGTAGCTGGCCACATATCGACTTACCCTTGTATTAATAGCTTAAACCAATATCTTGCAAATATGATCACACACTTATTTATTTTCTAGCCACTGTAAATGAAGCAGTAATATTAATCGAGTATATCAGGACAAATTGTCATTGCAAGATTCATCAGAAATCTGAGGACATCATGGGGCCAGATACTGAAAAACCTTTTACAGACCTGTAAACCATGTAAATGCCGCTGAACAGGATTTTTAATGGCACCAACATGGTTAGTGCCACTGAATATCCCCAACTAACGTCACTATATGACCCGATGCTAACTGCTTAGCATTAGGGCATGTTGTAGGTGTTCCGGGGTGTGTCGTGGGCAGCGACAGTCATTAACCGGGTAACAGAGATATTGAACCACTTCCCAGCTAGCGACCCATGGGTAAAACTAGACGATCCAAAAGCTGGCCTAGTTTTACCGGCAGGAACTAACCGGGTAGCAGTGCAATATCGCCCCTACCCAGTTAGCTTCTGCGTCATTGGAGGCTATGCAGTGACCCCGGATATTCAATGCTGGGACCGTATATGACCCCAGCATTGAAAATCCGGGAATAGAGGTCAGCGGCAACGACTATGCACCGTAGCAGCACATAGCCATCCCAAATGAATATTGAGCCCATAACATTTATTGTGGGAAGTACTCAGCTAAACAGTTATATCTGTCCAAAGGGAAGCATTCACCCTCACAGAGAAAACACAATACCAGGATCAAGGTGAAAAAAACAAGGTGAATAGCATATGTTGAAGTTTATTAGGTACTCTATTATCCCACCCTATATGGCTGTGTTTTGGCATGTGCCTTCAGCAGAGGTATAAAAACCTCAGCATTTTCAACAAGCATATGATCTACTTAATTAATGCCCTAAGTCAGTGATGGCTAACCTTTTTGAGCCCGAGTGCCCAAACTGCCGCACAAAACCAAAGAATTTCCTCAAAGTGCCAGCACGTCATTTGCATAAGTGGTCTTATTTGCATAAATATTTGCATAATGTTACCATACACTAACTTTTAGTAAACATGTCTCTTAATGAGTGTATGGATAAAGAAAGACTAAAAGATTTCTACATTACTATAATCCAGTGCCAACCGCCAGGCACATTAGGAACTACTACAAACGCTGCCCATTTAGAACCCATAGCAAACCCGCCGTATCCTGACAGCATTACCAGGACTCACAAAGCACCATACCCTACCTATGAAAAGGCAACACTGCAAATATTAAACCAATACATTTCAGAGAATACTGGGGAAAGAGAACAAGTGGCAACGTCAAATAGGAATTTCCTCTTGTACCAAACAAAGCGCAGATGTTAATGATGCACATTTCCCAGAGCTGACATATTCCAGTTAATAAATTCAAAATAAAGAGATATCTTTCTACCTTTTGTGCATTTTTTTTTCAGTTGCAATTGGTCCAGCCACCTTCTGGTTTCTTCATGTTTTCTGCTAACTCTCCATCGTCTGCTGTCCATTTGTCCTTTCTTCTCTCTTCTAGTTTTTTTTCCATTCTCTCTCTCTCTACATCTGCTTTAACATACTAATCTTTCTCCTTTTGCTCTTTCCTCATTCCTATTTCATCCACACAAATTTTACCCCTCCATCCTCAATCCCCAATTACTCTCCCAATACCTGGCCAATTGTAGATTTTTCATCCCTCCTACACAAAATATTTTTCCCCTCTCCATTTTACTCTCCCAGCCCCATCCCATTCTAATCCTCCCCCAACATCAGCTCCCTTCTAGTTCCAGTCTCACCCAGCATCCATTCCCTTCTAGTCCCTGCATCAGCCCATTTCCAGTCCAAGTCCCTTCATCAGCTCATTTTCAATCCTAGCCCCCCCATCAGCCCATTTCTACTCATTTCCTAGCCCCACCATCAGCCCATGTCAAATCATAGCTCCCCTCCACTCAGCCCAATTCCAGTCCAAGCCCCCCCATGAGCCTACTTCCAGTTCTAGCCCCTCCATGAGTCCATTTCAATTCAAGCCCCCACCACAGCCCATTTCCAATCTTAGCTCCCCCCAACAGCCCATTTCCAGTCCTATCCTAGCTTTTCCATCAGCCCATTTTCAGTCCTAGCTCCCTTCCCTCACAGCCCATTTCCATTCCAAGCCCCCTCCCCATCAGCTATTTGCAGTTCAAGCCTCCCCTTCCACTCAGCCCATTTCCAGTCCTAGCAACACCCCAACCCATTACCAGTCCTAGCCCCCCGTCAATCAACTTCCAGTCCTAACCCCCATCACCCCATTTTCAGTTTAAGCCCCCCCCCTATAACCCTTTACCAGTCCTAACCCCCCATCAGCCCATTTCCAGTCAGCCCCCCATAGCCCATTGCCAGTCCTAAACCCCCCCATCAGCCCACAGCCCATTACCAGTCCTAACCACATCAGCCCACCTCAAGTCCTAACCCCTCCCCATCAGCCCATTTCCTGTCCTAGCCCCCCCATAACCCATTATCAGTCCTACACCCCCATCAGCCCACTACCAGTCTTAACCCCCCCATAGCCCATTACCAGTCCTAACCCCCCCCATCAGCCCACTACCAGTCTTAACCCCCCCATAGCCCATTACCAGTCCTAACCCCCCCATCACCCCATTTCCAGACAGCCCTCATCAGCTCATAGCCCATTGCCAGCCCTCATCAGCCCACAGCCCATTGCTAGTCTTAACTCCCCCCCATAGCCCACTGCGTCTTAACCCCCCTCCCCAGCCCACTGCCAGTCTTAACCCCCCCTCCCTAGCCCATTGCCAGTCTCAACCCCCCTCCCTCCCTCCCTCCCTCCCTCCCTAGCCCATTGCCAGTCTCAACCCCCCTCCCCCCTCCCTAGCCCATTGCCAGTCTTAACCTCCCTCCCTCCCTAGTCCATTGCCATTCTTAACCTCCCTCCCTCCCTTGCCCATTGCATGTCTCAACCCCCTCCCTCCCTCCCTAGCCCATTGCCAGTCTCAACCCCCCTCCCTCCCTAGCCCATTGCCAGTCTCAACCCCCTCCCTCCCTCCCTCCCTAGCCCATTGCCAGTCTCAACCCCCCTCCCTCCCTAGCCCATTGCCAGTCTTAACCTCCCTCCCTCCCTAGCCCATTGCCGGTCTTAACCCCCCTCCCTCCCTAGCCCATTGCCAGTCTTAACCCCCCTCTCTCCCTCCCTAGCCCATTGCCAGTCTTAACCCCCCCACTCTCCCTCCCTAGCCCAGTGCCGGTCTTAACCCCCCTCCCTCGGCTCATGGCAATAAAAAAAACAAAAGCTGCCCGCTGCCGCCGCGGCGGCATGGAGTGTGCCGCGGGGCGCCCTCGGCCCGGCGGGACTCACCCGGCGATGATAAGCCCCACTCTGCCGGCTTGCAGAGACGCGAAGGGAGAGAGAGTCTCCCTCACGTCTCTCTTAAGCCCGCAGGGGCAGATGGGAAATTTCCCATCAGCTCCTGCGGGCTTAACAGAGACGCGAGGGAGACTCTCCCTTCGCGTCTCTGCAAGCCGGCAGAGAGGGGCTGAGCAGCGCCGGGAGAGTCCCGCCGGGCAGAGGGAGCCCCGCGGGACACTCCATGCCGCCGCGGCGGCAGCGGGCAGCTTTTTTTTTTTTTTTAATGTGCGACCTTCCCGCGTGCCAGCTGCAAGGCCTTCGCGTGCCACAGCTGGCACGCGTGCCATAGGTTCGCCATCGCTGCCCTAAGTGGTACCCCTTGCCTGAGAGACAGCAAATGTATGTCTGTCACCTGCTATTTGATTGTACTATTTTGATTTTATTTATTTATTTAGTTGGCTGTGCTTTTATACTGCTTTTCACCGGGTCAAAGCGGTTAATGTTTAACAAGAAAACAGATCAAATACATAGAACTTTAACATTTTTACAATAAACTTTACTTATATGCATTGGATCTATTTGTATGTGGGAAGATTAATTTTTACTGGTTTAGGGATATGATGAAGTCTTGTGAGTGAGCAAGGGATATGGACTCTAGGTGTCTGTTTCTGTGTGTTTGCCTATACTCTTTTCCTCTATCTTGTCTCATGATCATGGAGTTTTCTTTCATTTTTCCCTACTTTATTTGACTTTTGTAAACCACCTTGCTTAATCGAAAAGTGGTATAGAAAATATTTTGAACCATAAACCATAAATATAGAATATGAAAACATAAATAAATCAAGAACATGTATATAGATCATAAAATGAGCAATAAAATGTAAAATCATACATAAAAGGGAAGACCGTGCACACATGAAAATAAGAGGTGTCACTTTGTAATTAATTAGCAAATAGGTCATTATAAAGATCAAGTGGACCAACAGCTGTTTCAACCTATACCTTATGATCAGGAACCATTGGTGATGAAAGAAGAAGTCGAAGCAGCATTGAAAGCGTTATCAAAGAACAAAGCATCGGGCATTGATGGCATTCCCATTAAGTTATTACAGCAATCAGATGAAGCTGTTACCATACTTACAAGGCTCTGCCAGGAAATCTGGAAAACAAATTCATGGCCAACTAACTGGAAAAGATTTGTGTTTAAATCAATACTGAAGAAAGAAGACCCGACAGACTGTGGAAATTATCACACAATTGCTCTGATCCCACATGCCAGCAAGATTCTACTCAAGATCATTCAGCATACCTGAAACGAGAAGTGCTTGAAGTGCAAGCAGGGCTCAGGAAAGGGAGAGTAACAAGAGACATTTCAAGGATCCTTCTCACATCCGTGATAAAGACAAAAGAATACCAAAAGGATTTCTATATGTGTTTTATTGACTACAGCAAGGCTTTTGACTGTGTAAACCATGAGAAACTCTGGGCCACATTAAGAAGCATGGGTATACCAGAACACCTGATCGTTCTCTTGCACAACCTTTATACTGATCAAGAAGCAACAGTTTGAATGGAACTAGGAGAAACAGAATGGTTTAAAATCAGTAAAGGTGTTTGACAGGGCTGCATACTTTCCCCCTACCTCTTTAATTTATGTGCAGAACAAATCATCAGAGAAGCAGGATTGTATGAAGACAACAGAGGTGTGAAGATTGGTTTAAGACTCATCAACAGCCTTCACTATGCTGATGATACCACATTTCTGGCTGAAAGTGAAGACAATTTAAAACATTTGTTTATCAAGATCAAGGAATATAGTCTTAAAATGGATCTGCACCTTCATGATAAAAAGGCAAAGATCCTGACAACTGGCAAAATGAATAAGTTCATTGTTGATGGAGAGGAAGTTGAAATAGTTGACAACTTTATCCTACTTGGATCAATAAAGAAGCAACAAGCAGTCAAGAAATCCGACGATGCATTGCTCTTGGCAGAATGGCTATGAAGGATCTAGACAAGATTCTCAAGAGCAGAGATGTCTCTTTCCATACAAAGATTCAACTTGTTCAAGCCATGGCATTCTCAATAACGTCATATGGATGTGAAAGTTGGACAGTGAAAAAGATAGACAGGAAGAAAATTGATGCCTTTGAATTATGGTGCTGGCGACGAATACGGTGTATATCATGGACTGCTCAATAAACCAGTCAGTACTAGAGGAGATCAAACCTAAGCTTTCTTTAGAAGCTCAGATGACAAGACTGACTTTTTGGACACATTATGCGAAGAGAGAGATCATAAGAGAAAGACATCATGCTTGGCAAGGTAGAAGGTCTACGCAAGAGAGGAAGGCCAGCAATGAGATGGCTTGATACAATAACAGCAGCTACGGGTGCCAGTAAGTCAACAATGACTGAAGACTGAACACAATTTAGGACAATTATCCAGAGGGATGCCATGAGTCGACACCAACTTGACGGCACTTAACAACAAGAAGTCATATGTGTGAAACAGTGAATATATTAATCTCATCATAAACTCAGTAAATCCTACAGACATGAAGTCATAAGACTAATAAGTATTGTGTAGGTCACAAGGACAAATATAGAATATGGCATTGAGGCTATATGTTTTGTAATGTACATAAGCAATATATATTGATGTCATAATTAACTCAATTAAGCACAGAGTGATGGAACAGAGAGTAGAAATGGCATATAGCTCAGGAACAAGTATAAGGCACAATGTCTTCCCTTTTATGCATGATTATATTTTCATTTTATTATTTAATTGCTCTTTTACATGACTTATTTTGTGACCTGTATACATGTGTTTTATTTATTTATTTTTTCATATTTTATGTTTTTATATTTGAGGTTTTTGCACCCCTGATGAAGGTGTATGCTAAAATACGGCCGTGTAGGGTGGAATAATAGAGTACCTAATAAACTTCAATTCATGCTATCCACCATGTGAGTGGTTTGTTTTTTTACCTCTGAACAGTCATATGCCATTAAATCTTTAAAATCAAGCGGCAGTGTCATGAAAATGGTCCCTAGTTCATTCTCCATATCAAACTTTCTGCACCCAGGTTGGCTTGGGCTAGCGTTGCTAGGGAGGCAGCATTTACAATATTTTCAGAAAAAGGAAAGAGTTATGGTCATTGTTAAAAGATGATATCTGGTGGCCAGATTAAGAGCTTCAACACCTAGCTTCCATTCTCTAGATTGCAGCTGAATGACCAGACTAGGAACAATGAGAAGGTGGGTCAATTAAACTATAGGAAACACCTAGGAATAGTCAAAAATGAAGACTGTAGAATCCTAACTAGCTTTGACCAAGTTGAAAAGAAAAAGAGAAAGGAGGAATTACTGGGCCTAAAAAACAAATCAATATAAACTAGCACAAGTGGTTCCCCCATTGTAACAGCTTATGGGGCATGTTTACGAAAGTGTCGTGAGTAATGTGGGCCTAACACATACCTGGGGCAACCAGGCAGCCACCTACCCCTCCACCACACAGGGTCTACACTGTACAGATGCAACTCCTTGGCATACCACATAGGACACTCATTCCTGTTGAGCTAACCTCGGGGGGAGGGGGGGGGGATGAGAAGAGTCCACAAAGGGCACCCATGCTCCCACCATGGGAGGGCTCTGGGATCAACACACCACGATACCACTGCACACCCCCATGGATAAGTCCAATCAGCTCCCAACCAGAGCACTCCAGGCTTTCAGGAAACTGAAGGCCAACAGACCTTTGAGAGCCCACAACAGCTGCCCAAGTCTGGCCAATCTAGGTCACAAATACCTGGCAGATTCCCAAAAATACACAGATTCCATGTTAATTATGCCAGGAGTAAGCAGTTGATTTTCCTGGTCCTCTTTAATAAAGGTTTATGGACTTTTCTTTCAGGATCTTGTCCATACCTTTTTAAACCCAGCTACACTAACAGCTTTAACTACCCCTTCAGTAAAGAATGCCAGAGTTTGATTACACGTTGAGTAAAAAAATATTTTTTCCTATTGGTCTTAGATGGGCTATATTGTATCTTCATTGCATGCTACCTAGTCTTTCTACTTTTTGAAGCAGTAAAACAACTAATATACGTTTTATCTGTTCCACTCCATTCATTATTTTTTAGACCTCTATCACATCTCCCCTCAGCCATTTTTTGCCAAGTTGAAGAGTCATAACCTTTTATGTCTTTCCTCATAGGGGTATCCGTCCATCTCCTATACCATTTTGATGGCTCTTCTCTGTATCTTTTCTAGTTTTGCTATATCCCTTTTATGATATGGCAACCAGAATTGCGCACAATATTCAAGGTACGGTCGCACCATGGAACAATACAGAGGCATTTTTATATCCTTGGTTTTATTCTCTATTCCTTTCCTTATGATTCCTAGTATTCTACTTGGTTTCGTGGCCACCACTGCACACTGGGCAGAGGGTTTTAATATATTATCCATGATGATGCCTAAATCCTTTTCCTGGAGGTGGTTCCTAATGTGGAACCTTGCATCGTGTAACCATAGTTTGGGTTGTTCTTCCCTAAGACAATCATTCCGTATAGTGAATAGTGGATGTACAACCCGCGCTCAGCCCTGAAACGCGATTCCAGTCCCAGTACTTCCTGCACGTACACATTGTTTGTGTGAGGAGCGCTGGAAGTGGGTGGGAGGAGGCAGAGTGAGGGCAGGACAATGCGCCAGGATGTACAGAGGCCATTCAGCTGCAGAATTGGGTCCATCTCCCACATGTCCGGCTTTTGCATGGCCAATGCGGCCGGATGTGCGGGAACCGGAATGTGCCTCTAAGTGAATATTTTGCACTTGTCCGTATTAAATTTCATCTGCCATTTGGACGCCCAGTCTTCCCATTTATCAAGGTCCTGGAAAGGAGATACTGATAAGCTAGCCCATGTTCAGTGCTGGAATGGGATATCTGCTCAAAGCCAGTAGGCCAAAGACAATCTCAAATGGTCAGGGTGAGGGGCCATCTGACCACAGGAACAGGATCCATGGCACCCGCATGAGCTCTCAGGTGCACCATATATACTGCTATATGACCACCTATACAGGGGAGATGGTGGTCTGACAGCACAGTTTGGTGGCAAACCTGCCTTCTGCCTGAGATTGGAGCACCATTTCTTGCATGCCCTCAGATGAACTATACAGTCTCCATTCCTGGCTATGTGGCCTTGTTGTTTCACCGAGCACAGGCCCTATCTCCCAGCTCATCCGCAGCTGATTATACCAGCAGCCCTCCCACATCTATCCATATACAGACATGACTTGAATACTGTCAAGACAGCTATTGCTGTGTATGTAGAGGTGTGCTCATTCTCCCAGCTGGAACATGTATGTACTGCAGGGCCTGGATTTGTGGCTGTCAGGCTGTGATGTTCTGTCGTCATGACAGCCGCACATGCTGTCCCTCCAATACCAGTGCCCTAGGTGGGTGCTGGTTCACATGTGAACTTTGCTACTGTGTTGTGGTATATGTGTGGGGTGGTAATGTCCTTAAACTGGGTAGCATTAATGGTCAGAACATGCGTTTGTGTCGCACTAGCAAGACGGATGCAACTGGTCAGAGTCTGGCAGTAGTCTTTCTGCATCTAGCACAGCTGCTTCCGCCCATTCTCCACTCCAACTCCACCCTAACTCTGCCTATTCAGGTGCTGCTCAAGTAGTGCGGTGCTCTTAGCATGGGAGTCTTCTAGCCACATGCTCCCGGAAACATCTATTAGCCCGATGCTAAATCCCATGCTACCGGCTACTGCACTTTAGTACACACGCCCCTCTCTATGGCAAGTTTAAGATATCTTGAATATCTGGGCCACAGAGGTTCTCATTTAAAAGATTCATGCAGATGTTAATTGACTTTTACCTACATGTTTCTGGCCCTTTGAATATCTTCCCCTCTTGTCTAAATAACTTTGACAGCACAAACATTTGCATATTTGTAGACCTCATATGAAATATTAACTCCATATCATTCTACTCCCTAATTAGGGTTTCTGCTATGAAGTTCACTTTGGGACAGAATTTAGATATTTGTTCTCAATAAATGAAATCCCAAAAATAAATTAACATTTAAAACACCATTCACAAATACTTTGGTTTACTGAAAGTGATTGTACCACATGACCATATAACACATTGCACAAAGAATCTATGAGAATGGGTTGATTTTAGCTGAGGGTTATCATTTCAAGTGTAATAGGCCAATCTTCTTTAAAAGAGCTATAATATATATCTAGTTTTCATGTTTTGCCATGTTCTATTTCTAGTCCTTACAAACTTCTAAGCTATCCATAACCCTCCATTACTTTCAAATCTTTAATTCTTCTCTATATCCAACGCTGTCCATTTATCACTCTAATAATTACCTCCACTCCTCTAAATAATACAACTCCTCTCCCTGCATTATTTGTTGTCTTAAACGTTTGTGCTGGAAATCACATTTTAATTAGTTCAATGCATCGGCTAATAAGCAGATATCAGCACTGAGGCATTGATAGATTAGTGACAGGACAAAATGGGGGAGAGGATAAAAAGTTCAAGTAACTGGCTTTGCTTAAGTCTCTTGATCAACGCAATAAGTTCATCACAAATAGAGAAAGGTACTATTCAAAATGTTGGCGTTAATGAAAGTAAGCGTACATTCCAATCCAACAGAATTCCAACCTTATAAAGGACTTTATGAAGGTCTCTTAATATATGAATTTCACTAATGAAAGCAGAGCAGGTAGGCATAACATTGCATGTGCCACAAAAGCAGAATGTAATAGGTCAAGATGGTACAAGACTGGACATTTCAATCCATGAATAACAGTTCACTTGAAGGGCAGAAATTTTCAGTCACTCTTCTCAATGGCACATCAGTCACAGAGACAGACATCTTTAGTTATTTTTCAAAAGTAAGAGAATATTGTACAAGAGCGGCCCCAAACTGCTTGAGGTTGAGGCTCTAGCAACTCTTTAAAAAAAGATGAGAAGTTCTGCTTCAGCCATTTTTTTACCATCATACAGTCAGTAAAGAGCATGTAGCCTAGAGACTGCTAGGGGGCTCATTAAGTTTAGCAATCGAATGGGGCCGATGCAGAAAATTAGCGTGGACTTTAAGCACAGATAACGCCACTTTCTAGCACACTTACTGCTACCACCAAATGCAGAAAAGAGACAGGCGCATGTATAAACAGCAAAGGAAAAACTAGCGCACAATTAACACCAAGAACATTTAAATTTATTTAAATTATAGGCAAATGAGCTGCACATAATAAAATGGTATGTTAATATTGGTTGCGCTCGATGTAGAGAAATGTGTAGAGTATTTTGCAACCAGCCTTAGTGCCAGTATCTCTATGCCTGGTCTTAAGATGGCTTAAACATCTAGTGTGTGCCCCTCGAACAGTATTTTGATGGCATCGGGTGCTTTCCCTGATGCCTGGATCCTCTGAAGAGAAATGCCAAAGATGATCCAGACATCGGGGAAAGCCCCCAAGGTCATCAAAATATTGTCGGGGGGGGGGGGGAGGTTGGTGCCCCCGACAGAAAGCAAATCCCTGGTGGCCCAGCAGCTCCGATCCCTCCACCCACCCAACCAAAAACAACCCCCTAGTGGCCCCGAACCCCCCCCACCACCCAACCAAAAATAACCCTGGTGGCCAACGGCCCTGAACCTCACACCCCCATCCCGGTACCTTTACAAATGAGCGGGAGTACTGCCCACGCGCTCCTGCTCTTGCACCGCCATCTTGAAAAATGGCAGCACCTTTTCCCGTGTAGTGTATCCTGGGATGCATTAGGCTGGATCAGACTACCATATAAGGCAGTTTCTACCTTATATGGCAGTCTGACCTTGCCCAGTGCAATGCAGGATGCATCGCGCAGGGCCAGATGCCGCCATTTTTCAACATGGTGCAAGAGCGGGAGTGCATGGGCATTGCTCCCACTTGCTTGTAAAGGTACCAGGAGGGTGGTGGGGGTTTGGAGTCGCTGAGCCACCATGGTTATTTCTGGTGGGGGGGGGGGGGTTCAAGGCCGCTGGGCTACCAGAGATTATTTTTACTTGGGCGAGAGGGGGGGGATTGGGGCCATTGGGCCACGAGGGATTTGCTTTCTGCCTGATGCCTGGATCAGTGGAGAAAGTCCCCGATGTCATCAAAATATATCGGGGCTCATATGCAAATTAGCCATGCAGTGCCCTGTTTCTCTGGGAGAGCTTGCCAAACTAACACCAACATCTGTGCGCATGCATTTGGGTTGCTCTCCCAGTTTAACGTTGCCATTTGCACACAGTTTAATGCATGGCTAGCATGTGGCTAATTTGCATATGAGCCCCTTTCTGTATGCCAGCACTAAAATTTCGTGCTATCAGTATGCTGCAAATAGGCGTAAAAAGTTGATCGCACGTGACTTCGGTGCCAGTTTTCTGCATTGGCGTGTAAGTGAGGAAACACTTCACATTCAAATTCTCCTGCACCACCAATGATGCTGTCCACATTGGTACTTGGTGTTCAAGGAGTTAATTTTATTTTGAGGCAAAGCCGTAACCCTACTCTAATAACATCTATTCAAAGTCATTGCATTACATCATATTTTTACTCCCCTCTTCCTCGTCCTGATTAGAAAGCAACTGTCCATGGCTTCTTACATAAGAACATAAGATATGCCATACTGGGTCAGACCAAGGTCTATCAAGCCCAGTATCCTGTTTCCAACAGTGGCCAATCTAGGTCATACGTACCTAGCAGTTCCCCAAAAGACACAGGTTCCGCAATGCTTGTATTGGGTCAAGCACTGATATCCTGGGTCCCTTCTTAATAATGGTTTATGGACCTTCCCTCCAGGAACTTGTCCAAACCTTTTTTAAACCCAGCTACACTAACAGCTCCTTACTACATCCTCTGGTAACAAATTCCAGAGTTTGATTACACGTTGAGTGAAAAAATATTTTCTTTTATTAGTTTTAAATAGTTGACCCTGTAGCTTCATTCCATGTCCCCTAGTCTTTCTATATTCTGATAACGTAAACAATCGATCTACGTTACCCGTTCTACTCCATTCATTAATTTATAGACTTCTATCATATCTCCCCTCAGCCGTCTCTTTTCCAGGTTAAAGAGCCCTAACCTTTTTAGCCTTTCTTCATGGGAGTATCCTTCCATCCCCTTTACCATTTTTGTGGCTCTTCTCTGAACCTTTTCTAATAACGCTATATCCTTTTTAAGATACGGTGACCAGAATTGCACCCAATATTCAAGGTGCGGTCTCACCATGGAACAATATAGAGGCATTATAATATCTTTTGTTTTATTTTCCATTCCTTTCCTTATGATACCTAGCATTCTATTTGCTCTCTTGGCCGCCACTGCACACTGGGCCGATGGTTTTAACATGTTATCCACAATGACGCCTAAATCTTTTTCCTGGGTGGTGGTTCCTAATGTGGAACCCTGCATCGTGTAACCATAGTTTGGGTTGTTCTTCCCTAGGTGCATAACTTTGCACTTGTCTACATTAAATTTCATCTTAATTATGGAAGTGTAACACTAGGTATTCTTTGAATAGAAAAGCGGCCTCTCCTTTCACCAAGGCCAAGCCTACCAATAGGCGAACTTGGCATCCACCTATGGTGGCACAATTTCAGGGACACTGTCTGCAGGGGCGACCCAAGGGTGATGCGGGGCCTTGTGCGGAGACTCATTGCAGGGCCTCATCTGCATATCCACTGGACCTCATTTGCATACATTTAATTTATTTTAAAATGTATCTGTTGTCCATCTAAACTTTTAGGTGGCTTTCAAAGGAGCCCTTCACAAGCTTCTTTTTTTCTCCTGGCAATGGACTGAGGGGCATTTTACTATATTGATGTCTGTTAAGTTCCACTGCCTCAACAGAAGTAAATGGGTGTTCCTGCACTTAATGCACATTAACATTTGTGAAAGTGCATTATCTTTTAGTAAACATGCCTCTTAATGAGTGTCTGAATACCATTTGCATGGACAATGAGAATAAAGAGACTACCAGATTTCTACATTACAATACTCTAGTGTCAACTGCCAGGCACATTAGGAAGTACTATAAACCCATAGCAAACCTGCTGTATCATAACAGCACTACCAAGACTCACAAAGCACCAAACCCTATCTATCAAAAGGCAACACTGCAAATATTAAACCAATACATCTCAGAGAATATCAATACATCCCCTACTGGGGAAAGAAAGTAAGTGGCAATTGTTACATAGAAACTACATGAACAAAATACTTCAGTTCAGTTACACATGCAGAACTTAGACCGTCATCAAACATAGAACAAGAGATCACAATTTAGAAATAGGAAGACAATAATTAAACTGGGAACCACAAAGACCTCCCCGAGCCGCCAATCAACTGCCCTGCTCAACGGCTTAAGAACTGCCGTTGCCGGGGCCTCAGCTGAGCAGCGCTTCAGTCCGGGGTGAGAGCAGGAGCTCCCCCTTCCTCCCCGAGCCGCCAATCAACTGCCCTGCTCAACGGCTTAAGAACTGCCGTTGCCTCAGCTGAGCAGCGCTTCAGTCTGGGGTGAGAGCAGGAGCTCCCCTTTCCTCCCCGAGCTGCCAATCAACTGTCCTGCTCAACGACTTAAGAACTGCCGTTGCTGCGGTGGGCCCGCGCCTGAGGGCCTCGCAAGAGGGCCCTTTGGCATGGCCCTTAGGCGTTGGTCCGTGGCGTCGGTTTCTGGAGCCTATATTGATGTCCTGCGTATTTATCAGGGTAACTTGCTGTTTGGTGTCCTTCTCCTCTTATCTGACTGTTTCTGTCCTCTACTCTGTCCTATCTTATAATTGGCGTTCCTTTCATATTTCCCTAAATGATGTACATTTTGGTCTGAGCGGTATATCCAATTTAAATAAACAAACAAACAACAACACTGGAGAAATAAAGCATAGTTACTCACCTGTAACAGGTGATCTCCGGGAACAGCAGGAATTTAGTCTTCACATATGGGTACGTCGGTACCGATGGAGCCTGCGTGGGAATGCTCCCCAGCGTCCAATAGAAAGCTTTTGGGAGCATCCCACAGCGCCTGTGTGCTGCCTTCATACCTTTCCCAACTGCCTCTCTCCAGTTGAGTTTTAAAGCTGAGACAAAGAGAGAGAGAGGGAAAGGGAAAGAGATAGATAGAGAGATACAACTCCTAGGAGAGGTGGGTGGGTTGTGAAGACTAAATTCCTGCTGTTCCCGGAGATCACCTGTTACAGGTGAGTAACTATGCTATCTCCACGATCAAGCAGGAATGTAGTCTTCACATATGGGGACTCCCTAGCTTTAGATGCCAGGGAGAGACCCCAGAGGTTGTGTGTCCCTGAACCAGGGCTCCACTTTCCCCCATGGATCTCTGGCATCCACCAGGGATGGCGGGTAGGAGTTGATTAGGTATGGAACAGGTGTTGAACAGCCTCACCAAACAAGGCATCCTGGCGGGAGTCCTTGTCCAAGCAGTAATGGGCTGTAAAGGTATGAACTGAGGCTCGGCAGATGTCGTCGATAGACACAGAGTGCAGATGAGCCATTGATGCTGCCATGGCTCTCACATTGTGAGCTGTGACATGGCCCTCCAGAGGAAGATTCTTACTCTGATAGGCAAAGGCAATACACTGAGCAATCCAGTTAGATAGTGTCCTTTTGGAGACTGGAAGTCCCAAATGAGAAGGATCAAAAGCAACAAAGAGCTGGGAGGACTTTCTATGTTGCTGTGTTCTTTGTAAGTAAAAAGCTAAAGCTCTTTTGCAGTCCAAATTATGAAGGTTCCTTTCTGCATTTGATGCATGAGGCCTTGGAAAAAACACAGGTAGGTAGACCGCTTGGTTTAGATGAACAGGCAAAACCACCTTTGGCATAAAGTGTGGATGAGTCCTAAGGACTACCTTGTCATGATGGAACCTTGTATAAGGTGGATCAGCTACTAGTGCTTGCAACTCATTGATGCGACGTGCTGATGTGATTGCAATGAGAAAGATAACTTTCCAAGAAAGGAATTTCAAGGAGGTAGTAGCTAAAGGTTCAAAAGGTGGCTTCATGAGCTGCCCAAGAATCAGATTTAAGTCCCATGCCACCGGTGGTGGCCTAATGGGAGGCTTAGCTAGAAGAAGGCCTCTCATAAATCTTGCTATAAGGGGATGAGAGGAAATAGGCTGTCCATTTAGAGGCTTAAAGGAAGCTGGAATAGCACTCAAATGGACTCTTACTGAGTTAGTCTTAAGTCCTGCATTGTATAAATGAAGGAGATACTCCAGCAATGATTCCAGAGGTATCGCAAGGGGGTTAAGACCCTTCTGTGAACACCATATGGTAAACCTTTTCCACTTGAAAGCATAAGAGCGCCTTGTGGAAGGCTTCCTGGAAGCATAAAGGATATCCTTTACTGGCTAAAGAAGGTTAAGATCATGAAGATCTAGGCCTTCAGCAACCAAGCCCTGAGATGCAGAGACTGGGGATGGGGATGCCATAACATTACGTCCTCCTGAGATAGGAGATCTGGAGCAGACCCTAACTCCAGGGAGGGAGCTTGAGAGAGATGTAGAAGCAGAGGATATCACACCTGCTGTGGCCAATGTGGAGCTATGAGAATCATATGGCCTTTGTCTCTCTGAAGCTTGAACAGGGTTTTGGGAATTAGGGGAATGGGTGGAAAGGCATACAGGAAGTCTTGACCCCAGTAAAGGAGGAAAGCATCCCTGGCCTGAGCCCCCTGAGCTGGAATTCTGGAACAGAACCGGGGACGTTTGGCATTCAACGGACTTGTAAAGAGGTCTAATGTCTGGGGTTCCCCAAGTTTGAAAAATCTTGGTTACCTGGTCTGCATGTACAGACCATTCGTGTGGAAGCAGAACACGACTGAGTCTGTCTGCCCAAGAGTTTTGGATGCCTGGAAGATACACTGCCAGGAGATGAATCTGATGCTCTCTGGCGAGGGCCCATAGTCACAAAGCTTCGTTGCAAAGCGACAAAGAGCCTGTTCCCCCCTACTTGTTCATGTAGAACATGGCTACTTGATTGTCCATATGAATGAGGACTGTCTTGTAGCTGAGCATGGTGTGGAACACTCGAAGAGCAAGGAAGATTGCTCTGAGCTCCAAGAGGTTGATATGTAGATGAATCTCCTGTGGAGACCAAGTGCCTTGGGTGGAGAGGTCTTGCAGATGAGCTCCCCAACCCATAGCAAAAGCATCTGTTGTGAGAGTTGCTTGGGGTAAGGGTTGTTGAAACGGGGACCCCAGCAACAGGTTTTGAGTGGACTTCCACCACTGGAGGGACAAAATAAGGCGACTTGTGTTTTCTATTTTGTCTGACAGGCATCCTGATGCCTGGGTCCATTGAGTGGATAAAGTCCACTGGGCTGCCCTCATATGGAGGCGGGCATAGGGAACCACATGCACAGTAGATACCACGTGGCCTAGTAGTTGTAGCATTTCTCGGGCAGTGAGATGAGGCTTTAGCACTGCTTGAGAAGCTAAGTGCACCATGCGAAGGCAGCGGGCCTGGGGGAGATAGGCCCTTGCCTTTCTGGTATCCAGCAAAGCTCCTATGAACTCTAAAGACTGAGTGGGAGTTAGACTGGATTTTGGGATGTTTATTACTAGACCCAAATACTGAAGGATACGCATTGTGCAGGATAGAGAAGTCCTGGCCTCTGACTCTGTTGGGGCTCGAATGAGCCAGTCGTCTAAGTAGGGGAAGATGAATATCCCTAGAGTGCGGAGAAATGCTGCTACCACAGCCATGCATTTCATGAACACTCTTGGTGCTGAGGCCAGGTCAAAAGGAAGAACCCTGTATTGGTAGTGCTTTCCTTGAAAAAGGAACCGAAGGAACCTTCTGTGAGTTGGATGGATGAGAACATGGGTGTACGCATCCTTGAGATGTAGAGAACAAAGCCAATCCTGACTCTGAAGGTATGGCAGCAGAGTTCAGAGAGAAATCATCTTGAATTTCTCTTTGACCAGGAATTTGTTCAATTCTCTGAGGTCCAAGATAGGTCTGTATCCCCCTGTTTTCTTTGGGATAAGGAAATAGGGGGAGTAAAACCCTGTACCCTGCTGATGGATGGGTACTTCTTCTATTGCCCCTTGGGCAAGAAGCATAGTGACCTCCTGCCTAACAGTTTGATAAGAGAGGTCGGAGAATTGAACTGCCTTATCATTGTGGGAGGGGGCATGCTCAAAAAATGAAGCTTGTTACCCCCTCTTTTATGATGGAGAGTGTCCAATGCTCTGCTGTTATCTGCCCCCATCTTGGGACAAAATGACACAACCTTCCTGGAATGGTGGAAGGCTCTGGTCCAATGAGAGCCAGGAAGGCTAAGTTCTCTAGCTGAAAGTCAAAGGCCTTGTGGAGGTTGAGACTGCTGGGACGGTTGAGGCTTAGCAGTCTCTGCCTTTCTTTGTTTGGGTGGTTGCTGACCTTTCCTGACAAGCTGACCTGCAGAGCGTCCCTGCTGAGAATAAGCAGGATAATACCTTTTCTTTTTAGAAAAGAATGGTTTCTTAAAAGTTTTCTTTCTTGCAGGATCAGCTGTGGACTTGGACAATCCATCCAAGGTGGAGTTGTCAGCATCCAACTCGTTGGCCTTTTCCTGCCAATCTTTACCAAACAGGTTCTCACCATTACAAGGAATATTTCACAGTTTGTCTTGTACCCAGAGCTCCAGATCAGATGCCTGGAGTCAAGCAATTCTACGTGCACCTATGGCAATGGCAGAGGTTCTGCTTATGCACTCAAAACAGTCAAAAGCTGCATGGTTGACAAATTTAGAAACATCTTGGGCATGTTTGACCAATGTGAGAAAATCCTGTCTTCTATCCTCAGGAAGAAGAGGACTCAAAGCCTCTAAATCACCTGTGACCTCCTTCAGGAACATTCCCATATATAGACTATAGGAACTGATCCTGGCAGAAAGCATGGAAGCTTGGAAGACTCGACGTCCCAAAGCATCCAAAGTTCTGCACTCACGTCCTGGAGGATTAGAGGCATGCCTCTTTGCACTCTTGATCCTTCTCATAGCTGATTCCACTACGATAGAGTGGTGAGGAAGCGGAGTTTTTTGGAACCCAGGACAAGGAGGGACTCGATACAGAGTATCCAGTCTACGAGAATGAGGAGAGGTGGTAAGAGGTGTCTCCCACATTCTTAACATGAGATCATGCAAGATCTCATGGATGGGCAAGGTAGCTGCCTCCTTAGGAGTTTTAGGATATTGTAAAATTTCCAACTCCTTTGCTCTGGGCTCTGTTTCAGGTGCCACAGTAATAGACAGACCTCGAGCCACCTCGCTGATGAAATCCTGAAAGGAAATGTCCTCTGGAGGAGACATCCTGCGTTTAGGGGAGGAAGGTTCCTCTGGAAGAAGTATTCCCACATCGACAGAACTGTCAGAATCCTCAGATTCCTCTGAGGACTCGAAGTACCTTCTGTCAGGATGCTCTTGAAGAGCCCGAAATCCATACCGACCGAAGTCGGTACCGAGGGGAATCGGTACCGGTGTAACGGTACCGGAGTGCATCGCATGACTAGGTACCGGCAAAGCGGACACCGATGTCGATGCTGTCGGTACCGATACCGATGCCGGAGTCGGTGCCGGTTGAACTGTGACGCCGTTCCGAGAGTGTCGATGCCACAAGGAGAGCCGCCAGACTGTGTTCAATAGCCCAAACCCTCTGGTCTATCGACGTTGCCGATGCTTGGATGTTGGTACCAGAGAAGACCGCTGGTACCCCAGAGCATGACACCAGTAGTTCTGCCGAGGTCGAGGCCTCGAGAACATCCTGGAGCCCCGATAATGCTTTGGAAGCTGAAGCCTCCTGCCGGGGCAATTTTGCCAGTGCAGAATCCTCAAGGGCAACGCCAGAGGCATCTCGATGCTTAGAAGGAGATCTACCCTTTGAGGACCGGCTAGACTTATGTTTAGTCACCTGAGATCCACGGGAGGAAGACGAAGCCCTGGAAGACGTCGATGCTACCGAAGCTGCATCAGAGGGAAACAGGGTACTGAGCTTGGTGGCTCGGTTATGTCGACCTCTCTTGGACATCATGGCACAGGCCATACACTCCGAGATGGAATGGTCAGGACCTAAACATTTCAGACACCACTTATGGATGTCGGTTACAGAGATGGTACCGCCACACTTGGTGCACTTTTTAATACCCGAGGAGGGTTTTTCCATTATAGAAAAAAATTTTGACCTGGAAAAAATGGAAAAAGTACTAAGAATTTTTTATTTATTTTTTTTAAGAAAAGAAAGAAAGAAAAACCGGCAGTACCGGTAAAGCGTCGAGGAAGGCAGACGCGACCACAAAAAAGAAGGAAACTTTTCTGCGGTGACAGGAACACGACCTGCTGGCTCCGCGGAAAATGAAGAACTGGAGAGAGGCAGTTGGGAAAGGCGGGAAGGCAGCACACAGGCGCTGTGGGATGCTCTCAAAAGCTTTCTATTGGACGCTGGGGAGCGTTCCCACGCAGGCTCCGTCCGTACCGACGTACCCATATGTGGAGACTACATTCCTGCTTGTTCCTGGAGATAACTATAAATTAATTTCCTCTTGTACTAAACAAAACACAGACTTTAGCAATGCACATTTCCCAGAACTGACATATTCCAGTTAATAAATTCATACTAAAAAAGTATTTTTCTATCTTTTGTTTGGGCATTTTATTTTTCAGTTGAAATTTGCTTCAGTCACTTTCTTCTGGTTTCTTCGTGTCTTCGGCTAACTCTCCATTGTCTGCTGTTCATTTGTCCTTTCTTCTCTTTTCTAGGTTTTTCCATTCTCTCTGCATCTGCCTCTAACATACTGATCTTTCCACTTTTGCTCTTTCCTCCATTTCTTTCTTTATTCCTTTTTCATCCACTCAAATTTCACCCCTCCATCCTCAATCTCCACTTACTTTCCCAATACCCGGCCATCGTAGATTTTTCTTCCCTCCCACACAAAATATCTTTTCCCCTCTCCATCCTCACCCCCCAGCCCCATCCCTCAGCTCCCTTCTAGTTCCAGCGCTTCCCACTCTCTTCTAGTCCCATTCTCCCATCCCACCGCATCAGTCAATCTCCAGTCCTAGCCCACCATCAGCCCATTTCCAGTCCTAGCCCACCCTCCTGACAAGCCCCGCGCCTGCCTGACCGGCTTCAGAGGGAGCCAGGGAGGCTCGAAGCCCCGGCTCATCTCTGCAGAGCTGCCAGAGTGAAGAACGGCATTTTCCTTCACTCCAGAAGCTGTGTTCTCTTGCATCCCACCCGTGCGCTGAGTGCCGGTCAATTACAGGACATTTCCTGTCTTGTGTCCCAGTAATCCGCACACTAGCTGGCTACAAGAGAACACAGCTGCCGGACTGAAGGAAAACACCGCTCTTCACTCCGGTGGCTGTGCAGAGGTGAGCTGGCCATGAAATTGGCCTGGGGCCCTATGCGAACAACATTATTGCACAATGGTCGGGCCGGCCCTGAATGTCTGCGCCAATGTAGCAAAATATGGAGCAGAGTCTTGAGTTGCCCCAGTAGGGGGGGGGGGGGGGAGGGAGCACGCAGCTGAAGGTTCGCTTAGGGTATTTGATAATCTTGGGTCAGCCCTGTCTTTCACAAGTAACTTTCAGTGATGCTGTGCTCTGGTAATTATTTCAGCAGATTGGTATCCTGTTAGCACCACTAGAATATACTGGTACTAGTTCCTACAAAATGTATTAACACTGTGTTCCCCCTCCACCGGGTATTCTTTCCCACATGGACTTTAATCATTGGAGTATAATCTGATTATTATCCATCTATAGGCCAGTCTTAGATTCTTTAGTGATATTCTCATTGACAAACTAAGACAGGACCTCTCTCCACTCTAATTTCTCACTTAAGTCTATGATACTTTGTAGATATAACTCACAATTAGCCAATCCAAAGGGAGAACAGGAATATTTATTTATTTATTTATTTAAACTGATTTGTATACCACCTTATCCTACAATCAAAGTGGTCACATCACAATTGGAGGGTTACATTTAACAAAGGGGAACTTAACATCTAGACAGAACAATTGGAGGGTTACATTTATCCTAAGGGTAACATTTAGACAGTACGAGTTAATTAACAACGTTATATTATGTTTGTTTGGGGTGAGTGGGTATTGAATTGATGTTATGTCAATACCTTGTATGCCTATTTGGGATGAGTGAGTATCAAATTATCATCAGTAGATGTATTGCCGTTTGGGTGGGTACTGTTTTCTGTCTGCTGATAAATTTCAATAAAGAGATATGTTTTGAAGTCCTTTCGGAAGTCTATTAAGTCATCTAATGCTCTCAGGCTTGTTGGGAGAGAATTCCAGAGCATGGGCGCTAGTAAGGAGGGAGCTCTTTTTGAAGTTATTTGTTTAGTCTTGTGGAATACTGCAGGTGTACCAATCATCTTGTCTTTATTGGTTCTTCTCGGTCTGTTGCAGGTTGTACTGTTTTTTCAATGATTTTTGCAAGGAAAGGTAGACTGGAGATAGGACGGTATGATTTTGGTACAGAGAGGCTGAGGTTGTTGCCTTTAAGTATCGGTCTTATGGCATGCTTCAGAGTTTGCGGCATGTATCCTTGTTGGAGTGAATCTTTGACGATTTTGTGAATGTGATGGGAAAGCTGGGTTTTAGTGGCTTTGATCCAAGCTACTGGGCATGGATCTGATGGTGAGGTTGTTGTGTTGAGGCCACTCATTATGTCCTCAATTTGTTGTTTTGATGGTATGCTGAAGTCTTCCCAGGTTTGATGCTCCTCTATCATTTCATGGTTATCTGTTTGCGGTGCGATGGAGCATGTCAGGGTGGTGTTTTTCGATTTTATGTAGTCTGCATATTCCTGCGGGTTAAGATGGTGGGTATCATGCTGTGTAGTGTCCTTAGTGTTTGGATAATTCTAAATAGTTCTCTTGGTTTGTTGATAGATTTCATGATTAGGTTGGTATGGTGTTGTTGTTTACATTCATTTATTAGATTGTTGTATTCCATTTGCTTGTCTCTGTATTGAATTAGGGAGTCTTGTGATTTGTTTCTCCTCCATTTTCTCTCCAGTTTTCGGAGGGTGCGTTTTGCGTCTCTAACATCAGTTGAGTACCAGGGGGCATTGGATCTTCTGCGTGTTTGTGCTTCTGTACTTGTAGGGGCTGATGCTGCATTTGATATTATGGAGTTCCATTTCTCTATGCCTCCAAGGGTTTCATAATCTTGCTGAAGTTGTGATTCGATTTCGTCTATAAATGCTTCTTTTTTGAAGACTCTAAATCTCTTTGTTATGGTCTCATTTTCCTTGTGTTGGATGAGGTCATTTAGTGTCAATGTGAATTCAATTAGATGGTGATCTGACCAAGGAACTGGTGTGATTGTTGGTGTTGTGGTCTTTCCCTGCTCCACCAAGTGCTTTGGGATAAAAAACATATCTGGAGTTGTACCGTGTTGGTGTGTTGATAGCTTGGTAGTATTTTAGTGATTCCATGGCTTTTAGGAATGATGCAGCTTCCTTGGTGGGTGTGGAGGTTAGGTTGTAGTCTCCTAGTACAATGAGGGGTTTGAGCTTTTTGCTGTGTGCACATATTGCTTCAAGTACCGTAGAGAGATATTCCGTTGTGGTTCCAGGGGGTCTGTAGGTGAGGGAGATGCTAAGGTGTTTGTTGGCTATGATGATTGTGTTGGATTCTATCGTGTTTGCGGTAGAGATTGTTTTCAATCTGTATTCTTTTCTGGTCAGTATTAGCACTCCTCCACTTCTCTTTTGGGTCCTGATGCAGTTAAATGCTGTGTATCCTTCTGGGATGATTTGATTTAATATTACCTGGCCAGAGTCATCTAGCCAGGTTTCTGTGATACGATAGTATTTGGTTTGTTCCTGATTGATCTGGCATTTAGTAGGGCACATTTGATGTTGGTTGTTGTGATTGGGTTAGTGTGTACCCTATTTGTGAGGTGGGTATGTGTAGTGCGTGTGGTATTATGTGATTTGTGGACTGAAGGCTTAGGATGTTGGTGTTCTTTAGAGAGGGGTGCGTTTGGTATCCATTCAGGTTGGGTGGTATGTAGGTGTAACAAGAGGATTTGTTCGTTTGGTCCTATGCCCTGTGTGTATGGTACGAAAGTGTGTAGAGTGTAAGGTATGCAATGAGGTAGTGGTGGGTGGATTGCATTTTACTCTTTACTGATCTGGGATTGACTTGAGTTGTATCCCAGTGGTGGTAGGTGTTTGATCCTTCTCTTATGGTTCTATATTTGCCTGTTTTTTTTGGTATGGTTCCTCTCCTCTTCTTACTTAGTTCTACTCTAGTAGTGGAGTCCATAATATATGTAGTTTGTTATTTCGCAGCCCCGGAGAAGCAAACAAGGCGTAGGTTAGTAATGGGGTAATTTGTTATGTGGTTTATGTTTTCCTAAAGCAATGAGGTTAGTGGTGAGGTAGCGATGCACTAGTGGTCTGAACTACAGACTATACAGTATATAATATCTAGATCATATTAACTAGCACATTTTGTTTACAGTACATGCTAGTTTTTACATTCAATGAGGTAGCAAACAGTGAGGTAATAAGTGAATCTATTTGATATACAGCATTTGTAATGTCATGCAATGCTTTGCAAACGAGTCAGCACATGTACTTTCAAGCAATGAGGTAGTAAAAGAGTTGGCAGTTTGTTCTTTGTATTTTGTTTTACTTAGCATGATCTGCTTCGGTGTTCTTCTGCGTCGTGGGGGTTAGTTCTCGGGCCACGCCAAAGGGCCCTCTGGCCCTCAGGCGTGGGCGTGCCCGATGGCGCTCTCCCTTTAAAGAAGCTGGCGGGAATCCTTCTGTTGCCTCCGCTCCACCTCATTCCCAGCTTCATAGGGTGGCTTTGCTTTACTAAATAGAGTCAAACCTCGGTTTTCGTTTGCCCAAGTTTTCGTATGCTTCGGTTTTCGACGTCTTTTTTTCATTGAGATTTTGTCCCGGTTCTCGTACATCTGCTCGGTTTTCATACAATTTTAAAATGGTCCGTTCCAGGGGGGGGTCGTTCAGTAAAGTATATTACTTAAATTGTTTTTGCGATCCAGACCTCTTTGCTTTCAGTGATCCTTTGAGAAATACAGTAGCAAGAATCAAGGAGTGAGAGTGTGGCTGATCTGATGCTTCCGACATGCTCAATTAGAGGACTCCCTGCTGGGACTCCCTGCTGACGGCGAAACTTTGATGGGTCTTCCAAACATGCTAGTCCTGATGGGTCTTCCAAACTTGCTGCTGAGCATTTCTTCCAGCTTGCAATTTGCTTTTGAGACGGAATCGGAGGCGGGTGAGAGAGTCGGCGATCAAATTACAGTGCTGTATCTGTGTGTGTGTGCTGTCCTGTGACGATCGGGCAGGTGAGAGAAGTGACAGGAGCTGTTCTACTGCTTGGCTGAGACTTTGGGGGCCCGTGCTGCTGCAGCCATTGCCACATTGCTCTGGAACGCATGCTCAGCTCTGCGTTCCAGGTTGCCTGAGCAGGAGAGTGGCGTTTCTGGTGTTTTTTCTTTTTTTTTAAATTCCTGTGCCAGTAAAAGACAAAGAAGGGAAGTAACCCCAGACAGGGCCTTGATACCTGAGGTCCTTATGGAGGGGGATTTCCCCTTCCAAACAATAACCTTTCCTCCTCCCTCTCCCCTCCTCACCGTCTTCCATATGCCAACAAGAGTCTTCAATAAAGGTAAAAGTGATGTTAAATATTCATTTATCCATTTCATTAGTCATTTATATTTATTTCTCATTGTTTTCTGTATGAAAAATATAGTTATTCTCTATAAAAAGTATTTTTTGTGAATATTTTTGGGTGTCTGGAATGGATTAATATGATTTACATTATTTCTTATGGGAAATATTGCTTCAGTTTTCATACATTTCGGTTTTAGTCAGACTTTTTTGAACGGATTAATCATGAAAACTGAGGTTTGACTGTAACAATTACCTTAACAGAACACTAACCTTATAAATCAAGTTACCTAACTGGAATAAGTATCACAATCAATGTTTATAGTTTATTGTAAAATTATGAGCATAAGGGATATTGTTCCAGTCCCACCCATTAACAAAACTATCACAGTCCTCTTAACAAAAACTATCCCATCCCTTTAATAAAATCCCCACCCTTTAAAACAAGAAACACCCTCTACAACAGCAGTTACGAAATGCTGACAGATTACCTGAACCCCACCTGTGCATCAGACCATTCATTCATCTCTGAAAATATTTCCAAGAGGCAGTAACTGAACATTAAGCCATCTAATAAACAGACTTACAGAGCTTCTCTTAACTCCATGTTAATAATCTTGATATCGTCAAGTTCCCATATATAAAAGCATAAGTGAATTAGATCTAGTGATCAAAGGTAATAATAGGAGATATGACTTATTCTAGGGCAATGTGGTTGAAACTGAGCAAGCAATACAACCTCAGATGGAGGATAACTCTATACTCTCCTGTACATATCGGGGGCCTGTTCTATACAGTACATCTATACTTTACTACTACTCAGGGCCGTACTGACAGTGAAAAGTGCCCTGTGCGAGTTGCACATCGGGTGTGCGCCCCCCCCCTCCCGCACCTCCATTTAGCCACTTTATGGGGGTGGGAGAGAAGAGGCGCGCACCCATGTGCAACTTGCCGGCACACTAAACAGGTCTGGACCCTTCCAGAGAGACCAGACCTGCTTAGTGTGCCGGTGAGAAGACTTAAGGGGCACATTTTGGCTCTCTGCTGCTGCCTGCCGCCGCTAAAGTGGTGGCGGCGGCAGGCAACGGCAGAGAGCCGAAATGCACCCTTTAAGTCTTTGTGCCCTGTGTGGCCGCACCGCTCGCACAGGGCTCGGTACGGTCCTGTTACTACTACTACTACTGAGCATTTGTATAGCGCTACAAGACATATGAAACCCTGCACAAACATGGGAGGAGTAGCCTAGTGGTTGGAGCAAGGTACTTCAGGCTGGAAGGTCGGGGGTTCAAATCCCACTAGAGGACAGCAAACTTGGGCCGGAAGGACCAGGGTTTCTAATCCCACAGATGCTCCTTGTGGTCTTGGGCAAGCCACTTAACCCTCCATTGCCCATGTTCCCTGTAAGTATTAGTGTATGTGTCTCATATCCCCGCGTGTTAAATGTATCCCCCAATTGTGTCGTGACCGCTTTGATTGAAGGATAAGGCGGTATACAAAAATTGTCTAAATAAATAAAATAAAATAAATGTAAGAGACAGCCCCTGCTCATCAGAGCTTACAATCTAGTCAAGATAGACAACACAGAAGGTGTAGACAGGGATAACTCAAGGGGGAAGGTAAAGAAACAAGGAGATCAGGTGAGTCAAGATCCAAATGCAGCAGCAGCGATGCTGGATTTGAAAAAGGTCAGAGAAGGTGCCTGGCATACAGACACAGGTAGTTTGTTCCAGGTGTAAGGTGCAGCAAGATGAAAGGAGCGAAGTCTGCAGTTAGCAATACATGAGAAGGGCACAGATAGAAGCAGTTTGCCAGAAGAGCGGAGAGATAATGGGTAAGGAGAGATAAGAGAAGAAAGGTAGTGAGGAGCTGCAGAGTGAATGCATTTATACAGTAGGTCAGCAGAAGTGGTTTGAACTGGATGCGGAACGGACAGGGAGCCAATGAAGTGACTTGAAAAGAGGGGTAATACGTTATAGAATAGGGGCATACCAACATGCCTTACTCTATGTGCAACAGTTATACCTGCTCCATAGCACGTGGAAATGCCCGCACGTAGATTTGGAGAAAACACATGTAAGTTATAATATTCTATAGCTTATATTTGTAAATTTAGACCCGAACCATGCTTGCCCCTGAGTCCACCCAAACCAAAGGTATGAACCATGGGGCTTACTTAAACGTTTAAAGAATAGTGACTGTCTAAAGCACATGAATAAGTCTCTTAGAATAGAGACTTCCATGCATTTCTGATGCATAACTTTCCACTTGCTCTTTAGAGAATTACCATCTTAAATGACTGAGCTAAAAGTTTTCATATATTGCTAGCCAACCTCCCAGGCAGCTAATAGACAAGTCCTTTCAATTTAGAATTAGTACATGATACTCCCCCTCTATGTATATGTTATCATCCCAGCTCTTAGATTTGCAATATTTTGCAATAAAATTAAAAACACGGCCCAGCATTTTATCTACCACTTATATCGCAGACGCCATTAAAGAGACAACTGTTGTGAGCAGAAACATTCTCCCTCAATGGCACACTGATAGGGACTTGAACATGTCAGCTGAGCCTCTAGGACACTGGCGTTGCCCAGCCTCTACGCCACATTCTCAACTGTGTTATTCCAGTGCAAAAATAAGCACTCAAAAAATCTGTTCAAGATGCCAGCATCTACTGTTAAAATGTGAAAAGTGAGTCTAACTTTGTGGCTCAAGTAACAATATAGCACAGTTACTTACCTGTAACAGGTGATCTCTGGGAACAGCAGGAATTAGTCTTCACATATGGGTACGTCGGTACCGACGGAGCCTGCACGGGAATGCTGCCCAGCTTTCAATTAGAAAGCTTTTGGCAGCATCCCTCGCGCCTGCGCAGTGACTTCCCGCCTTCTCCACAGCCTCTCTTCAGTTGAGTTTCAGAGCTGAGACAAAGGCGAGGAGAGAAAAGGGAAAAAATAAAAAAGATGCAACTCCTAGGGGAGGTGGGAGGGTTGTGAAGACTAATTCCTGCTGTTCCCAGAGATCACCTGTTACAGGTAAGTAACTGTGCTATCTCCAGGAACAAGCAGGAATGAGTCTTCACATATGGGGACTCCCTAGCTGGAGATGCCAGGGGGAGATCCCATAAAAATGCAAGTGCCCGGGTCAGGGGCGCATTTTGTCTCCAGGAATCCCCGGCATCCAATGTGGGATGGAGGGTAGGAGTTGACAATAAAGGAGCTGTGAGGAAAGAAACAGCATAGCCAAGGACTAGATGTTCTACAGACTACAGGAGTCCTTGGTAGATATGATGCGTAGCATTAAAACACATTTAATGTACACTTAAAATATGCAGCTTACCTACTGTATGGTAGGAAGTAGAAAGCATGATGGAGTCTACTGGATAAGTAGTGGCGGAATCGTCAAGTTGACCTCTCAGTAGTGAGGATGAAGGTCCAGACTTGGAGGTAGTAGATGATCCAGGTGTCAACTGGGTAGGAGTAGACGTCTTAGATGTCTGGTCTTCAGTGGAAAGCTTTATGGGAAAAGCTGAAAAGTCCTTTAGGCATCATGAACATTGAGGACTAAAGGAAGAAGACTGACGGAGTTGAAGAACTAGCCCAGTCCTGGCAGGAAAGGGGGGATGGAAAACCCCTATTCCTACGGAAAACAGTTGTGTACTCGAAGATAAAGATGTACACTGTTTTTCCTAGCTGGCGAGAGATAGGAAAAATATTGAAGCTGGATGCTTCAAGGACATAAAGAAAAATAAGAAGATGTTAGCACCAAAGTGGTTGTTGGTGCTGAACAGGTCCTGTATCATAATTTGGTATGGGACGTGGGGCAACAATCTGTCTAAAACCTCTAAGAGGTAAATCATGTAGTATAGACAGTAAGGGTGATAGTGAATAAGATTGACCAACCCTTAAGAAGCCCTCCATCAAACACATACATATAGGGAGATATATATATATGTGGCTGGAATAGATATGTATATATTCATAGATATATATAGATAGATAAATATACATATGTCCAGAGTTGTATATTAGGATATGGGTGGTGAAATTGATCAAATATATATATATATATATATATATAGATATATATAGATATATATAGATATAGATATAGATAGATGATACACCTAGATATATGGAAATTTGTGGGGCATGGTTTAGCACCACCAGAGAAATGATATAAGTATGTAGACATATATGGAGATGCTACATACAAGACAACAGATTGAGATACATGGCTACCACCCAGCCCCATAATTGTACATGGGGAATGTAAATGAAAAAGAATCTGCGTTCTGCGAGAGGGTGAGCCCACTTGGGATATGCATAGAGAATCTATTTTCGTGGGTTGAGGGATGCAGGAAAGCAACCCAGTGAGATAACCGTGATGTTCGCGTGAGAACAGATGAAGATATGAATCTGTAGGGAACAAGGCAGGGAGTTCTACAGAACACTGACATGGTAGATGCCTTGGATTTTCACGCAGAAGAACTGCTATCTCGTGTGAACACCCCAGGTTAGAGGGGGTGTGGAGAACCCTCACAGGCATAGGAAGGGTTGAGAAGTTTCTCTCTAATAATAGAGGAACTTCAGAGACAAGGACAATGCTCTATAGCAAAGCCCTCATAGTAGAAAGCTTCTCTGAAGACTGCAGAGAGCATTGTGCAGGAGAGCTATGAGAGAAACTGACTGAAAATCAGTTATGTTGCCATATCCTAGAAAAGGAGATGGTTAGAATAATGTGAGAAAGCCTAACGAGTAGGAGGATCCAAGATAGTTTGGAATCACTACTGAGGCAAGACAAAAAAATGTTTTAACAAGGGACTGGAACTTGGAAAAGTCCCAGTAATACAATTACTACAACTCCTGCAGGCAGAGCTGTTGACAGAAACAGCAGAGAGAGTGTCCTGTGCTGAATAAAGAAAACAGACAAGAAAAGAGAGGGGATATCTCTTCTCACTGTCTGGGGAACGACCAGAGAAGTAGTTCAGTATGGTAGCCCTCAAGTAGTTGGAGGGGACTTACCCATGGGGTAAGTCAACTGAAGGAAAAATGTTCAGTTGGGAAAAAAACTATCAGGTGATAGTTGCAACTGCTCTTCTGGAGTGTGTAGTACCTGAACAAAATAATTTTTTTTTTTTTGACAGGTTAGTACACTGAAAAATAAAAGCACAGTGAATAATCTTTTAATATGTAAGTTACAATTCCAGGCACCTATGGTTGCTGGGGATGTTGAGACTGGCCAGAACTGGAGGACTTCAGACTAGGCTGAGGCGTCCGTTGTTTAGGTACAGCCGAATGATGGGCAGGAGAAGAATGAAACTTCCTTTTCTTAGGAAAAGAAGGTTTGGTAGGACATTTCCTACTATTTGAAGAAGGAGGTGGCTTAGAATGGTTTCTAGTGGAAGAAGAGTCAGGGGAGCATTGAGCAACCTGACGTAAAGCCTCCTTATTAAAAAGACCTTCTCCTGTACAAGGAGAATGAGCTAGTATAGTTTGTGCCCATTTGCTCAAGTCTGAAGCCTCAAGCCAGGCTCTGTGACGTGCTGCAATGGCAATAGCAGAGGATCTGCTAATGGACTCAAAAGAATCTATAGAAACACGAGACAGAAACCAGGATATATTCCGGCTGTGATTGATGAGCAAGGTATAATCAGTAGCCTTGGGCTCTGGTAAAAAAGGGGTCAAAAGAGACAATTTCTCTGTGACTTCCTGGAGTGTTAGACTCATGTGAAAAATATATGAGAGAACTCTGGAAGCCAGCATAGAGTTTTGGAAGGCTTGACGGCCAAAAGCATCAAGTGTTCTTGAAGAACGACCTGGTGGAAAAGAAGAATGCTTCTTCTTGCTCTTAACCTTCCTCAGTGCTGATTCCACTACCAGGGAACGATGAGAAAGTTGAGGTTTTTGGAACCCTGGAGAGGGTGGTACACGGTAGCTAACCTCAACATCATTAGAAACTTGAGGAAGTCGTAAGGGTGATTTCCATACCCTAAGAAGGAGATCCTGCAGAGCAGGATGTAAAGGAAACTGTATTTGTTGCTTTTGTGCCGGTGAGCCATGTGTAGGATCACAACCAGGGATAGAAATATTAAAAAAGGTTGCCATATCCAGGAGAAAAGTCTGAAAAGACTGATCTCCTATGGGAAGTATTCCTGGTGAGGCTAAAGGAAGAGCCTGAGTATCAGAGGACGTACAAGGTACTGCAGCAATGCCAGGTATCGGTTCCAAACTAGGCAGCGGTGCAAGAACAGGCAACAACCTTGCTAGTGATAAAGGACTAGCAGGTGAAGTAGTCATCGGGAACTGCTGTCGTGGTACCGAGATCATGGGGGAGTTATGGCTAAGATCTTCGGAACTACCTATGGGGAAACGACCGGAGTCGGTTCCGGGACGTGTCGGGACGCAGTCCTCAAGACTCGATATCGACTCAAGACTCGGCATCGAAGAGAGCGAGACTAGCGATGCATGACTCGACAGTTCCGACGCCAGTGGTAGTATCGGCGATGCCGATACCACTAATGCAGCCTGGGTGACATCGATCGATATCGATGGTACCGAGGTCCATGTCGATGCCGATGCTAGGGTATCGGAACCGATCGACGTCGGTACCGTCCCGAAGCATGGCTGAGGGAAGTCAATGCGGTGCGTATCGATCGGTCCCAAAGGTACCGAGGACGCCCGATGACGATCCCTGGTGAAGAGTGGAGTGCTCGACACCGGTGCCGATGCCGGAGGCTCGGTACCGCTCAAAGCGGATACCACCTCCGCGCATGGCTCAGGTATGTTCTGTGAGGGGTGAGCCCCAGGAACATCCTGAAACTCCTTTAACGCTTTGGAGCCCGAAGACTCCCGCAGGGGTAATGCCAATGGATTCTTGAGGGTAAGGCCGGAGCCGTCACCATGCTGGGCATGGGACATACCACTCAAGCATTGACTAGTCTTAACAGACTGTTTTTGGGTTACCTGATCCTGTGAAGTAGAGAAACCGGGTACCCTCAATGCCGAAGAAAAAACGGTATCGAGGGAAACTCTAAATACTGAAGGTTGTCCCACAAAATTATCTCCTGACAAGTCAGGGGAAAAAGGGTCAGGACCCACACAGTTGAGACACCATTGGTGTCTAAAAAGAAACAGGTGTTTCCACAGCGGAGGCACTTTTTAGGAAAAGAAGGCTCCATAATGAAAAAGGCCTAGTAGGCCTAAGAGTTAAGGCAAAAAAAACTGAAGAAAAGTTTTACAGATTTTAGCCTAAAAACCACCGGCGGTACCGGTGGTAGCGGGAGAAACAGCCGCGACCACAAGAAAACAAAAAATTTAAATAATTAAAGCAATTAAAGAGAAAAGTTTCTGCGGTGACAGGAGGACGTCCTGCCGGCTCCGCGGAAAAACGAAAACTGAAGAGAGGCTGTGGAGAAGGCGGGAAGTCACTGCGCAGGCGCGAGGGATGCTGCCAAAAGCTTTCTAATTGAAAGCTGGGCAGCATTCCCGTGCAGGCTCCGTCGGTACCGACGTACCCATATGTGAAGACTCATTCCTGCTTGTTCCTGGACATAAATGTTTACATGTATTTGTAAAAAAATTACGAAGTTGAAAAGTGCACACTTATAGTGTGACAAAATAGCATGGTTTCCCTTCTTCCATTTGCAACTCATGCATGAGTTGCACCCATGCATGTCTGCATGGGTGCAACTAGGCACTGTAAACTATGTCTTGGTAGGGTAGCAGTAAACGGGGGTCTGTATGAGGTGATCAGTGGTGATGTTTGGGTCTGTTGAGAGAGAGAGTGTGAGTGTGCAGGGGGATGAGATGCAGGAGTGATGTATGTGCATTTGGGTTTGGGGATACAAGTGTCTTGTGTGGCAAATAACTTGTACCCATGTGTGTGTAGAAGGGTATCTCTGTGCACATATGTGTGTGTGCATATTGACATGTATGCTGTGAAGGTAGCATGTATGTGAGGGTGGCTGGCATGTGTCAATGGAGAACTGCGTATGAAGCATTAGGGTAGCAGGGATTGTGGAGCTCCTCCATGAATGGGTTGGTGTACATAACACAGTTATTCACCTGTAACAGCTGTTCTCCGGGGACAGCAGGAATCAGTCCTCACATATTGGTGATGTCGGCGCCCATGCAGAAGCATCTCCTCAGCTTTCAAAGAAAGCCTTTGGGAGATGCACCATGCCTGCATGGTCCTCTTTCCCGCCCAAGGGTGCCATCTTGCCTCAGTCAAATGACATAGCTAAGACAGCCAAGGAAAAAAACTAAAATAAAATACCCTAAAGGAGCAACTCCAAGGGGAGGAGGGAGGGTTGTGAGGACAGATTCCTGCTGTCCCTGGAAAACACTTGTTACAGGTGAGTAACTACGCTTTCTCCGGGAACAAACAGGAAGTCAGTCCTCACATATGGGACTCCCCAGCTACAGGCTACTGAGAACCTGTAAAAAAACACCACAGCAACCTGCAAAAAGTGAACCATGAGCAGTGGCAGTTGAGTCTCTACTGAGAGACTCTCACAAGACCCAAGTGTCCAGCAGAGAACCAGCACTCTGGTAGCCTGAACACAGAAGGATCAGAGGGCAGGAGTTGCCTACACCCCAAAGAGACTATGAAATTTGGCCTGGTCAAAGGGGTTGTCCCATCGGGACTCCCTCTCCAAGTAGCAGTGAGCTGCGAAGGTATGGACCGAAGACCAGGTGGCAGCCCAGCAGATTTCTGTCATGGGGACGTAACACAGATTTGCCATGGAAGTAGCCATGATCCTGATGTGCTGCGCCGTGACCTTCTGGTTCAGTGAAATCCCCACCTGCTCGTAGGCAAGGGTAATGCAGTCCATCACCCAAGCAAACAGAGTTCGCTTAGCCACTGGAAACCCCAGATTGCTGGGATCATAGGATACAAAAGACTGAGCAGCTTTGCAGTGGAGCCCTGAATCCATTGCAGATAGAAGGACAAGGCCCTTTTACAATCCAGAGTATGGAGAATGGTCTCTGCCCTACCGGCGTGAGGCCTCGGAAAGAAGATGGTGAGCACCACCTCCTGATTGAGGTGGAATAGGGACACCGTCTTCGGCAGAAACTTAGGGTGTGTGCGGAGCACCACCCTGTCCTTGTAGAACTTCGTGTAGGGGGGCTCTACCATCAGAGCCTGGAGCTCGCTGACGTGAGTGCTATAAGGAAGATGACCTTCCAGGAGGGGTACTGTAGTTGGCAGGTAGCCAGAGGCTCAAATGAAGGCTTAGTAAGCTGCAAAAGCACCACATTGAGATCCCACTATGCCACTGGAGGGTGAATGGGGATTTGGATAACATGAGGCCCCCTAGGAATCAAGACACAGAGAGCTGAGCCGAAAGGGACTTTCCCTCAATGGGATGGTGATGCGCTGTGATGGCACTTATGTGTACTCTGACCGAATTGGACTTTAGTCCCACCTGTGACAGATGGTGAAGATACTGGAGTACCACTTGTACTTAGCAGGAGAATGGGTTTGCCCGTCTTTCTGCAAACCACAATGAGAATGGACACCACTTAAAGGCGTATTCCCTTCTTGTGGAGACCTTACGAGAGGCTAGAAGAACCTCTATCTAATGCTACCCTTTCAGCAGGCAAGCCATGAGTGACAGGAAGCCCAGGATGGGGTATAGGAGAGAGCCCTGCTCCTGTGAAAATAGCCCTGGGGCTCAGCCTAGGGGAATTGGCGACGCCGCCAATAGGGAGAGGAGCAGTGGGAACCAGGACTGCCTGGTCACTGAGGAGCTATCAGTATTAGTGATGCTCTGTCACGCTGGACCTTGAATAGGGTCTTGGCGACCAGTGGTGTCAGTGGGAAGGTGTATAGAAGGTCTTCTGTCCATGGGGTGAGGTACGCATCCGCAGCCACCTGGGACAGGTGCGGCTGGCGGGAGCAGAATCGGACAACTGCGTGTTGTCTGGACTGGCGAACAGATCCATTTAGGGGACACCCCAGAGATGAAACAGCCGGGAGGCTACTACTGGATCCAGGCACCACTCATGTGGCTGGGGGACCTTTGCTCGATTTGTCCACCAGGGCATTGTCTTGGCCCAGGAGTTAAACCGCCCTTAGGAGCATCCCTCTGCGTGCCGCACAGGAGCAGAGGGCTACCGCCTCCTGGCAGGGAGAAGTATGACCCTGTTCCCCCTTGTTTGTTCACGTAGAACATTGTGACCTGGTTGTCAGACTGGATAAGCACTGAGTGGTGCTGCAGCTGGTGGCAGAAGGCTTGGAGAGCCAGGAATATTGCCCGGAGCTCTAGCAGGCTGACTTGCATCCAGTATTCCTTCTGGGACCAGCTGGCCTTGCATCTGGAGGCCCTCGCAATGCACACTCCAGCCCTGTAGGGAGGGGTCCGTGGTGAGGACCTTCTAGGGGGTGGGTGCCTGGAAAGGCATTCCGGCCTGAAGGTGATGTGGAATCTGCCACCATCCAAGGGAGTCCACCAGCTGAGGGATCACTTTCACTCTGTCCCTAAGCCTGCCTGTGGCTTGTGTCCACTGGGCTGCCCTCATGTACAGATGGGCATATGGGGTCACGTGAACTGTGGAGGCCATGTGTCCCAACAGGCAAAGTAGAAGCCAGATGGGTAGCATCCGGTGTCGATGCACTTTTGCGGCTAACTTTCTGAGGTGTTCTGACCTCTCCTGAGGGAGGAAGGCTTTCGCCTAGCGGTATCTAGATGCGCCCCTAAGAACTCTAGGCACTGGGCCGGAGTGCACTGGGACTTGGGATAGTTTATGATGAACCCCAGGGTGCTGCAGGGCGTTTATGGTGTGCCCAGTGGCACATTGTGCCTCTGTAGCTGTGTCCCCTTTATGAGCCAGTCGCCCAGAAAAGGGAAGACGAAGGCCGCCAGAGGTGGGTGGTGACCACCACAAGGCACTTTGTGAAGACCCTTGGTGATGAAGCCAGACCAAAGAGCAGCACCTTGTATTGGTAATGCTGTCCCCCACCACAAACCAGATGTATTTTCTGTGGCTGGGATGAATTAGGATGTGCGCATAGGCATTCTTTAGGTCTAAGAAGCATAGCCAATCTCCCTACTGGAGGAATGCAGCCGTGTACCAAGGGAGAGCATTTTGAAGTTCTCCCTGACCAGAAACCTGTTGAGCTCTCACAGGTCCAGGATGGGTCTGAGGCTCCCTCTCCTCTTGGGGAGGAGGAAATAGCTGGAGTAGAAGCTGTGCCCCAGAGATGTTTCGGCACTGACTCCACTGCCTTGTCCTGGATTAGGCCTGCTAGCTCAGTGAGAAGCGGGGTCTGGTGAAGGAGAGGTCTGGTGAGCTCTCCTGGGAAGTACGAGGGTGGTGTCTACTGTAGGTGGAGGAGGTAGCCGTCCTTGACCACTTGTAGCATCCAGGTATCGGTGGTGTTGGCTGTCCACCTGTGGGCAAACAGGGCTAGGCACCCCCCCTGTGGGGGGGGGGGGGGAGGTCGTGCCCAGGTAGTCAAAAGCTCCTCCCAGGCTGGGCTGGGGACGGCGTCTGGGACTTTGGGGTCTTTTGCTTTCGGGGACCATGCCTTGCCCCTGGTCTTTTTGCTGCTGGCCCTGTTCAGAGGTTGAGAAGGCCTGGAAATGCGGGGTACCGCCAAAGCCCCTCTTCTTCCTCGGGAAGAAGGGCTTCTTCTCTGGGGCTTTCTTTTGGGGTTGCACTGAGGTCTTCTTCGAGAGCCTGGTTCTCGTCAATAACTTGTTTTCTATCTCTGCAGCCTTGTCTGCCATGGGTTTCCTGAATAGGTTCTCTCCTATGCAGGGGAATCAATCAGTTTGTCCTGCATCCATTGTTCTAGGTCAGACGACTACAGCCATACTTGGTGTCATGCCCAGATGCCTGCAGTGGCCACACTGGCCAAAGACTCTAAGCCATCGTAGGCTGCTCGAGACAAAAACTTTGAGCACTCTTACCACAGAGGTCAGGGACTTAAACCTCTGTAGGGGTTCCCCATCGAGGCCTGTTGAGAATCCCCCAAGCTCCTTTGACAGTTCCTTCAGGTACATGCCTATATAGAACTGATAAGACTGGATCCAGCAAGTTAGCATCGAACCCTGAAAGGCCTTCCGGCTGAGGGCATCAAGGGTTCAGGCCTCCCTACCGGGTGGCAAAGACAAAAGAGTTTTTTGGCTTTTGAGCCAGCGCGTAGCTGACTCCATGACCATCGAGTTGTGGGGAAGCTGGGTCTTTTGGAACCCAGAGCTTCAGCGTACCCGGTACATGGCATCAAGGCACCTACTGACAATTGGTACTGACGTCGGCGTTTTCCACATCCCGAGGAGGCGGTCGAGGATCAGAGACACCGGTACTGTAAGAGTTTCCTTAGGGAGTGCCTCATAATGGAGTATCTCCAATTCCTTAATGCACGGGTTCCCCTGAGTCTATCCCCTTTCACCCTCATCTAATCTCCCCTCGTAGCAGAGCTGGCTTTCAATCGAAAGAGGCCCTCCTCCTGTGCATTTATGCCATGGAGATATTTAAACATCTCTATCATATCTCCTCTATTTTATTTATTTATTTATTTATTTACATTCTCTTATATACCGCACTATTCAGCATCAGCGCGGTTTACATGGAACAGAAACGCTCAGTACAGTTAACATGTATGAGTTTACAGATAACAGGGCAAGTAACTTAGATAACAGGGGTAAACTATTTACAAAAACTTGCTACATAAGCTTGTAAACTATTTACAAATATTGCTACATAAGGTTGTATGATCATGAATTCTATAGAAACAAATGCACCACTAAGGGTTATCCCACCTTTCCTCTAAGGTGTACATATTAAGATCCTTAAGTTTGTCCTCATATGCTTTATAACGAAGACATAGAAACATAGAAATATGAAGACAGAAAAAGACCATATGGTCTATCTAGTCTGTCCTTCCATATCAACAACTACAACAGTCCCCTTTTTACCTTTAGAGATCCTCTGTGTTTATCCCATGCTTTTTTGAATTCAGTTACTGTCCTCATCTCTACCACCTCCACTGGGAGACTATTCCACGGATCCACTACTCTTTCCATAAAGAAATATTTCCGCGTATCACTCCTGAATCTATCTCCCTTCACCCTCATCCCATGTCCCCTAGTAGCAGAACTTGCTTTCAATTGAAAGAGGCTCTCTCCCTGAACATTTATGCCACGGAGGTATTTAAACATCTCAATCATATCACCTCTATCCCGCCTTTCCTCTAAGGTGTACATATTAAGATCCTTCAGTCTGTTCTCATATGCTTTATAATGAAGACCACTAATCATTTTAGTAGCCACCTTCTGCACCGACTCCATCCTGTTCACATCCTTTTGAAGGTGCGGTCTCCAAAATTGCACACTATACTCCAAATGAGGTTGCACCAAAGACTTATACAGAGGCATTATCACCTCCTTTTTTCTGCTAGCCATTCCTCTTCGTATGCACCCAAGCATCCATCTAGCTTTTGCCATCGCCTTTTCTACCTGTTTAGCTACTTTAAGATCATCAGACACAACCATGTCTAGGTCCCGCTCTTCTTTAGTGGACAAAAGTACTTCACACCTTATACTATATTGCTCCCTTGGATTGCTGCAGCCCAAATGCATGACCTTACATTTTTTAACATTAAATCCCAGCTGCCAAATTCTAGACCATTCTTCAAGTTTACTCTATTGCAGATTTTGGTATCATCTGCAAAGAGGCAAACCTTACCAGACAGCCCTTCCCCTATATCATTAAAGATGTTAAAAAGAATCGGACCAAGGACAGATCCCTGGGGCACACCACTGGTAACATCCTTCTCCTCAGAGTGAGCTCCATTTACTTGTACTATTTGTCGCCTCCCACCCAACCAATTTCTAACCCAAGCAGTAACTTTAGGGTCCATCCCTAGGGTGCTCAGTTTGTTTATAAATTGCCTATGAGGAACAGTGTCAAAGGCTTTACTGAAATCTAAATACACCAAATCTAGGGCTCTTCCTCAGTCCAACTCCCTCGTCACCCAGTCAAAGAAATCAATCAGATTTGTCTGACAAGACCTGCCTCTGGTGAATCCATGCTGCCTCGGATCCTGTAATCTGATGGACTCCAGAAACCTCACTATTTTCTCTTTCAGCAGCGTTTCCAATAATTTACTCACCACCGAAGTTAAACTAACCGGCCTGTAGTTTTCAACCACATCCTTACTTCCGCTTTTGTGTAAAGGCACCACATGAGCCTCTCTCCAGTCCTTTGGCACCACGCGCAACTCCAACGAGGCATTGAAAGGTCAGTCAGTGGAGCTGCTAGACCACTAACCATTTTAGTAGCCACCCTCTGCACAGACTTCAACCTGTTTATATCTTTTTGAAGAAGGGGTCTCCAGAACTGCACACAATACTCCAAATGAGGTTGCACCAAAGACTTATACAGAGGCATTATCACCTCCCTTTTTCTGCTGGCAATTCCTCTCCCTATGTACCCAAGCATCCTTCTAGCTTTTACCATCACCTTTTCTACCTGTTTAGCTACTTTAAGATTGTCGGACACAATCACGCCCAGGTCCCACTCTCCTTTTATGGACAGAAATACTTCCCCCCCCCCCCCCACTCCTTTGGATTTTTGCAGTCCAAATGCATGACCCTGCATTTTTTAGCATTAAATCTTAGCTGCCAAATTCTAGACAATTTTTCAAGCTTAGCTAGATCCCTCCTCATATTATCTACTCCTTCCTGGGTGTCTACTCTATTGTAGATTTTGCTATCATCTGCAAAGAGGCAAAACTCACCCGACAGCCCTTCTGCAATATCACTAACAAAGATGTTAAAAAGGACAGATCCCTGCAGCACACCACTGGTAACCTCTCCTCAGAGTGAGTTCCATTTATCTGTACCCTTTGTCACCTCTCCCTCAACCAATTTCTAACCCAATCAGTAACTTTAGGGTCCATCTCTAGGGTGCTCAGTTTGTTGATAAGTCGCCTGTGTGGAACGGTGTCAAAGGTTTTACTGAAATCCAAGTACACCACATCTAGGGCTCTCCCTCGGTCCAACTCCCTAGTCACCCAGTCAAACAAATCAATCAGATTAGTCAGACAAGACCTGCCTCTAGTGAATCCATGTTTCCTCCGATCTTGTAATCCACTGGACGCCAGCAACCTCACTATTTTTTCTTGAGCAGTTTCCAATTTTCTCTACACAGAGATTAGTTTTCAACCACATCCTTACCTCCGCTTTTGTGTAAAGGGACCACATGTGCCTTTCTCCAGTCCACTGACATCACTCCAGACTCCAAAGAGGCATTGAAAAGGTCAGTCAGTGGAGCCGCTAGAACATCCCCAAATTCCTTCAGTATTCTCAGAAGTTTTCTTCAACCACCACTCTCTTGGATAAGCAGCCATAAGAAAACTCCACAAAGGCATCCAGAAGAGGCTCTGTAAACTTCAATGTGTATCATTTTTTGAGGATGCAAGGTCCCAATGATCTGATGTGACATAAATCCATTATGAGTAAAACAACCAGAGATACTCTCTGGACTCAGAAGGGATTCACCAGATCTCACTGTGAGGGCTTACTGGCTCCAGTGGAGATGATTTCTGATTTTGGAGATTGCCAAGATCCCAACAAGGACTGACTCTTCTTGGATTTAGACCCATAGGGGGAATAGGTTATTTCCAAACTCTTCAAGGCTCGAAGTTGTTCTCATGCTCCCTGTTAAGCCCTACATGAGGAATCCTTGGAACACCTGGGCCTATCTTTCAGGAGCATCTGTGGACAAGCCTCTCCAAGGTCTTTCACCAACTTCTCCAGGTCCTCCCCAAAGAGCAACCTGCCCTTCAAGTGTAGCTTACTCAACTGCAGCTTGGATGTAGCATCTGCAGACCTATTCTGGTGCCAGACCCATCTTTGGGCCACTACAGCCACTACCAAGGACTTAGAAGAGATCCTGATCAAGTTATACAGGGCATCCATCACAAACGACACTCCAGATTCCAATCTCGCTACTTATGGGCTGTCCAACAATTTCTGGATTGAGCACATGAGCACTTGTGCCACTACGTTCACTCAAAACATTGCTAGAGTTCCCAAGGCTGAAGCCATGAAAGCATTTTTGAGGAGGGTTTCCACCCTCCTATCATGAGACTCCATCAGTGTAGCACCTTCTTCCACTGGAATGGTCATGCGCTTCGTCAGGACATTAGGAGTTCTGAAAAGTTGTTCCATTTCCCTTTGGATAAAGCCAAGCCAGGACAGTATCTCTAAGTCACAGCACTAGTTTCTCTGACTGAGAACACACAAGCTTTCGTAAGGGCACAGAGAAGGAAAAAAATCCCTCTAGGATAGGGTCCATTTGTGAAACCTCTACCGGAAGGGACTCCATAATGTACAGAGCCCTCATGGTATCCTGTATAAGGGTGAAATTCCCTGTGAAAGATATGGATCGTTGATGAATCCTCTTCCTCTACTAAAGGAAGCTCCCCTTCCTTTGGTGACTCACCCATTGTAGACAGAGTTGTCCTCTCTTTGCCAACCACCCCACCCCCCAAAGGGGAGAGGGCTGGGCTCTCAGAGGGATGATAAGTGAAAATGAAGGGTAAGAGTGCTTAATACCGTTGCTGTCAGACGGGAAGAAGTCAGAGAATCCAAACGCCCCATATCAGAGACTGAAAGCAACTCAAGAGCTGTTTCCAAAGCTGGGGCTCCAAGCTGGCTGAAAGCAGATCCTTGGGCCCTGGAGGACCCTCAGAGGCCCGCCAGCTTGAGTCTGCAGCTGCCTCATTATGCTGCTCCTCAGCCGGGACCATGCAGCCATCCTTGATGAACACCATTCCCGCCAGCAGGAAAACTGTGGGAAACGTGATTGAGGAGCAAAATTTGCATCAGGCCCTTGGCCCTCCCATAGGTGGGTCCTGACATTGCCAAACAAAATGTGCCCAAGGGCTTCTCCATCACACTCAGTGCAAAAAAATCCAGCCACATAGCTCACTTGGCAGGAGCCACAAGCAGCTCAGCATTTGACTTGTGACCTAGATTGGCCACTCGAAACAGGATACCGGTCTTGATGGACCTTGGTCTGACCCAGTATGGCATATCTTATGTTCTTATGATACCATGGCAAACATGGTCAAAGAAAAATAACTGCACAGAAAAGAAAACCACAGTGTTGGTAAAGGAATCTCTGCGCCTGTAAGGCTGGCAGAGAAACCAGAGAAGGCCCTTCCCAGCTCCACTCAGGCCTGGGAAAACCCAGCTGTCTGAAAGGCTTTTTTATGTATTTTTCTGAAGGTGCTTCATTCAAGCAGCAAAGACAGAAAGCCAATTAAAAAAACAGGACAAAAATATAAAAAAGGGGAAAAAATCAGAACATGCAGAAACAGGACAGTGAGTAGGAAGGAGGGGCCTGGGTGCAGATTTACCAACCCCTCTCAGAGGTTCCGTGGGGCTCCGTTGGAACCAGTGATTAACAGTGCTGGACAAAGGACAACTGTTGGCTCAACTGAGTGGCCCCAGCTCTGAGCAAATGTTGGGTCAAGATCTCAAATGCACAAGCCACAAGATGTGATCTGGGCAAGGGTAAGGCAGGCTATCTGCACTGCGGCACCAGTCCATATACCGTACCACCTGCTGGAAGTAGACAATACTAGTTTCTCTCACTACTGCACCAACATATACTGTATACAAGTGATGACATCACTGAAAGTCGCCATAACCTGTTTCCACCTGCTGGCTGGGGAGCATAACCCACTCGTCTGGACTAATCTAGCAGAATAAGGCATATAGACATATACATTTATTTCTTATCACTTGAATACCACTAATCATTAAAGTAAGCAGGCAACAAAAGCATAAATAAGAGATGGACTAACATGCTATAAATCTTATCTGCATAAATTTATATTATAACTTATATGTATATGTACAGTGACTGAATTATATCATCGCCATTTGTATATGTTTTTGCTATGCTTCTGGTTTGCCCCAAACCCCACCCAATTCAAACAGCAAATGTTTTGGTCCCATTGAGACTTATATGGCCAAATGTTATGTTGCCTAGGCCATAAAATTGAAAGCAAAACAGTTATGCTGATGGTAACCTGCTGATCGCATAACTCATTGTCTCTAGCTAGAGACCTATCTGGGATCACAAATAAATCATAAATATACCCTTTTCCCCTAATTATATTTATAATTGGCATGACCGTACATTAATCAAAACTCAACACGCTTACTTTACTGCACTGGGATTATTTTCAAACCGGAGCAAAATGCCAATTTTATCCACTGCCCCTGTTTTATTCCTTGCTCAGTTTGATAGGCACGCTTGACAAGCTGTGGAAAAGGCTGCTGACATATGATTTCGATTTCTGAAGCATACTTACAATCAAACATTTTAGAAGTCATGGATTGCCTATAATGTTATTTAGCAGCACATTCCTTCTGTTCCATATCTGAAGTAAGTTAGTTATGCCATCCAGTGCATAGGAGAGAAGAGGCGTATGCTTGGAGCTAGAGTCGTCAAGGAGTCCTAATTATAGGAAACTGTTTCTTTCTACTATGGTAAGAGCTACCTGATTTGCTTAGTGATGCAGACATCACACACTTCTTCAAGTTTATTTTGGTCCTACAACTAATGTTGAGTTCACAAAATGGGAACGTGAAGTCTTCTATTCATCTCAACTTTCTGATCTATTAGAGTGACTTTTTTTTTTAATGATGGTGATGTCTTTGAAGTCTACAGAGGTAAAGAATATGGGGCCCGATATTCTAAAGGCATTTGCGGTTAGTGCTGCTGAATATCCCCAACACACATGGCTGTACGCCTCGATGCTAACTGCTTAGCATCAAGGTATGTTGTGGGCGTTCTGGGGCATGCCATGGGCAACGACAGTTGCTAACCGGGTAGTGGTGATCTTGCACCGCTACCCGGTTAGTGACCAGCAGGTAAAACTAGGTGAAGCAAAAGCTCACCTAGTTTTACCAGTGGAACCTAACCGGGTTGCGGTGCAATATCCCTATTACCCAGTTAGCTTCTTGAGCGTCGGAGGCTGAGCAGTGACCCTGGATATTCAATGGCGGGGCCGCTTATGACCCTGGCACTGAATATCTGGGGTTAGAGGTCGGTGGAGATGGCTATGAATTGCAGTGGCGCATTGCTGTCCCAATTGACTATCGGGTCCTATGGTTAATAAAGTGAAACTATTGAAACCCAAAGAAATTAAAAGGCATGCTTGTACAGTAAGGGTATTCTTAAGTGCAGTCACAAAAGAAGGAAGAGTGGAAAGGCATGCATTGTTCACCGAATCTTTCAAGCCAAGTGCAGCCAGTGGACAAAAAAAAAAAAAAAAAAAAAGAGTACCCTGGCAAAACGTTGCTTTTGGCACCTCCTTCTCTTTTGGGACTTGATTGCTTGCAAACTCAAACTACCAAGGATAATACGGCATTCCTCTCTCCTCCCCCTCCCCCAGCTTCAGGCTCAGGGAATTCTTGCTTCTTGCCTAGCCCTTGCAATGGCCTTACTCAAGCCAATTCTAGAGATATAGAAGATAACCAGATCATATGTTAGAGATAACGGAGCGATCAAGCACTTAATGACACAGCATGGTAGAGTGTCAATAAGTGCCAATTGTAACGGCCTTTTAAAGTCATTATGGATTTTATCTTCACCGGGTAATAGATTCATACTGCTAACTAACTTTAACACTGCTACTACGATTATTACAAAACATACCATAAAGCTGTCATGGTAGACCATTTGGTCACTATTGACTTGAGTTGAATCAACATAAAATAGAAACATAGAAATATGATAACAGAAAAAGACCACATGGCCCATCTAGTCTGTCCATTCCATATCAACAACTACAACAGTCCCCTTTTTACCTTTAGAGATCCTCTGTGTTTGTCCCATGCTTTTTTGAATTCAGTTACTGTCCTCATCTCTACCACCTCCACTGGGAGACTATTCCATGGATCCACTACTCTTTCCGTAAAGAAATATTTCCACATATCACTCCTGAATCTATCTCCCTTCACCCTCATCCCATGTCCCCTCGTAGCAGAACTTGCTTTCAATTGAAAGAGGGTCTCTCCCTGAACATTTATGCCATGGAGGTATTTAAACATCTCAATCATATCACCTCTATCCCACCTTTCCTCTAAGGTGTACATATTAAGATCCTTCAGTCTGTCCTCATATGCTTTATAATGAAGACCACTAATCATTTTAGTAGCCACCCTCTGCACCGACTCCATCCTGTTCACATCCTTTTGAAGGTGTGGTCTCCAGAATTGCACACTATACTCCAAATGAGGTTGCACCAAAGACTTATACAGAGGCATTATCACCTCCTTTTTTCTGCTAGACATTCCTCTCCGTATGCACCCAAGCATCCTTCTAGCTTTTGCCATCGCCTTTTCTACCTGTTTAGCTACTTTAAGATCATCAGACACAACCACGCCTAGGTCCCGCTCTTCTTTAGTGGACAAAAGTACTATACTATACTATATTGCTCCCTTGGATTGCTGCAGCCCAGATGCATGACCTTACATTTTTTAACATTAAATCCCAGCTGCCAAATTCTAGACCATTCTTCAAGCTTTGCTAGATTCCTCCTCATGTTATCTACACCTTCCTGGGTGTCTATTGCAGATTTTGGTGTCATCCGCAAAGAGGCAAACCTTACCCGACAGCTCTTCCGCTATATCACTAACAAAGATGTTAAAAAGAATCGGACCAAGGACAGATCCCTGGGGCACACCGCTGGTAACATTCTTCTCCTCAGAGTGAGCTCCATTTACTTGTACTCTTTGTCGCCTCCCACCCAATCAATTTCTAACCCAAGCAGTAACTTTAGGTTCCATCCCTAGGGTGCTCAGTTTGTTTATAAGTCGCCTGTGAGGAACAGTGTCAAAGGCTTTACTGAAATCTAAATACACCACATCTAGAGCTCTCCCTTGGTCCAACTCCCTGGTCACCCAGTCAAAGAAATCAATCAGATTTGTCTGACAAGACCTGCCTCTAGTGAATCCATGCTGTAATCTGCTGGACTCCAGAAACCTCACTATTTTATCTTTTAGCAGCGTTTCCAATAATTTACTCACCACCGAAGTTAAACTAACCGGCCTGTAGTTTTCAACCACATCCTTACTTCCGCTTTTGTGTAAAGGCACCACATGAAAATATAAGCATCTACAGCCACACCACTTCAGGGAGATGTCAATACTTTAGGTATAGCACTAGTAATATAGGACAAAGTAATAGTAAAGAAAAGTAGAACAGAAAGGGATAGTAACTATAAATCCTTGTTTTATAGCAACAGTCATGTTTTCAGATTCAATCAAATGTTCATGTTGAAAAAAGGGCATGGTTTTGACCACTTCCTAAATTTGCTCAATAGATGTGTCTCTCTCCATACACCTTCCAGACTGCAGAAAATAGTATTTTTCATGCAAATTATCATTTTTAAAAATTCCAGTCTTCATGCTTCTTCATGGGTCCCAGTACTCTGTTAATAACAGCATAAGACATACCATACTGAGAGAGACCTGGGGTTCGTCCAGCCCAGGGAGCCATCTAGTTCAGCATTCAGTCTTCAACATAGTCAGTCCAGTCCTCTTCTAAATACTCTGCATATCCTAATACGAAAGTCCACTGCATGTTGCTCACTTTCAGAGATAAGAGGTAGAAATACCAAAGTCTACCTTGATAATAATTAGGTAAGGACCATTTCTTCAGAAACTATACTACTACTATCCTTCGCCACATTCTCTGGAAACTAATCCATAGCTTAATTGTGTGTTGATTGAAAAAAATGTGCTCTTAAATTTCTTTTTCATCTGCTATTAATTGGTACTAGAACTAAGGGATGCTCTATGAAACTATCTGAAAGAATAAATAATAATTCCCATTAACTTTTTCCCAGCACACAAATTATAAACCTTTATTGTCTCTTCTCCAAGTGAAGAGCCCTAACTTGTTTAGCTTTTTTCTTTTTCATAAGGAAGCAGTTCTATCCTCTTTCATTTTGGTTGCTCTTCTCTAGTTTTAGGCGTTGGATGTCTGGATCGGAATGTACCTCAATGCCTCCAAGATCTTTTTTGGGGCAATTTCTCCAAACCATGAAGCAGTAAACATAGTAACATAGTATATGATGGCAGAAATATTTCCTGTGTGGTGACTCCTAATATGGAGACCAGCATTGTCTACCTATAGATAGGATTATTTTTCCAAATATGCATGACTTTGGGGAATTGGACATCTAAATACAGAAATTCAATTTCACCAAGTCCTCCTTCAACTTCTTACAACCTACTCATGATTTAATAATTGAACAACTTTGTGTCATCTTCAAATATATATCAACTCGGGGGGGGGGGGGGGGAACACCAGCGAGCCCTGACAACATGGCAGTTAGATTCAGAGTTCTTGCATCCTTTGATCCTGCCTGTAGATCTAGCCAAGCTTAATGTTTGCTTCAGATATGAAATTTTGCTGACAGCAACTTTGGGCCATTGGAGCACCTGACAAAAGGAGATGAGGAATCAACCATGCTAGCCTCACTTATCTCCAGATCATTTTGCTGTTGTGACCTCTCAGATCACCCGCATGACCCATCATAGCCCCAGCATGTCAAATTTGGGCCTTTCCTCCCCTTACCAAGCGAGTCTACCACCGGTGCCTACCGTCTCTGAAATTGTCTCCCCTTTGATCGCTGCTGATGGTGTCTACCACCTCGGCACTCAATGACGATGCCTTCTCCCGCTATCTACAATACAGTGGTACACTCTGCTACCACTGCGTGCTTGGCCGTGCGATGCATGCAAGGGCCAGCCAGGCTGATTCGGGGATGATTGGGTCATCTGAGGGAGGATGCTGTTCTCACCAACCTTGAAGATCTGCCCCAGGATGGGAAGGGTGGCGGCTAATTCTTGTGAGAATTGGGGCAACGCAGAGTGATGAGAAGCTGCAGACACTTTGCCTGCCATTTTTTTGCACAGGCCAACAGGATCCCTGAGCCTGAGCATTTATTTCAGCTTTAGCAGCAGAGTACGATCTTTTGATTCATTGGTGAGCTATCTTCAGAGTTTGACACCCTATGTGACACTAGTGCTGGTAAGAAGGGGGGACACCAAAGAAATCAATAAACAAAGTGGAAGAAAAGACCATGGAGGTGAGCGGGAAAGACAGAGGGGAGAAATGACATCAGCAGAAAGGATACAGAACTCCAGCAATAAGAACACCGGACACCCGCAGGACTGCATCATTGTGAACATGCCCCAAGGAGAGGTGCAGTCGACCCTCCTTTTGAAGGAATGTGTTTGCATCATTCTTGACCTGGTACTGTATTTCTATAGTTCTGTTATCCAGGGCCAATTGGGCTTACTAAGATGTGTGCAGATTTTCTACCTGTCCTGATCTACCACAATACAGCGAAATTAGGGGGAAAAGCGAAGAAGGGAAACCATAAAGGAGAATAGCAAGGGAGAGAGAAGTTACACCAAGGAAGACAAAATACATAAAAAGGAAATTTAAGAAAAAGAAAAATTAACAAAAGAAAAAAAGAGAGAGTACTGAGATGAGCTACATATATACCATCAGAGGGGACATAGTTTGTCCTCCTTCTGCAGTCATTTATTGGCAGCCTTCCTGATCTTGTATCTTTATATTCTTGCTATTTGAGGCCAATAGGCTTCAGCAGACAGTAGATAGCTTTACAACTGTTATACATGAGGCCGGGGATCATCATGACTGAAAAGGACACATACGCCACAGCTCTTTCTTGGTTTGCTGAATCTGTCGTAGCTGCCCTGCTACCAGATCCATTTCGCAGTGCCATCATTGCCCACGAAAAATCCTCTGGGCCTTCTCCTCCTGCCACAAAAGCTGACCTTATGGAGATCTTGCAGGAGCTTCAGCTATTTCGGATGGAGCTTTGAGTGACATCAAAGCGGACGTTACTTCACTGGATGATCACATCACTCAGAATGAAAATAATATTGGAGAGCAGATCGTTGTGACTGCCCTTTTTCAACCCAAGCTTCAAAAGCTAGATCAGCTGGCTCAAGATCTTAAGGAGTGACATGATGATCTTAAAAACTGCCAGAGGTGTAAGAATATTTGTGTCCTTGGAATACCTAGGAGATAAGGAAAATACCGAATAGATCATTCAGGAGCTGTACTCTTTATGTTCCTGGAGCACCTGGCCCCATTAAAATTAAAAGAGCCCACCACAGCCTTGGGCCTTGAATAGGGTCTGGATCCCAGTCTTGTCCTATCATCCTTCTTCGAGGACAAAATATGCCTTCTTTGTAGCCTCAGGGGCCAACACTCTGTCACATTTCAGGGACATGAGATCCAGGTTTTTCAAGGAGAGTTTTAAATCCTTGACCCAGTTGCTCCAGAAAAAAATCTATTAAGTATCAATGGGTCTTTCCCTTCACCTTAATCTTTGAATAGAATAATATGCAATATAAGATATCAGAGTTAGTGGACTATCTGGACTTGCTGGACTCAATTCAAAATGAAGGAGGACGGACATCAAGACAACACAGTGAGCAGCGAGACTGGAAGATCTCAACTCCTAATAGGCCCAAGATCCCCAGGGCCTGAGGGCATTGGACAACGAACCAGAGGACTTTCGAAATCATGATATGGATACTACTAAACCTCCTTGATCTGGTTGGTGGTGATTTCTGATATCCTTTGTGTGTTTCTTATTCCTTTTTGTTTAAGCAGATGCTTTGTTCAAACCCTTATATAGTTACTGTGAGTATTTAACGTTATATGCTCTATTATTGAAAAAGATCAAGGGTTTCCTGGTGGGCTTAAAGATTGTATTTTTCCTTTTAATGCTCAGGTGGTGCTGAAAGGGGGACTCGGGGTGGATGGTGGGGTATTGCTGGAGGTCCATAGAAGATCAGCCTTTTATGGGAGGCTGACTCTTTGGGAGGCGGGTGGAATTGGAGGGGAGCTTCTGCCGGTGAACATCAGCATGCCCTTACATGGCACTCTTTGTGCCAACTTGTTCATTTTATATTTTCCTGTTATTGGTTCCGTCCTTATTTAGTAGGACCGCTGTTCTCGGCGGGGGGAGGGGAGCGGGATGGGCTTGGGAGGGTTTTTAAAGTGGGAAGTACTGATTGGAAGAATGAAGTACACCATGAGGAGTTTAAGGATATCCCAGAAGTAACTCTACATCCTATTCTAGAACTGCAGGTTGGTTCTGTTGTTGTAAGTCCATCGCAGGATTATGGTTAAGTTTATTTCATGGAACATTCATGGTCCCCACAACCCTATTAAGTGTAGGTAGTGAAGGACCAGTTGAAAAGAGAGAAGGCTGATATAGCTCTACTACAGAAAACTCATCTCACTCAGCAGAACCTCCTAGGGCTCGCATCACGCATATTCCCACAGGTTTAACCGTCCAATTTTTCTTCTCACAGAAGTGGTGACCCTCTTCTCCCAAAATTGTCCTTTACAATTAACTGCACAATATAATGATCTGGGAGGTCAGTTTTTCATCCTCTGGATACTTAAAGGAGTCCTTGTTCATAATTGTTAACGTTTATGTCCCTCCATCACAGATTGGTGGCTCGTTAATAGAGCTCCTGGAGGCTGTGAAGTTCCACCAAAAGGGGGAGATACTGATGGGAGGGGACTTTAACTGTGTTGTATCCAACTTTGACAGGACAGGGAGGGGGAGCCAGGCCTCTACAAACTCACACCAGCTTGTGAACTTATTGAGAGATTTAGATCTCTGCGATATTTGAAGACTTTCCCATGTGGGGAGAGAGAGACTACACATACTACTCTCCTGGTCACCAAAGTCACTCTAGGATTGACATGCAGTTTGTTTCAGACTCTGCTTTCCTCTATCCCCAATACTGCTATTGGTACTATGGGAGCTTCTGACCATGCACTTGTTTCCCTTGCCCTGAGTGAATGAGCAGCTGAGATGTCCTCTCATACTTGGGGTCTTTGTTGGGGCCTGCTTAAAAACAAAGAGTTCTTATTGGCTTTACAAAATGGGTGCTGAGAATATCTCTCCTTTAATGTCTCGGGAGACACTTCTGTCTTTACATTATGGGAAGCTGGTAAGGCTGTTCTTAGGGGGCATTTAATTTCTTTATCTAGCACTTTTAAGAAAAGGGATCAGGCTCGACAGGAGGACATTAGGAAAGATATTTTAAAGCTGGAACAACTTCATTGGAGAGGGGGTAATTCTTCTGTATGGCATCGTCTGGTTCGCTTGAGGAGTGAAGTCTCTGTAAAGACAGAGGACATTGCCTTGATTCTGCTCCGAGCACTTCTTTGAGCATGGGAACAAGGCACATTGGCTGCTTTTATGGCAGTTGAAACATCAGAGACTCAGACATTGACTACCTGCCCTAGCCTCCATTCAGGGACTCACGGTTCACTGGTCACAAGATATAACTGATGCCTTTGCTTGTTTCTATGAGGATCTTTATTCCTCCCACTTGATGGCTGATAGAATGGTCATTCGAGAGTGCTTGGAGACTACTGATCTACCTCATCTTCTCCCAGAGGCTCTGGAGTACCCCTTTTCTTTGGAAGAAGTGCATTTAGCCATCTGCCACTTAAAAAACACTAAGGTGTCGGATCCTGAGTTTCTTCCTGCTGAATTATATAAAGCCCTACCTGAACTCTATACTCCCATTTTATTCCAGGTTTTTAATGATATCTTGCCTAGGCAAATCTTACCAGCATCTTTTTATCAAGTTGTGGTTACAGTCAGTCTCAAAGAAAGCAACTATCACCTTCTTTGTAGTAATTATAGACCTATATCTTTACTAAACATTGACTACAAAATCCTGTATGCGCAGTTTCAAAATTCAGGACCTCATTCATCCAGACCAAATGGGGTTCATCAAACAGAGGTACGGTTTTGAAAACATCTGTCAATTAATTCATGTTTTACACGTTCTCAAAAGCGAACCTGTTCAATATGTGATCCTCTCGTTAGATGCGGAAAAGGCATTTGACAAGGTTGAATGGCCTTATTTACTTGAGGTTTTGGAACACTTTGGATTTAGTCCTAATTTACATGGCTGGATAGCAGCTTTATATGCTAATCCCATGGCTTTCGTCCTAGTAAATGGCTTTCGTCCCATGCAATTTCATTATACATGGATGACACGCTTATTTAACTTAGCGATCCAGCATCTACACTCTTGACCTTAGTGGACACTCTTGATTGTTTCTCTAGAGTTTCAGGCTTTAATGTTAATCAGCAAAAATCAGCCTTGTTTATGTGTGAATCTACAACATTGTCACCCCCTTCCCTCTCCGAGTTGCCTGGTGGCTTTCTTAAGGTGGATCAGTTTTGCTATCTGGGTATACTTATCCACCACCAGGACTTCTCCCGTCTTTACTTACTTAACTGTGAAGCCCTCTTGGAGGGGTTTAACAGAGATATGGAGTCCTAGAGATCTACTTCTGTCACTTGGCTAGGCCACATCAATACTATAAAGATGTTCTTCTTCCTTAAGCTGCTATTTTTGTTCACACAGCTCCCTATTCAGATGCCTCAGGGTTTTTCAGAATCGGTATGCCATGCTCTTACTAGTTTCATTTGGCAAGATAAAAAGCCCCGGGTTAGCTGGTCTACCATAGTTCGTCCTAAGTATTCCAGAGGTCTACATGCTACCTATTTCTGGATGACTGGTTCTTTGTTATGTTAGCCTTCCTCCTCCCTAAGTTGCACATATGTTTCACTATGAATGTTCCATTGTTAACTGGTTCTTTGTAATGATATCTTGTTCTCTGTAATGTTATGTTACATTACTTGTAAACCGCCTTGATCATTAGAAATGCGGTATATAAGCCTTTCAAATAAATAAAATAAAAATAAAAATGGCCAACTCCAGCTCAGATTGGGTCGGCCTGGAAAAGGCTTGGGTGTCCCCGATTCTTCTTCACGACTGAATTGTGTGTGTCATGGTATATATCCCCGGATCTCCTTTCTGAGGGACTCTGCCGGCTTTCGAACTATTTGCTTTTGGCAGCTCAGTCTGTTATAACATGCCACTGGAAGAGGACCCAGCCGCCTTCACATGCGGAATGGATGGTTAAAGTTTGGGATATCTACTGCATGGAGAAACTCATGGTGGACCTTCGTGGTAAGCCTGAGAGAGTTAGGTGCCTGTGGTCCAACTTTCTGCACTTGGAAGCCTGATGCTCTTCTAGGAGGGGGAGTTAGATCCTACAGGTGCTTAGCCCTCTCATGATTACTGGTCTGCCCTTCGGACCTTGTTAGTGTCTGGCATCCATGCTTCCCCTCATAGTGTACTTCTATCTCTTCATCTTCATCTTGGTTTTCCTGCCTCTGGTGCTTAACTGGTGGCTCAGAATATGGGTAATTTGATGAATTACCTACTCACATGCAAAGAGAGATCCCCTATTGCTACCTCCTCTTAGTACTACTTCCCACTTATTTACATGCTGAGTCTATTTGTTGTGTGAAGGTGGGGTGGGTAGGAGGGGGACAAGAGGGAGGGGGAGGAGAAGGAAGGAGGGGCAAAAAAGGGGATGGGTTGGGGGGAAGTGCGTGAGGAAGGGTAAAGTATATTTGGGTAGGCTTCTGATTTAGATTTATCACCTCCTGATTTCCTCTTTTATTAATGGCTTGAGATGGGGTGCTATGTTTCAGAATGTATATTCTTACATTGGTACGATCTACTTTATGCTTGCTGTTGTCATCCTTGTTTTGCTCAATAAAAAATATATATATATCTCAACTCATTCAATGCTTCCCTGCTCCAAACTAAAAAGAACCAGCCCCGGTCCCAGTACAGATCCCGGGGGCAGTCCATTTGTTATCTTTCTTAATTGAGAAAATTAGCCATTTAGTCTTACTCTGTCTCCTATCTTTTAACCAGTTCCCAATCCACAATTGGAAATTGCTTCCTATCCCGTGTCTTTTTAATTTCTTGAGGGCTTAAAGACTCTCATGAAAATCTCTCTCACCTTTATTCATACTGTATATTTATTGACACTTTTGAAAAATCAGGTTGGTAAGGCAAAACTTCCTTTTGTTCAATATGTTTTGGCTCTGTGCTATTAGCCATGTGGGGAAAAGGGATGTCATATATAAGCACAGTGTGGGAATATAGAGGTGGTGGTGAAAGAAGAGGAGAAAGACTAGACAACCAATGATGGGAAGACAGAGAGAAGAGGAGACGAGAAGAATGCAAGGAAGGAAGGAAGGAATGAATGACTGCTCGGGGATCTAGGATGGAGGATGAGGAGGTGGAAGGAGAATAAGAAATGGAAGTAAGAGAATCTGGGAATGAAGATGGGGGGAGAAGATGGTTGGATAATACTGGGGTAGGGGGTTCAGGAAAGAAAGAAAAGTTCCAATATGGGGGATAGAATCTAGGAACAAGGGTGGAAGGCTTCAGATTAAGAAGAGGTGTCTCTACTGTGCTCTGATACTATTCTCCCTAACATCCTCAACCCCTTTTCAACATTCCTTTTTCTCCACCCCCCCCATTATAAATGACCCCCTCTCTCTATCATATATACAGGGTGGCCCAAAAAAAGTGAGAACATCTCGTAGCATAAAAATTATTTAAAAATTCAAAAAGACAGATGTAAACGATTGACAAATTTAAAAAAATAAAGATGACGACCGGAAATTGTCGAAATAAAGATGTTATATAGCTAAAGGTAAATAAGTAAACAAAGCTTTTAATTTACGAGATGTTCTCACTTTTTTGGGCCACCCTGTACACATCCCTAATGCTGATCCCTTCTCTCTCATACTGCTTAATACTTCCTCCTCTCCACTGTCCTCTTATGCATGTGTCCCTCTCTCACCCCTAGGCTGACTGCTCCCATTTCATCGCCTTTGACTCACTAGGCACCCCCTCCCCCCCCCTTCTTGGCTATTCCTCACCCCTCAATAATCCTCATTCTGTCCTCTCTCGGTTCTTAAATATCTGCCTTTCATCCCCTTCTCACGCTTCTCTATGATTCCCTTTTCTGCTGCCTCACTTCCACATCATCTCCTTCTCATTTCTCTGAAAGATTCACACTCTCATCCCCTCGCCCACGCTTCTCTCACTGCCATTGATATGGGCAGCAAGCAGTAGTGCCTTCAGCTGTGCCCTTCTCGGTCTTCACAAGCCTGACAAGCTTTAAACCACACCGAACTAGTGTCCCGTGGGGTTCAGAAGAGCAGAAGAAGAGGATCTAGTCTGAGGCCCTGCTGTTCATCCCCTCCTGCAGAGTGGGTCAGCAGCAGTGAGAGAGAGCAGCAGAAGGAATAGAAGGATCTGGAAGGGAGGTCCATCTAAGGCCTTTGGACCCAGTGAGCCACATCAGGAGGAGAAGTGGATGGCACAGAGCTGCAGTTTTTAGCCCCAGTAGGCCAGATTGGGAGGGGGAACACTGCAGGCTGCTGGTGAGAAAATAAATTTTTTTACAATGGCTTTTCGGGTTTACCCGGGGTCGGGTCGGGGTGAAGTCATGATCGCTCTTCTGTTTTTTTCTGCTAACAGTTTTCTGTCCTCCTCATTACTTGTCTCTGTTGTCTATTACGACCTGTAATTCCTCTTCTGCATTTTTAGTTTATTTATATTTTAATACATGTACACCACTCTGATGTGGTAGGCGGTATAGAAAGTTCTAATAAACAAACATTTCACTCTTGAGCCTTCAACTATTTGGCCGCCCCAGGCACATGCTTAGTGTGCCTATGTCTAAATCTAGGTCTGGTAGCAGCCAGAGTACAGTTATGACTGGAACAGAGTAAAACAGCTCATCAGTTCGGTTCTTTCTTTCCCCCCCCCCCCCCATCGCTTGTGCGTTAGACCTCATCATGAATCCCGGCCTTTGCACTATCCCTTGCTGCCCTAAGGAGCAAAATCCTGGCTCCGGGATGCAATGCGGGTTCTCCACATGCTAGTGCCACTGAACCTAGCAAGGAAGAAAAGCTTTCATTTGTAGAAAATGAAATAAAATCTAGACAGTCCCTTTCTTCAAATTCTGGCACACACTACAACTCTCCCTCCCCCCCCCCCCCCCCAAACACAGTTTCTGGTTTTTGCTCAATTATGTTAGTAACAAAGAAATTTGTCAGCTCAATAAAGTTTCTTGAAGTTGGTTAGGAAAGTGTACAACCTGATCTACCAGCAGAACCGTAAAAGAACAGGGGCAAAAGCCTGGGATAAGCTTGAAACATGTCTCACACACACTTTGGTACAGGAGCCAAGAGCTCCCACCAGACTTGACAGCAGGAAGAATAGCAAGAGCAAGGTCAGCCTTGCAAGCAGCAAATAATCAGTCTTTGCAGGGGAGGGGAGGGGAGATTTTATTTCCCCTCACACGGATTTCCCTGCTCAGGTTACAGCTCCCTCCAAGATGATAAATCAACAGAGAAAACATTCTGCTCCTCCATTCTTGCTGTCTCATCCTTGATTCCTTCCTGTCTGAGCAAGACACACTTTACCTGCTGTCCGATTCCAGCCTACGCTGCGTGCACAACGAATCAAAAGTGCACAACTAGGCAGGCACTGTGTTTATGCACAATATACACCGATGCACAACTAGAAAAGCAACATCTGTGCTCGAAAAAATTATATGGCAGCAAGCTTTTCGACTGAAGCCAAATTCCTCCCCACACCCCCTCCCCACACATCCTCGCTCTTTTCTCATAATCTACTATTGAGGGAGATTCTATAGCCTTCAATAGCTTAACCAAAGAAACGCTTGCATTCATTTCATATATACTGCAGGCCCGGTTTACAAACTGCCTAGTGCAGGTTGCAGTCATGGTAATTAAATAAAAAGAAAAACAAAAAGGAAAATAAGATGATATCTTTTTATTGGAATAACAATACATTTTAGACTAGCTTTTGAAGGTTAATCCTTCTTCCTCAGGTCAGGACAGTTTGCAGTCATAAAATAATATAAAAACAATAAAAACTATAAACACCATTACCCCCCCCCCCTTAACCCATCCTTATTAAAAGGAGATCTCCCCACATCTTGCCCTGACCCAAATTCCTCCTCTATAAGATGCCAGCAAAGTTCTACCTGACCTAGAGACAAGCCACACCCCTTACTAAAATTCCAGTTATCCCACTGTCTCCTTCATGCCAGCCAGTCAACTCCCTATACAGGAAATGTATTCTTCAATCTAAATATATTTAATAGGTTCTAGGCATCTTAATAAATGTTCAAATTCTAAATTATATCTCAAAGGAATCACATTTAAATCAGTTATGGAGACCACCACCACTGTTTCCCATTATGCTAAATATCAGAAGTGTTGAGTGAACAGTGGTGATTGACATTGACTGCCCCCAAATTCCAGAATCAATAGCGCCATCACCCACCTCAAGGAAACTAGTATTTAAGAATCAGTCACAGACAGATGTTGCCCTAACTTCTTGATAACCCACCCAAAGAAACCCTCTCTAGTCCCAGAGCTTAATAATGAGTGGAGGAGTGGCCTAGTGGTTGGGGCAAGGTACTTCAGGCCAGAAGGTCGGGGGTTCAAATCCCACTAGAGGACAGCAACCTTGGGCCGGAAGGACTGGGGTTTCTAGTCCCACAGGTGCTCCTTGTGGTCTTGGGCAAGCCACTTAACCCTCCATTGCCCATGTTCCCTGTAAAATAGTTATCTCCAAGTTATAATGCCCTGTTCAATGTAATTTCAGTTTGTTCAATGTAAACCGCACTGATGCAGAATAGCACGGTATATAAGAGAATATAAATAAATAAACACCCCTCAGGCAGATTCTTCTTACCCTTAGGATATACACTGCTCTTTGGTTTAGTAATCCATCTTAGGTTTGAGGACCAAACTCTCCACAATATGGTATTTTTGGGCATGGCAGTTTTATGCTCACTACACTATGAAGAAATACCAGCTTTAGGAATGCTGGAGCCTTGCTCAAACCACTCGGCAAGATCATACCAAAAAGCCAGCACCTCAGTTCTGAAAAGTGGCTCCGATATGCTACGATGACAGTGGTAAGACTCTTTGGATTTAAAATTTCAAGCTTTGTAGTAGCCTAAATGCACCCGTAGCATCACTATGATTTGCAGTGGGGACAGATGCAGGTATGTCTAGCGACACAGATGCCAGAAGACTGAGAGCTCATAAAAAAATCAAGCGTGATTAAAACTCAGAATGAATAAGTGCCCTTATAAGGGGATATCTATTTGATTCAAAGTGTGTTCTTGCAGGAGGAGTCCTCTATATTCTCTCTCTCTCTCTCTCTATGCTGCTCCTATGGAGGAGCTCCAGAGGACTGGGAGCATGGGGTTTGCGGTTATTGCAAGCTCAGCAGGCCAGCAGTGCCTGAAGCTAACTAGGACACTAATCTTTATTAAATAAATCTCCCTAAGGGCAACGGCTGCTGCTCTCCCCCATATACACATCAAGGCACTTACCCACAGTGGGAAGCAGCAGCTAGCCTAACTTTTAACTTCGGTGAGAAGGAGGTAGGCAGAGGGTGAAAGATGAATCATGTTTACTAGTGAATCATTGCACTCCAGGACTGGAAGGGAAAATATTTGATTTCTGCCAGGGAAAGCGGGGGGAAGCCAAATATATTCCCCACACAGCCCCATGAAGGGGAGAACCAGAGGCAATAAGCAGGGCAATAGTGAAGCATTTGATGGAAAACATCAGAACACCACCAACAACAAAAAGCCTGAGAATGTAACTAAAAGAAGGCTGTATATAAAAGAAAAAAAAAACAGGAGAGACCAGAAAGAGGGCAAGTGGTGGAGGTGAGCAGAATGTAAAAAGATGCTGTTCTATGTGATGCTGCTAAAATGCTGAAATATGATCTAAGAGAGGTCAGTGAGAGCCCTGTAAAGCCGTCATTCCTTAAAACGAAATTACAGAATAATGTCGGATTCTCAGTCTCAGCTCTTTTTACAGGAGACACCCCCAAATAAAGATCCACTTTAAAAAACAAGAGGCCCCAGCTTGGGAAGGGCATACATAAAGGAACAGAAAAGGTTTAAGGGGGGGGGGGAGGGGGCCTCTGTTCAGCTAATATCCTTCAATATCGAACATTATTCAATTAGCTGGAGATCACAGGAAACGGAAAAAAAAGGACGGCCAATACAATGCAGTTAGTGCCCAAGAAGAACGAAGGCGAGTTCCACTAGGCCAACAGAGCTGCTTTGCTTTCTGGCGTCTGATCGCTTAAAAATGAAATTAACGGCCCGTGCTAAGAAGCTGGTAATTCAATTAGGCCTGAATCATTCTTCTTGGCCAGATGTAAAGCCCCAGTCATATCCTAACTGTCATTTTGTTTTCCCTCCCCTCTTGCCACCATCCAGCTTCTTTGTAGCTATATTCAACGTTGATTTTAGCCCCACTTCCTCACCAACAAAATCCACTGTCCTAGCAGAATCCCATGAATCTTTCTTTCTATGGAGAAAGATGGTGGAAGTAGACCCTGGAGGAAAGGGGAAATGTAAAAACTTGGGGTTACCATATTTGTTAAGCAAAAGGTATCTCCTCCCCTCCACCCCCCAAACCAAAGAAAAAAATTCTAATATATACCTACGGGACGGGCTCGATAGGTAACACACCTGTTTTTTCCCATCATTCTATGCCATTCTAACTTAGACGTCCTAAAAAACAAGAGAGAGTACAAAGCGATCTATCATCTCATGTCCCTCCTGGAAGCTGCCATCAGGATACAACAGGCGAGGTGTCCAGTTCCTGGCCCCGTGATAACATCGTGTGGGAAAAGAAAATGGAAGGATGGAAAGGGCAACTCGGCTTCTTCCAGCCAACTGAAGGGTATTTCAGCTGAGACAAAAAAACAGTCATTTATGTCATCCACTGCAGGCCACATTGCACAGGTTAGACTAGTAAGAAATGAGAAGCAGCTGTTTGCTTTCAGTGGCCCTAGGGACTGGGAGTAAACCTTTAGTTCAGAGAACCCCATGAGTGGTCATTTCTTGTCAGATGGTTCTGAAACTTATTATATAGTTAGCAGAACACCCATAGCAATATTTCCAACACGCACACAGGGATGTGCATTCGATTCATTGAGGCATATAAGAATTAAAGCGCACACATATTGCTTATATATGCTTACAACTACTAATTAGTGCACGCACCACTAATCTGAGCTTAAAAAAAGCTCTAACACACATACAATGTGCCTAAAGACCAAATATGTGAAACAAACACAAAAAGCATTTATTTTAAATAAGCAGGCACCAGACATTTGGGGGGGGGGGAGGGGGGCTGTGCACAACACAAAGGCTTGGGCGCAAATTCTCACCACAGTAGGTATTTCCCCCTCCCCCACATATGCCATCTCCCAGCACTAGACAGATATATGTAGGGGTCTCCTGATTTTTGATTAGCGCACTATCACTTTCTCTTCCAATTCACACTCATTTGGGGATTTACTACTTTGAATGATGGCCTTTGTAGCTGAAGAGGAAACGCTCCCAAACTATCAATTATAATACTAGATGATAATTTGCATTGTAAGAGACCCTCCAATCACCACCAGCTCAGAATCCAGTTTAGACCTGGAAATAATATGTACAGCGTTTCCAAATGAATTATATGAATAGGATATCATTTGGATCAATCTTACATTTCTGTAGGAATTAAAAATATGTGCTTACAAGGCATAACGTGTATCTCATGCCAACATAATAGATCAGAGGGAGAGGAAGAACACACTATCCAATCAAAAAAAAAGCTGACAAGGTTGAATGATCCTTAACTGATCCATCGGGGCAGCACCTGCTAGAGATGGCAGTGCCACTAGGGCTGACCCGAGAGCTTGTTCAAGATGTTGGCACACTAGGCAAACCTTAAGCCTTATGCCCCTCCCCCTGGCTCTCAGAATCTATTGTTTAGCTTTGAATGCCTTGTTCTTTACTGCCACCCCCCCCAAGCTGCCACCCTAGGCAATCGCCTTGTTGGCGTGGTAGTTGAGCCAGCCCTAGTATCAACAAACAAGGGGAGAGATATGCCACCTTAGCCATTTTTCCAATAGCCAGATAAAATGTCTGAAAGCCCAAGGAGAGTTACATGGGGCAAGAAGGAGTAAATCTCTCCCTTACCATTTTCAGGGTGCTCCATCTCACCAATGCTGCCATCAGGGGTGGTGCGTTCGTAGTGGTCCTCAGGGAGAGCCAAGGGCCCAATCCGGGGCCCTGATGAAGACTTGCTGCTGGGAGTCTCAGACTCCTCCAATCCACTATCGTAGTAACTTTGCTGGGAGGGATCCTGTAGCTCTTGAGCCTGATTGGATGTGGAGAACGTCACTCGACGATGAGGTAACTTCACAAACAAAAAAAACAAAAAAAAAGAAAAATGTTGGTAAACTTTGGACATTTCTAATGCTCTAAAAATGATTTAAAAGAAAAAAAAATAAAGCATAACCTATCAAAAGGCACACGGCTGCAACCAATATCACACTTTTATTTGGATATTTAATGGTGTCTTCAGAATGGACTCCTGATATATTTCACTGGGATATTAATCAATCTTCCTTCTTTTAGTATATTTCACAGCAAAATAAACCCATCTTCCCCTTCAGGACAGAGATCCATAGTGTATTTCTATCTCTTTCTGTACTCTAGGAACCTTTTAGCATATTTAAAGGGAGACTATAATACTTCAGAGTCACAATGTTCAGCATTTAATTCTAGTTACATCCTTCTCTGGTCTCTGGTTTCTCTGATTGAAAACTAAGCTTTACTATCCTCTCCATTTTTCCTGCCCTTTTGTTCACAGTTGATTCTTTCCCTGTCCATTCTACTACCGGCACACAGAAAGGCGACCCCTCCTCTCTGGGTGGGCCTTGCCTCATTACAGAGAAGACGACAGAGAAAGATCAGCTGCCCTTCCACTCTGCCAAGTTATTCTTTTCCACGCTACAAGGACATAAGCCACCAGCCATAAATTATGACCATTATTAATCTCGTCTCCTCCTTCTGACTTCTACCATTTTGTCCAGATGAGCATACAAGATCCCCCCACTTAGGTCATACCCAGCACCCCTCCCTTCCTATGTCCAATGCTTTTGAATGTTCCAAATTGCTACCAGTACCAAAAAGACATTTTACAAATGCAGCAAAAAAAATCCCATTACCTGGCATACCCGGGAAACAGTCAGTGCTGGATGGTTACATCACACATTGCCAGTTATAGATAGCTCTGTTTCCTGCTCTAAACCCTCCCTGCCAGGCAGCAGCGTGCAAGGAACGGGAGGGGAGGGTGTGATGCTGGAGTGAGCGGAGCATAGAGCAAAGCAAAGAAGAGACTCTGCTCCCCAATTCTGTCTCTCCCTTCCTGTCATCCCCCCCTTCCCGCTCTCTCATCCAGCCCCTCCACTGAAGGAGCTCATGGAAGACATACCAGTGAACCTCACATTCTGGCAAAGTGTTGGTTAATTAAAGTTTAACCGTAGTAGCCTGCAACATTGAAACATAAGAAGTAACTCAGCCATTATATCAGCTGTATTCTTGTAGTGTTGCCAGTCTATAGTGATATACTGCTGTAGATTATCCACCTTATATCTGTGTTTAAATCCAGCTTAGAATCAAGGAGCAGCCTAATGGGTCTAGTGGTGGGTTAAGAACCAGGGAAGCCAGGTTCAAATCCCACTGATGCCTCTTGTGATCTTGGGCAAGTCACTTAACCCTCCATTGCCTCAGGTAGGAACTTACAGGCCACTGCAGCCTTTAAGCAGAGATAATGCCGCTTTTAAGCACTTTTACGGGTACCGCCAGATGCAGAAAAAAGACAGGCAGCAAAAGAAAAACTAGCGCACAATTCATGCCAAAGGTATTTAAATTATAGGCAAAGGAGCTGCGCATAATAAAATGGCATTCTAATATTGGCTGCGCCCAATGCCGAGAAACACGTAGAGGATCTCGCAACCAGCCTTAGCACCAATATCTCTACACCTGGTCTTGAGGTGGCTTAAACATTAGCGCATGCCCCCCTCCCCCCAACAGTCTTGATGACATCAGGTGCCTTCCCCGATGCCTGGATCATCTGAGGAAAAATGTTAAAGATGATCCAGGCATTAGAGAAAGCCCCTGATGCCATCAAAATACTGTCAAGGGCACAACAAATACCTGGTGGCCCAGCAGCCCCTCACCCCTCCCAACTAAAAGTAAACCTGGTGGCCCAGTGGCCTCGAACCCCTCATTAAACAAAAAATAACCCTGGCGATGCACTGTGCGGTGCCAGGTACCACCATTTTTCAAGATGGCAGGGCAAGAGCGGTAGCGCGTGGGCAGTGATCTCACTCGATTGTCAAGGTACTGGGAAGGGGGTGGGGGTTTGGGGCTGCTGGGCCACCAGGTTTATTTTTAGTTGGGTGGGAGATTCGGGGCCTCTGGGCCACCGTGTATATTTGTACTTGATAGAGGGATGGGGGATTGGGGCCACTGGGCCACTAGGGATTCGCTTTCTGTTGCGGTCATTGACCCTAGACGGTATTCTGATGTCACTGGGGGCTTTCCCCAATGCCTGGTTCACCTCAGATGATCCAGGCATCGGAGAAAGTCCATGATGCCATCAAAATACTGTTGGGGTTCTTATGCAAATTAGCCATGTGATGCAACCTGTTTCTCTGGGATAGCATGCCAAACTTGTGCAGACTTCTTGTGTGCATGTGCTTGGCTTGCTCTCCCAGTTTAACTGTGCCATTTATGCACAGTTTAACGCATGGCTAATATGCATATGAGCCCCTTTCTGCATGCCGGCGTTAAAGTCGCATGCTATCGGGGCACTGCAAATAGGCATAAAAGGTTGATAGAGCATGACTTCAGCGCTGGCTATTAGACTGTAAGGCCTGCAGGGACAGGAAAATATCTACTGTACCTGAATATAACTCATCTTGTGAAAAAGGCATGAACTAAATTTAAAAAAAATCCCTTCACACAAAGGTACAGATATCATCTATCAAGGCATTTATGCCAACATTTCCAGCTATGTAACAAAAAAACCCAAAGTCTGCCATGCATTGAAGAAAATAACTATTACTGTTGGGATTTTATGGCAATCTCTGACCTATGCAAGCCACTTAAGCTAAATACTGAAATACTGGTAAAGCAATGTGCATGTCCTCAGTCTACCATGTTTTTGACAGCATTAATACTGTGTTCTTTAGCGTGTACTCATTACTAAAGATGTGACATTTCGATGTATCCTATTTACAGCATGCCAACAGCGGCAGATCAAAATACACTGAATTTACACAGCCTGAAGCACATTACTGTATAATATAAGCTCTCCAGATTAATTTGGGAATTGAATGCTGACTCTGGTGAACAAATAGCAGTACCAGTATCACAATGCCACTGCCTCTCCCCTTTCTGGTTTCCACTTGCCCACCACCCATCTTACTTTGTCTAGCAAACAAGCCCCTAGTAAATATTTATTAGCGTAAAACTAGGACACACATTAGCAGGGATATAGATCTCTGCTGAAGAAAAACAGAGGAAGCACTGGGCCAGAGGGAAGCATTTTAAATCAGGGCCCTGGTACACAAAAAATAAACTTAAAAATGGAGTACAGCACATGAGGGAAGAGGGGTGATCTTCAGTACCAAACTCTACTTCATGGCTGTCCAATAATCGGCCAGATTTATATGAATCAACCTGATGGACTGGGGATTTCTAGTCCTATAGGCACTCCTTGTGGCCTTGGGCAAGCCACTTAACCCTCCATTGCCTCAGGTACACATAGATTGTGAGCCCCTTTGAGGACGAGGGAATGTATCCAGCACCTGCTTATAGTGATTGTAAACCGCTCTGATGCCCTTCAGCCTGGGCGGTATATCAAGAAATTGCATAAACAAACAAACATGGCTGGTAGAGGGGTGGGGGAGAGCTCTGATCCACACAGCAGGCCAGAATGTCTTGGGAAACAGAAAAACCTCCTCCCTCCCCACAACTTTTTTTTTCTTTACTTTATTTCCATTTTCTTATACCTTTTATTTTTTTACAGGTTTTTTTCTTGTTTTACTTTTTTTGATTTTTGGCTTCCTGTGAGTGACTTGCTGATTCCTGCACATACCTCCTCCAATTACCTGTGGTCTCACTATATTCCCTCCAGGCATTCCCCTTCTTCCTCTCCCTCTCCAAGCTACTCCCTTGTCCATCTTCCCTCCAGACTCTCTTTTGTAGAAGCTACTTCTCAGATAACCCTGCCTCAGCAATGGAAGATGTCCTTTGGACCATCCCATCCCATCCCAGTCATTGATTACAAACCTGACAGCTGTCCCACCACTGACACCACATGGAGTTTTGCTGGGTCTCACTACAGATACCAGAGATCTCTTCCAGCAGGTCTCATGGTTAAGTGTCTACTCCATGAAAATAAAAATACCACAGTGAAAGCCAATTATCTGCCCCCTCCCCCCCAAAAAAAATCATTGGTGTCCTGTGAAGAAAATAAACACCAGCATAGCAACACTGGGCAATGCCCTCCTTCAAATCAGCATGGGTTGTCCCTTAGGTTTGGGAGAAAGCATTCCTCTCCACATATATATTTGCCCCTGGAAGTGTCTCTTAGCTGGGCCAGACAAACAGCAGTGGTAAACCTATAAATGCCAAGTTGCAATAGTGTCAAATTGTCGCTAGTGACAGGGGAAGCCACTTGGGTCTACACAAGAGCATCAATGAGTCTGTGGGGGAGGAGAGCCCAGCCTGGGACCTTGACTTCTGTGGTTCAGTGAGCCAGATGAACAGCCCTTCTGGGCCATAAACAACTCGTGGTTGTATGTTTGACACCTCTGCATTTCTTAATGCTGCTGATAGTATTAGAAGAGAGCTTACCATCAGGGCTTCAATGATCTATGCACAGATCACCCAATGGTATCTCTAGGATAGCTCTTCAGAAATCCTATAAAGTTTTGTGTTATGTATCGCTGCTATAATTCAAAGAAATTTCTGTTAATTTTGAGGTAACCACCACTGATGATAAAACAGGGCATTCGTTGTTCTGAATTGCTCTGCTTCACGAACAGCAGAGGCGTGCATTTCTGAGCACACACTTAGTTTACCGGAGCCCCTTAAATCTTAAAAAGCATGCAAATCGCTCAAATACAAATACACCTATGAATAAATTCAATTTCCACTAAGAAATAATTGGTCTTTACTTGCTAATTATTGTTCCTGAAGGAACGACAGTCCAGTCCCTTTACTTCTGGGTTGCGCAACCCTTCCAGCAGCTTGGAGGCTGAGTCTAACCCTTTTGAGGATGGTTAGGTATAAATACCCCTGGCACCACCCCTAAGCCCCAGTAATCTATTGAAAAGCAGACTTAACGTACAAACAATTAAAACCCAAAAACCTTTTTCTTATTTTTTTTTTTTTTAATAATGTAGGAAAAGGAGGACCCCGTAGGGTCAACAAGAAGTAGAAGGGAGGAGAAGGTTCACCTGAGGCTGCTGCAGCCTTCCCCGGTCCCCGGCCCACCTGACCTGTGCAAGACACCTTCCGCCTCTGTTTCGGCCACCTGACCTGTGCAAGACACCTTCCGCCTCTGTTTCGGACTGGGAATTCGGTCCGCCATACTTTCCGTAGCCAGGGGGGGGATCAGGGACTGGACTGTCGTTCCTTCAGGAACAATAAAGCAGGTAAAGACCAATTATTTCTTCCTTATCGTCACTCCAGTCCAGTCCCTTTACTTCTGGGATGTAACAGAGCAGTTCAAACTTGGGTGAGGTTTGCTATCCCGGAACGAATTACCGCGTCCCCGAACCTAGCATCTGCAGACCCCTGCACATCCAGCCTGTAGTGTTTGGTAAAGGTATGTAGTGACGACCAAGTCGCCGCTCTACAAATATCCAGCGGAGGAACAAGGCTGTACTCTGCCCAGGAAGCGGCCTGTGCCCGCGTGGAGTGGGCACGCAGGCCTCCCGGAACCTGCTTCCCCTTCAGGATATAGGCGGAAGCAATAGCTTCCCTGATCCATCTAGAGATAGTTGCCTTAGCCGCGGCCTCCCCTTTGTGAGGACCCCCAAACTGAATGAACAAACGTTCAGACTTTCGAAAGGAGGCCGTACGGGAGAGGTAACGCTTCAACACTCTCTGCACATTCAGACGGCGTAGTCTGTCATCCTTCCCTCCCCGCCCGTCAGTTGGGAACGCAGGCAGCGAAACTGGCTGGTTCAGATGGAAAGGCGAAAATACCTTGGGTAAAAAGGAGGGAACTGTCCGTAAGACCACCTTGTCCTTGAAAAAGGAAAGGAAGGGGGGCTGGGAGGACAGGGCTTGGAGCTCGGAAACGCGTCTGGCCGAGCAAATGGCGACCAAGAAGACCATCTTCAGCGTCAAATCTTTGAGAGAGGCTTCCATCGCTGGCTTGAAAGGCTCTCTGGTCAAGGCATTTAACACCAAGTTAAGGTCCCAGGGAGGGATTACTGATCTTTTCTGGGGGCGCAGATGCCTAACCGCCCTCAGGAACCTGGCCACGTCAGGGTGGACTCCTAAGGGCTTCCCTCGAACCTTGCCTCTATAGCAAGAGATGGCTGCCAACTGGACTCATAGGGAGCTGAGAGAGCAAGACCCTTCTCAAAACCTGCTTGCAAGAATTCTAGGATCTCTGGGATAGAGGCTAAAAAGGGCTTCTGCCGGCGCTCCGTACACCTGGCTTCGAAGATGCGCCACACTCTTACATAGGAAAGACAGGTCGAACGCTTTCACGCGCTCAACAAGGTTGAAATCACTGAACCCAAATATCCCCGCTTCTGGAGCCGCGCCCTTTCAATAGCCAGGCCGTAAGCGAGAATCGATCCACGTGAGGCATCTGGACAGGCCCTTGTCTCAGAAGACCTTTCCTGCAGGGGAGCCGCCACGGCTGGTCGGCCGTTAACCTCACTAGATCCGCATACCAAGGGCGGCGAGGCCAATCTGGAGCAATGAGGATGACCAGCCCTTGGTGGGCTTCCACCTTCTGAAGAACCCTTCTGATCAAGGCCCAAGGCGGGAACATGTACAGGAGCCCCTCCGAGGGCCACCTCTGAGCTAGAGCATCCAAGCCTTCGGACATTCTTTCCTTTCTTCGGCTGTAAAAACGACTTGCCTTGGCTGACGAATAACGGGCCATGAGATCCATAATTGGAGGGCACCAAAGGGAGACTTCCTGCTCCAGCTCCCGCTCTCCGTGGTCGACCTTGAACCTGCTGAGGTAATCGGCTGTAACGTTGTCCGATCCGGCCACGTGCTGAGCTGACAGGGCCGACAACCGTGTCTCGGCCCATCGGAACAGGCTGTCCGCCTCCTTCTCTAGGGCGGGGCTGCTTGTTCCCCCCTGGCGGTTGATGTAGGCCACCGTGGTGACATTGTCTGAGAGGACGCGGATTGCGTTCCGCCTTACTAATGGCTCTAGTGTCTTGAGGGCCAAAACTACTGCTCGTAACTCCAGCCTGTTGATGGACCACTGTGACGCCATCGAGGACCAAAGACCCTGAGTGAACTGTCCCTGGCAATGAGCTCCCCAGCCCGTCAGACTGGCGTCCGTTGTCAGCAGGATCCACTGAGGAGTTTCGAGAGGCATCCCGCATTCCAGGTTCTTCGGACACCTCCACCACTGTAGGGCCTTTTTGGTTCGAGACGCGCAGGGTAGTGGTACGGACAAAGGATGATTCTGTGGAGACCAACGACATAATAAGGAGCGTTGTAGAGGCCGCATGTGGGCCCTGGCCCACGGGACTACCTCTATTGTCGCAGCCATGGTACCCAGCAATTGAAGGTAAAGCCACGCTGAGGGGTTCCGTCTCTCCATGAACTGTGATACGAGGGTCCTTAGATCCTTTGCCCTCTTCCGAGGGAGAAACACCTTTCCTTTCCTGGTGTCGAATCTTGCTCCGAGGTACTAGAGTTCCTGAACGGGTAGCAACTTGCTCTTCGTCCGATTGATGATCCACCCTAACTCCTCCAGGACCTTTACTACTCGAGCTGTAGCCGAGTGGCTTTCTGCTTCTGATTTCGCCCTGATCAACCAATCGTCGAGGTATGGATGTACCAGGATCCCTTCCTTTCGTAGGGAGGCGGCTACCACCACCATTACTTTGGTGAAAGTCCGGGGAGCCGTAGCTAGGCCGAAGGGCAGCGCCTGGAATTGAAAGTGTCCTCTTGGCACTGCGAATCTCAGGAACTGCTGATGAGACCTTCGAACCGGGATATGTAAATAGGCTTCCATCAGGTCCATAGATGTGAGAAACTCCCCGGTTCTTACGGCCATAATGACTGACTTCAGAGTTTCCATTCGGAAATGGGGTACCTTGAAGCAGCGATTGACCTGCTTTAAATCTAGGATCGGACGAAAAGATCCTTCCTTTTTTGGGACTACAAAATAAATGAAGTACTGACCGGAGCCGGATTGGTCTGGAGGGACTGGGGTCACTGCCCCGAGTGCTAAAAGCCTTGAGAGTGTGACATCTATCGCCCTCCTTTTTGCCGGAGAGCCGCAGGGGGATTGAATAAAGGCTGGAAGGATCTGCTTTCCAAATTCGAGGGCATAACCTTCTCTGATCACTTCCAGGACCCACTGATCGGACGTGACCCGGGACCAGGCGGGAAGCAATAGCCTTAGACGGCCCCCCAAAGGTAAGTCGCCCGCCTGGACCCCCTCTATCTCATTGCGATTTTCTAGGCCCCGAGAAGGAGGTAGAGGCCCCGAAACCTCTCCCTGCTCCTCGAAACCCCTTAAAGTTTGAACCCCTGGCAGGGAAGCGGCCCCTAGGAAAAGGGTTCGACCTGGCTGGACAAAACCTCCGGGGGTCTCTTGGCTGGCTCCGCGATGGTGCTGGGAGGCGAGCCTGCTTCGGCCTGTCCTCCGGAAGCCTGCCTCCCTTGGACTCGCCAAGATCTTTTACTGACTTTTCCAAATCCTCACCGAATAATAATCTCCCCTTAAAGGGAAGATGGCCCAGCCTCGCCTTTGAAGAAGTATCGGCTGACCAATTGCGGAGCCACAAATAGTGCCTAGCTGCGACTACTGATGCCATGTTCTTAGCTAGGCTCCTGATGAGATCGTACTGGCTATCCGCCAGGTAGGCTGCACCTGACTCCAATTTAGCTGCAAGGGGCTGTACGTCTCCTGCGGAACCCTCTGCCAGCTGAAGTTGTTGGGACCACCTCAAGCAGGCCCGTGCCACCCAGGCCCCCGAAACCGAGGCCTGCAAGGCGAGGGCGCTAACATCAAAGGCCTGCTTTAGCAATGTGTCCAATTTTCTATCCTGTGTGTCTCTCAAGGCCGTGCTACCTTCTACTGGGATAGTCGTCTTCTTAGTAACTGCCGATACCGCCGCATCCACTTTGGGCGACTTCAGCAATTCTCTGTCCGATTCCGGTACGGGATAGAGGCGTGTCATAGAACGCACACCCCTCAGGGAGGACTCCGGTTGGTCCCACTCTTCCTGAATCATTTGGCGGACGACTCTGTGGATAGGAAAGACCTTTTGAGACTTCCAGACTGCTTGGATCAGGGGGTCCTCCAGCGCTTCTTCTTCAGCCGGAGTGTCCGAGGCCACCTTGAGGACTTTCAGGGACTCATTAATTAGCCCCGGAAGCTCCTCCCGATGAAAGACTCGAACTATGCGGGATTGATCCTCCTCCGGGATCTCTCCTTCTTCGAGTTCTTCTTCTTCATCATCCCCTATCTCCTTATCGGAGAGCTCCTCCTCCTGCGTGTCATGAGGAGGGGAAGCGGGCGGCTCTTTGCTCGCTAGTCTCGCGCGTTTAGTTGGGATACCTGAATCATGGGGAATGGCCTTCCATGGTTTAACCCCCAGGCCTTCCTTCCCTGTGCTTGAGCCTCCTGGCCCCAGCCCCTGCTTGCGCATGCAGTAGGCCTTGTGTAACAGGACGACGAAATCAGGAGAAAATAGATCACAGGTACCCTCTTCCCCCAGGGCAGAGGTGAGGGGGGGCAGGGAGGGAGCAGGTAATCCAGATGTTGAGGGCGGAGGTAGGGAGGGCTCTCTTTCTCCTTCCAGAAGCTCCGCTGAACCCTCATTAGCTTGAGAGATGGACAACTGTATGTCCTGCTCCACAGAGGCAGCTTCTGCAGCGCAACCCCTGCAGATACCTGACACTGAGGCAGTGCCCCTGCGAATGCCACAAGACGGGCACCTTAGTTTGCCAGACATGGTTTCCCTGACTCACTGAATCAAACAAAAGTAAAGGGAGGCAGATTATGCTAAAATTTTAAAAATTAAATTAACCTTAAGCTATCTCTGAAGTTGCAGCCCTAGGCTGAACAAAGGAACAAATTCCTGGAACAATTTTCCCGGCACAATTTTCCTCCCCCCACCCCCCCGATAGAATGTAGCCTTTGGAACAAATAAACAAAAATAAACAAAAAATAGGCTTAAGCCAACAGAAAAAAGGACAGGGAGATCCCCAGTACTTGCGGTTTTAAGTGCCTTTCACGATCTGCGGTAACCTCCGGGAATTAAATTGCCCTCCAGAGTCCTGCACGTGGCTAGGCCTCAGCCACGTGGAGAGTAGGCCGGGTCCCGGCGTCTCCGCTCGCACCGCCGGACCCGCTGCCCGTCTGCCGCGTGATCCCGCAGCCGTCTAAAACCTCCGATCGCTCCCGAGCTGCTTTGCCAAGCCGGGAGCGAGGAGGGACGGCGCTTTGGAGCCTCAAGCGCTTAGCCGCCTGAGGGCTTCGTCACGAGACAGGAGGGTCTGTTGCCGAGGTCTGGGAAACGGAGGGCCTTGAGCTGTTCCGCGATCCACCCCCTGCCGCCGGCAAGCCTCTTGCTGAACCCTCTCCCACCGGGCAAGAAAAAACCTCTTGCGAGCAGCGAGCTCGATCGCCAGAGGAGGGGGGGGGGGGGGAGAAGGAAGGAAAACCAAAGGAACACTAGCAACTGAAAATTAAAGAAAAGTAAATCTAAATCCAAGCTAACATTTTACAATTAAATTAAAATTAAAGTAAGAATGAAGTAAGGATAAATAGGAGACTCCAGTAAGCCCTTGGCTTACGGAACCCTCCAGCTGCTTGGAGGCTGAGATTACTGGGGCTTAGGGGTGGTGCCAGGGGTATTTATACCTAACCATCCTCAAAAGGGTTAGACTCAGCCTCCAAGCTGCTGGAAGGGTTGCGCAACCCAGAAGTAAAGGGACTGAACTGGAGTGACGATAAGGAACACTCCTTGTGGTCTTGGGCAAGTCACTTAACCCTCCATTGCCTCAGAAGAAAGGCCTGGCAAACTATTTCCGGTCACACTGCCAAGAAAACCCAGGAGCTGCTGGGTCACCAGGAATCAGCAGTGACTTGAAGGCACACATTGCATTTTTTCCAATCACTTGCATGCTTAAAGTTCCTGTGCTTAAATAATGGGCACCCAATAAACAAATCGGAGAAACATGCGTGACAATTGGGACGCATTCATTTTAAACATGCATAAATCAAGCATTTTGTGGTCATGTACACCCTTGACAAACACTTTTTGGAAAGCAATCTTTTATTGGAGGAAAGAAAAATGCATGAAAATGCAGCTCTACACCACTAAAGCAAATTTTAGCTTATAATAGCATTAGCCTTTTCCATGTAGGGTCCCAGGCTTAGGTGTTCAGCTCCCACTGCATGCACAGAGGAGAGTGTCCATTGTAGTATATTGTTTACATTTAGCACAGTACAAGACTAAAGAACATGCTTACTAAGTCCCGCACCGGTAACACGCATATGGACTGTGTTACCAGCATGGGGCTCGTCGCTAACTGCATAGACACATATACATCCATCCCCGTGCACTTAGCACATGCAAGCCTTGTGGTACCACAGAGACTGGGCCGCTGGTGCAACTGATCCCACCCAGTGAGGTGGTGGTTACTCCCATGCTACTGACATGAAATGTGGGCCACTAATGCCCACACTGGCTGTGAAGCACGGAAACTCCCGTGACCTGCTCCTGTCCTGCATAGGTCTCACCTCGACATGCGCTACCAGAGTAGTGCGGGGTTTTTAAGATGGGGGCCCCATTCTACTTTTTAGTGTGGTGCCCAAACCGCATGCTAACTCAACACTATTCTGGCAGTGTGGTTTAATAAACACGCCCCTAAATGCACTAATTATTTCCTTATAAAAGGGCACTAGAAAAGTTTGAGCATAGTGAAACCTACCATTAGCAACGTCCCCATAAACTTGTGAGTGCTTCCTAGACTTGTCTATTGCTTTATAGCATCCCAAAGTAGGCAAACAAGATTGCATTACCAAAATCTGGAGTAGTACAAACAAAAAGAAAGGGGGCAGACAAACATCTCATTTTTACCTCTAGTTCTCTTTGGTTTTTTTCTACCAGTCTCATTTTTTTTCATATACCATAAAATTCATTAATTTAAAAATCATGCTTTTCCAAATAGTTATTGCTCCTTCAGGGCCTTTCCTGGGATAATGAATTCTTTACTCTTTTCTCTCTTTTTTGATTGTCAGGGAAAATTTAGTTCAGTTTCTAGAAACAAAAACATGACAAGCAGTGGCACTCACCCACACATGTAGTACAGACGTAATAGAACTCCCACATGGAGAATCTTCAGACAATAAACTAAGTTCATTAAACCATAAAAAGCACTCGTGTTGGACCAAGCACAGCACACTCACTCCCGATACTTATAACAAAGAAGGGCCAGCGCAAGAAATTCAACGCTGTATAGATACTAAAACTTCAATTACAGACGAGGTCAATGTAGCAAACTAAAGGACTTTTTTCTCTATCCCAGTTCTATTGGGAACAGAGATGAAATGGTTTATTTTGTGGTGGTGGTTTTTTTTTTTTAAAGGCTCAAACAATAAACCCTGTTGAGAATAAATTCCACCAAACCAGTCTCTTCATCGGGTTTCTTCCCCTTCCCCTGCAATGCCATTCATTCAACACCTCCCTCCCCAACATCCCAAGCACTGGTCACCATTGTTCTTTTACCCTAGTGAGACAGCCGCCAACAACCCCATCCTCCTTCAGGAAAACACGTTTTCAAAAGCCACTCACTCGGAATAATCAGAGCCTGATCAGAGAATCTTTCAAGTGGAAAACTAAATAAAAACCTTGTAGGCAAAAAAGCCTCTTCAGAGGATGAGTGGAGGTGGGACTAGCGTGGTGGGAACAGAATCGCTCATAATGCTCTCCCTAAATTCCCAGCCTCCCAGACTACACTATTTGCCAATACAGAAAATGCCTCCTTCCTAAATGTGCATTTTCGACAGCAGAGGCAAGGAAGAGGACACTGAGTGATAACTTAAAAGAATAATAGAAACAAAAATATGACGGCAGAAAAAGACCATATGACCTATCCAGTCAGCCCTTCCATACCAATTACTATATTCCTATTTTTCACTTTAGAGATCCTTTGTGTTTGTCCCATGCTTTTTTGAATTCAGATACTGTTGGTCTCTACTACCTCCACCGGGAGACTATTCCATGCATCCACTACTCTCCGTAAATAAATATTTCTGCAAATTACTCCTGAGTCTATCCCTTTTCATCTCCTGTCTATGCCCCCTTGTTGCAGAGCTTTCTTTCAACTGAAAGAGGCTCTCCTCCTGTGCATTTATGCCACGGAGATATTTAAACATCTTTATCATATCTCCTCTATACCACCTTTCCTCCAAAGTATATAAAGTCTGTCCGCATAGGTCTTATGAGAAAGACCACTTATTTCAGTAGCTGTCCTCTAGACAGACTCTTCTCTGTTTATAGCCTTTTAAGGGTGTGGTCTCCAAAATTGCACACAATACTCCAAATGAGGTCTCACCAAAGCCTTATACAGAAGCACTATCACCTCCTTCTTCCTGTTGGCCATTCCTCTCCCTGCGCACCCAAGCACCCTTCTGGCTTTTGCCATCGCCATTTCTACCTGTTTAGCTACTTTAAGATCATCAGAGACAATCACACCTAGGTCCCGCTCTTCTTTCGTGGACAGAAGCACTTCACCCACTGTAGCACTCCCTTGTAGCCCAAATGCATGACCCTGCATTTGTTAAATCTCAGCTGCCAAACTTTCGACCATTCTTCAAAACAGCTAAATCCCTCTTCATGTTATCTACTCCCTCCTGGGTGTCTACTCTATTGCAGTTTTTGGCATCATCTGCAAAGAGGCAAACCTTACCTGGCAGCCCTTTTGTAATATCACTAACAAATGTTAAAAAGAATCGGACCAAGGATAGATCCCTGCAGCACATGACTAGTTATATCCTTCTCCTCAGAGTGAGCTCCATTTACCTGTACCCTTTGTCACCTGCCACTCAGCCAATTTCTAACCCAGTCAGTCAATTTAGGGTCTATTCATATTGGTACTCAATTTATTTTTAATTTATATTCATTCCCCCTTAAACAAGGTGTCCCTCAGGGATCCTCCTTGTCCGCACTAATGTTCAGTATCTATATGCAGCCAATGTGTGATTTGATACGTACCTTCAACATTCAATGTCTAGCATACGCTGATGACATCCTGATGTATGCTCCATTCAACGTAAAACAACCAGACTTTGCACCAATAGTTCATTGCTTTGAAGCTGTATCAAACTGGCTCCTCAAACAGAACCTACGTATAAATCACAACAAAACAGACGTTCTATTTGTTACACGGAATCCATCATTCATACCCCCTACCTCATTACAAGTAAACAACATTGAGCTGAAGGCACAACCCACAATCCGATACTTAGGGATTACATTACACCAGCGGCTGGATATGTCAGCACACATCAAGAAAGCAACGAATGCAATTTACCGCAGGATTCGATCCCTACGTAATCTCCGACCTCTACTCGACTACTCTGACTTCCGCACAATCTTCCAAACCTTGGTATTACCACACCTAGATTTTGCCAATATCGTTCTACACGGTCTCCCGCAATATACTCTAAACCCCCTCCGTCTGGCCATGAATGCAGCCGCGAGAATTCTCGTAGGTGCTCCACGCTCAGAGCACATAACTCCAATACTGAAGAGTTTACACTGGTTACCCCTCCAGGCCAGAACCCTATATAAAACCCTGGTCATGACTTTTAAAGCCTCAAAGAGCCCATCTCTATCACCTATCAGCAATATGATACATGTCACTCCAACAAACAGATCCAGGAGATCTGTTACATTGAACTCCATTGACCTTCCGAAACTCCTTACGAAATGCTCTAAATCAACAGCCTCTAGAGCTTTCTCACTGTTTGCGCCCAGAGCCTGGAATGCCCTCCCACCCGAAATCAGAGCCATCACAAGTCTAATGACATTCAGAAAGGCCTTAAAATATCATTTGTTCCTAATATACTACCCTGAAGCAACTCCGAATGAACATAGCCCCCATGCCGGTCTTTCCCTCTTGACCCCGGTAGAAAATGGTTAATCATGATGGTTCATACTTGCACACTCTATTCACACCGTATTATATTGTACTGTAATTTTACTGTATTTACCACTACCATGCAAATAACCAAAAATTACCATGTATATAGTTAACCCTGTTTACCGCCAATTTTTTGTATATAGTTAACCCTGTTTACCGCCAAGTTTTTTGTACCCTGTTCATTGTAAAAAAAACAATGCTGACTGTGTTCATTGTGTTTAAATTTGTTCGTATGTAAACCGCACTGATTAAAAGAGCGCGGTATATAAGTAATATAAATAAATAAATAAATTAATTAATTTTTACATCGCCTGTGTGGAACGGTGTCAAAGGCTTTACTGGAATCTAAGTACATCAGATCTAGGACTCTCCCTCGTCCAACTCTGATCTGTGTGTCTTTGCCAACCTCACATATTCACACATCATTTTAAATCCAGCAGAATGAGATCCACACAGGATAAAAATGCTGCTCCCCTTCTGCTAGCAGGAGGGACTGAGAGCGAGGATCATGCAATCCTTAGTGTGCCATGATGATTGAACAAACTCAAAAAGTGTGCCATAGAATAAAAAAAGGCTGAGGAGCACTGGACTAGAGGATCGACTGAAATGCAACCCAAGGCTTTACCAGGCCATTGCTAGCTAAGTGTTTTTAAAAATTAAAGTCCTGTCTCACAACTACCTTCCCCTCAATTCATCAAACCTTAATAATGACCTTACCAAAATGATCAGGTTTGAAAAGTGTTGCTCACTGCAAACCAGCTTTTACTTTAAAATAGCAACCTTCAGAGAGTTTGAAAGGAAAAACACAAGACATGCTAAATAAGAGGTGTGCTATTCTTTTATGTTAAACTTTTCTTTATTAAGACACAAATATAAGTATAACACATTCCATATCAACTCCGGGATACATGCCTTCCGGCCACACACCCTCCAGTTCATCATTAAACAGAATAAACTAATATCATTACAAACACTTGAAGTCTGTCTCATCATTTTCATTTTTATCTCCCATCCCCTTCATGTTATAGTAAAGTATATTCCTTAATGATAGATCCACATATCCTCTAAACCCAACTTCAATCGACTCTAGAATGCTCGCTGGCTCAGCCTGTATCTACTCCTTCCTTCTCCCTTCCCCCCTTTTTTCCACCCTCTTCTCCCACCCTTAACACACCTCATGTCTCACATACCTCTTATATTCCCCCCTCCCCACCCCGGACCCCGAGTATGCCCCGCCCCCACCCCTCTTTCATTGGAACCCCCTCCCTCTCCCTGTATCTAATTCCCACACCTTTTTACCACTTTGGAGGCATACTCATACCATCCTGAGAGAGCCTACTCATACCATACCATTGCTTGTAGAGCAGGTGGTTCGTGCTCCCACCTGCTCTACAAGCAATAACTTATATAACTCTCTCCTCCACTGCCCCATATTTCACCAGCATTCCCCAGAATCACACGGCTCGCAAGCATTGCCACCACATATGTCCCAGGTCTGCTCTATCTATCCCACATCTCGGACAGCTTGCTGAAGCACTACTTCCTGCTTTAAATGCTCTACAGGGAGCAAAGTGGCTCCTCCGCAGTACCCGGTACTGCATTTCCCGCGACCCCGCATGCTTGTTCCCCTTAGGTATATCAGCAAACGCTCTCAACATATCTATTCCACCTATCTCCACCCACAGGTCATATGCCCACACTGAGGCTAATTCCCCCTCCCTGGGTGTCTCCGCCAACTTAAAATATTCCTTCTGCAAGTTGGTGACCCGAGCCTGGGTTTCCATTCTGGAATATAAGAGCTCCTCCAGTTTAGAGCATAAATCTGTATGTAAATCCTTCTGCCCCAACCAACCCACATAGCGTCTCATTTGGAGATAAGCAAAACTGTCCTTGTTGGTCAGCCCATATCTAGCCCTCATCTCAGTAAATTCTAGCACTTTTCCCGATTCGTTTACTTCCTGTTCTATAGCCATAATCCCCTTGGTCTCCCACCTAAGGAACGTACCCCCCTGCATCCCCGGGAGAAATGTGCCATTACCATATAATGGCAAGAAAGGAGTCACCCTATGATTCCTGGAACATTTCTGGCAAAGCATCCACCACAGTCTCCGCATCACCTTAAATATCGGATGACCGTGAGCCACTTGGGGCAAGTCTGCCACTTTCGCATGCAAGATATATCTCAGAGCCAATGGCCGCGCCACCTCTTGTTCATAATCTATAGGTGTATAATCTGCTGTCATACTCAACCAATCCCGCAAGTTCCTCAACAGGCACACAATATTGTATCTCCGTATATCTGGGGCTACCATCCCTCCATTTTCCCATGGCCTCTGCAATTTTTTTTAAGGCTAACCCGTGGCCTTTTCCCTTTCCAATAAAATACATTTAAACTCTTCTCCAGACCCGCCAACTCCCTCCGAGTCATTGCTATCGGTAGAGTTTGTAACATGTACAACCACTTTGGAAAGATGGTCATTTTATGTAATGCTATCCGCCGCCCCCCCCATTGAAAATGGGAGATCCCCCAGCGACGCAACCGATCAATAGTTTGTTCCATTAATTACCTGACATTATACGACTGCAATCTTCCCAGGTCTCTTGGTAGATACACACTCAAGTATTTAATCCCATTTTCAGCCCACCTTAATGGAAAGTTTCCTTCCCAGTCCCTCTTTAAGGCCTGATGTAAATCCAGCACCTCTGACTTGTCTAAATTTAATTTCAAACCCGAAAACTCTCCAAAGTCTTCAAAAATTCGTAACAGCACTGGCAACGTCTTTGTAGGGGCCCCTAGATAGACCAGAATGTCGTCAGCGAAAGCGGAGACACGAAATTCCTCTTTCCCTACTTGTGCCCCCACTAGATCTTTATGGGTTCGGATTCTCTCCAGCAAGGGCTCCAGAGTTAGGATGAAAAGTAGTGGGGACAGGGGAAATCTCTGCCTAGTCCTTCTCCGAATTAGAAACTCTCCCGAGATGGAACCATTTATTAATACTTGTCCTCTAGGCTCAGTATATATAAGCTTAATCGTATCTAGAAAGAACCCCCCAATACCCATAGCTTCCAACACCCGATATATGTACTGCCAATCAGTGCGATCAAACACTTTTTCAGCATCAAAACTTATAAGGACGGCTGGTTCTCCTGCCGCTGCCGTCATATATAGCGATGAAATAATCCTCCGAACATTTTTGACGACATGTCTACCCTTCACGAAACCCACCTGGTCCTCATGAATTAATTGTGGGACATACTCCGCCACTCGTTCCGCCATCACTTTTGCTAAAATTTTTACGTCAACGTTCAATAGAGAAATCGGCTGATACGACTGTTTCTAACCCATCTCTACCGGGTTTATGAATAATCGTATCGCTTTATTTTTCTCATACGGGAATCTCTGACTTTTTACCAGATCTGTATAGTATTCTGTTAGAGGCCCCACTACCCGATACCGCATCAGTTTATAAAATTCTCCCCTGTACCTGTCAGGCCCAGGGGCCTGGCAATTGTGTAACTGCTTTATTACTGCCAATACTTCTGCTTCTCCAATTGGAGCATACAACACCTCCCTTTGTTCCACTGACAAACTGGGTAGTCCAACTTTACTTAGAAATTCCTTAGCCTTTTTACTTATCTTCTACTTCTGTATCATAAAGAGTCATATAATAATCTCGGAAAATCCTTTCAATCACAGCCTGACCCATCTGCACGTTGCCTTTTGCATCCCGCAGTGCCCCTATATGCGTCTGTCCACGGCTGGCTTTCACTAAACCTGAGAGTAACCGCCCCGCCTTATTTCCAAATTTATGCAGTTTATATCGATAATACATCATTGACTGGGTTGTTTTTTCTTGCAACAGGAGGTTCACCTCTTTTTGTAAGCGATCTAACTCCACTTTCCTCCCCGATGTCGGTTTCCTAAACATAGCTCTCCTCACCCTACATAATTCCTTTTCCAAATGGTGCAGTCTTCTATTATATGCCTTCCTTTTTATGGCCCCATACTCAATAATTCGCCCTCTTAACACCGCCTTCGCTGCTTCCCAAAACAATGTGGGATTGTCTTTGTGTTCTCCATTAAATTGCACATATTCCTCCCAATGAGCATTGAAAAAGACCCCGAAGATGTTGTCATTATTATAGCCAAAAGGATATCTCCACAAATTCCCCTTTTTTGCTTGGCCCCCATCTCAAATCCATCCACATGTACACATGATCTGATATATGCACAGGACCTATCTCGATTTTACTCACTCTCGCAAACAGTCACTTGGACCCCAAGAAATAATCTATTCTAGAACTTGTTACATGCGCCCTAGAAATGTGTGTATAATCTTTATCCAAAGGATGCAATGCTCTCCAGTAATCCACTAGACCATACCCTTCACAAATACCTCTAACCCACTGAGATCTCCTATCCCTGGTCATCCCTTTGATACCTGACCGATCCATTGACTCTTCTAGGACACAGTTAAAGTCCCCCCCCCCCATTATAATCGGGATTTGACTAAGTTCACTCAAGCTCTTACCTAACCTATTGTAAAATGAGGCATCGTATGTATTGGGAGCATATATGTTGACCAAACTCAATTTACTACCCCTTATCCGCCCCACCATAATTATATACCATCCTCCCGGGTCTTTAATGATCTGGTCAACTTCCAATCCTATCTGTTTCTCTACTAAGATTGCCACTCCCGCTTTCTTCCCGCCAGAAAAAGCTCCATAGACCGTCCCAATTCACCCTCTTTTCAACTTATGTTCCACATCAGTCTGATGAGTTTCCTGTAAAAATGCAATACCCGCTTGCTTATCTCTAAGTACCCTTAATATCTTGTGTCTCTTAGTTGGAGTCCCTATTCCACAAACATTCCACGAGATCAATTGCATATCATTAGCCATTCCCATATTTCTTTATAGGTATAGTCCATGCACTCATCTCGCACTCTTGTTATGTAGTAGGCCCCCCCAGCCCAGGGCCCACCCCACCTGCACTCCACAGTATTCTCGCTTGCCTCCATATCAGCAACACATTCTCTTCGCCTCTTTTTTCTCGAGGATCCTCTAACCCCCCCACCCCTATCTTCCCCCCCTATACCTGTCATTTTCCCCCCTTCCCTCGCCTCCCCCTCCCTCCCCTTCCAGCTTCCCTTATCTCCATTCCCTGCCGTCCTCCCTATGGGCCCCTCCTTTGACCACGAATGACGCATTCCGGACCCACCTCCACCAACTTTGCTTCCCCGCTTATTCAGTTGCCACTTCTACATTTATCTGCGTTCTTTTCTCCATACTTCTCCCTCTCTACGTTATTACGATTATTTAAACTCTTCCCTTGATTACCCTTCTCCTCCCTCACTACCCCCCCATCCTCCTTCACCCCACTTCCCCTCAATTGGCCTAACAGTCCCCCGTTCCCAGCCTCCCCATGTGTCAACAAACATTTTGTACAACCCACATAAACCTTCTCACATTAAACATTATTCTTAACCTATGTCACGCTATTGAGGTCACATTCCTGGGAGAGGGGATCCACAAGGCAGAGGAGACCTGGACATGTTTGCCAACTCTCCCATAACTACATTCATCACCCCCCTCCCGACACAACATTGCTCAGCTCTCATCTCTCTTCTGCTGTTTCGGCTCACGTATTATGTAAGTTCCCATCTAAGTTCAGTAATCGCAGTCTCTCTGCTTCTCAATATCTTCGCTGAGCTTACTCCGTTGTAGTCTCCGATAGATGCGCTCCTCTATGTACTTGCCTGCACCGGCACATACCAAAACATCCTCCGCACCAACAGTCCATATACAGTTCCATTTTATGTACTCAGTTCCACATATTTCTCTCCTTTCTTGATGTAAAAAGCTCCATCGCAGTATATTTCAAACCTCGTCCCTTAGGTATTCTCCTACGTCCTCATACCTCTGACCAACATTCAGCAGTCAGTCAACTTTGCCAAAAAGGAGTACGCCGCTTCAGCAGTATTAAAAATGTGTTGCTTGCCTTGATGTTCCACCTTCCATCGCGCAGGATACATGAGAGCAAAACGCATGCCCCTTTTGTATAAGTGTAGTGCAAGTCCCAGCAAATTCTCTCCATCTCAAACTGACTTGTGTTGAGTAATCCTGGAAAATTAATAATTTCTGTGGGCCTGAATTCTGATTTCTCTTTGTTCTAGCTGCTCGTAACACTGCTTCTTTTTGAACAAAGTTTAGAAATCTCACTATCACCACACGTGGCCGGCCCGCTCCTTCTCTTTTCTGCCCCAACCTGTGTGCTCTTTTGATGACTAACGGCCCCACACTTGCCTCCAGGGGAAGCTGAGAAACCAACCATGTTTCCAAATAGCTACACAGTTTTCCATCCTTGATTGACTCAGATATCCCCACGATTCTCAAGTTTTTCTGTCTCCCTCGATTTTCCAGGTCATCGATCTTGTCCACGCAGCTTTTAATTTTCTCCTCCATCTCTTTTATTGTCTGGGCCTGCTTTTGCTGTGTTTCCTCCACCAACTCCACCGGCTGTTCCACCTGCGTCATTCTTGGGCCAATTTCCACCACCGCCTGCCCCACTTGAGACATCTGCTCCGATAGCGCCTGGAATCTCCCTTCCAGGGCTGCCACCACTGCGCTAGTGACCTCTTCCACTGCCTCTACAGGCTGGTTACTTGTCGGGCTCGCCGGAGCAAAAGACACCATTTTGCTTTCCTGAGCATGGGGCTTCTCCTTCTTCCCCGTTTTCATTGCCATCGCTGTTTGTCGCGTTGGTGCTCGCTCCGTCACTCTCTCACTGTCTCTGCTCTTTATCTACACCCTCACGGTCAACCTTTCCGGCGGGATTTCACCGTTTAAATTCCGTTTTTAAGGCGGGGTATTCCGGAGCTAGGCAATTGCTGCCGCCTGCTTACTATAGTACATGGTCCTCTGCTATTCATTTAAACTGACATTAAAACATTAACTTTATCTTTTGTGTTTCATGTTTCTCATCCAAGATGATAGAAATACACATTTATTTTTTATTCTTCCTTATGGATCATGTTTTAGCACATGCTATTCAAAAATAGTACACATTGTAAAAATATACATGCACTTAAAATGTAATAGTAACAAATTCCAAGTAAATGATAAATAAAATGAAAAATAAAACATTTGGTCCACTTGCACCCCTAATCTAAACTGAAGATTGTTAAAAGAAGTCCTTCATGATCCTTGTATGCTGTTGGTATGCTATACTGATGGATATTCATCTGGTGTTTTTATGCAATACCATCCAGTTACCAATAACTGCCTAAACCACCCAATTCGGCTTACTTTTATTACGCAGTTTCACAATCGATTCCATATTAAATACATGAATGTAGACAATTTGTCAATAAAAGAAGAGCATTTAAGTTCTACCATGGATTCCTCTATTTTTATATTTTCAGTCCAGCAGATTCTTCCTGCTCCTTTGGGTTTCCAACTCAACTGGAACCAGCCTCTATTGCACTATGCCACCATGAACTTTCATTCACAACTTGCGGGAATGTATAGCTATTTCCTTCCCCTCTCAGCTCAGACCAGCCATCGTGGTAATGGCCAGGAGACACCTAGCTAATGTGACACTATTGAGTAATGACAACAACTCCCCACCTCCGCAGCATCTCCAGGTCGTCTGTATGCCGGTGCACTTGCTGCTGAGTTACTGAGCCAGTTACAGACTGTAGATGATTATTATCCGAGTGTTGTGCAAAGATCAGAGGTCAGGATAGAATGCTGGATGCTGATTATGGTTACTGAAGTGACTTTCAGAAAACTAAGATCAATCACTGACTATGAACCTCCAACAGGAGTTCACTCTCCCCTGAGCACAATCATTTCTTCGCACATATTCATTCAGATTCCGTTGCCAAGCAACAGATGTCGACTTTACATGTACTACTCATCACTCCCGTTCCATGTGCTACTGAATATTGATCATCCCATGTAGGAGATGGTCAATAACAATATTCTAACCTATGCCATGACATTATTTTAATTATTTAGGGCACCAGAGTACAGAGAAGAAAGTTAACGTACCCAGCACTAAACAGAATGTGGAATAAGGAATGTAGAATGTGGAATAAGTCATCAAGCTGTGGATGATTCAGATCATTGAGCTATGTTGTCTTTATTCTTGTTTTTATCCCTTTTGCACCCACCCCTTCCCCCCTCCCCAAGGATCCTATACTTCAGATGGCAATCCAGGCAATTTACGCATTCATACAATCCAGAAGGATCTGGAAAAGAGTCAAAGCTAACCTCATAGCCATCCCTTCAAAATCAGTAGAGATCACAGTTGCAGCGGGCATCTTATCCCATCTCCCGCAGGCATGTTGTAAGATGCTTCTCTGGCTCATCTCAGGCAACCAAAACACAAGAGTCTCCTGCATTGCAATGCAGAGAAACTAGGATTTGACAATAAAAAGTCTGACCCTAGCGCAATGGTTCCCAAATACGGTCACAGCATCATTGAATAGGGTCACTCTCTCTGAATTTCTACTGTGACCTATGCCAAGTAGTGAACATAAGAACATAAGATATGCCATACTGGGTCAGACCAAGGTCCATCGAGCCCAGTATCCCGTTTCCAACAGACACAGGTTCCTCAATGCTTGTAGTACTGGGTCAAGCAGCTCAAGCAACTCCCAGTCAGCATGTGGCCTTGCCCTTGCCCCCTCCTGTTAGACTGGAGACCCCTGCTGAGTACTGGGGTCTGTAAGCACACACTGCACACTGACACAGGGGATCCTGTGCTGACTGCCTTCCTGCTCTAGATGAGTGGAGGGAGGGGAAGGAGGCTGGAGATCTGCTGTTCTGATTTCATCATCATCCGGGGTCACGTGAATTTCCAGTTATTAAAATGGGGTCCTATAGGTTAAAAGTTTAGCACACACTGCCCTAGCACCTCAGTTCTCTTACCTGTGAGAGGAAAAAGTGTCCTGACAGGTATAATCACTTCCAGGAGCACAGTGCCAAATTGATGCTTCTTTTCTATGTTCCGGACCACTTTTTTAATTAGTCTAGCAACTGAAAAGTGAGCTGCTGGTAGCTTTAAACCTTGCAGAGGAGTCTAACTCCGAATATCCCATCACTTTCCCATCTGCTCTGTACACCATGGGCAACAAGATAGAGCCCGAGGGCCTCCATGACCCAGAATGGCATGCTGCTCAGATCAGGCTTGGATGGAAATGAAGTGTTTTTGGAGGTTTTTTTAAGAATTACAAAAAGCACTGTGCATCTAACTCCGGACCTCCTTAGCACTCATTCTTTAAAGATATAGGCAAATGGATTTAAGCAGAGGGCTCTGACAGCTGCTGTGTCTCTGCTGAAATCAAGAGCTTCATTTAAACCTTAGCACCCTGCCAAGAGGTAATACATTAAAAGGACTTAAAGCTGGACTGAAGGAAGATGTGCTTTCAGACATTGTTTACCCGTCTCTTTATAAAGACCAATTCTCACAATCTTTACCTCATAGGATAGTATTTACCATTTGTCTCCATCAGACACATTAAAGGATATTGTATCATATTTATTGATCTGCCTTGACTAATACAAGCCTATAGTACCATAAGAGAGCAGTTGAAAAAAAATTGAACATAATGGCTGTACTATTCTACATTAAAAATAAGAAGGAAGTGACAATGGACAAGTTGAGCAACTGGAAGGAGGAGGACAGACCTGTACTATTTTGGTGGTGGGAGGGCACAAAGAAGGGCTGAAGCCTTTAAGGTTCGCTAAGGAGCATATTTACTAAAGGATTTCATGCAGGTTAACTGCCCTCAGAGCCCTTTTATGGTGAAGTGGCACTTAACACGTCTTCATTTCATTAATGCACATTAACCTTTAGTAAATATGCCCCTAAAAAAAGGCAGCCATAGGTCTCATCTTGGGTTACAAGAAATAAATTAAATTTTGTTAAACATAGAGATCTTTTACTTACCCCTGCCTATTATGTTTCAAAGCAAAAAGTGTAAACCCCTCCTTCACACCTGGACTAGATAAGGACACAAGGAGAGCTGCTAGGTCATCATGCAATTCATGAGACTCACTCCTATAGCAGGCAGACTGTCTTGTTTCAGGCAGGGCCGGCCCGTCCATTGAGCGAGAATGTTTTTTGCACAGGGCCCCGCGTTTCAGGGGGCCCATGCAAACAACATTCTGCTTTAAAAGTAAATTTAAAAATATTTTTTAAAAAGCTGGCTGCTGACACTGCCGCCGTGGCAGCGGCAGAATCAAGTGTCCTGCGGGGGACCCCCCTGGGTCCTCCCTCCCTGCATCAGTCCCTTCAGCGCGGCTTTCAGACCCGCGATGGGAGAGTTTCCCTTTCGTTGCTCTGTTAAGCCCGCCGGGGCTGATGGGAAAAGGGAAATGCCCGTTTCCTATCAGCCCTGGCGGGCTTAACAGAGCCATGAGGGAGAAACTCTCCCTTCGTGGCTCTGAAAGCTGCGCCAAAGGGGCTGATGCAGGGAGGGAGGACCCAGGGGGGGCCACTGCGGGACACTCGATTCTGCCTCTGCCACGGCGGCAGCAGCAGCAGCCAGCTTTTATATATTTTAAACTTTCCCTGGGCTAATGGGGGAGGGGGGTTAGGACTGGTAATGGGCTGTGGGCTGATGGGGGGGTTAGGACTGGAAGTGGGCTGATGGGGGGGTTAGGACTGGTAATTGGCTATGGGGGCTAGGACTCAAAATGAGCTGATGGGGGGGGGGTTAGGACTTGAGGTGGGATGGGGGGTTAGGACTGGTAATGGGCTGTGGACTGATGGGGGTTAGGACTGGTAATGGGCTGTAGGCTGATGGGGGTTTAGGACTGGTAATGGGCTATGGGGGGCTAGGACTGGAAATGGGCTGATGGGGGGGGGGTTAGGACTTGAGGTGGGCTGATGGGATTAGCACTGGTAATGAGCTGTGGGCTGATGTATCTATCTACATTGATACATAGCCCCCTGAAAACAGAATGAGAAGAAGGAGGAACCTCAATACCATTCTAGTACCAGTACTGGACTCTATAAGACAGACTAAACAAACAACAAGCAACAGTGCTTTTTCCTATGTAGCACCTATGCAATGGAATAATCTTCCAGTTCAGTTAAAGGAGATAAAAGACCTCCAAACATTCCAAAAGGAACTAAAAACATTTATTCACTCAGCATTATTATAACTTAGATCATTGCTCAGATCTATCCCCCCCCCTAGCATGAACTGTCAAGCCTACTCAAATACCCTTCCATACAATTAGTGTCTCATCCACGCTGAATCACTGACAAGCATTTTCTCCTCTTACAAAAGTAATTAATCTATGTCTAAGCCTGAACCCTAAAGTTATGATGCAGGTTGTAAATAGTTGTAAAACGTTTATGATTATACTTGTTTTTTGTAAATAGTTGCAATGTTGCATTACGTTCTATGTATGGTTTCCATTGTTCTATGTAAGCCGCTCCTGATCTTGGGAAGGGGCGGTATATAAAAGTTGTCAAATAAATAAATAGGACTGGTAATGGGCAATGCGGGGGAGGAGCCAAGACTGAAAATGGGGTGATGGGGGGTTAGGACTGGTAATGGGCTATGGGGGGGGGGGACTAGGACTGGAAATGTGCTGATGGGGGGGTTAGGACTTGAGGTGGGCTGATGGGGTTAGGACTGGTAATGGGCTGTGGGCTGATGGGGGGTTAGGACTGGTAATGGGCTATGGGGGGGCTAAGATTGAAAATGGGGTGATGGGGGGTTAGGACTGGAAGTGGGATGATGTGGGGCTTAGGCCTGGTAATGGACTATGGGGGAGCTAGGACTGGTAATGGGTTGGGGGGTTGCTAGGACTGGAAATGGTCTGAGTGGAAGGGGAGGCTTGAACTGCAAATAGCTGATGTGGATGGGGGCTTGGAATGGAAATGGGCTGAGTGGAAGGGGGGAGCTTGAACTGCAAATAGCTGATGGGGAGGGGGGCTTGGAACGGAAATGGACTGTGTGGGGAGGGAGCTAGGACGGGAAAGGGGCTGATGGAGGGGCTAGGATAGAACTGGAAATGGGCTGTTGGGGGGAGCTAAGATTGGAAATGGGCTGTGGTGGGGGCTTGGATTGAAATGGACTCATGGAGGGGTTAGAACTGGAAGTAGGCTCATGGGGGGGCTTGGATTGGAAATGGGCTGAGTGGAGGGGAGCTAGGATTTGACATGGGCTGAAGGTGGGGCTAGGAAAGGACTAGAAATGGGCTGATGGGGGCTGGGATTGGAAATGAGCTGATGGAGGGGCTCGGATATGACTGGAAATGGATGGGGGAGCTAGGACTGGAAATGGGCTGATGGTGTGGCTAGGACTGGAAATGGGCTGATGCGGGGACTAGAAGGGAGTGAATGCTGGGTGGGGCTGGAACTAGAAGGGAGCTGATGTTCGGGGAGGATTAGAATGGGATGGGGCTGGGAGAGTGAAATGGAGAGGGGATAAATATTTTGTGTGGGAGGGAAGAAAAATCTACAATTGGCCGGGTATTGGGAGAGTAAGTGGGGATTGAGGATGGAGGAGTTAAATTTTGAGTGGATGAAATAGGAATGAGGAAAGAGCAAAAGCAGAAAGATTAGTATGTTAAAGCAGATGTAGAGAGAGAATGGAAAAAAACTAGAAGAGAGAAGAAAGGACAAATGGACAGCAGACGATGGAGAGTTAGCAGAAGACACGAAGAAACCAGAAGAAAGTGGCTGGAGCAATTGCAACTGAAAAAAAAATGCACAAAAGGTAGAAAGATATCTCTTTATTTTGAATTTATTAACTGGAATATGTCAGCTCTGGGAAATGTGAATCATTAACATCTGCGCTTTGTTTAGTACAAGAGGAAATTAATTTATAGTTTTATTTCTACAGTGTTGTTGTACATTCCAAGTTTGGCTTTTGGGGTTCCCGGTTTAATTATTGTCTTCCTGTTTCTAAATTGTGATTCCTTGTTTGGTGATGGTCTGTGTTCTGCATGTGTAGCTGAGCTGAGGTATTCTGTTTATGTAATTCCTATTTGACATTGCCACTTGTTCTCTTTCCCCAGTAGGTCATGTATTGTTATTCTCTGAAATGTATTGGTTTAATATTTGCAGTGTTGCCTTTTGATAGGTAGAGTATGGTGCTTTGTGAGTCCTGGTAGTGCTGTTACGATACAGCAGGTTTGCTATGGGTTCTAAATGGGCAGTGTTTGTAGTAGTTCCTAATGTGCCTGGCGGTTGGCACTGGATTATAGTAATGTAGAAATCTTTTAGTCTTTCTTTATCCAGACACTCATTAAGAGGCATTTTTACTAAAAGTTAGCGTATGGTAACATTATGCAAATATTTATGCAAATGAGGCCCCGCACCCCCCTTGGGCCGCCCCTGGTTTCAGGGCCCTAGTGTCGGATTTATCTGTTCAGTGCCTATCCTATGGGAGGAAGAGGAGATCGCCTTCCCCACCATCATCACTGCCAGGGTTTAGGAATTCATGGGGGAAGGAGGGAACATGCCCCTGATCACCGCTATCTGAATATTCTCCTTGATCGCCCCATCAGCTGCCTGTCTGTGTCCTCTCTCTTCCAGTGCCAGCCACAGCACTAAAAAGCGTGGGGCCTGCTTATTGGTTCGCTCTAACAGGCCCTGTAGCACCTGACCCCTTGCATGGGTTTCCATGGTAATGGGAAAGCTGTGGAGGAGGGTGAGACAGGGAACCAGAAGTCCTGTCAGAGCATAAAGTTCAAAAAATCTTTCTAAACTCAAAAAAGAATTTTAGTTCCAGAAAACCATTTGCAGCAACACATCAGAAGAACAAAAGTGTGAAAATCAGATATAAAGATACACAGAGAAATATGAAAAAGAAAGAAAAAACATCAGAATTGAGCCATGCAGATGGTAATATTACCTTTTAGTCTCACTCTCCAAGTTCAGTCATCAGTTCCGTAGGACACCCATACATAACCACCGTAACATTTTAAAGAAAATATGGGGTCACAGAAACACGGTCGATTTCCCCTTCTCTGGACTTTCACTGTGACCCATGCCAAGTAGTGACAGTCATGAAGTCAGCATATGGCCTTTGAGCCAGTGAACATTCATAGGCCGTTGCCCCCACCTGAGAAAGCTTCCTGTTAAGATTGGAAACCCATGCTAAGTATGGGGGTCTGTAAGCACACACTATACATGGACAGAAAAGACCCTGGGCTTCCTGCTTTAGATGAGTGGAGGGAGGGGAAGGAGGCTGAAGAGCTGCTATTGTGATTTCACCATCAACTGGACTTTCAGTTGCTAAAATGGGGTCATATGGGATAAAGGTTTGGAAAGGGCATCACTAGAGCTGTGGCTGCCACATGAAGAGACAGGACGTGGACATGCCCAGATGAAGGCACAGAAGCAACTGTCTAGCGCCTATCAATGTTTGGCACCGGAGGCAGTTGCTTATGTTACTTATGCCTTGGGGCTAGGGACAAAATGCTGTGTCTTTAGAATAAAGTTAGCTTCCTACTATTCTCTGATATTTCAAAAAGAAAAAAAGAGAAGCTTCAGAGTTGCCATGGCCAGGAGTGAGATTTTAAGCCGGTCCTGGATTTCTGACAAGCTCATTCTGATGCATCATGGGACCTGCTGCACAGATTCCAATGGGTAAAATCGGGGACCATACTGCACTGCAATGTTAATTTAAAACCAGAATTGGCAAAAAATCTCACTCCTGGAACTAGGTGGCTTTGCAACTCTAAAACTTGCTGAATAGTGTTAAACTGCTCCAGGCGTGAGATTTTTTGCCAGTTCTGGTTTTAAATTTGCACTAAAATGCAGTATGGGACTTATAGTCCCTGAGTTTACTATTGGAATCCGTGCAGCAGGTCCCATAATGCATCAGGAAGAGCTTGTCAGAAATCTAGGACTGGCTTAAAATCTCACTCCTGGAAAGGGGTAATTTGGCAACTCTGCAAACATATTTTCTTATCGTTACATCCAGAAAATAACAGGGGCATGCCGAGAAAAATAAATTGTTTTAATTGTTTGTTATGTTTGTTTCATTTTAGCTTTCAGCATGGAATAACACTAAAGGAAAATGTGTATCCCTACGAACAACCACGTAATTCACACATAGGCAGGCACCTCCCCCTGCTTTAGATAGCTGGTCAGCTTACTTCAGGAGACCGACTCCCCACCCATCCTGAATCCATTTAAAATCAGCAATATTGTACACCCTAGATAAGAAAACGTATTCAAATCTCTAGGCTTTCCTCTTTCCTTTTCACTGGTAGAAAGAAGCCTGGAGAAGCTTCTTGTTACAGCAATAGGCAGAGAACCAGAGTTCCAATCCCACTACCGCTCCTTATATTTTGGGCAAATCACTTAACCTTCCATTGTTTCCACTACAGACTGTAAGCTCTCCAAGGAAAGGAAAACAACTACTGTACCTGAATGTAACTCACCTTGAGCTACTCCTTACCCTCCACTCCTCTTTTAACCTCACTTATTTAACCTCAAATTTGCCTAGTAACGAGGAGTTGGTGCTACCCTTAAAAAGTTAAAACCAAACCAAGCCAGTTAACTACATTTCATCAATCTTTCAAAGAACAATATGTTTTGGGGTTTTTTTTAGGAATCGTTGTTTGAGATTTTCTTAACAAAACTGGAACAGTTAGAATAAAGGTGCCCATCACCATAATTTACCTTTATGATATATCTTTGCCTTGATTTATGAGGAAACAAAGGCTATCTAGTGGAGTCTAATTCTAAACCCACCATGCCAATTTCTTTATGAGCAAAATTTCTACATTTACCCAACTGCAATAGGGTAATGACTAATCTATTTCTCAGCGATCCTTTTTTATTTTATAACCCAATTAGATATGATCTGCTCTGAAGAGGGCCATGTCATTCTGCATCGTCTTCAAAATTCTTGTGTAATGATCCCTTCGGGTATCAGTTTATTCTACTAGTTCCAAAAGCTACTGTTGTGGAGTTCAGACGACTTCTGTGGGAAGACTTGCTACAGAGACTTTTTCTTGTGATCACCAGTGTTCCTTACTCTCTCCTCAATTTCTATTCCCTTCACTCAAAAGACTCACGGTCTAGCCCAGGTACTGTGTATATAAAGCATAGTTACTCACCTGTAAAAGGTGATCTCCGGGAACAGCAGGAATTCAGTCTTCACATATGGGTATCGTCGGTACCGACGGAGCCTGCACGGGAACACTCCCCAGCATCCAATTAGAAAGCTTTTGGGAGCATCCCACAGTGCCTGCATGCTGCCTTCCCGCCTTTCCCAACTGCCTCTCTCCCGTTGAGTTTTAAAGCTGAGACAAAGAGAGAGAGAGGGAAAGGAAAGAGATAGAGAGATACAACTCCTAGGGGAGGTGGGTGGGTTGTGAAGACTAAATTCCAGCTGTTCCCGGAGATCACCTGTTACAGGTGAGTAACTATGCTATCTCCAGGAACAAGCAGGAATGCAGTCTTCACATATGGGACTCCCTAGCTTTAGATGCCAGGGAGAGACCCCAGAAGTTGTGTGTCCCTGAAAAAGGGCTTCAATTCCCCCCGTGGATCACTGGCATCCAACCAGGGATGGTGGGTAGGAGTTGATTAGGTATGGAACAGGTGTTGGAGAACAGCCTGACCAAACAAGGCATCCCGGCGGGAGTCCTTGTCCAAGCAGTAATGGGCTGTGAAGGTATGAACCGAGGCCCAGGTGGCTGCTCGACAGATGTCGTCGATAGACACAGAGTGTAGATGAGCCATTGAAGCTGCCATGGCTCTCACATTGTGAGCTGTTACATGGCCCTCTAGAGGAAGATTCTTACTCTGTAAGGCAAAGGAAATACACTGAGCAATCCAGTTTGACAGTGTTCTCTTGGAGACTGGAGGTCCCAAATGAGAAGGATCAAAAGCAACAAAGAGCTGAGAGGATTTTCTATGTTGCTGTGTTCTTTGTAAGTAAAAGGCTAAAGCTCTTTTACAGTCCAAGGTATGAAGATTCCTTTCTCCATTTGATGCATGAGGTCTTGGAAAGAACACAGGTAGGTAGACCGCTTGGTTTAGATGAAAAGGCGAGACCACCTTTGGCATAAAGTGTGGATGAGTCCTAAGGACTACCTTGTCATGATGGAACCTTGTATAAGGTGGATCAGCCACTAGTGCTTGCAACTCACTGATGCGACATGCTGATGTGATTGCGATGAGAAAGATAACCTTCCAAGAAAGAAATTTCAAGGAGGTAGTAGCTAAGGGTTTGAAAGGTGGCTTCATGAGCTGACCAAGAACCAAGTTTAAGTCCCATGTCACAGGTGGTGGCCTAATGGGAGTTTTAGTTAGCAGAAGGCCTCTCATAAATCTTGCTATAAGAGGATGGGAGGAAATAGGTTGTCCATTTAGGGGCTTGAAGGAAGCTGCAATAGCACTCAAATGGACTCTCACTGAGTTAGTCTTAAGCCCTGCATTGGATAAATGAAGGAGATACTCCAGTAATGATTCCAGAGGTATCGCACGGGAGTTAAGACCCTTCTACGAACACCATATGGTAAACCTTTTCCACTTGAAAGCATAAGAGCGCCTTGTGGAAGGCTTCCTGGAAGCATAAAGGATATCCTTTACTGGCTGAGGAAAGTTAAGATCATGAAGATCTAGGCCTTCAGCAACCAAGCCCTGAGATGCAGAGACTGGGGATTGGGATGCCATAACATTCCGTTCTCCTGAGACAGGAGCTCTGGTGCAGACCTTAACTCCAGGGAGGAAGCTTGAGAGAGATGTAGAAGCAGAGGGTACCACACTTGCCATGGCCAATGTGGAGCTATGAGAATCATATGGCCTCTGTCTCTCTGAAGCTTGAATAGGGTTTTGGGAATTAGGGGAATGGGTGGAAAGGCATACAGGAAGTCTTGACCCCAGTAAAGGAGGAAAGCATCCCTGGCCTGAGAGCCCTGAGCCGGAATTCTGGAACAGAACCAGGGATGTTTGGCATTCAACGGACTTGCAAAGAGGTCTATGTCCAGGGTTCCCCAAATTTGAAAAATCTTGGCCACCTGGTCTACATGTAGAGACCATTCGTGTGGAAGCAGAACTAGACTGAGTCTGTCCGCCCAAGAGTTTTGTATGCCTGGAAGATACACTGCCAGGAGATGAATCTGATGCTCCCTGGTAAGGGCCCATAGTCGCAAAGCTTCGTTGCAGAGTGACAGAGAGCCTGTTCCTCCCTGCTTGTTCACATAGAACATGGCTACCTGGTTGTCTGTGTGAATAAGGACTGTCTTGCAGCTGAGCAGGGAATGGAACACTCGAAGAGCAAGAAAAATTGCTCTGAGCTCTAACAGATTAATATGTAGATGAGTCTCCTGTGGAGTCCAAGTGCCTTGGGTGGAGAGGTCTTGTAGATGAGCTCCCCAACCCATTGGAGAAGCATCTGTTGTGAGATTTGCTTGGGATAAGGGTTGTTGGAACGGGGACCCCAGCAACAGGTTTTGAGTGGACTGCCACCATTGAAGGGACAAATTAAGGCGATTTGTGTTTACGATTTTGTCTGACAGGCACCCTGATGCCTGGGTCCACTGGGTGGATAAAGTCCACTGGGCTGCTCTCATATGGAGGCGAGCATAAGGAACCACATGCACAGTAGAAGCCATGTGGCCTAGTAGTTGTAACATTTCTCGAGCAGTGAGATGGGATTTTAGCACTGCTTGAGAAGCTAACTGCACCATGTGAAGGCAACGGTTCTGAGGGAGATAGGCCCTTGTCTTTCTGGTATCCAGCACAGCTCCTATGAACTCTAGAGACTGAGTTGGAGTTAGGCTGGATTTTGGGATGTTTATGACTAGACCCAAATACTGAAGGATATGCATTGTGCAAGATAGAGCTATCCTGGCCTCTGACTCTGATGGGGCTCGAATGAGCCAATCGTCTAAGTAGGGGAAGACGAATATTCCTAGAGTGCGTAGAAATGCTGCTACTACAGCCATGCATTTCGTGAACACCCTTGGAGCTGAGGCCAGGCCAAACGGGAGCACCCTGTATTGGTAGTGCTTCCCTTGAAAAAGGAACCGAAGGAACTTCCTGTGAGATGGATGGATGAGAACATGAGTGTACGCATCCTTGAGCTCTAGAGAACATAGCCAATCCTGACTCTGAAGGTATGGCAGCAGAGTTCCTAGAGAAACCATTTTGAATTTCTCCTTGAACAGGAATTTGTTCAATTCTCTGAGGTCTAAAATAGGTCTGTGACCTCCTGTTTTCTTTGGGATAAGAAAATAGGGGGAGTAAAACCCTGTACCCTGTTGAAGAATGGGTACTTCTTCTATTGCCCCTTGGATGGAGACCTCTTGATCTAACAAGTTGACGAGAGAGGTCTGAGAATTGAACTGTTTTACTATTGTGGGAGGGGGCATGCGCAAGAAATGAAACTTGTACCCCTATTTTATGATGGAGAGTGTCCAATGCTCTGCTGTTATCTGCCCCCATCTTGGGGCAAAGTGACACAACCTTCCTGGAATGGTGGAAGGCTCTGGTTCATTTAGAGCCAGGAAGGCTAAGTTCTCTAGATGCAAGTCAAAGGCCTTGTGGAGGCCGAGACTGCTGAGGCGGTTGAGACTTAGCAGTCTTTGCTTTTCTTTGCTTGGATGGTTGCTGACCCTTCCGACAGGTTGACCTGCAGAGCGTCCCTGCTGGGAATAAGCAGGATAAAACCTTTTCTTTTTGGAAGAGAATGTTTTTATGAAAGATTTCTTTCTTGCAGGATCAGCTGTGGCCTTGGATAGTCTATCCAAGGTGGAGTTGTCAGCATCCAACTCATTGGCCTTTTCCTGTTAATCTTTGCCAAACAGGTTCTCACCAGTACAAGGAATATTGCCCAATTTGTCTTGTACCCAGAGCTCCAAATCAGATGCCTGGAGCCAGGCCACTCTACGTGCACCTATGGCAATGGCAGAGGTTCTGCTTATGCACTCAAAACTGTCAAAAGCTGCACGGTTGACAAATTTGGAAACATCCTGGGCATGTTTGACCAATGTGAGAAAATCCTGTCTCCTATCCTCAGGAAGAAGAAGACTCAAAACCTCTAAATCTCCTGTGATTTCCTTCAGGAACATTCCAATATATAAAATATAGGAACTGGCAGAAAGCATGGAAGCTTGGAAAGTACGATGTCCAAAAGCATCCAAAGTTCTGCACTCACGTCCTGGGGGATTAGAGGCATGCCTCTTTACACTTCTGATCCTTCTCATAGCTGACTCCACTACAATAGAGTGGTGAGGGAGCTGATTTTTCTGCAAACCAGGACAAGGAGGGACTCGATACATAGTGTCAAGTCTACAAGAATGAGGAGAGGTGGTAAGAGGGGTCTCCCACATTCTTAGCATGAGATCATGCAAGATCTCATGGCTGGGCAAAGTAGCTGCCTCCTTAGGAGCTTTGAGATATTGTAAAATTTCCAACTCCTTTGCTCTGGGCTCTGTTTCAGGAGCCACAGTAATGGAGAGACCCCGAGCCACCTCCCTGATGAAATCCTGGAAGGAGATATCCTCTGGAGGAGACATCCTGCGTTTAGGGGAGGAGGGCTCCTCTGGAAGAAGTGCTCCGGTATCGACAGAACTATCGGAATCCTCAGATTCCTCTGAGGACTCAAAGTACCTTCTGTCCGGATGCTCTTGTAGAGCCCGATACCCGTACCGACTGAAGTCGGTACCGGGGGGAAATCGGTACCGGTTTATCGGTACCGGAGGGCATCGGGTGACTGGGTGCCGGCAATGCGGACACTGATGTCGATGTCAATGCTATCGGTACCGGCTGAACTGTCTGACGCGGTTCCGAGGGTGTCGATGCCACAAGGAGAGCCTCCAGACTGCGTTCAATAGCCAGGAACCTCTGGTCTATCGACGCTGCCGATGCCTGGATGTCGGTACCGTAAAAGACAGCCAGTACCCCAGAGCATGGCACCAGCAGTTCTGCCGAGGTCGAGGCCTCGAGAACATCCTGGAGCCCCGATAATGCTTTGGAAGCCGAAGCCTCCCACCGGGGAAATTTTGCCGGTGCAGAATCCTCAAGGGCAACGCCAGAGGCATCTCGATGCTTAGAAGGAGATCTACCCTTTGAGGACCGGCTGGACTTATGTCTAGTTACCTGAGATCCACGGGAGGAAGAGGAAGCCCTGAAAGACGTCGATGCCACCGAAGCTGCATCAGAGGGAAACAGGGTACTGAGCTTAGCAGCTCGGTTCTGCCAACCTCTTTTGGACATCATGGCACAGGACATACAATCTGTGATGTAGTGGTCAGGATCTAAACATTTTAGACACCATTCATGGGTGTCGGTGACGGAGATGGTACCGCCACACTTGGTGCACCTTTTGAAACCTGAAGCAGGTTTCTCCATTGTAGGAAACATTTTTGGGCCTAAGGCCCAAAATGGTGCTTGCACCTGGGAAAAAGGGGAAAAAAGAACTAAGTATATATATATATATTTTTTTTTTAAAGAACAGAAATAAAGAAAGAAGAACCAGCGGTACCGGTAAAGCGTCGAAGAAGGCAGACGCGACTACAAAAAAGAAAGTAACAAGGAAATATTTTCTGCGGTGACAGGAACAACGACCTGCTGGCTCTGTGGAAAACGAAGAACTGGAGAGAGTCAGTTGGGAAAGGCGGGAAGGCAGCACGCAGGCACTATGGGATGCTCCCAAAAGCTTTCTAATTGGGCGCTGGGGAGCGTTCCTGCGCAGGCTCCGTCGGTACCGACGATACCTATATGTGAAGACTACATTCCTGCTTGTTCCTGGCGATAATTATATTTTTGGGGACCCCAAGATGGCGCCTGCTCTCAGAAGTTTACCACTCTGAATTTGTTTTTCTTGTCTTTTAACACTGATTATGGGCAAAAGGACGGGTAAATCACATTGAAACCTGAAACCCTTTCTTCTGAGCCATATCTCCATAACTTAGCTTGCAGAGACCTCAGCAGATGTCCAGGGTTCTCAGGCAGAACAGGGAAAGGAAGCTCACTCAGCCTTCAGAGAATTTAGATGAGCTTGGATTCACAATCTCCTCCGCTGATGAGTTCACCCACTGAAGTGCCAACAGGAGCGGCAGAGGAAAAAAACAGCCTCACAGATAGACAAAAAAATCTTAATATTGGTACAGTACTACCATATGTTACTTACCTTGTTGAAATATTAGGTACTGCACATACAATTTACGTTTCATTTTTATAAAGTATAAACCGAGACAACTCCCAACCGTTGACAAATTCTGCACGAATTTAGGAGCCAGGCCAAAATCTTAGTAGCCAGTGCTTGTGACCTCCTCATGCTTCCCTCCCCCCCCCCCCCCGGTCCCAGTATGTCTCTTGCACTGGTTTCATGTTCTCAAGTCTTCTGAGACCAATGCCAGAATTCCTACAGTGCGTCATCTTTTGATAATAACAGCTATAGCTTCAGAAAGCGTCTGTGTGGGTGTGTGACAGAGCAGTGGTATGTCCATATATGTGTGGGATGTGGCAGTGGGTATCTTTGTGTGGTTGGCATTACGGGCTATGGTGCGTGTGTGTGTGTGTGTGTGTGGTGTGGGGTGCTTGTGTGTGTTCTGGAAGGAGAGAATGCACCTTTCGGCAAATATACATTGTGCCCTTATGTACCAATGATTCATCCCTTTAACTTCCAACATCTTGCACTCTTTATTCCGCTGCTCCAATCCCTCCCTAATCTGTTCCCCTCCCCCCCAGCACTCCCACTCCCCTGCCCTCCATTTCCCTCATCCTTTCCTTTTTTTTTTTTTTTTTTTTTATTGCAGGCCCCAGTTGGATCTCTTCTGACAGGCAGCCTGCTGTCCTCCAGGCTGTGATTGTGGCCTTCCCCTCTTGTTTTGACCAGATGCAATCCCATTTCCCTATGGGTTTCAAAAGAAGTAGCTGAAAAGGTGAAGAAAAAGAGGGAGGCCTTCATGAAATACAAGAGATCACAGAGAGAGGAAGGCAAGCATCCGTATTTGGAAAACTCAGAGAAGCTAGCAGTCAGGAAATCAGAGTTACAAAAAGAAGAAGAAATAGACAATGCAATAAAATGGGGGGATAAGACATATTTCAGATATGATTCTGAGACGAGGAAGGGCAAAAGTGGTATTGTCAGACTCAAGGGTGAAGGGGAGGAATATGCAGAAACTGATGAGGATAAAGCAGAATTGCTTAACAAATAATTTCTGTTCTGTGTCCACAGATGAAGGGCCAGGAGCAGGACCTCAGAAAACTCCAACACATAGGAACAGAAATGATGAGGAGCTTGAACGATTTTCAGAAGACTGTGTTCATGAAGAACTAACTAAACTAAAAGTAGACAAAGCCATAGGTCCAGATGGGATACATCCAAGAATACTGAGGGAACTTGGGGATGTTCTAGCAGCTCCAGTGTCTGACTTTTTCAGTGCCTCTTTGGAGTCGGGAGTGGTGCCAGAGGACTAGAGAAAAGCAAATGTGGTTCCTTTACACAAAAGCAGACATAAGGATGATATTGAGAACTACAGGCCAGTTAGTCTAACCTCTGTGGAAATTATGGAAAGGCTACTAAAAGAGAGAACAATGAGGCTTCTGGAGTCCAATGGATTACAGGATCTGAGGCAGCATGGATTCACTAGAGGCAGGTCTTGTCAGACAAATCTGATTGATTTCTTTCAATGGGTGACCAGAGAGTTGGACCGAGGGAGAGCACGAGAGGTGGTGTATTTAGATTTCAGTAAAGCCTTTGGCACCGTTCCACATAGGCAACTTATAAACAAACTGAGCACCCTAGGGATGGACCCTACCGTTACTAATTGGGTTAGAAATTGGTTGAGTGAGAGGTGACAAAGGGCACAGGCAAATGGAGCTCACTCTGAAGAGAAGGAGTTTACCAGTGGTGTGCCGCAAGAATCTATCCTTGGTCTGATTCTTTTTAACATCTTTGTTAGTGATATTGCAGAAGGGCTGTCAGGTAAGGTTTACTTGTTTGTGGATGATACCAAAATCTGCAATAGAGTAGACACCCAGGATGGAGCAGATAACATGAGGAGGGATCTAGCTAAGCTTCAAGAATGGTCTAGAATTTGGCAGCAGAAATTTAATGCTAAAAAAATGCAGGGTCATGCATTTGGGCTGCAAAAATCCAAAGGAGCAGTAGTGTGTAGGGAGCGAGCTACTTCTGTCCACAAAAGAAGAGCAAGACGTGGATGTAAATGTGTCTGATGATCTTAAAATAGCTAAACAGGTAGAAAAGGCAACTGCGAAAGCCAGAACAATCTTGGGTGCATAGGGAGAGGTATGGCTAGCAGAAAAAAGGAGGTGATAATGCCCCTGTATAAGTTTCTGGTGCAACCTCATTTTGAGTATTGTGTGCAATTTTGGAGACCACACCTTCAAAAGGATATTAGCAGGTTGGAGTCGTGCAGAGGATGGCTAATAAAATTGTTAACGGTCTTTGATATGAAGCATATGAGGACAGACTTAAATATCTTAATATATATACTTTAGAGGAAAAGCGGGATGGGGCTATATGATAGAGACATTTAAATATCTCCGTGGCATAAATGCACAGGAGAGTCTCTTTCGATTGAAAGCAAGCTCTGCTATGAGGGGACATAGGATGAGAGTGAAAGGGTATAGACCAGTGGTTCTCAGACCCTTTTGCTGCAAGGCCCACATTTAAAATTCAAACATTTTTGCAGCCCACGTGTTAAATAAAGTTAATAAACTAATAAAGTGCTTTATATTTTATAGTATAAATATAACTTTATAAAGTATTATGTTATATTTTTCTCTAAATGTTTAACTGCGTATTGATTGGTACACAAAAGTTCTTTTCATTTACCTTTATTGTTAAAGATGGCACTGTTTCCGGCTGGATAGCATGTGTATTCTGGCTGGAATTTGTGACAAACACAATCGAAGATCATCCTCTATGTTCATTCTTGACCGAACTGGTTAAAAGCACTGGTTAAAAGAACTGGTTAAAAGCTAGAAAGCAGAGGGTAGGGCTAAATGGCCAATTTTCCCAATGGAGAAAGGTGAATAGTGGTGTACCCCAGGGATCTGTGCTGGGTCCGCTGCTTTTTGACATATTCATAAATGACCTGGAAAGTGGAATAACGAGTGAGGTTATCAAATTTGCAGATGACACAAAACTATTTAAAGTTGTTAAAACCCAAGAGGATTGTGAAAAATTGCAAGAGGATCTTGATAAATTGGAAGACTGGGCATCAAAATGGCAGATGAAATTTAATGTGGACAAGTGCAAGGTTATGCACCTAGGGAAGAACAACCCAAACTATGGTTACACGATGCAAGGTTCCACATTAGGAACCACCACCCAGGAAAAAGATTTAGGCGTCATTGTGGATACCATGTTAAAACCCTCGGCCCAGTGAGCGGCGGCAGCCAAGAGAGCAAATAGAATGCTAGGTATCATAAGGAAAGGAATGGAAAATAAAACAAAAGATATTATAATGCCTCTATATGGTTCCATGGTGAGACCGCACCTTGAATATTGTGTGCAATTCTGGTCGCCGTATCGTAAAAAGGATATAGCGATTTTAGAAAAGGTACAGAGAAGAGCCACCAAAATGGTAAAGGGGATGGAAGGATACTCCTATGAAGAAAGGCTAAAAAGGTTAGGGCTCTTTAACCTGGAAAAGAGACGGCTGAGGGGAGATATGATAGAAGTCTATAAATTAATGAACGGAATGGAACGGGTAAACGTAGATCGATTGTTTACCTTTTTTTTTTTAAATTCTTTATTTTCGTTTTATAACAACAAAGGAAAAGGAAGACATACAGCTAAAAGACAGATACATAAAATGTAATACATACACCAAAGTAAACCCCTGCCACCCCCCTCCCCCCTGCTTCTTCTCTAGAAAACTAATCATACCCGAAGCGGGCGTGTACTTACATTATTGTGTTACAAGACCTAACGGTGATCTGAAACATGATGAGTGCACATTATACAGGCATGTTGGAACAATGAGCAGATTGTACATAATCATTAAGCATCTGCCATTTAGACAAGCGAGAGTGAGTTTGGGCATGGGGAATAGCTCTCCGAGGTATCTGCTCATATTTACTATATAAGCAGACGAGGTTCCACCATTCATTGACAGTAAGTCGAGAGCTATCCTTCCAATTCCTCGTGATTAAGCATATGGCTATACCCAGCATGAAATCAAGGAGAAAGCGACCCTTCTTAGGAAGAGAGGGGACCTCCGCCACAGAGCGGAGTCCCACGATCTTCCAAGAGAGAGGTTCTTGAAGGTGCAAGATAAATTGAATACAACCCCAGACCCGCCCCCAATAAACCTGTAGTTGGGGACATTCATAAAGAACATGAGCGAAGGTTCCCACAGCAGTATGGCAAGACCAACACTGGTCCCTAGCATTTGTGTTCCATTTGGCTATTTTTTCTGGGGTATAGAAGCATCTGTGTGCAAAAAAGAAGAGAGTTTGGGTAACAGAGGCAGACCGGGAAACCCGCACTACTTTGCTCCAGAAAACGCTCCATTGCACAGGGGTTAAAGTGGTTTGCAGTTCGCGCTCCCAGGCTTGTTGGGCTCTAAAAGTGGCCGTGTCTGTACCCTGACATAATATTGTATAAAAGTTAGAGGCTACCCCATGTGTACTACTAATAGAGTGAACTATCTCTAATAGCCCGTCCTCAGTAGGGGCAGAGGGCGGCATGGTTCGCGCACTTTTGAGGCAGTGTTGAAGCTGCATCAATTGAAAGTAGTGTTTCGCTGGTAACGCAAATTCCTTTTGTAAATCAGAGAAGGTTTTCCAACGAGCTGCAGAGAAAAGCTGTTGGGGTGTCCAGATCCCCCTTGAGTACCAGGGTTTCCATGCTATCGTTCTATTTAGGACTTGAATTCTGGGGTTATTCCATAGCGGGAGTCCGCCCTGAGGACACACGTTCGGGCCCAGTGATAGAATGAGAGTGTTAAAGGCCGCAAGAGTATCGACAATCATTGGTGGATGGCGGGTGTCTACTTGATAGGACATACCGGGGAGATGGGTCAACGGAATTGGGCTACTAAGCTCCTCTTCTATGTCAAGCCAAACTGGTCTGCTGTCTGTTGAGGCATCTAGCCATCGGGCACCTTGCTTAAGTAGGAAGGCTTGATGATATCTAAGAAAATCAGGAAATCTGGTACCCCCTCTTTCCTTTGCAGACTGTAGTTTTTGTTTAGCTATCCTTGGTGGCTTGCCCTGCCAGAGATAGCGGACGAGAAGGCCCTCAATATCTTTATAAGTATGTAGCGGGAGTAAGCATGGCAGCATTTCTAAAATGTAGTTCACTTTGGGGACGATCATCATTTTCACAGTTTCTAAGCGGCCCCACCATGTAAGAGATAAGGGAGACCAACGATTTGTGAGCTCACGGACTTTGGAGACTACCTCTTTGGCATTAAAACTAATAGTGTCTTCTAAAGGAGAACAGTAATGGACCCCGAGATACTTCACCATGCGGGATTGCCAAAGGAAGGGAAAGGCCTGCATATCAGCCTCATGTACCCAGCGGTTCAGTGGGAATGCTACAGATTTGGTCCAGTTAATTTTATAGCCCGATAATTGTGAGTATCCGTCAATCAGATCCAAGACAGCTGGAACCGAATCGAGGGATACGAAAAGCATAAGGTCATCTGCATATGCAGAGAGTTTAATCTCCCTATGACTGAAGGGGACACCTCGAATACGTGCGGACTGTCTAATAAGGAGGGCTAGGGGTTCAAGAGCTAGATCAAAGAGCATTGGTGAAAGGGGGCAACCTTGACGCGTGCCTCTTTGGAGATTAAACGGCTGAGACTTGATGGCATTTACACAAATACTGGCGACGGGTTGAGTATACATGACTTGGAGATATCGGAGGAAGCCTTCCCCAAAGCCATACCATCGGAGAACTGCAAATAAGAAGGGCCATTCTAGGCGATCAAAGGCTTTTTCGGCATCCAGGGAAAGACCCACCCATGGATGATCTAGATTGGCAGCACTGGATAGCACATGGCACAAGGTCCGAGCATTGTCAGCAGTTGATCTGCCGGGTATAAAACCGCATTGGTCGGGGTGAATTAGGGTGGCCATCCTGTCAGATAGCCGGGTGGCCAAGATCGTTGCAAAGATCTTATAATCGGCATTAAGTAGGGAGATTGGACGGTAGTTGGCGGTTAGTAGCGGGTCTCTGCCTTCTTTCTCAAATACTACCACATTAGCTGCAGAAAAGGATCCCAAAGAGGATGCATCTACCGCAAGGGCAGTAAAATAGAGTTTTAAATAGGGAACTAAATCTGCACTGAACGTTCTGTAGAATTCGGTCGGGAGACCATCGGGCCCTGCGGCACGGCCCGAGGCTGTTTGTTTTAGGGCAGATTGGATCTCTGAAGTTGAGAAGGGTTCATCCATCGCATCCCTATCATCTTCAGAGAGGGTCGGCCGCTGAATGCCAGAAAGCAATCGCTCGAATGTCTCTGACGAGAACTCACATTCAGATTGATATAGGCGGGTATAGAAATCCCGAAAGAGTTCTACAATGTCGGAGTCTGTGGTCACTATGCCCCCTCCCTGTGGAGCTCGAAGGGCCGCTACGCGTTTGGCTTCTTTTTGACCTTTCAAGGCGTTGGCTAAGAGTCGACCGGCTCGGTTATTTTCACGATAATATGTCCCTCGCTGAAGCTCAATACTCTTAGAAGCTGCAGTTGAGAGGATTGAATTATATTGAAAACGGAGACGCTGTAAACGAATTAATACACATGGATCAGTACGTGAAGTTAGAACTCGTTCACCTGCTTTTATTTGTTGGTCTAGTATGAGTAGCTGCTGTTTGCGTTGTTTCCGCAGGCGGATTTGATAGCTAGTGATCGTTGCTCGAATGGCCGCTTTGAAGCCCTCCCACCAAGCCCAATTCGCAGTATCCTGGGGTAGATTAAAATGGAAGTAATCCTGTATGGCTGCTCGAATCTCTAACTGGAACTCTGGCTGAGTTAACAGGGTTCTATCAAAGAACCATGCCCCCGAATTCCCTTGGGGTGCAGTAGTATGTAATTGAAAGGAAATGGCAGCATGATCTGAAATATGTTGGGAGTGAATCTTTGCAGTGTCCACCTGAGGAACTAACAGTTTTGAGATTAGAAAGAAGTCTATGCGAGACTGGGATTTATGAGGGGAAGAGAAGAAGGTGAAGTCAAGCTCATTGGGGTGTAGTAACCTCCATAGATCAACTAAAGCAAGATCTTTGATCAGGGAGGTAAGCGTGGTGTGACTCTTGGGGGGACCACTTGTCCTAGGCGGCTGTTTGTCAATCAGGGGATCAAGGACTAGATTGAAATCCCCCCCAATTATCAATGAAGTATTAGCAGAGGCCTGCGCAACCTGAGCGATGGTAGCAAAAAAGGCAGGGTCATCCACATTAGGAGCGTAAAGGCATATACATGTAACTTCAAGGCTACCTATCTTGAGGTGAACTCTGGACCATCTACCTTCTGTATCTGAGCTAGTCGCAATAATAGTAGCATGCAAAGATTTCCTAACCAGTATGGCAACCCCACATTTCTTAGAAACGGCTGGGGAATAGGCGGCCACCATGTAAGGTTTAATATTGAGTTTAAGAGTTTCCTTCGAATTTAAATGCGTTTCTTGGAGAAAAATCAGATCCGCAGCTTCCTGACTTAGGTAGCTTAGGATTTTCTTCCGTTTTATCGGATTATTGATTCCTTTTACGTTCAATGAGAAAATCTTACATGGTGCCATCAATCGGTAATAGACATTTTAGGTAAGGGCGCTTGAGAACATACAACATAATCAGAAGCTGTGCAACAATGACATAATCACCGAGTATTCTGGCTAATACACCCCATATTGAAAAGTATGTACCAAAGTATCTTAGAGAAGAAGCAAAACCCCCAAAGAATATGGCGACCATATGTCTGCGGGAGGAGGCCCTAGAGAGGAAATAGAAAGACATGAAAGAAAGAAAAGAAACACCAGAGTCCATAATTAACACTGTCTCTGATACTCATCGAGGCCACTGTGGGTAGATGGAGTCGGGTCACAGATATTATCAGAAGTAAGGCAACAAACTGCCCTCGCCAGACTCATTGCTGGGCTGCGGCGGATCCAATATGGCTGGTACAGCGGATATGAGAATAATTGCAGGAATATTCTGGAAGTCAGCGCATCAAGTCAGCTTCTTTGGAATCCAAAAACTCCGCTAGTAGATCAGGGTCCTCAAATGTTCTTGTCTGATTGTGAAGCGTGACTCGGAGCTTGGCCGGGTACATCAGGCCATAGCGTGCTTGTAGTTGTTGAAGCCTCGGCCGGAATTCCAGAAAGCGCTTTCGGCGGTCGACCGTGGGTTTAGCCAAGTCGGGATAGAAGGAGATCTTGTGGCTCTCAAACTCCATATGGCCCTTTGCCCGAGAGGCACTAAGAATTTGCTCCACGTGTTGATATCTCAAAAGTCGAAAAATGATAGGCCGCGGGGTCTTCCTGTTGAGCGTTATGCTTGTGGGTACACGATGAGCGCGATCGATCTCCAACTCGTTGATAAAGGTGATTTGGAGCAGGGAAGGGAGGATTTTGCATAAAAACTCTTTCATGTCTCCCGATTCCGCTCCCTCCGGTATGCCCACGAGTCGTATGTTGTTGCGGCGCGCTCTATTATTGCCATCTTCCACTTCTTTCTGCAAGGCCCGCACCTGACGTTCAACTTTGTCGAGTTTGGACAACCGGGCCGCATGGGAGTCCAATATGCTCTCCATTTTGTCCTGACGCGAAGAAAGCCCTTCTAGCTTGCTTTGCAGCACACCAAAATCTTCCCGCAGCGCTCGGAGTGCTTCACCGTTTGACTGCACGAGGTCTTTGACCCCTCTAATCTCTGCGAGGATTTCCTGCTGCATTTCGGGGCCCTCGCGCAAGGCCAGCCCCTTCTGCGGGGACGGAGGTTCAGTTTTGGAACGTTTGCCGTGAGAAGCCGCTGGAGATCCGAATTCCAGGCGCGTGGGTTTGGTCCCCGCCATCTCACCAATGTGCCCCGGCAAGATCAGAGTAGAAGTTCCAAGTATGTATGGTGTTAATTCAGGATTCTAAGTAGGCCTCTCGGGAGCCTCAGCGTTATGCGACCATCCCGCTGGACATCAGGCTCCGCCCCTTCGATCGATTGTTTACCTTATCAGAATATAGAAAGACTAGGGGACATGCAATGAAGCTACAGGGTAAACTATTTAAGACTAATAAAAGAAAATATTTTTTCACTCAACGTGTAATCAAACTCTGGAATTTCTTACCGGAGGATGTAGTAAAGGCTGTTAGTGTAGATAGGTTTAAAAAAGGTTTGGACAAGTTCCTGGAGGAAAGGTCCATAAACCATTATTAAGAAGTGACCGAAGATATCAATGCTTGACCCAGTACAAGCATTGTGGAACTTGTGTCCCTTGGGGAAACTGCTAGGTACATATGACCTAGATTGGCCACTGTTGGAAACAGAATACTGGGCTTGATGGACCTTGGTCTGACCCAGTATGGCATATCTTATGTTCTTATTTGGTTTTCATGGCAGTCAATGCAGAACCCTCACTTGGTTTGCAGCTTGTCGTGCTGTGAGGGCTTGTGTGCATCAGTGATGCTGAGAGCTAAACTATCGGTAGTTTAACTACTGGCAGGGTCTCCCAAGATGGACAGGTCTCAGCTGAGATGCCAGACCAAGACAAACCACCCATCTGGGCAGCAGCAGAATGGGATAGTGTTGACGGCGGAGGATCACATTTCTGTGACAACGGCAACACCAAACTTAAACTGCGCGGAAGAAAGGCCCGGCAATCTACTTCTGTATCCTGCCATGAAAACCCAATGGATAGTTACAACAAAACAAATTGTGCTGTAGTGCTGGAAGATGAGACCCCCAGGTTGGAAGGCACTCAACTAGCTACTGGGGAAGAGCTGAAGTCTTTTCAGAGTAAAGCCAGCAATTATGATGTGGTTGGATCAAAGCCCTCGGGACGTCTGACTGCTGATGTAGCTGCGCATGAAATGAGAGTCAGAAGCTGTAAAGATGTCTTACACATTGGAACATGGAACTTACGAAGCATGAACCAAGGGAAGTTGGAGGTGGTCAAGAATGAAATGGAACGTGTACAACTTGATCTGTTGGGTGTCAGCGAACTGAAATGGACTGGCATCGGGCACTTTGCATCAGATGATCACATGGTCTACTATGCTGGAAATGAAAGACAAAGAAGAAATGGTGTTGCATTTATAATAAAGAAGAAACTTGCAAGAACTGTAATGAAATACAATGCAGTCAGCAAACGCTTAATCTCTATTCATCTACGAGGAATGCCTATCAACACAACTATAATTCAAGTATATGCCCCAACAACAGCTGCAGAAGAGAATGAAATTGGAGAGTTCTATGAACAAGTACAAGCTGAAATTGACAGAACATGCAAACAGGATATCCTGATAGTCATGGGTGATTGGAACGCAAAGGTTGGCAACAAAGAAGAAGACAAAGTAGCTGGAAAATATGGACTTGGCAACAGAAATGAAGCTGGAGAAAGACTGATAGAATTCTGCAAGTCCAACGATCTATTCATCTCGAACACCTTCTTCCAGCAACACAAGCGGCGACTGTACACATGGACTTCACCCAATGGATTTTATAAAAATCAAATTGACTACATCTGTGGAAGTCAACGATGGAAAAGCTCTATAACATCAACAAAGACAAAACCTGGAGCTGACTGTGGTACAGATCATCAACTACTAGTATGCAAACTCAAGCTAAAGCTGAAAAAGAGCAAACCACTCATGAATGCAGCAAAATATGACCTTGAGAATATACCACTGGAATTTAAAGACTGCCTGCAAAATCGATTTATTGCTTTAGATACAAATGATAGTGTTCCAGAAGAGTTATGGAATGACATCAAGAAGGTTGTGTTGGAAGAAAGCGAGAAGTCTCTACAAAAGGTAAAAAAGAAAAAACGGCCAAAATGGATGATGGAAAAAACTCTGAAAATTGCCCAGAAACGCAGAGAAGCTAAAGCCAGAGGAGAAAGAAAGACAATCACAGAACTCAACAGAGATTTCCAATGTGCAGCAAGACAGGACAAGGAAAAGTACTACAATGACGCATGCAAGGAAATAGAAGCAGAAACTATTAGAGGAAGAACAAGATCAGCTTTCCTAAAGCTACGAGAGTTAAAGAAAAAGTTCCAGCCTCGAATTGGAATGTTACAAGATGCTCAAGGTTCTATGTTGAATGATGCTGAGAAGATCAAGAAAAGATGGAAGGAATATACAGAGGTTTTATATGATAACGATCAAGTGGACCAACAGCCGTTTCAACCTGTACCTTATGATCTGAACCATTGGTGATGAAAGAAGAAGTTGAAGCAGCATTGAAAGCCTTATCAAAGAACAAAGCACCAGGCATTGATTGCATTCCCATAGAAGTATTACAGCAATCTGATGCAGCTGTTACCATACTTACAAGGCTCTGCCAAGAAATATGGAAGACAGCATCATGGCCAACTGACTGGAAAAGATCTGTGTTTATACCAATACTAAAGAAAGGTGATACAACTGACTGTGGAAATTATCGCACAGTCGCTCTGATCCCACATGCCAGCAAGATTCTACTGAAGATTATTCAAAAGAAACTACAATCATACCTGGAACAAGAACTATCTGAAGTGCAAGCAGGGTTCAGAAAAGGGCGAGGAACGAGAGACATCATTGCGGATGTGAGATGGATCCTTGAAAAGACTAAAGAATACCAAAAGGATATCTATTTGTGCTTTATCGACTATAGCAAAGCTTTTGACTGTGTAAGCCATGAGAAACTCTGGGCCACATTAAGAAGCATGGGTATACCAGAACACCTGATCGTTCTCTCTTGCACAATCTGTACATTGATCAAGAAGCAACAGTTCGAACGGAACAAGGAGAAATAGAATGGTTTAAAATAAGCAAAGGTGTAAGACAAGGCTGCATACTTTCCCCCTACCTGTTTAATTTATATGCAGAACAAATCATCAGAGAAGCAGGATTGTATGAAGACAACAGAGGTGTGAAGATTGGTGGAAGACTCATCAACAACCTTCGCTATGCTGATGATACCACATTACTGGCGGAAAGTGAAGATGATCTGAAACATTTGCTTCTCACAATCAAAGAACAGTCTCAAAACGGGCCTGCACCTTAATGTAAAGAAGACAAAGATCATGACAACTGGCATAATCAACAGGTTCATCGTCGAAGGAGAAGAAATTGAAATCGTGAATAACTTTAACCTACTTGGATCAACTATCAATAAAGAAGCAACAAGCAGTCAAGAAATCAGACGATGCATTGCTCTTGGCAGAATGGCTATGAAAGACCTAGATGAGATTCTCAATAGCAGAGATGTCTCTCTCCATACAAAGATTCGACTTGTTCAAGCTATGGTATTTTCAATATCATATGGATGTGAAAGCTGGACAGTGAAAAAGATAGACAGGAAGAAAATTGATGCCTTTGAATTATGGTGCTGGCGGCGAATACTGTGCATACCATGGACTGCCCGAAGAACAAACCAGTCTGTACTAGAGGAGATCAAACCTAAGTTTTCTTTAGAAGCTCAGATGACAAGACTTCGACTTTCATACTTTGGACACATCATGCGGAGAGAGAGATCATTAGAGAAAGACATCATGCTTGGCAAGATAGAAGGTCAACGCAAAAGAGGAAGGCCAGCAATGAGATGGATCGATACAATAACAGCAGCTACGGGTACCAGTCTGTCAACAATGAGCCGCCTGACTGAAGACCGAACACAATTTAGGATAGCTATCCAGAGGGTCGCCATGAGTCGACTCCGACTCGACGGCACTTAACAACAATGCAGAAAATGAAATCACGCATAAATAAGTTGTTGAAAAAGGTAGAAGAACTTTCATTGCCAGGGCTGACAATAATGAATATTCCAGCGAAACAGTACACCAAAAGGAAGAGATATCCACAGCGGGGTCGTTAAATTTGATTTGTAATGTGCGATCGCTAGACAGCTCCGCTAATTCTTCTTGTGCACGACCGGTTAATTCAGAGAATGCACACTGAAAAGGATTACGAATCCAGTCGTAAGCTTCAATGTCTTTATGCGTGAAGTATTTGTCGAAATATTCAGCAAGAGATGTCAGGTGCTCTTTGATTACACCAGTGACCCCTTTCAACATCTCGCCATTAACTTCATTGCTCTCTATAAATTGACAAAACAAGTCAAACATGTCTTGTGAATTGTTCTCATGTGCGCCAAAGTCGTAACTTCTTCTTAAAGGCTGCAACTTTGTCGTATGTCTTGAGTATACTGGCATCTTTAACCTGCAGTGATATGTTCAAACTGTTCAAAAGGCTAAAAATGTCAGCAAGGTAGGCCAGCATGGCAAGCCACTCAGTATCAGCGACCTTAGCTGCCAGGTCGAGATTGTGTTCGGTCAAAAACTGCAACAATTTTAAACGAAGCTCAAACACCCTTACAAAAACATTTCCTCTGGACAGCCAACACACAGCCGAGTGCAATAGGAGATGCTTATGTTCTGCAGCTGACAATACAAAGTTGAGCAAATAATCATCTGTTCACTGTTCTAGATATAATGAAGTTTACAATCTGTACACAGTCTTCGAGTACAGATCCCAGAGTTTCATTCAACTTCTCTGAAGCCAATGCCTCACGATGGATCATGCAATGGGTGCCTACAATCTCGGTGACACTTGCTTTATGCGAGTTACAACACCACTGTTGCGGCCAGTCATTGTGACAGCACCGTCGGTGCAAACACCGATGCAATTCGTCCACTGCAGTCCAAAAGCTGTGAAAAAAGCATTTAACACATGAAATATTTCATCGGCAATCGTTCTCGCTGGCAATGACTTGCAAAAAAGAAATTCCTCTTGTATACCATTTTGCCAACAATAGCGAACATAAACAAGCAGCTGTGACTTGCCGGCAATTTCAGTTGACTCATCTAATTGAATAGCAAACTTAGTAGATTGTAATCGTTCAGTTAGCTGCATAACAATGTCTTCGGACATTTCAGATATTCTTCTGCGGATAATATCATTTGAGATAGGAATGCTTTTCAGTTTTGTAGCATATTCTGAGCCGAATACATCACAAATCTCAACAGCGGCTGGCATGATAAGATCTTCTCCAATTGTGTGCGGTTTCTTTGATTTTGCGATTCTCTGGGCAATCAAGTACGATGCTTCAAGAGCTTTTTCATTAAGAGTTACTCTTGTTTTTAATACTGTCTTCTGTTTACTATATTCCTCGGCTTTACTTTCAAAAAAATCTTTGGTTTTATTCTGTAGATTTGGATGTCTTGTAGTTAGATGACACATTTTCGTTGGCTTCATTGCCTCATTAGAGAGGATTTTCAAACAAATAACACACTGTGGCAGATTTTGGTCATTTGCTGATGGAACGAAACTGTACTTAATATACTCCACATCATATTTTCAAACATATTTAGTTTTCTTACAAGTATCAACTTTAACATCGCCTCGATCACAATCACTTTCGCTGCCATTACTTTGACTACTATCAATTTGCGTGACGTCGAAGGCTTATGTTTCACAAATTGATCCATTGCCTGCCTCAAATGGTGTGGGGTCTCGCTCTCATGCTGCGCACGCTGCTTACAGATGCGTGGCTGGCTGCCTGCCTGCCGCAAATGGCGCCGGCCGGGTCTTGATCTCGCACGCTGCGAGAGCAAGTCACACTCTCGCAGTCACACTCACACAGCAGTGACTCACAGTGCTCTCACAGACTCAGTCACACTCACACAGCAGCAACTCATCAGCGAGCAGGCCTCCTCAAATGGCACACTCACACAGCAGTGAGCAGGCCTCCTCAAATGGCGCCGGCTGGGTCTTGCTCTCGCGCGCTGCGAGAGCAAGTCACACTCTCACAGCAGCGACTCAGCAGCGAGCAGGCAGCAGCTAATTGAGCTCCTGTCGGGCGGGAGGCGGTTCATGCATAACTTACTCAAGTCCTGATTGGTTGGTGAGAGTGAGGAATCTTATCTGATGATGACGAGCATAAGACCAGAAGTGACGTGACTGACGTCATGTAACCGAAAATGACAACTCGCCGGCGCGGCGATGTATGGTCTTTAAAAAAACCCCAAGCTTTCCAATGATCATCCCCAGATCCCAAGATTTGATCAAAAAACCCAAGATCTCGTGAAAAAAGCCCGAGTGGTCTGACTTCAGCATGGCCCACAATACTCCCTGTCATGGCCAACCTTTGGTCTGCGGCCCACGGGTTGAGAACCATTGGTATAGACTCAGGAGTAATATGAGGAAATATTTCTTTATGGAAAGAGTGGTAGATGCGTGGAATAGTCTCCCAGTGGAGGTGGTGGACATGAGGACAGTATCTGAATTCAAAAAAGCATGGGACAAACAGAGGATCTCTAAAGATAAAAAGAGGACTATTGTAGTTAATATGGAAGGGCAGACTAGATGAGCCATGTGGTCTTTTTTTGCTGTTATGTTTCTATGTTTCCCGTGGGTAAATGGCTTGCATCTGGGCTGTGAACATGGCTATCCCCTTCTCTTCTGCCTGCAGGGTGCCGATCTCCTTCAGGCAGACCGAAGTGGTCTTTGCCGTGATTGCAGCTGTCTTTTGCCTCGTGATAGCATTTTTTTTTCTTTTAAAGGGAGGACATGTAAATTCCAGGCGCCAGGTGCCAATTTCTGGCCGCCATGGTGACCTGGCACCTTGGTTTTTTTTTGAGCCCTGATGTACAGATAACGTTATTTAGACATTGTTTACTGTTCTTTTGAAGAGGGCAGGTGCTCATCAAAGTCCCAGGTGCAAAATCAACAATTGCACCTAGAAAATGTAATCTGGCACTCCAAATCTTTTGCGGAGGTGCCGAAGAAAGCACGACTGCTACTTTTCCACCACGATCCAGCTCTTTGCAAGCTTTAGCCACATGGTGGAGGAAACTTGGGCTGATCTCACAGTTTTGACTCTCACGAAACTACTGGCTTTTGCCAGTGGTGTGCAGAGGCAACTTTAAGGGACTGATTTACTGAACTTCCTTTGACCATAGACACAGAGGGAAAGAGCCTTAGTAAATCAGTTTCTAAAAAAGAGTTATGGCTGATTCGATTCCCTTCCCCTAGTCAAGCATCACTGGAGATAGTGTTGAGAGGGGTCTCAGTTGCTGGCTTCTAGATTCAACGAGAATTTGTCAAGGTCCAAAAGAGGTTGTATTCACAGTAATGTTTTTCTATTACTGCTCCTTTCTACCCCGTATTCTTGGGCTTCATGAAATCAGCAATGCAAGTTTGGCTTATGTGCATTCAAACTGAGAAGTACAGAACAATTTACAACATTTTAAAATGAAGTTTCTTGACCCTCCACTGTAAGGCACAGAGCAGCACTCGATCATTTGATTTCCACACAATGACTGGCTGTTTCCCAGTCGCTTGCTTTATTTTGAGGTATTCTATTGCTATACATTATCTAAAGCACAGTCCATTTTCTGCAGCAAGGTAATTACTATAATTCAACCTGCACAGTTGTGAACTCAGTGTAGCAACAAATAATGAAAACAGTTGGGTCCTGTTGATTTTAGAGATGAACAGATGCACTGGCTCTACATCATAGGCATATCAAACTCCCAGTTGACTAAATGCCCTCCTGTGACATCTAATCTAATCAATTAACCCTGCTAAGCCATCTAGAATTTTCACCTTCATCCTAGATCAGCATGACTACCGTTGATTCGGTTCCATCATTTCAATGGAGTCTACTTCATGGGCCCTTTGGACTGGCACAATTTCCTGAATCCCTGGATTAAACTCGTCTAAGAAGATTGTTCCCACTTTGGCTGCACTACAAAAACTGGGTTTATTTAGCAATTTTTTTTTTATTTATTTAGCAATGCTTATATACTGCTTTTCACTGGGTTAAAGTAGTGTACAGTCAGGTACGGTATATATTTCCCTTGTCCCCAGAGGACTCACAATCTACATTTGGTACCCGAGGCAACGAAGAGTTAAGTGGCTTGCCAAAGGCCACAAGGAGTGCCTGTGGGACTAGAAACCTCAGTCTCTCCAGCCTGAGGTTGTTGTCCAGCAGGATTCAAACCCCTGGCCCTCCAGCCTGATGCAACTTGCCCCAACCACTAAGCACCTCCTCCCTGTGCAGAGCTCCGCATAGACCAGGCAGTTCTCTCACCCACATCCAAGCAATACTAATGCAGGATTCCTTCTAAAACCACAAGGATCCTCCTCTGTCTTCTCCCATTAGTGACATGCATCGGCCTGAATGTAGGGATATTTCTCAGTTTTATTGCTGCCTCAGATTTTGGAAAAACAAGACAAAAAATAGCAAACCCCCTGCACTATAAAATTGTAAAGCATTTTAAAGTCTTCTCTGGGCGAATGTTGCTGCATGAATTCAGATTCCTATACCTAACTAGGATTAAGAATGTTTTCTAGTGAAATCCCTAAGACAAGCAATTAAAGTATTTCTACTGCAGTTGGTGAATTCCAAACTATAACATTCTAGCAAAATCACCAGTAAACCACAGTCATGTTCTACAAGTATATTCTCCAGCAGCCATCTTGAGTCTTGTATTACAACAAACGAACAACGCTAAGATAAACAGTTTGTTCAGAATCTTTAATAATTACAGTTTCAAAAGTTATATTCAAGGAAATAGCTGTCAGACTGTAGCTAGTTAAAACTTGCTAGTTTTCAGTGGTATTATGACCGAATATCAAGCCACCCCAAAACATGTAACTTTCCAAAAATAATACAATTAAAAAAGGGCCTGGTTCATGGCTTCCTCCCACTCCGTACCTATGGATAAAGTCCTTCATAAACAGACTCTCAGAACAATCCCTGCTGCAGCTCAGGGAGCAATACCAAAAATCATATTTACTACTAGTCACGGGTTTGGTTTTTGAAGTACAGAAAAGCATTTCTTAATTTGCAGCTACTGAATCAAGAAGCAGCTTATTCGCTTGGACAAAGTTGTGAAAAATACTCGTTCCATTAGCTTAAAAGCTTCCAGTCATCTATTACTGGAAACCTATTTGAATTATTGCAATAGACTAATTCTTCTTAATAAAACAAGGAACACCCAAACTGTGTAAGTTCCTGGAAATACAGTACTCTGAATGCACAAAGTTATCTGCAAGATTAATGAAAAGTATTTCACATTGAACATAACTGCACTGCTCTCTAAACATACATATGGGCCTAGAAAAAATATGTGCAATATAGACATTTACACAGAAAAAAAGCTGATTCTTTACAAACATGAAGCTCCTAGACAAACATCGTCAATTTTGGAATTTACTGGTGATAATGAAGGAGAGCTCCTCAGAACACTTACCCTTCCCTTCTTTCTTCCACCACCAATCCTGCCATGTTAGATAACCTAGGTATAACTTGTTTTTGGTCTCTTTCACATTTAGATCTTATTTTTTCTTCCCCCCCCCCCTTTTCTTCCTTTTAAGGCACTTATGGCCTCTGAAAGGAACCAAAGCCAACTGGGAGTCCCCCAGACTCTACGCCCCAGCAGGAGAACACAATAAGCAGAGAGCAGACCGGACGAGTGTGACGGAATGGATTCTGTCCTGGAATGGAGGGATTCATGGAAAGGCAATTAGCAGGTAAGGCCTAATTACACCTTCCATATCATCCCTGCAGTCCAGGCCAGATGCATGGGATGTACTACAGCAGTGACCACCTACCAGGCGGGGTCCTCAAGGCCTGCCTGCAACACCTTGGCTCTGAAACACGCGTCTTCCCGCACCCAGCCATCTAGCTGATGCCTGGTGAAGGCATGCAGGGACGATCAAGTGGCCGCCTTGCAGATATCCTCAGGAGGCATCAGGCCTGCCTTTGTCTAGGAGGCGGCCTGCACCCTTGTCAAATGTGCCTGCAGTCCCCCAGAAATTGCCCTCTGAGGCAACAAATAAGTAGACACAATCGCCTCCTTCAGCACGCCACCTCTCCTTTATGCCCTCCGTCGAACAGGATGAAAAGGCAGTCAGACCACTAGAAAGACTCTATCCTTTTCAAGTATGTCTACAGAACCCGCCTAGTGTCCAGCAGCCACAGGTGGGGGTTCTCTCCAGTGGGGTCCTCATTCCATAGAGCCGGTAATGAGAGAGGCTGATTTACATGGAAAGGCAACACCACCTTAAGCAGAAAGGAAGGCATGTGCAAAACCATTTTCTCAGAATGGAACACCAGGAACAGCTCCCAACAGGACAAGGTCTGCAACTCAGAAATCCACCTTGCTGAGCACACTGCTACCAAGAACACAGTCTTTAAGGTCAGATTCCTGAGTGATGCCTCTTGTAAAGGCTCAAAGGGGACCCCTGTGTAGACCCTCAAGACCAGGTTCAAATCCCAGGCTGGGACTACCGGCCGCTGAACTTGTTTGACAGCCCACAAGAAACGCACTACATCCTAAGGCCTTAAGATGTGCCCAATGCTACTCACATGCCAAGACTCAACACTACTATTGGATTCTGCCACTGCCAACCGAGAAGGAGAGCCCACTGTACAGCCCAGATGCACAACTGTGTCGACCACCTGCTGGAGAATGAGTAATACTGACCAGCTTGGTGATGCGCAGCACCCTTAGTAGGTGACATCAGCAAGGTTTTTGTCATGCTCAATCTCCACCTGCTGGTTGGGGGGCACAACCCATGTGCCTGGCCTGGACTGGAGGGATGATATGGAAATGCCTTTATAAAATCATCTCCAGAACTATTCCTAGTAGAGCACAAATCTTCTTGGTTACACTTGCTTCAAGGCAGGTGCAACGATGTGTTTAAATGCTATGCAGGTAAGCACATATTTTCTAAATTAAGTATGTACCTTGCAACTTCACCCCTAGGGAGGCAAGGACTGCCTAAAAATACATCGGACATTCAATATTGCTAGGCATTTAAAACTAGAGGATAGGAGTCTCGCATGGAATCAGAGTCTGCAATGTTTTCCCCATTACTGTTTTGCTTTTATAGGGGGCGACAACAAAATTAACCATCTTAGCCACTCACTCCTCAGCAACAAAGAGGAGGGTAGTAGGAACAAGGCTATACAGATGAGAGAGCTAACAAAGGATATTATAATGCCTCTTATTGCTCCATGGTGCGACCGCACCTTCAATATTATGTGCAATTCTGGTTGCTGTATCTTAAAAAGGATATAGTTTTATTAGAAAAGGTACAGAGAAGAGCCACCAAAATGGTAAAGGGGATGGAAGGATACCCCTATGAGGAAAGGCTTAAAAGGTTAGGGTTCTTCAACTTGGAAAAGAAACGGCTGAGGAGTGATATGATAAAGGTCCATAAATTAATGAATCTATCCTTCCAATGTAAATAGATTATGTATATAGTTGACCCTGTTTTCCATGTTTATACTCCTGTTCGATGTAAACCTGACAGCTTGTTGTTATGGTCGTTAAGTTATAATGTAAACCGCACTGATGCTAAATAGCGCGGTATATAAGAAACTGTAATAAATAAATAAATAAATAGAATGGAGTGGAACAGGTAAACATACATTGTTTGTTTACACCATCAAAATATAGAAAGACTAGGGGATATGCAATGAAGCTACAGGGTACCTATTTAAGACTAATAAAAGTAAATAATTTTTCACTCAACATGTAATCAAACTCTGGAATTTGTTACCGGAGGGCATAGTAAAAGCTGTTAGTGTAGCTGGGTTTAAAAAAGGTTTAGACAAGTTCCTGGAGGAAAGGTCCATAAACCATTATTAAAGGGGAGTCAGGAAATCCACTGCTTGTCCCAATACAAGCATTGTGGAACCTGTGTCTTTTGGGGAAACTGCTAGGTACTTGTGACCTAGATTGGCCACTGTTGGAAACAGGATACTGGGCTTGATGGATCTTGGTCTGACCCAGTATGGCATATCTTATGTTCTTAACAAGAAAAAGCTGGACCACAATGAACACAAATGCTTGCAATCCAAGTAATAAAGTTCCATATCTGCAAGACCTAATGGTAGAAGCAGACTTAGGGGTATGTTTACTAAACAGCGGTAGCGGCTTCCATGTGATATCAGAGCCGTGGCACTGATATCGCACAGAAGCCGCTACTGCTGTTTAGTATACATACCCCTTAGATATTTTTGCTATTACAGAGACATGGCTTAATGAGTCCCATGAATGACACACTGTTATACCAGGCTATAAAAATTTTAGAAGAGAGAACTAGCCAGAATGGTGAAGGAGTAGCCCTGTATGTAAAAGCCAATATTAGTGACTGCAATACAGGTGGTTTAGAGTAACAAGGACATATGGATCATCAGGAAAAAAGATGATGAGACTTCTATCCACCCAGGTGTCACCTACAGACCTCCAACTGAATCAGAAAAAAAAGCCTGATCATGGATATTCAATGGTTGGGAATGAAAGGGAGGTACTGTTTGCTGGGAGACTTCAACCTGCCAGATGTGGATTGGAAATGTCCCCTCTGCAGAATCAGAAAAAGTAGGGAGATCTTAAATGCCTTTCACAAGATGCTCTGCTCAGTGTATGTGGGTCTTGGAAAAAAATGTTTATGAATAACTTGAAAAAGTGAAGGTGGATAAAATCATGGGGCTGGATGGGCTACCTTTCAGGATACCGAGGGAGCTCAGAGAGATTCTGGCAGGTCCTCTTAAGGGTGTGCTTAATAGATCCTTAGAGATGGGAGATGTTCCATGGAGAAGTGCTGATGTGGTTCCTCTTTGCAAAAGCGGCAACCGAGAAGGTGAGAAATTAATGGCTGGTAAGCCTTACCTCAGTGGTTGGAAAAGTAATGGAGATGCTGCTGAAGGGAAGGATAGTGAGCTTTCTACAATCCAATGAATTGCAAGATTCACGACAACATGTTTTTTTCCAAAGGCAGATCATGCCTGACAAATCCAATTTCTTTGATTGGGTGACCAGAGAACTGGACCAGGGGTATGTGTTGAATGTGGTCTTCTTGGAACAGCAAAACCTTTGATACTGTTTCTCACCTGAAGCTCATGAACAGCCTGAAGCTCATGATCAGCCTGAGGTTAAGGCCCCAAATAGTGAACTGGGTCGGAAATTGATAAATGGACAGAGGATGGTGGTTAATGGAATTCATTCTGAAGGAAGATAGATGAATAGTGAAGTGCCTTAAAGATTTTTTCTGCACCTGATTCTGTTCAATAGCTTTGTGAGTGACATTGCCAAAGGGTTGCAAGGGAAATTTTGCTTTTTTGTGGATGACACAAAGATTTGCAACAGGGTGGACATCCCAGAGGGAGTTGAGAACATGAGAAATGATCTACAAAAATTAGAAGAATGATCTAATGCTTGCCAGTTAAGATTTTATGCGAGATGTGCAATCCGATGATACTTGGGAATGCAGAAAATCTAAAGGAGCAGTATGCAACAGGAGGCGAGAGACTGCCATGCATGGACCAGGAGGAAGACTCAGGTGATGGTACCCGACAATTTTTAAGTGGCGAAACAATATGAAAAGCTGGTGACCAAAGCCAGAAGGATGATAGGCTGGACGTCAGAGAGAGGAGCATATCCAGCCAAAAAGAGATAATGCCCCTGCACAGGTCATTAGTGAGGCCTCACTAGGAGTACTGTGTTCCATTCTGGAGGATGTCTTTCATTAAGGATATACAAAAAGACTTGAAGAAGTGAAGAGGAAAGTGATCAAAAAGCTATGGGGTTTGCAACAGAAGATGTTTGAGAAGAGAACCGAAGACCTAAATATGTATACTCCAGAGCAACGGTTCTCAACCTGTGGGTCGCGATCCCCAAGGGGGTCGCCACAGGATTTAGCGGGGGTCACCTCGTCTCCACGAAGTTTAAAAAAATTTAAAATGCGCCCAAGTTGCTACCGCTGCAGAGTCTGCTTCTCGGCAGCGGCAAACTCACCCCCTTCCTTCTGATGCAGCCGCGGCTCCCTGCCTCTTAGGGAACCGTGGCTGTGCCTCTAAAATCGTTGCGGAGCCTCCCTGTCTCTCGACGGACCAAAAAAATCTTCGCATAAACTTTAAAAAAACTGAAGTCCTTTTCATAACCAGGAACAGAAACTTCTCTCCTCCTGCTTCATTGAAAGTTCGTGACGCCGAGCTCCCATGCAAGTCTGTAATACGATATCTAGGGATTACAATAGACCAGCAGCTCAACTTCAAAGAGCATATAAAGAATACCACTAAATCCATTTACAACAAAATACGGACACTACGACATCTAAGACCTCTACTAGCCCCAGACGACTTCAGAACAATATTCCAGACACTCGTGATGCCACACTTTGATTATGCCAACATCATCCTACATAGACTCCCCAAGAGCACTCTCAATCCTCTTCAGATGGCAATGAACACAGCAGCCCGCATTCTCTGTGGCATCTCCAGAAAAGACCACATAACTCCCATACTTATGGATCTACACTGGCTACCAGTATAATGCAGAATCATCTACAAGGCGTTAATCCTACCATTTAAAGCAATTAACTGGATATCTTCCACATCCCTCTCTTCACTCCTGACCAGTACCCCTACTAACAGGCTAAGAAGGTCAACAACTAGCAATACGCTATCTATACCACCTGAGTCCACTAAATGTACCCAAACAACTAGAAACAGAGCATTTACATTATATGTTCCTAAGTGCTGGAACAATCTCCCACCTCATATAAGATCAATTGCTGACCTCTCACAATTCAGAAAAGCTATTAAACATCACTTGTTCTGCCTTTATTTTACCCACCCTAACCTAATACATTCACATCCAACACCTCATCTCACCCACACAGCATCTGACGTACCAACAACATAACCCCCAGTGATTTACAAAAGAAACTAACTATTAGGCACATTCACAATCAGCATGACTACATTACAACTCTGGTTGGGGCAAGGTACTTCAGACCGGAAGGTCGGGGGTTCAAATCCCACTAGAGGACAGCAACCTTGGGCCGGAAGGACTGGGGTTTCTAGTCCCACAGATGCTCCTTGTGGTCTTGGGCAAGCCACTTAACCCTCCATTGCCCATGTTCCCTGTACGTATTAGTGTATGTGTCTCATATCCCGCGTGTTAAATGTATCCCCCAATTGTGTTGTGACCGCTTTGATTGAAGGATAAGGCAGTATACAAAACTGTCTAAATAAATAAATAAACTTAAATAATTTATAAGCTCCTTTGTTTGAACTGTATATAGTTACCTGTTACTTCCAAGTTACAATGTAAGCAAAAGATCTTGTTCTAATGCAAAATGTTGTTACTATGTAAACCACACTGATACTAAATAGCGCGGTATATAAGAATTTGTAATAAATAACAATAAATAAATAAGATTAGTGGAGGCTAGGACTGGTAATGAGCTGATGGGGGTAGGACTGGTATTGGGCTGATTAGGGGAGGCTAGCACTGGTAATGGGGTTGAGGGGGGACTAGCATTGGAAGTGAGCTGATTGGGAAGTGAGCTGACTGGGAATGAGCTGATTGTGTGGAGGGGAGGATAAAGCTGCTGGCCCTGGAAGAAAACTGGGGGCTAAGGCTACAAATGGGCTAATACGAGGGGATGGGAGAATGGAACTGGAAGGGAGCGGATCTGAGAGGGGCTGCCATGGTATTTGTACTAGAAGGGACTGGTCAGTGGGGAAGGAGGGGGACAGGAAGGGAATGGACACCAGTGGCAGTCATGGGAATGCAAGTTGACATTGGAAGGTACTGGGAGTGAGGACTGGAAAGGGGCTGATACTGGGGAGGGTTACTGGGACTGGAAATAGGCTGATGGAAAGAAGTGAAGAAAACGAAAGAAGAGATAAGAAATGGCAGATGGACCATAGACCACAGAAAGAGAGCTAAGAGAAGACAGGAAAGCAGAAGCCTCAGATCGGGACCAGCATGATCAGAGAATAAATTGGTCAGACAACAAAGGAAGAAAAAATAATTTTATTTCATATTAGTGATTTGACTACAAAATCATAATAATTTTGAAATCAAATATTGTTACTTGTTATTGTGATTAATTATTGTGGTTTAAGTGCATTTTATAAATAAAAACATATTGCAAAGGCCTATAATATATTAATAATTCAACAAATGATTACAGCGTTAACGGTAAAGGAAGAGAGACGCATTTGATTTTATCATTGGGTGTCACCACAAGTTGACCAATGGTAAAAGGGGTCACGGTACAAAAAAGGTTGAGAACCACTGCTCCAGAGGAAAGCAGGGACGGGGAGATATGATACAGACCTTTAAATACATCAAAGGTATTAATGAGCAAACAAACCTTTCCCAAAGACATGGAAGCTATAACACTAGAGGACATGAAATGAAGTCACAAAGAGATAAAAGGAACATCAGGAAGTGCTTTTTCAAGGAAAGGGCGGTGGATGCCTGGAATGTCCTTCCAGCGAAGGTGGTGGGAACAAAAACAGTGACTGAATTCCAAAAGGTGTGGGATAAACACAGAGGATCCATATATAGCAAAAGGAGCCTTCCTGCTCAAAGCAAAACTTGAATGGTTTTTGCACTTCAAAAAAAGGCACAAAGCAGGGGTAACCTTAATGGAGCGGCAGTTACAACCCAAAGTAAAAGCCTGTTACTGGGCTGACCTTCCTCTGCCATCATTATGAATACATCCAAATCATTTTATAATAGCCATTTTTATGTGTGCCTTCAAGTCAATGCCGACTCCTCCCCAGTAACTCCTGGGTTTTCTTGGCAGTGTCACCGGAAGTAGATTGCCAGGCCTTTCTTCCAAGGCAATGGAGGGTTAAGTGACTTGCCCAAGACCACAAGGAGTGCTAGTGGGAATCAAACCCTGGTCTCTTGGTTACTAAGCCAGAGCTCTAACTATTAGGCTATTCTTCCATCCATGAGCCCCTTAGATGGTAATAAAATCCTATCCACCCTGTTTTGGGTAAAATGCACATTCTTTGGTCCATTTACTGAAGCAGCAGCTCAGGGCTAGGGCGAGAGAGAGGCAAGGTAAGGACGGGTGGCAGGGATTTCTCTTTCAAAAACAGCTGGCAACCCTTGGCACCTGGCACTTGAAGGTCTTGGAGTAATCCAGTAAGTGTTACTGCAGTATGTTCACTGAAATGTTATAAATGGGAAAATGAACATGACCAACACACTTCAAAACAAAGGTTTTCTGTTATTTTCTAGAACCCACTTTGTACCTGTTTTACCTGTAGTAGTAACATAGCAAATGATGGCAGATAAAGACCAGTATGGTCCATCTAGTCTGCCCAGTAAGATGACAAGAGTAGGTGCACTTGCTGCTCCGTGCAGGCCACCCCTCCCCATGTCTTTGTTTTAGGGGTGGGCCCACTTCTCCGTGTAGGACACCCCTGTATGTTGAGAAATTAGTTAAGTTTATTTTTTATTTAATCCTATTGCTGTAAAGGGATCCACTGTGTCTGTCCCATGCCATTTTGAATTCTGTCACTGTATTTGCCCCCAACACTTCCATTGGGAGGGCATTCCAAGCATCACCACCCTTTCAGTGAAAAAGTATTTCCTGACATTGCCTTTCAATTTACCCCCCTTGCAGGGCTGGTTCTGGATCTCATGCTTCTGGCTATGCTCAGACCCTATAAAGAGGTGTATGAGGAGAATAAACCCTGCAGGGTCCTATCAGAGAAAGAAAGAAACTGTTCTTATTAATCTTACAGAAGGCCCCATAGCCCCCTGCATCTCTGGGCTAAAGTGCCGCCATATCTTTGAGCAGTTACCATAAACCTAGAAAGCCATGATTATGTTTTTACGTACTTGAGCATATCAGATGCTGATAATTAAACACAGGGGGGTGGGGGGATATTCAGCAGCAGCGGCTAGCACCAATACAGTGGCTAGCTGTCACTGCTGAACTTTAAACCTGGCTATTGGTCCATTAGCACTGAATATCCAGGTCGGCCGGATAGCGTGGAAGCTAACAGGCAACAGTGATATTTAGCCTTTGCCCAGTTAGCTTCAGCAGCCAAAGTTGGACGAGCCTTTCAGGTGCTTAACTTTTGCTGCTGAGAGATGATCAGCTAGAGGCTGAATATTATCCCTGGGTGTTGCCTCCAATCCACCTCCTGCAATGCCCTGACACTAGCCGGCCAGAACATTCGGGAGCAGCACCCATACTTTACATATCGAATGACAGAAGCTGGTGGTACCTTACAGAGTAACCAGTTTACCAAAGCATGAGCTTTTGTCAAGGACAATCCAGGACTCTTGTCCTCGAAAGATGCACCAGCCTCTGTCATTTTTTTCACTCCAGACTAACATTGTTATCCCTCCGAAAACTGGTAGCTACACATGTGTTGGAAACACAAAAAGTGAGCGGAATTGGAGGTCGCAGGCGCTTTATTGATAAAAGAATGCCCCAACGTATTTTGGCAACGCCTTCATCAGGGGGTTGAGAACTGCAAACAAACAATAATAAATAGGACCAACTTAATCATAAATATAACATATAAATGTAAAATATTACGAATATATGAAACACGTTAAAAACCAAACATAATACACAAATATTAACAATATTAAGAATATTAATAATTGTAAACATCTAAAATATAAAATAAATAATACAGGAATAGCAATAAGGAAGGACAAACATTGGCTAAGTTAACGAGGAGATTAAAAACCTTGCAAACATATTGAACTATGAAAATACTTACAGTATATGGATATCAATGTACACAATGGAGTGCACAGTGGAATATGAACTCGTAGCAAAGAATCAATCCTATAGTTGATTATGCTGAAAAATAGTAATTATAAAAATAACTTAAAGAATAAAAAGAAAATATATATATATATATATATCTCAATACAGTGTCACCAGCAGGGGCTGGACTGTGGCATAAGCTAGCAGCCAGACTGCTGGGCCTGACCTTTCTTATAGAAAGTTGTAGTTGTGAGTCAAGTGGTCAGGTTTTTCAAAAGGATTTTTATTCCCCTCCCGGGGTTGGATTTTCAAAAAGGTTATAATACAAAAAACTCAGGATACAACCATACTTCTGGTAAACTGAAGAAAACTTAAACATAGCATCTTGCTTCAACAGAACTCATAAATCACAGTATAAAGTTTATCCGATATGCTAGCTGTCTCTTCTTAGCTTTCTCAGCACTCACGAGGCACTCTTATCCTGGCTTCAGCATAAGGAGGAAACCATATCGGATAACAGCGTACAATCCATGGCTTCATCACATGGGCTTTCCATACCAGCCTCTGTAATCATAGGCTCACCCTTTGCTTTATCATTTACAGTATTTTCATTGGAACAGAAAGTTTGCAGCTTTCTTAGTCCCGTATCTCTATCAGTGCTCTCTGAACAGCCTTCTTCACAGCAGGGCAAATAGCTGTCATAATGCTGGTAATAGCAGGAAGGAGAAACACCTTTCTCTGAGTAAGCTTTATCCTTAAAACTTTTAAACTTCCTGCCTTTTACATTTGGCTGTAAACCATAACACTGTTCTCTTCTATTATATGAGGATTTCTGTCTTGGAAATCTTTTGCAGGGTTTCACTGGCACACACTCTTCAGGGTCAGACATACACACATCTTCAATAGCATTTCTTTCCCTCTCTAGGGTTTGTAACTGTTTTAAGCTGCCATGCTTTTCAGATACATACGGTTTGCCTTCCACTGCCTCCCATTCATTCAGCACAGCCCGGTGCTTAGGAAATTCAAGCTGCGTCAGAGGTAAGTGCTTCTTACAGCTGACCTCTCCGTGTGAAACTCTCCGTGTTTCTTTCTGTGAATTCCTTTGTGGCTTCCTGCTAGAAGTTCCAGGCAGTTCTGACTCTGTGTCTGTATTTCCTGAATATTCTGAGCTTTCTTCTGAGTCTTGCAAGTCTCTCGTGTCTTGCAAGTTTCTCGTGTCCTGCCAGTCTAACTCTGACTGCACTGAGTATTTTTTATACAGCTTCTTGGGCGTTCCCTTGCACAGGTGAAAGCCCTTTTCATCAGCAGCTGGGGAATGCTTACTAGCTAGGCGTGACTGCAGACCTCGTGTCTGAGTTTGTTTACGTTGCCTATGGTAACTGGGAACCTTGTGACTTGCCTGCCTGTCAGAATCTAAACTGCAAACAGCAGATTTCTGTGCTTCTGAGGCAAAGGGCAGATCTTCCGTGTTACAACAGACAATCATGAATAATGGGAAACCCAGAACCCAAAAGAACCACCAGATCAGGATATGTATAGTATATTATAAAATCTAATAAATAATTTAAAACATATATATATAAAACAATAATTGAGCAAATAAAATATGACCTAAAATAAACCCCAAAAATACATATTATATGTGCAAATTAAAATCCATTAAAAACGGCACACTAGCGTGAAATTCATAAAACTTAGAACAGTGTGCTTACATATTTTTAAAGTCACGTTTTTCGGGGGTTACCTAAGGATTGCAAGTTTCACAGTTGAGTTTAATTAAAGCATATGTATATTTTCACTCGTTACAATGTGAGCATTGCTCCCCTGTTTTCACAGAAATGCAGGTTGAATTTAAATAGTTACGTTTTTCAAAATGTTTGCAACAGTTTCTTTTAACAATGAGACTAAACATCTCCTCTTATGGTTATGGTAATTTTATTTGATAAACCGCCTTTCTGGGACAAGCAAAGCAAAGCGGTGTACAATATACAAACTAAAGAACAGGCTCAGGGCCAGAGAAATGGAAAGGAAGTTTACAACGGTTTTGAGAAAGGAGAGAGAAAGGAGACAAGACAAAACAAGGAGAGGATACACACAGGAAGGAGATACAACTTAAGGCATGTCACACAAGGGGGAGGGAAGGCCGAAGGCTGTGGAGAAGAGGTGAGTTTTCAGATCTTTTTTAAAAGTGCTGTGATTGGACTCCAGGCGAAGGGATGAGGGGAGAGAATTCCACAGGGCAGGTCCGATGAAAAAGAAAGCGGAAGATCGTGTAAATTGCAGATGGGCAAGGGAGGGTGTAGGAAGGGTGAGGCGATTGAGGTGAAAAGAGCGGGGTGTGTGCCTGGGGGTGTGGAAGGAAATGAGATCGGCTAGGTATTGTGGAGTATTTGTATGGAGGATGTTGTGCACTAGAGAGAGCAGTTTATACTGGGTGCGGAAAGGGACAGGTAACCAGTGGAGGTGGAGGAGTAGAGGTGTTATATGATCCCGGGGAGAGGAGTGAGTAAGAAGACGGGCTGCGGTGTTTTGGATCCTCTGGAGACGGGCTAGTTGGGATTTGGAAAGGCCTATGAGAACTGAATTGGAGAAGTCCACCCGTGACATGACCAATGACAGCAGTAAGGTAGTGAGGGCCGATGGGGAGAGGAAGGGGCGTATTGCTCGAATTTGGCGGAGGAAAAAGAAGGAAGTTTTAGTAAGGTGAGAAACATGGGCTTGGAAGGAGAGGTCTGAGTCGAAGTGCACTCCAAGATACCGAAAGGTGGAGACTAGGGGAACAGGGGTGCCAGAAAAAGAAGGTGCTAATGAAGGGGGTGGATTGCCATAAGAAAACCAAATTGCAATAGTTTTAGTGAGGTTAAGATGAAGGCAGTTTTGTGTCAACCAGGAGGCTACCGTAGTGAGGCAAGAATTTAGTGGGGAAAGATCTGGGCAGGAAGGGGAGGTGTGGTGAAGGAGGACTATGTCATCGGCATAAAAGAATGCTGATATTCCCGATTGCTGAATTAACAGAGCAAGGGGGGCCAGGAAAAGGTTAAAGAGCAGGGGTGCCAATACTGAACCCTGGGGGACACCACAGGTAAGTGGGAATGGATCAGAGGAGGAGGTTGAAGGGGAGGAAGAGAGGACGGTGCAAGACCGGGAGGAAAAAAAGGAATGAAACCAACGGTGAACAACACTACAAAGACCTGCTTCCCGAAGGCGAAGAAGAAGAAGGGAGTGGTCCACTAAGTCGAACGCTGCAGATAAATCAAGTGCTACCGCCACCGAGATATCTCAGTGTTCATGGGCAACATGCAGTGCATTGGTGAAAGCGAGTAAGATAGTTTCAACACTGTGACCGGTGCGAAATCCTGACTGTCGGGGATGAAGGAAATGAATGGAGTCGAGATGGTGAGTGAGCTGTGCAAAGACCAGCTTTTCTAGAAGTTTGGAAAGAAAGGGAAGGTTAGAAACTGGGCGGTAATGGGCAGGAACCAGAGGATCCAAGGAAGGGTTCTTTAGGATGGGTCGGATTAGGGCGTGTTTCCAGGGACGGGGAAAGGTCCTGGTGGAAAGACTAGAATGAAAAATAGAGAGGATATAGGGAAGAAGTGAGAGGGAGGGAGTTAGTAACCAAGAGGAAGGGATGGGATCGAGAGAACAAGAAGTTATTAGATATTTATATCTTCACGTTCGTTTACAGCAGTTTACTTTTATATTAGAATATGTAATTTTGCACTCACTTAAAATTTAGGCTGTAAACAAATGGCTAAAAGAGCCCGAAATGTACATCCCTACCTGGAAAGGGAATAAGGGACCCATTATTGAGCTGCGATGGCTATGCGCATTTGATTTAATAAATGGAAGAAAGACGGTAAGGAAATCCACAGTACTATCTTTTAACTTTCAAAAGGGACACTATGATAAAATGAGGAAAATAGTTAAGAAAAAAACTAAAAAGAGCATATACAAACGTTAAGGATTTACATCAAGCATGGGCATTTTTTAAAAGCACTATCTCATAAACCCAGAGCAGATGTATTCCATGCTATAAGAAAAGTGGCTAGGTCAAAAAACTGCCAGCATGGTTTAAAGGTGAGGTCAGAGAGGCTGTTGCCAAAAAAGCTTCCTTCAGGATAGGAAACAGGATGGGAAACAGTTTCCCATCAGCCCTGGCAGGCTTAACAGAGCCACGAGAGAGAAACTCTCCCTTCACGGCTCTGAAAGCCGACGCTGAGGGAGCTGATGCTGCAGGGAGGGCTTGCCGGGCGGGGGGGGCCCGTGGGATGCTTGATTCTGCCGCTGCCACGGCGGCGGCGGCAGCAACAGCAGCAGCCTTTTTTTTTTTAATCTACCTGGGCTGATGCAGAAATGGCGGACCGGCCCTGCATAAGTGGAGGAGTAGCCTAATGGTTAGAGCACTGGCTTAGGAACCAAGAGACCAGGGTTCAATTCCCACTAGCACTCCTTGTGGCCTTGGGCAAGTCACTTAACCCTCCATTGCTCAGAAAAATCAAAGTTATCAATGTCCCTGTTTAATGTACATTACCAAGTTTAAGTTACAATGTCAACCACTTTGATTGAAATTATAAAGCAGTATAAAAGAAAACTGTTAAATAATTAAATAAGCATTGGTAAGTTAGTTGCAAGGCCTTTATAAGGCAGGCAAAGAGAGAATTTAAAAAGAAGCTTGCCGTGGAAGCAAAAACGCATAATAAAAACTTTTCAAGTACATTCGCAGTAAACTACCTGTGGGAGTCAGTTGGACCAGTGGATGATAGAGGGGTAAAAGGGGCACTAAGGGAGGACAAGGCCATAACAGAGAGACTGAATGAATTTTCTGCTTCGGTCTTTACTGAAGATAATGTAGGGAAGTTACCCATGCCTGAAATGGTATATAAAAGCGATGTAGTGAAAGAACTGAAAGAAATATCAATAAACTGGGAGGATATATTACAACTGAACCAGATGGTATACATCCAAGGGTGTTGAAAGAACCGAAATATGAGATTGTAGACCTACTATGAACTATCATTAAAATCATCTGTAATACCTGAAGATTGGAGGATGTGGGTCTGCTACTTTTTAACATATTCATAAATGACCTGGAAATAGGAATAACGAGTGAGGTGATCAAATTTGCAAATGACACAAAGTTATTTAAAGTTGTTAAAACCCAAGAGGATTGTGAAAAATTGCAAGAGGACCTTGAAAAATTGGAAGACTGGGCATCCAAATGGTAGATGAAATTTAATGTGGACAAGTGCAAAGTTATGGTTACACAATGCAAGGTACTACCTTAGAAACTACCACCCAGGAAACAAATGTAGGCTTCATCGTGGATAATACGTTGGAACCCTCTGCCCAGTGTGCAGCGGCAGCCAAGAAAACAAATAGAATGCTAGGTATCATAAGGAAAGGAATGGAGATTAAAACAAAGGATATTATAATGCCTTTGTATCGTTCCATGGTGCAACCGCACCTTGAATACTGTGTGCATTCTAGTCCCCATATCTTAAAAAGGATATAGTGGAATTAGAAAAAGGTACAGAGAAGAGCTACCAAAATGGTAAACGGGATGGAAGGATACCCCTATGAGAGGCTTAAAAGGTTAGGGCTCTTTAACCTGGAAAAGAGACGGCTGAGTGGAGATATGATAGAGGTCTATAACTTAATGAATGGAGTAGAACAGATAAACGAGATCGATTGTTTATGCCATCAAAAAGTAGAAAGACTGGGGGACATGCAATGAAGCTACCATGTAACCCGTTTAAGACTAATAAGAGAAAATGTTTTTTCACTCAACGTATAAGCAAACTCTGGAATTTGTTACCGGAGGATGTAGTAAAAGCTGAATGGGCAGGGTAGAGGCAGAGAGTGGGTGTGGTGAGCACAGTGCAGTTAGTGCATGGGGACGTATTGCAAGCTGTCAAATGTTGCCATTCATGTGGGTGCACCTAATGCCACCTCAGTAGATTGAGTTAGGTGCACCTGCTGTACTTGCGCCATTGATTAAGAGTACACATCCACACATTACCTACTGGGAACATGCTAGTCACCTGACAGTTACCGTGGAGGCTTTGCACTTAACACACGTTAGTTTCTGCACTAAACATGCATTAGGTTCAAAAACCTAGCACACTTCTGTAAAAGGATCCCGAAGTGGCAGACACAACTTGAAGCACCACTGCTCTCAGGGATGGCGTGTCCATAGGTAAACTAGATTGTCACAGAGCGCCAACATTCTGGGGATGGCAAATGGGAAAGCGGCAGACCAGCAGCTCAAAGCCCTTAAGAGCACGTCAGTTTCCTCTGTGATGTGGGGGTCCATCTTGAAGGTTATCTTGCAAGCCTGACCCTGTGCTGTAGAGGAATCTACCACGCTCTTGCCTATTCTCATGCATGCCAGCCATTGGGAAATTGATGCTGAGCTATTGCCACTAAGTAGGTGTGCAGTGGGGATGGGGGGAGAGGAAAGAGAAGAAGGATGTCCTGTGCAAGGGGGTGGTGCCAGGAGAAAGCTACCTATAGGGAGCTTGATATACGGCCCCAATTGCTTTCCCCCTCATGCCAGTGAAAAGAGAGAAGGGCAAAACATAGCCATATGCATAGTAGCTGAATATATTGGTGGCAGCAGTGACTGTCATATACATATATTCAACACTGCTGCCTGGGTATAACGACACTGAATATATGCAGTTTTTAGATGCCACAGCCAGTGCACTGGATATTGATCCTATAATTCAACTTACTATTTCCTTTAGATGATGACATGTGGAAGATCATTCTATAATGTCCCACCTAGTTAACTTGTGTTTTCATGTGCTTCTGTCAAGCCTACTTTTCTTTACAGACTACTTCTGCAAGTGACTCAATACACGTATCAGTCTAAGGCATGATCCCTTACGCCAGCCCTAGAGATAGTGTATATGCCCGCCCCCTAGATTTTTCAAGAACACACGTAAATTATAGTCATTTATCATCTGCATGTGCATTTATGCTCTGCCCATGCCACATCCATGTGGATGTCCACAGTGAAGGTTTGTGTCATTAGCCCACCACTTGACAAGAAAGCATAGTTACTCACCTCTAACAGGTGATCTCCGGGAACAGCAGGAATTTAGTCTTCACATATGGGTATCGTCGGTACCGACGGAGCCCACGTGGGAACGCTCCCCAGCGTACAATAGGAACGCTTTTGGGAGCATCCCACAGCGCATGCGTGCTGCCTTCCCACCTCTGTACCTCTCTCAGTTCAGCTGAGTTTATAGCTGAAACCAAAGGAGAGAAGTAGAGAAAGAGATAGAGACAACTCCTAGGGGAGATGGGTGGGTTGTGAAGGGAGGTGGGTGGGTTGTGAAAACCAAATTCCTGCTTTTCCCAGAGATCACCTGTTACAGGTGAGTAACTACACTATCTCCAGGAACAAGCAGAAATGTAGTCTTCACATATGGGGACTCCCCAGATGAAAGATGCCATGGGGTCAATGTTCCCTCTAATTTTCTGTAGGCTGTGCGCATAAAATATCAGCTGTGTGCAGCTTTTGAAGGAAGGTTAAATTTTTGTGCGCCACATAACGACACTCATATACTTTAAAATCTGACTACACGTCAGAATACAGTATGTACACCACATTGATTTTAATCAAATTAAATGCAGACAGACAATTACTAAATGAAGCGGGAAATTTCTAATAATTACAATCATAACTTTTAAATTTTAAGACGTCTGTGTTGTTTTCTATCAGAATCAGAGCCGTGATTTTTGTGCGCTCTGTTGTGAAGTATGTGCACTCGCTCGGCGAGGTGTGTGCGCGCGCACACACGCGCACAGCTTAGAGGGAACAGTGCATGGGGTGACCCCAGCAAGCTGCGAAACCAGGTGAGATGGGTCATGCTTCCTCCGATGGACCTCTGGCATCCAAACCGTGGATGGTGGGTAGGAGTTGTATTAAGTATGGAAGAGATGCTGGAGAACAGCCTGGCCAAACGAAGCATCCCGACCTTGTCTAGGCAGTAGTGTGTACCGAAGCCCAATTGGCTGCTTTGCAAATGTCATCAATAGACACAGAAGGAAGGTCAGCCATTGAGGCTGCCATTGCTCTCACATTGTGAGCTGTCACAATGTGACATGGCCCTCGAGAGAAAATCCTTTACTCTGATATGTACAAGATATGCAATATGCAATCCAATATGACATAGTTCTTTTGGTAACTGGAAGTCCCAAATGACTAGAGTCAAAAGCCACAAAAAGCTGAGAAGATTTTCTTTGTGGCTTAGTTCTTTGGAGATAAAAAGCTAAGGCTCTTTAACAATCCAATGTGTGAAGATTCCTTTCCGCACTAGAGGCATGAGGCCTAGGGAAGAATATAGGAAGATAAACCAACTGGTTTAAATAAAAAGGCAAAACCACCTTTGGCATAAAGTGAGGATGAGTCCTGAGGACTACTTTATCATGGTGAAACCTGTGATAAGGAAGCTTATCATAGCTCAGGTAGGAGCTATAGAAAAGATGATGTGACTCTGAACAAGCAACCTGTCAGTTCTGGTAGAAGCAAGAAAACAGAGTTTTCACATAAAAGACTACCAGTCCCAGAATGCACCAGGTTTCCAGCAGCCATGAGAGGGGCTGAAGTGAGAAAATGTGTGTGCAATCAAGAGAGCTATGAGGTAATCCCTAAGCACTCATCTCAAAGGGCAGGGCCTGATTCAACACAGCTGCGCTGTGTTAGGGAGGAGCACACATTAGGACAGAATAAGAATAGAGCTTATTCTACAGATAACAGCTACAGAGACAGCTTCAGACACAGATACAGCAACAACTTCAAGCTCAAGCACCAGTATCACCTGGAGAAGCAGAAGCCAAGCCAAGCGAATAGAGAGAGAAGGAAACTCTCTGGAAGGAAGAGAAGAAAGGCCATTGGAAGGTCTGGGAGATTCCAAGGCAGTACCTGTACTGGGAGGTATTCCAAATGCCAGCAGAGTCCATTGGACTGGAGTCAGCCAGAGGAATGGAATGGCAGAGATAGGAATCACCAGTGGCTACCTGGAAGAGAGAAGACTGCACGTGGAAAGGACTTTCAGACCAAGGCCAGAAGGTATGTGAGAGGAGATCCAGTGTCCAGGGATCAAGATTGGAAGGCTGGACATCAGAACTGGATTACATACTGGCCAGGCTATACAGAGAGAAATTATGATAGCAGGAGAGGCTCAGGTATGAACACTGATCCAGACCCTATCTATAATAGTGAATGGCAGCAAGGGAATAAGTATTCTCATGGTAGTGCCTTATGGAAAGACTCGTCTGTGCCAATGTATGATAGTGACCCTATGCTGATTGATGAAGGGGGAGATACAGCAGATGAAACTATTAATTACATGGACTGTTCTTTATCCAAGTGCTATTGCTAGCTTTCTGTGAGCAAACACATCAGCCATCACAAAGAAACCTAACTTTGTTCTTTATTTCCACTGCAAACAGCTCTTAAAGCAGGATTTGGGTTCACACAGTAGCAGCCATCCAGCTAAAGGGTTTCAGCTGGTCAATTGATAGTAATTAAAGCTGCACCTGATTGTGTGTGTGAGCAAGGGAGAATCACTGCTGGGATCTGCGTGGAAAATAAGCAGAAGTTAACCTAACAAGCAAAGTTTATTCATTTCTTTGTGCCTTTTTATTTGGTAATTATTTGCTAAGAAAACATTAGCTAATTGCCTGACAAGTTGAAGGTTGTTTTCTGATTTGCTTTGTGACTTTATGTTATCCATTTAAACACTGCAAGCAAGTAACCTCATTTATATTGCTACCAAGCATATTTGTGCTGGGTGAATTAAACCCCATCAATAAAAGAAGTATTTTATTGGCCTTACCACTGGTATCACAACTCAATTATTGTCTTCAGCTGTGTTTGGGAGTGAAAGAACTACATTACCCACAATACCTTGCAAGAATCATATGAATATATGCATCGTCAAGATTGTGTAAGTTCTCACCCTAGGCAGCCGTCTGACAAACCTTGTATATGGAGGGTCAGCTACTAACGCCTGTAGTTCACTAATGCGTCTTGCAGAAGTGATGGCAATTAGGAAAATAACTTTTCATGAAAGAAACCTTTGGTCTGAAGTGGCTAAAGGTTCAAAGGGCGGTTTCATAAGCTGACCAAGAACAAGATTTAAATCCCATGCCACCGGTGGTGGTTTAATGGGAGGTTTTGTTAAGAGTAGGCCTCTCATAAATCTTGAAAAAAGTGGATGAGAGGAAATAGGTTGTCCATCGAAAGGTTTATGAAAAGCAGCAATAGCACTAAAATGGACTCTCAATGAATTGGTCTTTAGACCAGAAGTTGATAATTGGAGGAGATACTCTAGTAGCGACTCTACAGGTACCAAAAGGGGGTTAAGTCCCTTTTGTGCACACCAGACAGGGAACCTTTTCCACTTAAAAGCACGTCTTGTGGAAGGTTTTCTGGATGCCAGAAGGATATCCTTTACTTGTTGAGAAAGGTTAATTTCCTAGAATTCTAGGCTTTCAGTAACCAGGCCCTGAGATGTAGGGACTGGGGATTGGGACACAGCAAGCATCTGCCCTCCTGAGACAGAAGATCTGGAGCATTCCCCAACTCCAGAGGAGTGGTTTGAGAGAGACGTAGAAGAGGATACCACGTTTGTCATGGTCAATGTGGAGCTATGAGTATCATACGACCTCTGTCTCTCTGAAGTTTGAATAAAGTTTTAGGAATGAGGGGAATGGGTGGGAAGGCATAGAGGAAGTCCTGACCCCAGTGGAATAGGAAAGCATTTCTTGGCTGACAGTTGTGAGCCGGGATTCTGGAAAAGAATCGGGGAAGTTTGGCATTCTGTGGCCTTGCAAAGATGTCTATATCTGGTGTTCCTCAGATATGAAATAATCGAGCAAGCTGGTATGAGTGGAGGGACCACTCGTGTGGCAGCAGTATTCAACTGAGTCTGTCTGCCCATAAGTTTTTAATGCCCGAAAGGTATACCGCAAACAGGTGAATTTGTAACTCTGTGGCGAGGGACCATAGTCACAAAGCTTCGTTGCATAGCGACAGAGAGCCTGTTTCGCCTTGCTTGTTCACATAGAACATAGCTACCTGATTGTCTGTTTGGACCAGAACTGGTTTTTGTTGCTGAGATGGGTCTGAAAGACTTGAATAGCAGTGAAAATGGCTCTCAGCTCTAGGAGGTTTATGTGAAGGGAAACCTCCTGTGAGGTCTAAAGACCCTGAGTGGAGAGATCATGCAAGTGGGCCCCCAACCCATCTTGGATGCATCTGTTGTCAGGGTGGCTTGATATAGAGGCTGCTGGAAAGGAGAGCCTACGAGGAGGTTTTCTAGAGATTGCCACCATTGCTGGGACAAAATCAGATGTGTGGTGTTTCTGATCTTGTCCATTAGCTGACCCGAGGCCTGTGACCATTGAAAGGATAGGGTCCAGTGGGCTGCTTGCATGTAGAGGCGAGCATAGGGAACCACATGGACAGTGGATGTCATGTGTCCCAGAAATTGAAGCATCTAGCGAGCAGTAAGGAACATTCATAGATGCTTGAGATGCCAGTTGTATTATCCATAGACAGCGTGGCTGTGGCAGGAAAGCCCTTGGCTGCCGTGTGTCTAGACGAGCCCCTATGAATTTGAGAGATTGAGAGGGGGTGATATGAGATTTTGAGAGGTTTATGACCGGTCCCAAGTATTGAAGAATTCTCACTGCTCGAGAAAGAGCGAAGCTGGCCTCAGGAGCTGTCAATGCTCGAATGAGCCAATCGTCTAAGTAAGGGAAGACAAATATTCCCAGAGTCCTCATAAATGCTGCTACCACTGCCATGCATTTTGTGAAGACTCTTGGAGCAGAGGCCAGTCCGAAAGGAAGAACTCTGTACTGGAAGTGTCTTCCTTAAACCAGGAATCAAAGGAACTTCCTGTGATCTGAGTGGATGAGAATATGCGTGTACGCATCTCTTAGATTTAGAGAACATAGCCAGTCCTGACTTTGAAGGTATGGTAGGAGTGTCCCGAGGGAGATCATTTTGAACTTTTGTCGGAACAAATATTTGTTTAATTCTCTGAGGTCTAGTATAGGCCAGTGTCCCCCTGTCTTCTTTGGAATAAGAAAATAGGGGGATTAAAACCCCGAACCCTGTTGGAGTATGGGTACTTCTTCGATTGCTCCTTGAGCGAGAAGTAATGTGACCTCCTGCCACAAGAGGTTGGTGGCAGGGGCCTGAGAATTGAACTGTTTTATTATTGTAGGTGGGGGCAAGTTGAGAAAATGAAGCTTGTACCCCAGTCGTACAATGGACAGTTTTCTGATGTTATTTGTTGCCATCATTTGGCAAAATATCATAGTCTTCCTGGAATGGTTAAGGGTTCTGGACCTTTCAGGGGCAGAATGACTAAGTTCTCTAGGTAGAAGTCAAAGACCCTGAGGGGGCTGGGTCTGTTGGGCCGGTTGAGCTCTTTGAGCGTGCGGCTTTCTTTGCTGTCTGTTCTGTTGTTGCTCCTTCTGGGGAACATGAAGCGGACAGTGGCTTTGATGGGTGTAAGATGGGTAAAGATTCTTTTTCTTACTGAAAAAGGTTTTTTTTTAATGTTTTCTTCTTTGCTGGGTTGGCTGTAGACTTTGACAATCTTTTCAAAGTAGTATTATCAGATTCAATCTGATTAGCCTTGTTTTGCCAGTCCTTGCCAAAGAGATTTTCTCCTGTAAAAGGAATGTTTCCCAGCTTTTCCTGCACCCACTGTTCTAAGTCTGATGTGTGAAGCCAAGCAATACGACGTGCTCCTATGCATATAGCAGAGGTTCTGCTAATACATTCAAAGCAATCAAAGGTAGCACGGTTCATGAATTTAGAGACATTCTGGGCATGCTTGACTAGAGTAAGGCAGTCTGCTCTTTTTTCTTCAGAGCACAAGGGCTAATGAGCTCTAAGTCTTTTGTGACTTCTTCCAGGAACATTCCCATGTAAAGAATGTAGGAACTGATCCTGGCTGATAGCATGGAGGATTGAAAGCATCGACACCCAAAGGCATTGAGTGTCCTGGATTCATGGCCTGGAGGATTAGAAGAATGTGTTTTAGCACTCTTGAGTCCTCGCATAGCCGATTCCACTACCATTGAATGGTGTGGTAACTGAGCTTTTTGAAAACCAGGACATCGTGGCACTCGGTACATAGTGTCAAGGCATCGGGAATGTGAAGATACCGTTAAAGGAGCTTCCCACGTTCTCAACATAAGATCATGTAAGATCTTGTGAATGGGAAGCATAGCTGCCTCCTTGGGAGCCATAGGGTATTGTAGAATTCTTAATTCTTCTGCCCTAGGTTCCTTTTCTGGAATCACAGTGATTGCAAGACCCTTTGCCAAATCATGTATGAAATCCTGGAAGGACATATCTTCTGGAGAAGAAGGAGTTGAATCCTCTAGTAGGTTTGCTCTGTTACCGGTAGAATTGTCAGAGCCATCGGAATCGGAAGACTGAAGGGCACTCTGTACCGGGTGCTCCTGTAACGCATGGTATCGGTACCGCTCAAAGTCAGTACCAAAATGTCTCGGTTCCCGATCCCCGATACCCAAGATAGACTCAAGGCTCGGCATGGGGGGAAGCAGTCCTGTCGAAGCAGGTACTATCGGTACCGGTACCGATGTCGGTGCCGATACCTGTTGAATCCTCTGTAGCGGCCTTAACGGTACCGAAGCTGCTAAGAGGGATGCTAGACTGCGTTCAATAGCGAGGATTCTCTTATCCATTGCTCCTGCCGATGACTGGGTGTCGGTACTGGCGGAAGCGGCTATGACCCCAGAACATGGCACCAGTAGTTCTGCAGAGGTAGAAGCCTCTGGAACATCCTGGAGCCCCGTTAATGCTTTGGAGCCCAAAGACTCCCGCCGGGACTATTTTGCCAGTGAACTATCCTCGAGGGCAGAGGCATCTTGATATTTTGAAGGAGATCTACCCTTTGAGGACCGGCCAGTCTTAGAAGACTTAAGTTTAGTTACCTGAGATCCATGGGAGGAAGATGAAGCCCTGGAAGACGTCGATGCAACTGACATCGTCTCCGCGGCAAAAAGGTACCGAGTTTTGCAGCTCTATTCTGCAGGCCCCTTTTGGTCATCCTCGTACAGGAGAGACACTCTGTTGTAGAATGTTCAGGACCTAAACATTTTAGACACCAATCATGGGTGTTGGTGATGGAAATGGTACCGCCACACTTTGAGCATTTGTTTTAAACCACTAGCTGGTTTCTCCATGCCTGAAGAAAAGTGGGCCTAGTGCCCAAAATGGCGCCTAGCACCAGAAACAGGGGAAAGATCCCTGAAGAAATACAAGTTTGTTTGTTTTTTTTAAAAAAGAAAGCAGAAGAACTGGCGGTGCCGGTAGGCGTCGAATGAAGGCAGACGCGACCACAAAAAAACAAAAAATAAAAGGAAATTTTCTGCGGTGACAGGGTACATGTCCTGTCGGCTCTGCGGAAAATGAAGAACTGAAGTGAGAGAGGTACAGAGGCGGGAAGGCAGCACACATGCGCTGTGGGATGCTCCCAAAAGCGTTCCTATTGGACGCTGGGGAGCATTACTGCATGGGCTCCGTCAGTACCGACGATACCCATATGTGAAGAGTGTTCAGATAAAGGCAGATTTTATAATGAGATTTTATAATGGAATGTCAAAGCCAGAACATCTGGGGAAAAAAACAGGCATGTGCAAGTTCAGGCACAATTTCAGAAATGTGGACATGCTCGATACGGACATCTATAGAGATGTCTACATAGATTTCCCCAGAATAGCATCTCAGAACATGGACATCTAACAGCATAATGGTTGAGAGCAGGTTGGCCACGGTTCAAATCCCAATGTGGGTCTTTGTGGTCCTAGACTAGACGCAACTCTCCATGTTCTCTACAGTTACTGGATGATTTAAGGCCAAAACAAGCACTTCCTGATGCTTATTCATGCCTGCATCAGGTCTAAATGTAGACATCCCCATCATTCCTGATATCTAATGGAGACAAGTCAGTCCATTACATCACCACACCCCTTGTCTACTTGGATGTCCCTGCACCAGAGACATTGGTAAACATCATTTATGGAATGGCTTAGGAAACTACTCTGTGATTTTGCCATCCATGTGCGTGTCTTCAGATGTCCTAAATCATGATTGAGTCTTTCAAAATGATCTCCATAGTCTATCTGCCTAACCACAGAGTTGCCAAGTTACCCAGTTCCAGGAGTGAGACTTTTTGTTCTGTTCAGGTTTTAAATTTACATTGCAATATAGTATGTGTAATCCCTAATTTTACCCATTGAAATTAGTGCTTCAGGTTGCATAATTCATCAGGATGAGACAGTCTGAAATCCAGGATTGGCTTAAAATCTCACTCCTGGAACTGGGTAACTTGGCAACTCTGTAACCTTACAAAGGCTCGGAGTATTGTCTCCCCGAGCAGTACCCCCAGGACCCCTACTAGATAGAAGCACAAGGTATGTAGGCATGGCTATCTTTCAGAAGTATAGGTAGACGACTCTGTTGCCTTGTTATGCATCCTATTCCCCAGAAACACAAATGGTATATGTAGGGGCATGTCTACTAAAGGATAATGGGCATTAAGTGCTGCAGTGGCCCATGGAAATGAATGGGCAGTGGCAACCCTTAAAGCATGTTAACTTGCGCTAACCTTTAGTAAACATGCCCCTTAAGATTCTAGTCTCTTCTATACCTCGTCTATTTTTTGTTGCTCCCTATTGGTGATAGCAGTGGTAGGGAGCATCTTCACGGTGGTTCTGGTAAACAAATCACAACTGGATCCATTGAAAATGTGATTAACTTATTTGCTAAAACTCTTTTTTGTATTTTTATTTTTCATTTGCTATATATATTTCATTTGTGAACGATGAAAATGCTTAAATAAAATATTTTTTATAAAAAAAATTTTGAACAACAAAGCCATAAACAGTTTTGCAAGGAACAAAATCCTTTTGTTACTGTCAAAGACTCAATTTATTAATTTTTGAACCACGAACAGGCATGCAGAATGTTGGCTTACTACAACTTTACCATAATTATTTTGTATTTTATATCTATCTGTATTTAGTAATAGTTCAAGGGAAGTTGCATTCACTGTGGAGGTTTATTAGATAGTCACATTAGCACTTGGACCCAACACAACAATGTGAACAGTGGAGTTTAATGGCAGTAGCAAAAACATGCAGCACAAAAAATAGCACAGAAAACAAAAGTAAAAACGTAACTGCCATTTTGTTCCCTCTAATACAAACAAAGACACCAAGGGGGAGGAGGAATAAAAAAAAAGCAGAAAACAGCTTTCCATAGCTTGCTGACAGCTGATACTAGACCACATGCAACGACACTAACCAAATCATGTTTTCAAAAGCAAAAAACAGCCATTTGAGACCAGGTCAAAAAAAAGCAACAGCAAATCTTAAACAAAGTCAATTTCTATGTTCACACTGAGACCTGATGTGCATTCATTTGTTCTGAACCTCACGATTTAAGATAATTTAGACTGCACATATGTTGTGTGGGTGGCTATTCTATAATCAGAGTACCTCTTAACATATAGAATTATGCACCATTTAACATCAGTCATGCAGATGCTAGTTTATGGTTTAAGAGCAGGATGGGAAAACCGGCAGCTTAAATGAACTAAACTCAAAATGGTCAACCTTCTGCTCGGAGAAGCTATTAAGCAATGCTAGCTAGTTTTCAAAATATCAACTTTCAGTTCATCTGTGGGTCTTATTCTAAGTGTCCTCTCTGATGTCCTGTTCTATGTTTGGAAATAAAAACTGCGCCCTTTGAAGTCTGACCACATGCCCATACTTTTTCACTTGTGTCTGCCCCACAGTCCAGTGCTTGCGTGCTTTTATAATTTGTATGCAGTGCCAAGCTCGCATGGAAGTCTCAGATGAACAATGCCCAGTTTAAAAGATTTCCATTGGTGGCAGTGACCAGGTCTGAGATCCTAAGCAATAAAGAGTCCTGCAGTTATAAGTTGTAAATCAGCATATGAATTGAAATGTTGATCAAAGTTTCCTTCCTCTCCCTCCCCTCCCCCCCCCACAAAGAATGACTGCAAATAATCACAAAATGAATAACTAATATATTTTGCTTGCAGGAACGTCCTATGATTTAAGGATGATGTTTATGATCACAATTATTCAGTCCTAGATTTTATTGCCAAATGGATTACCTTAAATAATTTAGTTGTACTGATCTAAGTTGTCATATCAACACAATACTTTCTAATTTAGGGTGTACCATGGTTTTAATCTTTTTTTATGATGACAATCTTACAGGAAAGGCAGCCAGAAAGAGGGAGGTAATCTCCGATTAATACAGCAAATCATTTGAGAAGACCGGTAGAATAAGGGGATATATCAGTGGCAGGAAAAGGAAAGCTATGGTACCTTGGTCAAGATCACCCGTAGCCAGGGCCAGCCCGTCCATTGAGCAAGAATGTTTTTTGCACAGGGCCCCGCGTTTTGGGGGGCCCCGCGCAAAGAACATTCTGCTTTTTTTTTCTTAATTAAATTTAAAAAAAAAAAAAAGCTGGCCGCTGCCACCGTGACAGCATGGAATGTCCCGCGGGGCTCCCTCTGCCCGGCGGAACTCTCCAAGCGCGGCTGAACCCCTCTGCACCGGCTTGCAGATACGCGAAGGGAGAGTGTCTCCCTCGCGTCTCTGTTAAGCCCGCAGGGGCAGATGGGAAATTTGCTTCCCATCAGCCCCTGCGGGCTTAACAGAGACACGAGGGAGACACTCTCCCTTCGCGTATCTGCAAGCTGGCGCAGAGGGGCTCAGCCGCGCTGGGAGAGTTCCGCCGGGCAGAGGGAGCCCCGCGGGACACTCCATGCTGCCGCGGCGGCAGCGGCCAGCTTTTTTTCTTTTTTTAAATTGCCATGAGCCGAGAGGGGGGGGGGGTTAAGACTGGCAATGGGCTAGGGGGGGGGGTTTAAGTCTGGCAATGGGCTAGGGGGGGGTTAAGACTGGCAATGGGCTGGGGGAGGGTTAAAACTCGCAAAGGGCAAAGGGGCGACATGTTAACACTGGCTATGGGGGGGTTAAGACTGGCAATGGGCTGTGGGCTGATGGAGGCTGTCTGGAAATGGGGTGATGGGGGGTTAGGACTGGTAATGGGCTATGGGGGGGTTAAGACTGGCAATGGGCTATGGGGGGGCTAGGACAGGAAATGGGCTGATGGGGAGGGGTTAGGACTTGAGGTGGGCTGATGTGGTTAGGACTGGTAATGGGCTGTGGGCTGATGGGGGGGGCTTAGGACTGGCAATGGGCTATGGGGGGCTGACTGGAAGTGGGCTGATGGGGGGTTAGGACTGGAAGTGGGCTGATGTGGGGTTAGGACTGGTAATGGGTTATAGGGGGGGCTTAAACTGAAAATGGGGTGATGGGGGTTAGGACTGGAAGTTGACGGGGGGCTAGGACTGGTAATGGGTTGGGGGATTGCTAGGACTGGAAATGGGCTGAGTGGAAGGGGAGGCTTGAACTGCAAATAGCTGATGGGGAGGGGGCTTGGAATGGAAATGGGCTGTGAGGGAAGGGAGCTAGGACTGAAAATGGGCTGATAGAACAGCTAGGATAGGACTGGAAATGGGCTGTTGGGGGGAGCTAAGATTGGAAATGGGCTGTGGTGGGGGCTTGAATTGAAATGGACTCATGGAGGGGCTAGAACTGGAAGTAGGCTCATGGGGGGGCTTGGACTGGAATTGGGCTGAGTGGAGGGGAGCTATGATTTGACATGGGCTGATGGTGGGGCTAGGAAATGACTAGAAATGGGCTGATGGGGAGCTAGGATTGGAAATGAGCTGATGAAGGGACTTGGACTGGAAATGGATGGGGAGCTAGGACTGGAAATGGGCTGATGCAGGGACTAGAAGGGAATGGATGCTTGGTGAGACTGGAACTAGAAGGGAGCTGATGTTGGGGGAGGTTTAGAATGGGATGGGGCTGGGAGAGTAAAATGGAGAGGGGAAAAATATTTTGTGTAGGAGGGATGAAAAATCTACAATTGGCCGGGTATTGGGAGAGTAAGTGGGGATTGAGGATGGAGGGGTAAAATTTGTGTGGATGAAATAGGAATGAGGAAAGAGCAAAAGGAGAAAGATTAGTATGTTAAAGCAGATGTAGAGAGAGAGAATGGAAAAAAAACTAGAAAAAAGGACAAATGGACAGCAGATGATGGAGAGTTAGCAGAAAACATGAAGAAACCAGAAGAAAGTGGCTGGACCAATTGCAACTGAAAAAAAATGCACAAAAGGTAGAAAGATATCTCTTTATTTTGAATTTATTAACTGGAATATGAAAGCTCTGGGAAATGTGCATCATTAACGTCTGCGCTTTGTTTGGTACAAGAGGAAATTAATTTATAGTTTTATTTCTACAGTGTTGTTGTACATTCCAAGTTTGGCTTTTGGGGTTCCCAGTTTAATTATTGCCTTCCTGTTTCTAAATTGTGATTCCTTGTTTGGTGATGGTCTATGTTCTGCATGTGTAACTGAGCTGAGGTATTCTGTTTATGTAATTCCTATATGACGTTACCACTTGTTCTCTTTCCCCAGTATTCTCTGAAATGTATTGGTTTAATATTTGCAGTGTTGCCTTTTGATAGGTAGGGTCTGGTGCTTTGTGAGTCCTGGTAGTGCTGTCAGGATACGGCGGGTTTGCTATGGGTTCTAAATGGGCAGCGTTTGTAGTAGTTCCTAATGTGCCTGGCGGTTGGCACTGGATTATAGTAATGTAGAAATCATTTAGTCTTTCTTTATCCATACACTCATTAAGAGACATGTTTACTAAAAGTTAGTGTATGGTAACATTATGCAAATATGTATGCAAATAAGGCCACTTATGCAAATGAGGCCCCGCACCGAGTCTCCGCACATGGCCCCGCACCCCCCTTGGGCCGCCCCTGCCCGTAGCATGAACAATATGGGGGTGGGGCATCATTTACTGGGGGTGGGTAAAGTAGAGAGCTATGCAACCCTCTCCCCTTCAATCTCCAGGCAAGGCTCTTTGTCCACCCCCCTCCCCCCCAAACTCAATCTCTGGCGTCATCCTCCTATCTAGCTTGATCTCCAGTCCTTTCTACCTTTGGCTCACCTTAGGATCATAAGAACTGCCGTACCAGGTCAAACCAAAAATTCAGACCTAGTGTCCTGTTTCAAAAGTGGCCAATCCAGGTCACAAGTACCTAATATCTCTCAAAAATACAGAGTTCCATGCTACTTCTCCCCAAGGATAAGCAGTGATTTTCTTGTGGACTAACTTAATAATGGTTTATGGACTTCTCCTCCAGGAATTTGTCCAAACCTTTTTTAAACCCAAGTACACTACCTGTTTTTACCACATCCTCCCGCCATAAGTTCTAATGATTAATTACATATTAGGAGAAAAAGAGTAGTTACTCACCTGTAACAGGTGTTCTCCAGGAGCAGCAGGAATCAGTCCTCACATATGGGTGACACTGACGTCGATGGAGCCCCCTGCGTGGCATTTCCCCAGCTTTCTAAGAAAGCCTTTGGGAATGCAGGCACGCATGCGTGGTCCCCTTCCCGCCTAAAGGTGCCATCTTTGCCAGTCAAATGACATAGCTAATAACAGCACTTAAAAAGCAAAACAATAAACTATGTACAACTGCAACTCCAAGGGGAGGAGGGAGGGTTGTGAGGACTGATTCCTGCTGCTTCTGGAGAACACCTGTTACAGGTGAATAATTACTCTTTCTCCAGGACCAAGCAGGAAGTCAGTCCTCACATATGGGACTCCCCAGCTTCAAGATATCGGGGACCCCAGAGCTGAAAAATGAGCTCCCTCTAGCCACAGCATCAGAGAAAAGGATTTCACTGGACTACACCTCCACCGGTAGCCCAACCAGAGGGCTGGAGGGTAGGAGTTGCCTAAACCTCGAAGAGATTCCGGAGCACCGCCTGACCGAAAGCACTGTCCCTACGGGACTCCCTCTCCAGGCAGTAATGAGCTGCAAAAGTCTGGCTTGAGGACCAAGTTGCAGCCCTGCAGATGTCTGCCAATGGTACAGAGCGGAGATGAGCTACTGAGGCAGCCATTGCCCTGACACGGTGGGCCATGACCCGACCCTGCAAAGGAAGGTCAGCTGCCCTGTAAGCCCAGGTGATACAGTCAGCTACCCAGATGGACAAGGTATGCTTGGACACAGGCATCCCCAAGTTATTGGGGTCAAAAGATACGAAGAGCTGAGTAGCCCTCCTATGCCCCTGAGTAGCCCTCCTATGCCCCTGCGTACGCTCAAGGTAGAAGGATAAGGCCCTCCTACAGTCCAGGGTATGTAGGACTGTGTCTCAGCCCGGCTAGCATGGGGCCTAGGGAAGAATGTTGGAAGAACCACCTCCTGGTTGAGACAGAAGGAGGAGACAACCTTAGGGAGAAACTTAGGATGAGTCCTAAGGACTACCCTGTTCCTATAGAAGCGAGTGTAAGGCCTATCACATACTAAGGCCTGAAGCTCACTTACTCGCCTGGCTGAGGTTAAGGCCACTAGAAAGAGAGTCTTCCAAGAAAGGAAGCGAAGATGGCATGTAGCCATCGGTTCAAAAGGTGGGCGAGTTAATTGCTGCAAGACCACATTCAACTCCCACTCAGGGGCTGGTGGACGGATAGGAGGCTTGAGCAGAAGCAAGCCTCTGAGGAACCTGGACACCAATGGGTGTCCCTCCACCACTGAGTGGTGAGCTGCTAGAGCAGAGAGGTGTACCCGAACAGAATTAGACTTAAGGCCCTGATTGGACAAATGCAAGAGATATTGAAGCACCACTGGTACAGTGCAGGAGAAGGGATCTGCCTGGTGTTCGACACCACAAGGAAAATCTCTTCCATTTCAGGGCATAGGTTTTCCTTGTGGATTGCTTTCTAGAGGCTAATACCACCTCTTCCACTTCCTGAGGCAGGCCCCAGGGAGCTAACACTACCCTTGCAGCCTCCAGGCCATCAAATTGAGAGATTTGAGATTGGGGTGTAGAAGGAAACCCTGCCAGTTGAAGCAGAAGGTGGAACCAGGGTTGCCTCGGCCATCTGGGAGCTACCAGAAGCACCGAGGCCTTGTCCCTTATAATCTTGAACAAAGTTCGGGCCACCAAAGGCGTGGGAGGAAAAGCATAGAGAAGGCCCTGATTCCAGGAAATGAGAAAGGCATCCACTGCTACTCTTAGGGGATGCGGTTGCCTGGAACAGAACCTGGGTAACTGGTGGTTCAGGGGACTGGCAAAGAGATCTATGGTTGGAAGTCCCCATTTCAGAAAAATTTGTTGAACCACTAATGGGTGCAGCTGCCATTCATGGGGCTGCAGAATCCTGCTCAACCTGTCTGCTAGGAAGTTCTCTTGACCTGGCAGGTAGACCGCCTTGAGCACCATGCTGTGTTGGAGCGCAAAAGAGCAAAGGGCCTGTGCTTCCTGACACAGGCGTCTGGATCCAGTGCCCCCTTGCTTGTTCACATAAAACATGGCCACCTGATTGTCCGTCTGTACCAGAACAGACTGGTGAGCCAAGGTGTGAGAGAAAGCCTTGAGGGCTAAGCGAATGTCTGAAAGCTCTAATAGGTTGATCTGCTGAGTGGCCTCCGCAGGAGACCACAGGCCCTGGGTGCACTTGTCTGCACAATGAGCACCCCAGCCCTGCAGAGAGGCATCCGTGGTCAACACCACAGTGGGGACAGGAACTTGAAAGGACACCCTCTGTAGTAAGTTGGGGGGGTGTAGCCACCACTGAAGGGAGTCCAGGAATGGCTTGGACACCCGCACTCTGTCCGTGAGGTGTCCTGTGGCCTGCTGCCACTGAGTCCTGAAGCACTACTGGGCCGGCCGCATATACAGACAAGCATTGGGGGTCACATGCACTGTTAATGCCATGTGGCCGAGAAGCTGTAGGCAAATCTTGGCAGACACCCTTGGCACAGTGAAAAATTGGTGTGCCAAGGTGATGAGCCTCTGTGCTCTGTCCTCTGGCAAGAAGGCCTTCGCCTCCTTGGAGTCCAGCCTTGCTCCTATGAACTCTAGGTTCTGGGAGGGGAGCAAAGTGGACTTTGCGAAGTTTATGACAAAGCCGAGGTGCTGCAGGAGGGACACCACTCTGGAGGTGGTTTGCCTGGTTAGTCTGACCCCTGATAAGCCAGTCGTCCAGGTAGGGGAAGACAAATACCCCCTGATTCCTGAGGTAGGCCGCTACTACAGCCAAGCACTTTGTGAAGACTCTGGGTGCGGAGGTGAGGCCAAAGGGCAGTACCCTGTACTGGTAATGGTTTCCTCCCACAATGAACCTGAGATACTTTCTGTGGTCTGGACGAATGAGGATGTGAGTGTACGCATCCTTTAGATCCAAAGAGCATAGCTAATCTCCCTGCTTGGATGTAGGGCAGAAGTGTTCCAAGAGTAAGCATCTTGAACTTTTCTTTTACGAAGAACTTGTTGAGGTTCCTGAGGTCGAGAATGGGCCGGAGGCCCCCTGTTCTCTTTGGTACCAGGAAGTACCTGGAGTAGAACCCTTGCCCTTTCAGGTGTGGAGGGACAGGCTTCACCGCCTTGTCCAGAAGCAGGCCTTGAAGCTCCTGAAGGAGAAGGTCTGTGTATAAAGGAGGCCTTGGAGGCTCTCCTGGGAAGTAAGCAGGAGGGAACTGTTGGAAATGGAGCATATCGCCCTTGTGGACTATGCTCTAAACCAATGCATCTCCTGTTACTGGTGGCCACCTGTGGGCAAACAGGGCCAGACGACCTCCTGTGCAGAGAGGGGAGAGCAAAGGAGGAAAGGCTATGCTTAGGGCAGGGATCACCAACCTGCGGCCCGCGAGGTCCCATCGTGCGGCCCGCGAGGCTCTACCCTGGTTAACATTACGTGCGGCCCGCCAAGGATTCCCGCCATTGTATCCATGCGCTCGCAGCTCACCAACAACCACCTGCAAGCGTCCCTTCTCCTTTCAGTGTCATCTGTGAAGCCGGACTTTAAGCGTTTGTCTGCTAGCATGAATCATCAGCCATCTCATTAAATTCAATAAAGGTGATCAGCCATTGTTTTCATAATTTTGCGTTTGTTGTTTTTTTTCGCGGGGGCGGGGAGAAGGGGGGTGCGGCCCGCGAGGCTACCGGTAGTCGGCTGTGCGGCCCGCGGCCCTCTGGAGGTTGGTGACCCCAGGCTTAGGGAGTCAAAAAACCCCTCCCTGCTGTGTAGGAGCAGGAGCCGGAGGTTTGGGGGTTGGCTGCCTACGGGGCCCACGTCCCTGCCCCTTGGCCTGCTGGGGAGGCCTGGTAATGAGGGAAAGGTTTGTAGGCAGCCGCCTTCCTCGGGTAAAAGGACTTCTTACCCGAGCCCTTCTTTTTTTGAGAAGGGGCAGAGGTCTTTCTGGACAGTCTGGTCCGAGTAAGATGCTCGGTCTCGAGCTCAGCAGCCTTGTCGGCCATGGGTTTGCCAAAAAGGTTCTCACCTCAGCAAGGGACATCGACCAACTTGTTCTGAACCCAAGGCTCGAGGTCCAATGACTGCAGCCATGCCTGGCGTCAGGCGGCGATGCCGGCTGCTGCTGATCGGGCCGAAGCCTCGAAGCCATCATAGGCCGTTCGGGACATGAACTTAGTGCAGTCCCGGATACCTGTAGACAATGACTGGAACCTCTGCAAAGGTTCCCTGGAGAGGCCAGCCGCGAACCCGGACATTTCCTTGGCCAGGTCCCGAAGGTACATGCCCATGTACAGCTGGTAAGACTGGACACGGCAAGCAAGCATCGAGCCCTGGAAGCACTTTCTGCCGAAAAGCATCCAGGTTCCGGGCCTCCCTGCTGGGAGGCACTGCAGAGTGCATCTTCTGGCTTTTCAGACGATGCATGGCCGATTCCACCACCATGGAATGGTGCGGCAGCTGCGCCTTCTGGAATCCAGGGCTCTTCCTGAGTCGATAGATGGAATCGACTCTCTTGCTCAAAACCGGCGCCGAGGCCGGTGCCTCCCACATCCTGAAGAGGAGCCGTTCCAGCATCAGAGGAACCGGCACAGTAAAAGCCTCCTTCGGAGTAGAGTCATACTGGAGGGCCTCGAGCTCTTCGGCTCGAGGCTCCTCCTCGGGGTCCGCGGGAATGGCCAAGGCCTTAGCCATATCCCTGATGAACTCCGAGAACCGGGTATCCTCCGGAGGGGACCTACTCCGGGGCTCGGACTGCAGTGAGTCCGATTGGACGCACCGAGTCCGGAAAGTATCGGGGGACTCTTCGTCCTCCGTCTCCCAAGCAGACTCATCCGGGGAGGAGGTGGGGGACTCCGACCGCATGGGTCTCGGTGGCACCCGCCCTGACGCCGAAGGCACTGGCATCGACACCCTCGGTTCCGAATGGGAGGTCAAGGGTGACCACGACCGAGGATGACCTCGAGCCTTCATGGTCTCGAGTATCAGCTCGGTCTCCGGGGTCGCTTCGACGTTGATGTCCCAGTGGTCGGGGCAGATGCACCAGCGAGGCTGGTCATCAGTACCCGCTGCTGCTCCATGAAGGCAGACAATCTTCACATCTGCCTCAATAAAGACCAACTGGCAACTAGTCAATTGGCACGAAATAAGTTTAAAACATATTTGTCAATATCCTAAAAAAACCTCGTTTATTTATTTTTAATTCTTAGCATATTTTTTGTTTTGTCATCAACCCACGATACTCCACAGTTTATAAACACCTAAATCCATTTTAATTTATTATCACCAACCTTATATATATTAAATTTGTCATTCATAAATGTCATCTAATATCTCCTCTTTACCTACTCAATATTTACAACACAACACTATGTTTTGGACCATAAGAACAATATCATCTTAATGTCCTGTATCAGGGAAATATAAAGAATCCCGAGATGGTATTCATGGGAGTTGCAGTATAACTCCTGGAAGTTGTAGGCAACTGTGTTACTAATGAAAAAAAACCCAGATAAATAAAAAACATTTACGAGTGAGAAACTGAATATATATATGTAGTCCAGCACCAACTACAACAACATCTCAACATACACCACCCCCTCGACTTAAACCAACACGGATTCAGACCCAATCACGGGGTTGAAACTCTACTGACACAACTATTTGACAGTCTGTTAAGAACGATCGACAACACCAGAATGGGCGTACTCATGATATTCCTGGACATCTCCTCAGCATTCAACACCGTATGCCACTCAACTCTACTAACAAGACTTGAAGAGGCGGGCCTACACGACACCACCCTGAGATGGTTTACATCCTACCTGGAGAACAGACAGCTCCAGGTCAGATGCGGATCAAAGACCTCTCAACCCATCAGCGTCACACAGGGCGTCCCACAAGGATCATCACTCTCTGCCCTGCTTTTCAACCTTTACATACAACCCATCAGCACAATCATCAGGAACTTCAATATACAATACACCATATATGTAGACGATATAATGATATTCACACCAATCAACCTAACCAAACCGGACTACGCCAACATAGCCAACTGCTTCAAAGAAATGTCAACCTGGCTGCAAGAAAGCAACTTAGCAATAAACTATAACAAAACCGAAGCACTGATCATAACAAGAGACCAAACTTTCACACCCACACCCTCCATCAACCTGAACAATGCCACCATACCAATAAGACAAGAAATAAAATACCTGGGAATAACACTTGACAGAGAGCTCAACCTACAATCCCACGTTGCGAAGACCACCAGGAGCGCCTCCGTCAAGATGAGGACAATCAGACGACTCAAACCCATCCTTGCTCCCGAGCATTTTCGAACAGTATGCCAAGCCATCATCACCCCCACACTAGACTATTGCAACCACATCTACTTAGGATTCCCAAAAAAATCAACCCAACCACTTCAACTAGCACAAAACACAGCTGCAAGACTCATAAAAGACAGTACAACCCACGAACAAATCACCCCCATACTATACCACCTTCACTGGCTCCCAATCAGTTCACGAGTCCGCTACAAAGTTCTCCTAACCACATTCAAAATAATAAACAACCTATCTGCAGACAGCCTACAACAACTCATAACAACTGACATCAGCAAAAGACCAAAAAGAAAGGGAACATCGAACATCAGAACCCCAAAGGACTTCAACATAACAAACCAAACCACATCAAAACGAGCTTTCACCCTAGCAGCCCCCGCCATATGGAACTCTCTCCCTGACCACCTCAGAGCAACAAACATCAAAGAATTCAGAAAGCTGCTTAAAACTGAACTATTCATAAACCATTTCAAGGACCTCACAGAATGACTCTTAAACAAACATTAAGATAACGAAGCCATCCCTGTAAATATGTATCTGTAAATATGTATCTTAAGCGCACAATGTATATAGCTCACATCAAAATCGACCACACTCACTCACTCAGCACATTGTGACAATTCTCCCACTGCATGCTAATGACAACTCACCCTTCATTGATTGTTTGCTGTGCCAACCGCTTTGATTTCACGATAAAGCGGTATACCAAGTCCATTTAAATAAATAAATAAATAAATAAATGTTTAGTGATGATAAATTTAAATGGGCTCAGGTGTTTAAAAACTGCTATGGGATAGGGCTCCACGTTAACTGGCAGGGAAATTCTTTCCACACTCCTAGTTAACATGGGGATGTTGCTCCTAACAAACAAACAGCGCCAAAATTATGGTGCGTTAGATGCAACACCTTAGCACCCATTAGTAAAAGGCCCCCTAAATGTTGCAATTATTTGTATAGTTTGGTTTGGTTCAGACATCACATTGAATCAAAGTTACTATGAATGGAAGTCATACATGTGACCTGAGTTCTTAACCAGAGATAATCCACCATCAAATCCAGCCCTACTGCCATGAAAAAAGGAGAAAACCCTCCCGGGCCGTCTGTTCATTTCCTCCTTCGGCGGAGATCCCCAGTTATTCCTGCCCCACTGGTGATTTATTTCACAATGGTGCCTGCCTCCCAGGATCCGATTCTTACTTCCTTGTTCCCCACAGTAATAACAATACTACTAATGCCATTTGGGCAATCCGCTCACAGTATGTTGAAGATATTCAGCTAGCTTTGCATCTATGCCTGTAACAGGATTCTGAGCTGGTAACTTTCAACTCTGTTCTGTTCCCCCTAGAAAGAAGAGGCACAGGAAAGTTGTAGTGTTTCTCCTTTTCGTATTCCCTTTCTATTTTAGAACTTCGGTATCCCTTTCTTTGCAATGAGTCTTTTTGTGCCCCTTCTTTCCTCCTCTGAAAGAAACTTGGCGCCGATGCAACCCAATCACAGACACAAACAACAATAACCTTTTTCTGACAGTAGGAGCTACTCAGAAAAGTTTTGTTTTAAATTGTATATGGTAAAATTAAGCCTTACCTGCTAATTTTCTTTCCTGGAGTCCCTCCAGTCCAGTCCAGATGTGTGGGTTATGCTCATCCACCAGCAGATGGAGACTGAGAACGGCAAGCTCAAACCTCTCACTTAAGTAGCCTGTGCTCCCTTGCAGAGCCAGTATGATCCGCACAAAGCAGCAGAACAGAGTCCCAGAACTCCAACATCTCCACCAGCACTACAATAAACTGTGCACCAGAATTACTGTGCACATCTGGCCATCGAGTATCTCAACATGTTTTTTTTTATTATTATTTTTTTTTAAACAATGTCAACACAAGACACTCTCCCCCACCCCAAGAACCGAAGCACACAACAGGGAGAGCAAGCAGTGCAACAGCACAGCGGAACCCCCTAGAACAATAAAAAAATGAAGGGAGAACTGTCACAACCAACTGGCCTGGAGAATGCCTATTACAGCAAACAGCATCATTAGAGCAGGCACAAGACTAGAAAGACAGAAGTCAAGTGCTGGGAGGGTCCAGGCTGGACTGGACTGGACTGGAGGGACTCCGGGAAAGCAAATTAGAAGATAAGGCCTAATTTCACCTTCCAGTTCATCCCTCCAGTCCAGTCCAGTCCAGTCCAGCCCAGATGCATGGGGTATAACAAAGCAGTTCTATCACAGGGTGGGTACTGAAACTCCATCCTGCAGCACCCAAGCCCCAAAATCCGCATCCTGACAGTCCTGCACATCGAGCCAGTAATAACACAAAAAGGAATTGAGCAACAACACACCGCTGTCTTGCAGGTATCCTGGGGTGAGACAAGGCTGAAATCTGCTCAAGAGGCCACCTGAGCCCTGGTAGAATGGGCCCGCAGCCCAACTGGGACAACATGCCCCTTTGGCAAATATGCAGATTCAATGGCACCCTGAATCCAGCGAGAGATGCCTTGGCCACAGCCTCGCCCTTGCAAGACCCACCAAACTGCACAAAGAGATGCTCCAAGCGCTGAAATGTCTCTATCACCTTCAAGTACTGCTTAAGTGCCCAGCAGACATCAAGTAAGCACAGATCCCTATACTCAGCTGATTCAAGGGGACTGGCAGAGGCCGGCAAGGATACTGCCTGATTAAGGTGGAATACCGAAACTATCTTTGGCAAAAAGGAAGGAACCAGACTAAGAACATCCTTTTGTTATCACTAAATAAGACTCCCTGCACAAGAGAGCCTGTAGCTCTGAGATGCAACGCGCTGAGCAAATGGCCACCAGAAACACCACCTTCAGTGTCAAATCCTTCATGGAGGCCCTCGTAAGAGGCTCAAATGGGGCCCCCATGAGTGCAGAGAGAACCAAATTATCATCCCAGGATGGAACTGGGAGACAAGGTAGTCTCAAATGCTTGACTCCTTGAAGAAAACGGACCATGTCCTGGTGAGAAGCAAGAGACTCGCCCTGCACTCGGCCCCTGAAACAAGCCACAAGCCAGGGCTGCAACCTGTATCTTCAAGGAATTTAAGACCAAAACCTTATCGAGGCCAACCTGTAGGAAAGCCAAAATATCCAGGAGAGCACCTCCTAGGGGCCACACCTCTCTCTCTTGGCACCCAGCCTCAACGATGTGCCACACCTGCAACAAGATATCGACCACCTTAGGGGAGTACACTCAGCGCCTCAAATGTGCCCTCCATAAGTGAAAACCAATCCATGTCTGGCATCCAGACAGGACTCTGCGTCAGCTCTGTCTTCTGAAGAAGGGGGAGAGGCTCTGTCACTTGGAGCCACACCAAGTCTGCATACCACGGCCACTTGGGCCAATCCAGGGGCACCAATACCACATGCCCCGTGTGGGCCTTGACCCTCTGCAAGATGTGCCTAATCAGCAACCATAGAGGAAACACGTAGAGAAGCCTGCCGCTGGGCCAGGGCTGGGCAGCTCATTGAATCTTTCCACCATGCGCTCTATGTGCCTGCTGAAGAAAACAATAATCTGTGTGCTTATGGAGTATGGATATCAAAAAACCAAGTAAAGTCTAGTTAACTTTAAAAACAAACAAACAACAAAATGCTGCCTCTTCCCTATCTCAAAAATAAAATAAATTTCATATAAGATATCACTTTTCACACTCACAAAATAATCTTTTATGGATACATTCATCTTTGAAGCCAGACTATCATATAAATGATGTCATGGCCTAATAGAAACAATGGAATTCTAGAACTTCTCTGTTTATCAAATAGCAAATATTGCATTTAACTAACCTCCAAAGCTCTCGCTGTCCATCACACCCTCTCCCCTCCCAGAACCACTCCCAAACACAAACCAATGTTTTCCATGTGTTGAAAATGATCCCTTTTCCAAATCTCAGACCCATACTGCTTTCTGCATGCACTTTTGAGGCAAGAGGCAGTCATGTTTTTGGAAAACGGTCAGAAGTATGCTGGAATGAATTGATAAGCAAAGAAAATGCCATACAATAAATCCATGCCCACATACAGCAGAATTAAGATAATTACACCAGCATGGAAAAAGAAGATATGGCTCTTTAATTGGATTAAAGGTTTCTTCATTTACAGCTATTAAAGATGACATTGTACTAAGTTTTCTGCTTCTTAAACAGGTCATCTCTCAACAGTGAAGTCAAAGCACAGAACTAGCACTCAAGTCTTCAATTAATATTCACTGCTGCCCTGTGACCCCAGATTACTTCTGAAAACTGCATTAAAAGAGGGAGAAAAAGAGCTTGTTTGTACCCTGGGACTGCAGGATGGGCTCGTCTCATCAGAATTTAGATAAGAGGGGGCTTTTCTGACCATATTTAAAACTTGTTTATCCTTCTTTTTTACCATGTCCATCACATCCATTTTCTAGCATCTCTTCCATGATGGACAGATCAAGGTACCTCGACATGCTGCTAATAATCTCTGGTTTATGGGAAGACTTGGAAATGCCCAGAAGGGCTGCAAGACGCAGCCTCTGTGGATCACTCCTGATGTACTGGTGAATATCATAAAGCAAAAGCATTTTGTTAGACAAAAATTCCATCAAATCAGATGTTATCAGGGATGAAACAGCAAATTCTTCTTTTGCTCCTTAATCCCCAGTCTGCTGCAGTTATACCCAAAAGTAATTTGCACTCCAAATAATTTTTGACCGAGGAAGATTACTAATGGGAGAAGAGACTCGACACCTCTTTTGGAAAATTTGTTTGAACTGACAGAGGATGGGAGTGAAATCTTAAGCTCCCTAGGCCTCCTAAGTCAAATAGAAACATTCGGGACTATGCATCCTGGCTTCAAGAGACTAGTTTGTGAAAAATCAAGCTAGTAGTTGCTATGGAGCCAATAAAAACATTCACTTCTGATGACTTTCAGACTTCACATCACCATGAGTGTAACGTTATCAGAGGTCCCCGATTTTAGAGCCATGTCCCCGAAATCCACTTATTTGACATTCTCCTGTCCCTGATTCCTTCAATTGGGAAAGAGGGGGATAGAAAAAAAATATTTTAAATTTAGTGATTTGAGTAAGCCCGTTTTTAGAATTTATGTCCATTATCTTAGCTTTTTGCACAGTACGGGGGAAATGCAACACTCTTTCTATTTCTATTTGCCTGCTTGGAAGTAATTTTGTTGCTGTCATGGGATGGATGGTGGGGGCAGGGTAATGACTCCCCTTCCCTCCTCCACGCCTTGTTGTTCAAACTTGAAATTAAGGTGTCTGTTCCTCCCCCCACTTTGGATGTGTCCCAGATACGTCTGCAAAAAATCTAGTAACTCTACACGAGTAACTTAATGTTTGCAGTACCCAGTAGCACACATGCAAAGGATGAAGCTTTTAGGCAGAATGTTATCACTTCACTTGTTACCTTGTCTGACCTTGGAAGCCAAGCAAGGTTGGGTCTGGTTTGTACTTGGATGGGACACTTCTGTGGAATACCATGTACTGTAGGCTTACTGCATGGAAGAAAGGCCTCGGAATATATTTCTGTTCGCACCTTGCAAAGAAAACCTAGGGTCTGGGTCACCAGGAGTTGGCATACAACAGTTACCTTCAGCTTCCATCTGCATCTCTAAAAACAGTATTTAACCAGTGACTCAAAAAAGAAAACCTTCAGAACATTGACAGTGCAAGGACTGAGAAATCCCAGAAGCCAGATCAGGCCTACTATTTGAAACCTGATTCTAAAATTCTGAAAAGCAAAATGGAAAAGTAGCAAAGAGATTAAATCATGCATACCTGATTATGTTCGCTCTTTGAGTCCTGCCAGATCAGTCAAGTCCAGTGGGTTCAAGAACAAATGAGTAAAACTGCTTGCCTCCCCTAAAAAGGTTGGCGCAGCTGGGAGACCTGATCACTATTCATTTATTATAGTTCCCCCGTTTCCTCTGATTTAATTTTTCCAAGTAACGGTGAACCAATAGCCATTGCTTTTGCAGGCTACCAAGCTCCATGTAAGGCATGCTGGTTTAGAGCCAGCATATACATGTGACTAATTAAAGGCTGGACTTAAACCACTAGGGAACAATGATTTAAAAGGCTGTCCAAACATCTGTAGCTACCTGAACCACCATGGCCATCGCTAACACCTCTGATGTCTGGTGCCCCCACAGGGCATCTTGGCCTTGCCTTGCGTGTTGTGGCTATTTCTAGGTTTAGACTGCAGAAATTTCAGCAAGAGAAAGCCACTGAGCAAACCATTATATTTCACTGCAGAAGAGATTTCTGAAGGGTAGAATTTTTTTTCGCCTTCCCTCTCTGCTCAATACGTCAACAGAATATTAAACACCCATTGTACAAAAGCCAAGTTTTTGGCCGATCTTCTCTCCACTTCCCTCTTTCAACCCCCTCCCCTCTTCTCTGCAGTCTCCTGCATTCTTAAACACCCGTTCCTGTTTCTCTCAGCCTTCTGTTTCTCTTTGATAAGCTGAGAAGCCTCATGGAGCAGAGCGCCTTTGACACGCTAACTGCCTCACAGCTATTTCTCTTCAATTCCACCTGAAAGCTCTTTATATGAGAGAGAAGGAAAAAAGCAAGATATGCAAATTCTCTCTCTCTCTTGCACATGCATAAGGCGTTTATGCTTTGGTAGCATTTCCATCCTCCCTCCCGGGACCCTCTATCATACTCTTTACCTGTGTGGAAATAAAGTTTGCCTCTTTCTCCAAAGCTGCAATATGGGAAGAGGGAATAAAACCATCCACAACAGACGATTGTAGAACATTATTTTTTCCACCATGACAACTAGCTTCTTATGGCAGAAGCTTAGCATTGCAAAACGATTTTAGGTTGCTTGTTGTGCATAGTGTACTGAACAATCGTACTAATGCCATGGTCCCTCCGATAAAGTCCACTTTCTACACATTGAGTCGCTGCAAACAAGGATTTCGTGTATGGAGCCTAGGATGCAACATTTCTGTACATGATGTTCTGCAATTAGCTGTCCTCATACGACGACTAAATTATTACGTCAGAAACAGAAATATCCTAAGCTCTGCATTCTCCTTTCACTGTACCTTACTTACCTAGACATAAAAAGGGAATTTAATCATTAATTTGAGCAGATAATCAGCAGGAAGTCACAGCAAGGCAGTCACTTTGGAAAAGAAATTGAAATCAATATAACTTCAAAAGGTTAACAGATACTGTGTAAATACATAAATGAGTTTGACCAACGTTAACAGAATGATACAGTTGGTTGGAGCAATGCAATACTTTTCTAGGTGGGGACCAAGCAAACTAACCTCATCCCTCCCAGAAGCTCCATAAATGTGTGCGAACAAGAAGTTAGTTGGGTCATTGCCTCTGGGGCCCACCCTATTATATCACCTACACATACGGTAGCAAGAGTCTTTCTCCCTCCTCTTGGTGTGGCACACTGACTCTGACCTCTCTCATCAGCAGAGCCAGCCCAACCATTCGGCAAACTAGGTGGTCACATAGGGTGGCAGTTTTGGGGCGGGATGGAAGACCAGGGCATTGACTGATCTTTTCAGTGCTTTTTTGGAGTCAGATGTGGTCCCAGACGACTGGAGAAAAGGTACATGTGCTCCCTTTACACAAAAGCGGAATTAAGGATGAGGTTGAAAACTACAGGCTGGTTAGTCTGACCTCTGTGAGGAGTAAATTATTGGATACGCCACTAAAAGAGAGAATAGTGAGGTTTCTGTAGTCCAATGGACTGCAGGATCCGAAGCAGGCTTACTTGTGTGATGGACTCAGTGGAGAGGTCTGTGATGAGCTATCTCTCACTAGGGTAATAGAAGGCTTGTGACTGAGAAATGGTACACATCATGTGTGCGTTTGGGGTGGTGTATATGAGAAATGCATGTATGATGAGTGTGTATTTTGAGTCTATGGAGAAGGCGCAGATGTGTGTCTCTTGGTACTTTATGAGAGAAGAATGTGTATGGTGTGCATGGACGATGTGCATGAAAAGGGGAGGGATAGTTTAGCAAGGTATACTCTTTCTTGATTTTTTTCACCATCCCATGTTCTCACCTCTTCTTCCCGCCTTTTTCTACCAATCATTCTCCTCTTTCTTCCACTCCCTTTCCTCATCCTCTAGCACCTTCCCTTCTACCGCCTCCCATGTCTACTACAAACTTCCTCTCAACTGCTCAATTTCCTCAGCTTGACCACTTCTTTGAGGGCTCAACTACTCCATCAACAGAAAGGTTGGCAGCAGTCCCAAGGCATCAGTTTCCTTGGTGATCATGCTGCTTAGGCTACACGGTTGTTAGTGTAAAGTATGGAGAGTAGAGACGGTGTCATGGATGGTCTGGGATGTAGTGGCAGCTGCCACTAGTAGCCACAATGATGAAGGGAATGGGAGTTGGTGCAGACATCTACGGTAAGGCATCCATAGGGTGGAAACTACAAGTGCATTCAAATGCTGTGGGGTGTGAATCTCCCATCCAAAAAGCCTGACCTCCTGAAGTATCATCAAGGTTGGCAGCAGGGGAGAGTTCCAAATCATAGCTTTGGCATCTTGGGGCATGGCCTGGCCCTGCCATGAGGCAGACAAGGCGTCCAACTAGGGTGGAAAAATTTGGTGGGCAGAGGAGACATGACTCCCCCTCAGCATGACAGCAGCAGCACTTTTATATCGTTCTAGTATGGCACAGACCCTGTCAGTGCATAGCCACACTCACGTCCGGTTACATCCTGCTCCTTCTGTTTTGGGGAGGAGAACGCGGCAGTGCTTGAGCTCAGGCCTGTGGCTCAAGGAATTGCACCACGCTGCCTTTCATTTCACTGCAACTTGTGCCACAGTGGAGGCAGGAAGGCAGGAAGGCATGGAAGTGGCAGGGAGAAAAGAAGAGGGAGATGTTTGTACATGGGGAAGGGGCGAGGGGAAAGAAGGGGGCTGCTGGACAGCTAAGGAGGGCGATAGAGAAGGGAACAGGAGATGCTTCAAACCATAGGTGTAGGGAAGGGAAGGAAGGAAAGGGAAGATGAGATATTGGACTATGAGGGGAGATGTTTGGGCCTCGGGTTGCCATTGATGGGGGGGTATGGCTGAAGATTCATTTAGGGTGTACAATACCCTTGGACCGGTCCTGCTTTTGGTTGGTCACTTAGTAGGTGTAGGATCAAAAGTGACTATTTTTTTCCATCCTGTGACTTTTTTCTGCCTGTCATACTTATTCCTACAGCCTCTAACTGCTAGCTATAGGAAATTTACAATAAATTCACACAGTATTAAAACAACTCTTATTACCTGTTAAAGCAGTAATCTAGTGCATACACTTAATTCAATGCAACAACTATCTCCTTACACATACAGCATGTAACAGGGACAAAGCGCCACCTTTTGAAGGCCAAAGACCGTGACCTTTCTCAATGGGCCATATGCATGACAAGGACCATTGTGCTGTAGAGCAATGGGTCTCAACACGCTCCTCTGTGCCTCCACACAGACTTGCGTAAACCTCCTTTTCCGGGTCACTTCCTATTGGGAAAGGGGCCCCCTATGAGTTCTGAATGGAGGAGACTTTGAAGGGGTAGCAGCATACGGTGCAGGACCCATACACACTCCCTCAAACACTAATCTACACAGCAGAAGTGGTAGAGGAGTTTATAGTAAAATAGCAAGACATAGAAAATCAATTCCAGGTTTTGTGTTTTCCCAAAATATATAGTTCAGAGTCCAAACAAGAAAATACAAAAGCACAGAGCAATAGAGTATAACCCACGATGTCCTTCTGGTGTCCCTTGTCTAAAAGACATTCTCCGAATAACTACAGGCAATGCTGTTATAACCCTGGATTCAACAAGATACCTATAAAACACTATAGTCTTTGGTTCCTTCTGAAGTTGTACCTATAAAGTTTGCACTCTGACATCTCTTAATAAATCCAAAAAGTACATATGCTGCTGTGTATTACTAGCCCTCGCTAGTCATCCTTGATTTGATGTCAGTCTTACAGTATAGAGGGTTGAGTGTCCTTCCCTGGGGAAAAGAAGACCAGGAGGAGATTTTACCAATTTTACAGGACAGTGGCACACAAGGAACCCGACTCACTTAACTCTGTACTATCTAGAGCAGAGACTTTCCCCAGCCAAAAACAGAAAAGTTGAGAAGATCTTTTATGATGTAATTTTTCCAAAAGAAAAAAAAAATAGTAACAGATTGGAGCCAACAGAGGGTTCCCCCTTTACACTCCAGCTACAATGGCAAAAAGAAAACCAGTCCAAAAAGATTTGGGCTACTGACCAGGTGAAAGATCACTCTTACCCTCTTGAAAAGCAAGCTAGCAATGCTGTTGCTTTTCTGCTTATTTCACAGGATGTTCACACTTCCTCAGAAAAGGCGCCCATCCTTGGGGATGCACTATGGCCTTTGCTCTACTTTTTACTATACAACTCCTCCCAGGAGTTTTAGCATTTTACTCTATACTGAGGCCTAGTCAGCCTTTCACCTGGTCTCCATGTTTCCAGTAATGAAATTGCGCTCGGACATGCCTTAGGTTAAAAGGATCCAAGTTCATTTGCATGTTTTTGGTTAACATGAAAACCAAACCATTTGGGGCCACATGAAACAGCATCGAAGACCACAAGTTAGAACAGAAGTTCTTTAACTTTGGGTTTCAGGGCCACCATCAGGTCCCAGTATCAGGGAGTAACCAAAATTTGCAAATTGGCCCAATGTACTGGAGCAATTCTATGCCCACATACCTGATAAATACTTAACATCCTGAAAACCTGGTCTGTTTGCAGCCCTAGGGGACATGAGATACGATTCCCTGCATTGGGCCAAAGTGGTCATTTTCTTAACTGACAGCAGGATAGAGGAATTAGCCTACAAACATAAGAAACTACATCATCATAGTAATTCTCATCTCGGCAGGAAGTTAATAAACCTCTTTCAGAATTGTCTGATATTACATTCCTGGATCAAAGCTCTTTCTGTGCCTGACATTCACAAACAAAAGCTCTAGTTCTGTGTGGCACCAGGGGACTGAGTTTCTTATGAAAAGAGAAGACTGCCCTCCCGTTTCACTTACTTTTTTTTTTAAAGCAAAAAGCCATATTTATCAAAATAAGCAAAAGCCCTAAAACAAAGTTAGCTAATTTTAGGGTCAGCATTTGCAAGACCATGTTTCCACAGCCAGACCTTGAACCATATCTATTCAACCAATTCTGACGATGGTTATACATCGGAGACAGTGCACAACGGCTGTGAAAGTGAAGCACAGTATTGAGGGCTCGATGCAGAAACCCTGCTCTACAGCCCAGCGTTGAAGCTCCAGCTCTGGATTACCTAACACAAGTTTAATGCCTTAGGTCTTGCTCAGCAATGATGTAAGCAAACTGGTATGCAAATGAGCTCTACAGAAAAAGTCTGCACTAGACATGAGAGTAAACCAGGCACCTGGGCCTGCATTAGCAGCATCTATATCCCAAGCACAAAAAAATAAATAAATAAGCAGTCTGGCATTTGTGACCATTACTTGGATCACCATCTGGTGCATAGGCAGCAAAACCTTTGCACAGAATAATGGAAAAATTTTACATAACATGAGGAGGGATCTAGCTAATCTTGAAGAATGGTCTAGAATTTGGCAGCAGAGATTTAATGCTAAAAAATGCAGGGTCATGCATTTGGGCTGCAAAAATCCAAGGGAGCGGTACGGTTAGGGGGTGAAATATTTCTTTCCACAAAAGAAGAGCGGGACCTAAGTGTGATTGTGTCTGATGATCTTAAAGTAGATAAACAGGTAGAAAAGGCGATGGCAAAAGCTAGAAGGATGCTTGGGTGCATAGGGAGAGGAATGGCCAGCAGAAGAAAGGAGGTGATAGTGCTTCTGTGTGCGACCTCATTTGGAGTATAGTGTGCAATTCTAGAGACCGCACCTTCAAAAGGATATAAGCAGTTTGGAATCAGTGCAGAGGGTGGCTACTAAAATGGTTAGTGGTCTTCATAATACAGTCAAACCTCGGTTTTCATGATTAATCCGTTCAAAAAAGTCTGACTAAAACCGAAACGGACTAAAACCGAAGCAAGATTTCCCATAAGAAATAATGTAAATTCAATTAATCCGTTCCAGACACCCAAAAATATTGACAAAAAATACATTTTATAGAGAATAACTATCTTTTTACATACAGAAAACAATGAGAAATACATATAAATGACTAATGAAATGGATAAATGAGCATGTAACATCACTTTTACCTTTATTGAAGACTTTTGTTGGCATATGGGACGCACTCCAGCCAGCTCCAGCTGCTCTCCCCTCTGGGGATCGAGCAATCACCACCAGCAGCGGAGGTGGGAACAGCCATCTTGGCCGTCTGCACAATCGGGGCTCCAGCCTGCCTTTTAACTTAGCAGCCATCACACCCAGTTACCAAGCTCACAGTGTCAGGAGAGGTAGTGCCAATGTCAGCAAAAGTAAGGGCACCAGAAAGAGGACAGTGCCCGAAGTCACACCAGCCTGTAGGGCAGCCACTCTACACAGTGTCGGGAGAGGTGGAGAGGCAGTGTCAGCCAAGCAGCAGGCAGTTGAGAAACAGTGGGACAGAGAGTCTTAGGCTGCCTCCGGCCCCCCTAAGGTAGTAGCCTGACACAGGTGAGAGTCAGAGAACAGCGTGGGGCTGTGCCAGCAGGAGCCTGCAGCTGCAGACTGCAAGGTTTCAAGGAGAGGCCGCGTGTGCAGGCCTGCAGGACACCCAGAATCCAATCGGGAGGGCAGGGGCCCCGGCGGGAGACTGGGCCGCCAAGGAGAAGCAGATTCGGTCACCAGCTCCTGTCCCGGTTCAAGGGATGTGCAGGGGAAGAGGCAGCAGGCAGACGTCAATCGGGGGAGAGTCCGGGGCAGGAAGCAGTTTCGGGCAGACCACGCTGGAGCGGTGACTCCTCGGCTCCCCAGAGGTCCCGCAGAATCGCTGGCTCAAGCTCCGTGGGAGATCGCTGGCTCACGCTAATCCATGGCAGGTACGGGGGGGGGGGGGGTAAAATGCTGTACGAAAACCGAGACAACGTACGAAAACCGAAACAAAATCTTGATGAAAAAAGTCAACGAAAACCGAATCGTACGAAAACCAGGGCATACGAAAACCGAGGTTTGACTGTATAGTATTTGAGGACAGACTTAAGGATCTTAATATGTATACTTTAGAGGAAAGGCGGGATAGAAGAGATATGAGAGAGACGTTTAAATACCTTTGTGGCATAAATGCACAGGAGAAGAGCCTCTCTTGACTTATTTATTTATTTTTATTTAGCAATATTTTTATACCGCCTTTCACCGGATCAAAGCAATTTACAACCCACCCTGTTTTACAGGGAACGATTAACTACATACAGTTGTAAGGAATTTATTTATTTAGTTTAGTTTCTCATATACCGCACTATTTAGTATCAGCGCGGTTTACATGGAACAACGAACAATAATGAAACAAATGTTATGTTTTACAGAGAACAGGGAAATACAACTTGGATAACTTCGGGGAAACACGCACATCGACTATTTACATATGTAACAGTAAGCTTCTGAGAATGGATTATAACCACCTATGGATAGATATTAAGAATAGGGACTGTGATACAAAGGTCTCTAGAGGAAGAGGAATGCATAAAATATACATTTGAACAGTAGAACGTGCCTTACAAGGCCAAATAACTATGTACATTGAATTTTAAGCACTTTGCTATGTGCAGGTTCATTACAGTCAAATGGTTATTGGGGGGGGGGGGAGGGAGGGGGGGTTCACAATGTGGGTGGTAGGATTGCAGGTTAGTTATGTTACATCAGCAAGGTACTTGGTGAATAGGTGAGTTGCTAGCATTTTTGTGACTGCGGTGAGGTCTGTGCAGTTCCTGAGGTCATTAGGAGGGGGTTCCAGAGGGAGAGTGGCAAGCTTGCTGATTGCTTTTTAGGTTTTTTTGGTGGTATTGTGAGGGTATTTTCAGTGGATTTTCTCGTGGGTCGGGTTGAAGTGTGGGGGGTGGAGTAACTTTATTTTATTTATTTATTTATTTATTTAACTATTTCTTTTATACCGCCCCTTCCAGAGATCAAGGGCGGTTTACATATAACAAGTTAACAGTCATGTACACAGTTTGTATACAGTTTACATAGAACATAGAACAATATAAATCAACTATTTACATTAAACAGTAAATATAACATTTATAGGTAATAAAGCAAACATATTAAACTTTATACAAATGAATATTTACAGTGTGTGGTGTGTGTGGTGTGTGGGGCAGGAATTGGTGTAGGTGCTGGAATTTAGTTCCTTTTTTCGTTTTCGTCTTCAGGTGTGAGGGGGGGGGGGAAAGTCTTGAGGTTACATTGAGGTGTTTCAGGATTGGCGTTTCTGGTAGCCACCTGGATTGTCTGGGCAGCACTGTGTAGGGCTGTTTAAATGGGTGGATTGTGGATTGGGGGAGTCCTTGGTCTATGGTGTTGCAGTAGTCTATGTGTGGGATGGTGAGAGTTTGTAGGGTTGATCTGAAGTCATCTGGTTCTAGCAGTGGGCAAAAGCATTGAAGAGTCCGGATTTTGAAGTCGACTGTTTTTGTTGACTGGTTTTGTTTTGTTTAATTGAAAGCAAGCTCTGCTATGAGGGAACATAGGATGAGAGTGAAAGGGGATAGACTCAAGAGTAATATGCGGAAATATTTCTTTATGGAAAGAGTGGTAGATGCATAGAATAGTCTCCCAGTGGAGGTGGTAGAAATGAGGACAGTATCTGAATTCAAAAAAGCATGGGACAAACACAGAGGATCTCTAAAGGAAAAAGGGCACTGTTGTAGTAGTTGATATGGAAGGGCAGACTAGATAGGTCATGTGGTCTTTTTCTGCTGTCATGTTTCTATGTTTCTAAGGAATTCCAAAAAATTGATCCAGCTTGTCTTGGGGCAGGAGATACAATTGAAAAATGTCCTTTAGGCCCTTAAGGCCTAGCTCCAGATTCTTTCACAAAGACTAAGAGCTGTTCCATAGGTTCTAGCAAAGGAAAAGAAGCCCGATGGACACCTGTTACTCTCCAAGCTGGGGTCCACCTTAGAAGGTGGAGTAGACGTTGGCTTCTCAATGCGTAAGATCACCACTGCATCCTGAATCAAATCCAAAAGGTCTTCTCGGTGAAAGAAGCTGATCAATGAGGGATCTTCACCTTCAACAAGAAGCTCCCTTTCCTCCTTTGAATCACCTTCTGAAGCTAAATGGTTCTCTTCAGTGTCCCAACATACACCTGTAGGGCATAAGGCTGTGTTACTGGAAAATCCAGGTGAAAGTGAGGATAGACAGTACTCAGTTCTCTGAGCAGCCATGGCAGTGTCACCTGAGGGCCCAGAATACCCCAAAGGGAGGCCTGGGTGATGGACCCTTGTGGAGAGGGCTGCCAAGCAGCCAAAAATGACTAAAAGCAGCCCATGTGTTGATTCAGCAGCTGCTGCTCAAAACCAGCAGACAGGGATCTCTGTGGCCCTGAGGGAATCTGCTGGCCCTAGCTTGAGGCCTTCTTGGTCCTCTGTGCAGTGCCATAAGGATTGGCTGCCTCACAAATGAAGAAGATGCAGAGAGCCCAGAGGAAGTCCCAGAACCGGCACTAGGCCCCAGGCACCCCACTGGGGAGGCCAGTAGGCCACGATGATGCTGAAGAATTTAGGCTCCTGCCACCTTTATCATACAAGGGCAAAAGGAGCTCACTGACACTACCCATGCCAATGAGCATGTGGAAAGCTTGCCAAGCTTCACATAGCTTGGAAGAAAATAAAATGTGATTAAGACCGCCAAAATAAACAGCAAAAGAAATTGTGAAACAAAGAAACATTGAAAAAAAATGGCATCACTGTGGAAAAAGGGAATCCCAGCAACGGAAAGGCCAATCATGGAAAATTGATCCGAGTTTCCCCAAATGCCCACATAAGCAAAGGAGACCCCACTGCTGAGAAACAAGGCCTGACCTACCTTTTTTTTTTTAATCTACTCTATTCAAGCAGAAAAAGCACCAAATACAGCCCATTATAAATGAATGGTTTTAAATGAAGTGATAACAAGTAGAAGGAAAGGCTAGCATAGAGATAAGGGACAGCAAGAGGAAAGTGGAGCCCGGGCTCAACATCAACCTCATTCAGATGCTCCATGGGGTTCTACTGTTCCTCCTCAGCCCACCAGGGCTATAACCCATGGGAAACAGCTCTGGGAACAGGGTGGCTGCAGCTCCAGGAGACAAGGGTGCACCACGCTCCAAGCAACCTTCACAGTAACCGCAACACCAGAGCGTGGGGCAGGAGAGTCAGGCCTATCTCCACTGCTGCACCAGTCCACACCCCTTGCCACTTGCTAAAGGCGAAAATACTGGCTTCTCTCAGTGCTGCACCAGTGGATGCATCTCCTGATGACATCATTGAAAGATGCTTAAGTCTGCCCTCCATCTGCTGGCAAGGGAGTATAAATCCACTCATCTGAACTGGTTTAGCAGGATGGTAAGCAAATTACTGTTTATGCGCCACATAGCATGACAGCATATGCGCATGTTGTTGTGCAAGCGTGCTTCCCTGCTGCTGATTTTCAGCACTCTCTTCAGCAAAGTCAGATAAAGTTGCGGGTTCTGTATGCTGAAGAAACAGGCACAAATTCTTCACCAGCATGGACAGCAGACCTACAAGTTAACTCTTAACATCTCCTCAGACCTGGCGTTAAAATCCTGGCATAGAGCTCATCCTTTCTGCGCTTCCGTTCACTTCTCTGCATCTGTGCGGCATAGCGTGTCGCTTCCTTACCAACTATTTAAATGGATTCGAATGCGCAGTGCGTTGCCGACAGCACAGGAATCTGTCCATTGGTTAGACTCACATTAAATCCTTTCCTACATCTTGCACCCACACTAGCACAGAAAATTACGCGAAACTCGGCATTAATGACGGCACATGTTTTTGCATCAAGCATGCAGAATAAAGAACAGCAACACTGGACACAAGCGAGCAAGCAAGCTGCCCTGCGTCATGAAATAAAGTGTTTGATATTATCATGAAAGACTCTAAATGGAAATAAATTTAGATAATGTCAGGGCGGCAACACTCCGCCATCATTCAGCAACCTCTTACTAATCATCTGGAATCAAAGATAGATAAAGGATTAAGGAAAGAGGTTGTAACAATTCTGGAGTGTTCAGCTGGACCCAGGCACTGAAGATCCAGTACCGCTAGGTGAATAGGGATGTGTACTCATTTTGAAACAGCAGAAAAATGCAATGCAGCGAGTCTGTTTCATTTCAAAATAAACTGGCATAAGACCCTCAAACCTCTGTGGCGTTTAACATGTATTATTTGAAAATGAAACAAAATTATGTGGCATTTAAAAAAATTAAAGCAACTGAAAGCTGCCGAATCTCCTCCCCCCTCCAACCATCAGACTTGAAATGAAAAATAGCCAGCTATCGGTTTTCTTCCACACAGAAGAAAGTAAGGATAACAGGTAGAAAACATTGATATGGGTTTTTTCCTCTTTATAAAGCATTCCTCTTCCTAGCAAATGCCTATTGCACCGCTTAATAAAACCTTTCCACCATACTTTAGGCAGTGTGTCTGCTCTATGGTCCAGTCCTAATGCAGGCAGGCCTGGATTTAGGCATAACCATCATAGTCAACTGCTTCCAGTACCAAATTCTGATAGACACCAAAACATTGCCAATGCTATTCAGGCTTGCTGTCGTCTTCTTACACAACAGAAACAAGTTACGAGGGTTGCTCAGAAAGTAATGCCCCACATGTTTTTTCTCCGTCCAGAATGAAGATAGAGGTGTGAAATTGAAAGGGAAGTAACTTGGAACTTCAAAGGACACATGTGTGTAATTTTACAGTCGTCCGACAAATAGCGAGGCGGTAGTGATCTTTCAAATGGCGTCTGTGAGTGACACACTGTACAAACAACGAGCTGTAATTGAATTCTTGGTGGAGGAGAAAGAAAGCGTGAGAAACATTCACAAATGGTTGTGTGCTGTGTATGGAAGTTCTGCGGTAGATAGGAGCACCGTTGGACGGTGGGTGAAGAGAGTAAAGGCTTCAGGAAGTGGTAAAACAGAACTGGAAGATCAGCCGCAGTCTGGGTGTCCTGCCTCAGCCACCAGTCCAGACAAGTTGCAGCGCGCTGATGACATTATTCGTGCGGATCGGCGAATCATGAGTCGGGAATTGTCTGTACAGCTTTCCATCAGTAGAGGTAGTGCAATGGCAATTATTGACTCTTTGGGATATTCAAAGATATGTGCAAGATGGGTTCCACGAAGTCTCACAACTGAACACAAACGTCAAAGGAAAGACATCTGCTCTGATTTGTTGGAGCATTCTGAAGCTGAAGGGGAGGCCTTTTGTCCCGGATCGTCACAGGTGACGAAACCTGGGCTCACCACTATGAACCAGAGACTAAAAGGCAGTCAATGGAATGACATCATGCTCACTCATCAAGAAAAAAGAAGTTCAAGACCACTGCTTCCGCTGGAAAAGTGATGATCACCGTCTTTTGGGACATTGATGGTGTAATTCTGGTGGATGTGCTTGAGAGAGGTGAAACAATCAATTCAGATAGGTACATCAAAACCCTTCAAAAACTGAAATGGCGTTACTTGCGAGTGTGGCCTAACAGTAATCCAGGAGACATGTTGCTTCAACACGATAATGCTCGCCCTCACACAAGCCTCCGAACTCAAGAGGCAATCGCCAAATTTGGTTGGACAGTACTCCCCCACCCACCCGACAGTCCTGATCTGGCACCATCAGATTTTCATCTGTTTGGACCACTAAAGGATGGCCTGCGTGGAACAAGGTTTGAAGATGACGTGAGCGTGATTCATGCTGCAAAAAGAAGGCTGCATGAACAGGACACGAGCTGGTACAGAGGAGGAATTAATGCCCTCATTTCTCGCTGGCGTAAGGCCGTAGATGTTGATGAAGATTATGTAGAAAAATAATATGCGTTAAGGACACATTAATTTATACTGTGAGTGACTTTTATACATTTTGAATGAAAACTCTCCGAGAAAAATAATGTGGGGCATTACTTTCTGGACAACCCTCGTATAAACATTAACCAGCATTGGCCCTCAGAGCTAATGTGTAGCCAAAGACCCTGTGATGCTTTGCCCGTTACCATGGAAACCCAGGCCCTTCATGTGCCATTGCACAATGTCAACAGAAGGCGATGACCCTTTTCCTCCTGCCCCTCCCACCACCCCTATGAGCATGTTGTCAGCAGCATATCTGCAATCCTTTATGGCTGCTTCATATATCACCATGGCCTGGTAATATAGGAAGCAAAAAAAGTCTCTCTTATATAACCCCCCACACCCTGCCATCACCCAGTCTCCCTCTCTCACTCTATAGCCCTCTCACCTCTCTTTATCTCATAACGTCCCCCCTTCGCTTTCACCCAGGCTTGCTCTCTCTGTCACATCATTTGTCCTGGCTCGTGTTTGTAGATTGACTCTACTGGAAGAAACTAGTAAAGTGGTCACATACTTTCATGAGGCACCATAGTTTGGAATGCAGGTTCAACAGAAGCCTTGGGGCAGCGGTTCTCAATACAGCCATAGATGCTTCCACTCATGTTTGAGGGATAACACTTAAGCACATCCCCTGTCACCTGCAGTGGTCTGGCTTCTCTCCCAACTCCTTCACCAAATTCTGCAACTTAGCCTTAAACAGCTATTGACCTCTGAAAGGCAGTTTACCTAGGCTGGCCATGGAAGAGCCATGATCCTCGGTGTGCTATTACTTTAGCTATCATACGAGGCCATCTGCCACAAAGACTGCTGCTGATTTCCTCATAGCCCCATCTTCCAGCAAAAAGTTTTTCCTGAAGTCACTAAGCGGTGAGTAAGGCCCATATCAAACAGCCACAGAAAGCCGCTTGCAAGAGGGACTGGATACCTCAAAGGCCTTCCTACTTTCTGGATCCCTCAGGTTTACACCCCTCTCCACTGGATGGCGCCTTGGTAGCTGCAATCGTTCAATGATTGCAGCTACCAAGGCGCCATCTTAAGTACTTGTCGGAGCTTCCTGCGTTTTTCCTCCTTAGGAAGAGGTACAACTTCCCTATTGTTCTTGCATCACTGCTGTAGCCTCTACCTCTTCCACCATCTCCTTAATAGCTGCATTGAAGAGAAAGGCTTAAGATGATATTCTAGGGACTCTTTCCGCCCAGCATTTCTTCTTGTGAAACTTGGATGATTAGGACAGGTAACTCTTTCTTTAATCTAGGGCTTAACAAACGCCAGGCTCCTGGCTGCCATGGCGATTAAAATGTCAGACCTGGCGCCTGGTGTTCAGAGCACAAGTGTGGCATTATTGGGGCCGCACATAGGTGTCAGAATGTGGGACTCTCAGCTGTCCCCTAGCATCAGTCCCATTTTACCTCGCCAACACTCTGTCTGTTCGTGGTTGCAGTTCTGCTTCTCCTGCACTGGTCTGGCCATTGGCACCACAGAAGGAAATTAAATCAGTGAGCAATTACTTCCTGTACTACGCAAGAAACAGTAGCTGTTCTATGCCGTGAACTTTGGCATAATGCAGACAGCCAGATCTGGCAGGTAGGAGAATGGACCTGGCAGGTAGGAGGTCTCCTGGTTTGACTTATGAGAAGCCCAGGAAGCCGTCATATAGTCCTGTATTGAAGCCCCACTCCAGCACTCGCACCTCACCCCCCCCCCCCCCCCGGGTCTCTTCTTCAAAGGCTAAGCCATTGTACCTTATATTTCTTCCTTCGTGAAGGACTCTTTCTGTGCTCAGGTTGATTAGATCCCTCAGGCCCTATCTGGATTATAGAGAATTAAAAACCTTAATCCGTGCATTAATCATAAATTGCTTGGATTACTATAATGCCTTGTTAGCTGCTGCTCCTCTCTATATTTTGAAGCATATACAGCTTTTGCAGAATACAGCAGCATTATAAAATCATTGATAAATGAACCACACTGGCTTCCTGTAAAGATTAAAAGATGTTAATTTTGCCGTTCTGGGGCTCTTCAGACTGACCAGCTTCTTTACTTTGACTCTCTTCTTATTCTGCACTGCCCCCAATGCACTTCAGGTCTTCCCAGTATAACCTTTTGGTTTTCCCCCTCCTTCCAAGTTAACACTGGATTCTATGCATAGTAGTGCTTTCAGTTTTCTTGCTCCCTTGCTTTGGAATTTGCTACCTACTGAAATGTTTAAGTTCAAGGCAAGCATGAAGACCTGGCTGTTCTGTTGTGTTTTTAATAACATCTGGTACCCCAATTAGTTTGCTTGGCATTGGAGGAGTTTCCTATTTCCTTTTTAACATTTCTATTCTTTAGTCCCTCGCGTCCTTATGGGGTCTATGCTACACGCTCATTGCTATTAGGTTACTGATGTCTTATGCGCCTCTTTGAATACATGTTCTCCGTCTAGTTTTTTTATGTCGTCTTGGTTGTTTAGTTATTATCTCTCTACTGATTTGTCTGAGGTGTTTTTAAAGAGGTGTTGTAAATCACTTTGATGTCAATTGTATTACTCCAATGGCAGCATATCGAACCAAATAAAGCTTCTATTCGAGGACTCCTGACGTAAAAGTTCTATGCAGAATCCACATAGAATCGTAGGCGAAAATCTCTCTCCTGCAGCGCCAGTTCTCATCATCATCTGTCGTATTGCTTCCCAATGTTCCATGGATTTGACTTTTCAAGGAATCTGTTTGAAAAGACCCACAACCTCTAGGCACAGAGCTAGCTTTTTCTCTTCGCCCCTTGGATGCATTTTCCAACATATTTGATCTCTAGCTGTACCTCCCTATGCTGCGGGGAGCTCTGATAGGTCCAATTCCATACCCATGCACCAGCCATGCTTTACTCTACCCAACATCACTGTGGAGGATGGAAGAGACTCCCAAGGGTACCTCTAGTGGGGCTGGGACCTGCACTGGTGCAAAGTCACAATGTTGATCATGCGAAATGCCGCTGCAGCTGGAATTCTCCAGGGTAGGCAGCTCAATCCCAGCTCATTTCTGAAGTGTGGGAGAATCTCAACCTACCATGGCTACTGCCTAAAATCAATCCCGGCCCCAACCCATGTCCTCTTCTGTGGAAGTCTATCCCAACAGGCCGCTGCCATGAGACCAAACCCTTGTTGCACTAGCTCTACCTTCTTCTGCAAGAGAGAAAATACCAATCTCCTGTATCAGCTCATTAAGAGAGGGTGAGCAGTTTTTCTGTCTCCATCTTCAAGATGGAGGAGAACAATGTTCTAGTCAGCTGGACTGCTCTGACAAAGTTTTCAGACTATTACAGACTCATCGTAGGGCATTTTAATAGAAGAGGCTTTTTGGTCATCTGTATTCATATCCTATACAAGTATCAACCAAGCAAAACGTTATATTGGATCCGTGGAATGATTTTCAATATCCTATAGAACAACTGGAAAGACCCCCATCCATGTGTCATTTACTCTGCAGTATGAGTAATGAACTGGACATTCAGGTTTTAAAGCTGGTGCAACAAGCAGGGTTTAATGCCATTAATTTGGAGTCCTGCCGGCAAGTGATGAAATTGTTTAGTGGAAAAGGAACTGTCACAGCAAGCTATCTGTGCAGCTTTGCCTGGTAAGTTGGACACAAGTAAGGGCAAATCTCATTACCGGTAGTGATAAAACACCTTCATTCTACTGCAGAACAAGAAAAAATGTTCTAAAGGATTGTTCCTATAGTGTTCAAATACGTCAAACATTTTGCCACTTCAGAGTCCTCCAGTTTCCCTCCTACTCATGATACATGAAAAGAAATTTAAAAAAGCACATAAAAACTAGGTTGAACCCTGCAGAGCACATACAACTCCACACCTCTGTTGCCCTAGCAACAACCAATCACAGCCACTTCCTCTGTGGCAGGCGGGGCTGGCTGGGCTTGTAGCCTGGCGGTAGGAGGTTGCAGATTCTGTTCAGTGCCAACTAGTAGTAAAGTGTGGAAAGTTTCACAAAGGCAAATTTCTTTTGGGCTTTGGTTTTACTTGGGAAAACGTCACGCTTACACTAATGAAGCAAAAGATGTCCCTGCAGAGAAATTTAATTCTGTTCTACTGCTTTTTGTGAAGTCAATTAAGCGAAGTTAGATGGCGTGTCAAACTTTTCCCACACTGGTGAGACTTTGCTGAACAGATAGTAATAAATAAGACCAATGTCTCATTTTCTACAGACTATCCTCACTATCCTAATAAGCCCCTCAGGTGATATATCAAGAAACACTACATTAAACTTTTCTGGAGGGCAGGGACCCACATACCATGACTAGAGAACAGATGAGCTGGGAGGTGTGAATAGAGGTACCATATTTGCAATTCTAGAATACCACTCACATTTTGTGAATAATGCACTTACGGTATCTTTAGCTTCCAAGAAAGTAGGGATGAGATTGGATTTTGGATTTAGCTCACACCTTTTTCAGGAAGTACAGTGGGTATTTTTTCTTATCCCTTTGATGGCTTACAATCTATTTTATACCCGAGACAAGGGAGGCTTAAGCAACTCGCTCAAGATCACAAGGAGTAGCAGTGGTATTCAAACCTGGTTTCCCAAGTCCTCAGCCTGCTTGGCAGTGACTGCCGACATTCCTGGAGATGATCAGGAGAGACTAACAGATGCCACTGCTCCTGGCTGTAGATGCAACAATTTCTTCAAGGTCAGGAAATCAGGGAGTCCTCTGATTAGTGTTGAGATTCAACTCATCCTTCACCCCATGTTGAGGGATCTGGCTAGGAATATCCAGAGAGCATCAAGGGCGTTAAACAGCAATAAGGGATTAGCCCTATGATGAAGTAGCACCAAGACTTTTTTTTTTGGGGGGGGGGGAATGTGGTAAGAGAAGGACCTAAACAGGCCTTCCTAGACCTTAAAATTCCCTCATACAGAGTAGACATCTACACATGCTCTACTAAAGAAACAGACTCGGAGAAGGGTGTCCCTTTAGACATTTCTACCATAATTATAAATGATACCCCAGAAAGAAATACTGTAATATTATGTTCCTGTAGAGTGTATCCTGTTAATTACATTTTGTAAAGAGAGACAGATCAGTTGGGATCATTACTACTGTATAGTTTGTGTTTTGGAACTATCCTAACAGGATCTGAACCATAACTAACAGCAAGGAGTCCAACTTTACAGTGAACAGTCACCCGAGGTCCATAAAACACCTGATTGACCTAATAATTAAGAGGCCCACAGCTGTCTATGTGCTCATTATCAGAGCACCAGCTACATGTGGATTTAATAAGAGCTTATCATGGATAGCAAATTCAGTTTCCTCAAGGGCTAACAGCTGCAACAACTCTGAAATGCAGAAAGCAGTGAAAATACTAATGGCCAGGCATATGACAACAATGGCTTCCAGGTGAGGCCTCGGCTCTGTAAGGAAGGGTAAACCTAAAGCAACTGATCCAGTACTAATGCAGGCTTTGTCCAAGGCTGTCGATTTTCATGTTTAATGAATTTTTCTGGAACTGAGCCTGAGCTGCCTGATGGAAAAGCAGGTACTGTGGTTTAAAGCAGAGGAAACCAAACATGACCTGGGCTCTCCCCAGCCAGTCGGGTGTTCCGGATATCCACAATGAATATGCTTGAGAGCGATTTGCATACAATGGAGGCAGTGCATGCAAATCTCTGTCATACATATTCACTGTGGATATCCTAAAAACCCGACTGGCAGGGAGGCAGGTTTGGGAGTCCTTGGTTTAAAGTCGAAAACCAACAAACTGAATTTCAAATTAGTCAGACCATTCCAAGTTTCCAAACCAGTGCTTCACAATCTGTGATTTATAAAGGTTGGGGGGGGGGGGGGGGGTCCATGAGACCATTACAGGGGGTTCCAGAGGACACAGAAAAATGATGCTGTTAGGGATGGGGGGAGGGGAAGAAAGAAACTGGTGGAGACTGGCTGGAAGGAGAAAGACACTAATGAAGGGAGATCGAGCTAGTGGGGACAAGGTTGGCGCAGAGAGCAGGGGTTCCAGGAAGAGTGATGGGGATGAACTAGAAGTCTCTGAATTTTTTAGATATTAATAAGTGGTCCACACCACCAAAAAAGGGTTTGGAACCTCTGTTCTAAACCTTTGGCCTTCAAATTTTCATACTTCCATTGATGGAATGCACTATACTATTGGTGTGAGAAGAAAATACACAATTTGAAGGAATTCTTGCACTGCAAAATCTTAATGTGCCACATAGCTTACTGTAGTTTGCAGAACTCCTCCTCTTCTTAAAGATTTTGCAGAATTCTAGAGAATTGAAGCCTTCAAGATAAAACAATCCTTGGTTTAGCCAGCCACAACTGTGAAACATTTTCAGAACAAACATGGATCACTTCTAGAGATTTTAACCACAGCTATTAACATTTTTACAAGATTAATTTTCAAAAATGTCATGAACAAGAAACACTAGTTTAGAGGTAATCATCTGGAAATCTGTTTTTCAATTAGCAGACAGTGATTTACCATATCCCAGTCCCAGATACACATACTGGAGTATAGGACTAGAATCAAGCAGCTAAAATGTAATGGGCAGCAGTTGGGTCACATACGTTTGAGAATGACATGGAACCAATTCTCCTACTTCCCACTATTCAGATATTAATTCCAAGGTGAACAGAGAGAATAAAGTCAACTGCAGTAGTAGATTAGATGACACTAGATCTCACAAGCTTCATAGAACATTTCAACAATTCAAAACAATTCAGTATTTATAGAAAAAGGAAAAAGTAGCACATTAAAAGGAGTAATGTCATGAACCATTCCAAGACTCCCCAAACTACAACTCCAATGGTGTTAATCTTGCTCTCTTCAAACATCCCACCAAGATATTGCAGTAAAGATCCCTAGACCTACAATATTCAATATGATTTCTCTCTTTAGGTGACCAGGGAGCTTATTCTCTCACCTTAAGATTACAATAAGGTCTCGAACACTGTTCCTCAGTGAAACTCAACCATGCTGTGTCACTGGATGGTGACTACTGAAGAGGCAAAGTGCACCAGTAATTGATTTAGTGAGCTTCAATTGACAGTAGTGGCAAATGGCTTTGATCTGAATAGAAATGGGTGGCCGGCAAGATGCCAGTGATGAGGCTTGCTCTGGTGACTATCAGCGAGAAAGACTTCATGGCCGATACAAATACTTACAGTATACCATAGAGCTGATAAGGGTTGGTGTTAGGAGATTGCTAACAGGGCAACTGCCCTGAGCCCCATGCCATAAGCAGCCCTAGACCTGTCCAAAGTTGAAGAAAGTGCAGTCATCTTTGGGGTCCCCTAACAAATTTCTACCGTAAGCCCCAGCATATCTAACACTGGCACTGGAGCTGGTATCTAATAGAGAGTGAAAAGGTTTACATGACTAAAGGTGTAGAAACAGATTAAATGCTCTGAGGATTTGAAATACAGAAGAGCAATATATGATGGGCATCAGCCATTATTATGTACATGTGTTTAGTGATCATTATCAAGGACCTCAAAGAGCCATACAACATGAAAAGGCCAAGGTGCACGACAGCGAATTGCTGTTGTGTATAGACAAGGTATAATTGGCAGAAAAATAATTAAGTAATGCTACCTCTAAACCAGGAGTTCTCAACCCAGTCCTTGCGACACACCTAGCCAATCAGGTTTTCAGGATAACGACAATGAATATGCGTAAGACAGAGCTACAGTCAGTAGAGGTAGTGCACGCAAACTTTTCTCATGCATATTCATTGTGCATGAGAGAAAAATGAATGGCTAGGTGTGTCACAAGGACTGGGTTGAGAACCTCTGCTCTGAACCAACCACTGTGGAAACACTAGCTGGGAGATGAAGAAATAAAGAGGCCTGTATTCCTGTTCATCCTGACACCTTCTCTACTTGGCCTCCTATCTTCTGAATCTTTGACCAGTCACACAGGGCTGCTGTCTTTTCTACTGCTGACTGGAGCAGTTGGAGCTCATCCACACTCCTTTTCCAAAATCAAGTCATTCTTAGGTCTTGCTGGTTGACTTTGGTTGCCAGTCTTGCTGCATATCACAAGGTTAGCATGGTACTATATTTAAAAATGCCAAGATCATGAAGTGGGCAAGCAATGGAACAGGGAGAGGAGCCCTACTATTCCTATCATGGAAAGAAGAAGATGATAAAGGTAGAGGAGGAGAGGGAAGGAAAGAAAGGTGGTCATTGTTTCACGACAAGTGTCCCGAGATAAAAATGAGAAAGGAGAGTAGGTTGGCAACAGCTGAGTCTCTCATTTGTAATTCATACACAACTATCCCTTATTTCTTTTTCACAGTGTTGGTCACCCCTCAGAGGGAGAGAAGGAAAAAGACAAGGAAGGAAAATGGAGTGATTCAAGGAAACAGAAACAGCCAGAAAACATTCTCTCGGCTGGATATTGCATTTGGTAGAAATATAAACTGAATAATGTGCTTAAGTGTCGCAATTCACAAGGGCCAATCGATTATCTTAGTTCTATTGCCTGCACTGTGCGCTTATAAGCTCAATGTATCAAAATCCATCAACACTTATTTTGGGATGAAGATTATATTGTGTAGCTTTTATTCTCCCACCTTGCCCACAGTTTCTCTAAAGTCAACTATCAATATCTGAGCTGTCTAGACGTGGACGGTAGAGTCCATTTTAAAAAATATCCAGAAAACAGGACTGCTAGTGTGGCTGGAAGGATATGCTCTACTGGCCCTTGAAAAAAGGAAGCCAACATAGCTGCTATGAAGGATGGGACACAGAGGAGTGAGAAAAAAGAGAGCTGGGGAATGACTGACTGAGGTAGAAGAGTGGCAGGTGACGAGTAAGAAGCTGGAAGGATAAAACAGAAATAGAGCTAAAAGGAGGCAGGACAAGAGGGGAGGTTTACAAAGATCTTACTCATTGATGCAGCACCTTATTCTCCAAAGCGCGGTGCCACAGAAGGTAGGAGAAAAGGGAGAAATAGGATGTCAGATCATCTAACTACCAGCAGTTTCTGTAATATAACTCTACTCTCAATCTTAGTTTGTCATTTCCTCTAAAGCCTGGTTTTGCTGCGAGATCACCTCTGCAACAACACAACATCTATCTTTGCTCCCAGCCAGCAGCGTTTCTGGTCTAAGATTTTCCCACTCCGTATCCTCCATTTTTTGTGAAATTAATAACTAAGGACCATATATACTAAACATTTTCCTTATATATTCCAGCTGGAGAAAGTAGGTTTCTCTGACCCTTCATGTTCTGCAAATCCTTTGACTGCAAAAGTAGTAATTAGTAAATTCCTCGCCACATATTTTATATCATTAAATCATTTATTGCCATTTAAAGCTGAATGTGCGATCAAGAATTCCTCCACTGCTTCCATTTCCAATTAATCAGGTGGGGCTAGAACTATCTTATGTACCAAAAGGACAGAGCCAAACCGCAAACCCAGATCCAAAAACTGAAACCTAGTCTAGTATTGCTGAAGCCACATTAGGATGGAGAAAAAGTGTGAGAACTGGTCAGTGATGGGTTTAAAGTCAAGATGCGAGTTCAACCCGCACTCAGCGACGTGAAACCAAATTCTTTGCCACTTTGCATAAGCTATCAGTTGCCTGTGCTTCAGATTTCAAATGGTTTTTTTTTTTTGTGAACAACATTAAATTATTTCTCTATCCCTCCCTCCTTTTAGGAGACAGTTCTATGATAGTTCTACCATAATATCTACCTTAGAGGTGGCCCCATTTATCCCTGGCAGCAAGCAACAAGGAGTGGATCTACTCTGTGGGATCTGTTGGACACTTTTAGTAGCTTGGCTTAGCCATTGTCAAAGACCAAATGCTGGCTTCACTGGACATTGGATCTGGGCCTACAGAACATGATATTTGTCTTAATTTCATACATAACAAACTCCCCACATCTGAGAACAGATCTCATTATCATATTGTTGAGGCATCTTTTGAAAGAGTAAAAGGACCAGTTTTGCCCCCCCCCCCCCAAAAAAGAACTTAAGTTAAAACAAGTGACACATAGTCTAAACATGCCCCACTGCATGCCTGAAAATGTAGTTCTGATTTTCACATTGATTTCTCTAAGAAAATTAGAGCTAACAAAGCCATGCATGTAACGGGGAGAGATCATCTGCATCGGCAATGGGGTGAGGAGGAGGCCTACGTCTGAATACAGCACAAACAACAGAACAGAGAAAGTAAGGTATAATGTTCAATACAGAAGCTTTAACAGGAAATGGCTATAATGTTCATCCCCCCCACCACCAATAAAACATTTGGACCACCCTCAGCTTTAATGAGATAGCTTAACAAAAATGCAAATCACGACCTTTTAACACATGACTATCCCACCTTGAGACTACTTAATTCATTGGACACCACTCAAACCCCTTGGTACCCCCATATGACTAGCTAAGGTATCTATCCCTTCCCAGACAGCAACCTCAGCTAATGTGGGTGGATGGTCGTTTCCTGCTTTTCGTAGTAGCTGCTCCCCAAGCCTGTTCTCAGGTTGACCAAGCACTCAGCCATCAGTCTTCTGAATTTCTCCTCAGCAGCCCTGCGTCTTCACAGCCTTCAAACACACAACCACCAGGCTTTTAAAGTCACATACAGTCCTTCTGTTTTGTCTCGTGGGCAGCTGGCTCCTTAGACCAGCTTCTGTTGGGCTTCCTCTGCAATGAAAGCGGCTCTTCCACTGCCAGCTGTTTTTTCTTTTTCTTTTTTCTTAGACTTCTGGCCTCCTCCCATGCTCCCTCGGGCTGAATCCCTGCTCCTAGGCTTTGTTTCCCCAGGCTATAATCAGCGGCTTCTTTGCCTGTATGCCCATTTCTAGCTCTTCTTTCCCTATGCATGTACCATCAACACTATATCAGAGAGGTCTAAGACTCATGTGCCTACAGCTTTGTCAGCTGGCTAGCCGTTGTAAAGGCCACAGCTTGGTATCATCACAATTCTAAATTTTGGCTCAGGTAATCCGCTGCGACATTTGGACACAAAAAACAAGATCTATAACAACCACTCAACTATAAACAAGGGAGGGTGGAGAGTCCTGCTTCGTCCCAAATGTCAACGAAGTGGTTGCTCGCTGCCTCTCTCTCCCTCCTTTAACCCCTGTCCTCCACCCTCGGCCTTCACCAGTCCCCTAAAACATCACAACTGCCCCCTTACAATTCAAATGAATACACCCCACTTAACCAGTCTCCGCCGTTCGTCTTCCTGGTATATCCCACTTTTCTTACCCCTTCCCCTCTTTCCTGTGCTACTCTGCCCCTATCAAAGCACACCCTAAAACCGTGTCCATTGCATTCCCTTGGGCTCCACTGTCTCTCTAACCAAAATAAAATGTGCTTGATTTTATTTCAAAACAATGAAAAGATTAAAATTAGGACAAAAAATAAAGACCAAGGAAAACATTAGAAAACCAAAAAACCATTTGGAAGGCTATAGCCAACATTTGTGCTTTAAGAAATCTGTGCATAAGGAAAGGGATTTTTATTCTGTTCGGTAAGCAAAAGTGCATTAGAGAGATGTGGCCTACTATAAAGTAGAGCCCAGAGGCTGGGGAAGGAGTGCTTCAGCAGCCGGGAAATAAACCCGGACTGCTCCTTAATGCCGCCTGGCAGCTGATTCACTCTCCGTCAAAGGAGCGCAGAAATGCTACTCTCTCAAAGGCTCAGGCGCAGCTGCTCATCAACCCTCCCTCCAAGTGAAACAGATCAATGCTTAAATTTTTTCTGATGCTCCTCATCAGCTTTGTTTATGGATTTCCTGTAGATACAGGAATTGCCACCGCAGCTCCCTGTGCTGTTCCTGCCTCCCTCACCGGTGGATCGTGTGACAAGACTGCTGATCACACAAAGCAAAAAATACACAGGGAGGGAGAGAGAGAGCGATTACACAATGAAAACAGTGAAAAGATGGACAATTTTTAATGTTACTGAATTCTGATGCCTCCAATAGTCTTTTAAACACTTGCAAAAAAAAATTGCAAAGCAGTATGACCTCTACTGCATCCTTCACTGTAGGAATGCGCTTAGTAAATATTATCAGAGCTGCTATAATTGTACGTACTTAGCAGTGACTGCATTTAAAAAGATGACAGCTCCAGCTGTACTTCACCACAGTTATTTTTAAAGCCACTTTTCACAATACCAAGTGGAGAGGGGGAGATGAAATGAACGGATTGCACATTTTCAGTTCAATTATTTATAAACCAGATGTTAGAAAAACAGAGGCAGGTTGATAGATATCACATATACACAAACAGCATCAATCAGATTTGGCACTTACGTGCCTCGACTTCAGGTTCTGGATCCCCCAGGGGACTCCCAGCCTTTTCCTCTTTCAGTCGGATATCCCGGCAGAACCGGATTTTAGGGGCGTGAGGCTTGTGCAGTCACACAGGGCACTGCTTCTTCGGGGATGCTGAAATAGCTTTATAGGGTTCCTACCACAGCATTCCAGGGAAGCTTGCCCTCCGGGCCACGGGGAGTATGGCACAGGGCTTCAGGGGTGCAGATGCATTGGAAATTCTAAAGAAGCACCGCTGTCTCGCAGCACTGAAAGGGGAGTTCCTCTTTGTGATAGGGGTAACACTGCTCTTCATAGCCAAGAGATTGACAGCAGTTGTAGAGCTGACACTATTCATAGCATTTCAGGGGATTGTGCCCTAGCCATGTAGAGGCTGCTCCTTCAGCTTGTACAGAGCACCACAAATGCTGCGGATGGTATGGGCTCCCAGCTCTTGATCACATCTCTATCTTATATTCACTGTGAAGCGGATTACCTCTTAATTACGGCATTCCCAACTGTAGGCTCCCATGATGTCATTATTCTTCAAACATCTAAAATGTCTCTATTATAGCCACTGAATGCCAGAATAAAATCACATTCCTTAGTAAGCCAACAGGTTGAGGGGTACACACTCAAGTCTTTCCACTTCCTTCACTAGCCAGTATATTTTCCCACTTCCCTCTCTAGTGCTGTCCTCTCTGCTTTTCAGCCAGTTCCAAACCACTTCTGGTGGTGTTTTATACACTTAATTGGCAATGGCTCACTTTACAGATTTTATGTAATTTAAAGCAGAATCTGTAACCCATCTTTTTCAATGGATATCAAGACAATCATGCAACAAAACCACAAATACAAAAACATGTACACTATCACTGAAAACAGTACCATAATATAATAAAATAAACTCCCTCAACACAACCACCTCACACACTGCAAAACAGCTAGTTTAGGAATGAGTCCTCATCAACATTAAATTTTTAGTGAGGAAGACAGTAGGTTTTCATAGTCCGATGAAACTGAAGGTAATCCAAGAGAACCTTCCTTAACTGCTGAGGAATTATACAGTAAACCTAGAAAAAGCCTCATGTTAAAAATGATTTCAGTGGATACTCAGTTACCATGATGCATTTTTCTTTAGACACTGGTTGCAGCAGTTAAATAAAATATGTATATTCGGTACCACTATTCAGATAGCAGCCAGCAATGAACATGCATACAATATGACAGAATTATCTGGATAGGGGCAATATTTGGTGGACATAGTGGGGCCTGTCTAGTACTTGGATGGAAGACCACATTGGAATATCAGAGGCTGTAAGCTCAGTGTGTGAAAAAAAGCTTGCTAATCTACTAGTCGCACCTTGCCAGGGAAACCCAGAGGCTGCTGGGTTGCCAGGAGCCAGCATTGACTTGACGGCACACATTGCATTGCATCAGGATAACTTAGGACAGCTTTTTCGCTGTCCTACACTTGACTGAAGACCGAACACAATTTAGGACAACCATCCAGAGGGTCGCCATGAGTCGACACCGACTCGACGGCAATTAACAACAACAAATTACTTAGACGACCAACTAAAGATTGTTGCTATCCGGATAATTACAGGGACTGTCTATATTCTGCCCTGTCACTTTGCAAGTAGCACCACGGTGGTCAATAATGATTTTCAGGGCCATTGAAAACCACCGAATAGATTTATCCAGATACAGGTACTGTTATCCAGATAAGTGCTTTAAAATAACTATCAAACTAATGTGCTTTTCAGCAGAGGTTGCCCAACCCATTCTCTCCCACCCTGAAATCTTCATCCCAGCTGAAGACACTCACATCCGATCCCCTCTAGTTATGGTGAAGAATTAACAAAAGCAAAGAAAGAGATTGAATCTACCTTGATGCCCAGATCTAAAAGCTAATCATTTCCCCTCTCCATTTTATTCCCCCTTTCTGTGTAGGGGTAAATGAGTGAAATACAGTAATAACTGTGCATACAGGTAAAAAGTGTGCATACATTTTGCTTTTGCTTTGATAATCTGGCAGTCACCACAGAGGAAACACATACTTCTGCTTTCAAAAATATGGAGGGAGCATCATTATAGCTTCACTGCCCAGGATGCACCTGCTTGTGGCTGATCTCAGAAGCTAAGTAGGGTCAGGCCTGGTCAGTATTTGGATAGTTAACTACCTTGGAATATAAGGTGCTGTAAAGACTTACTGACAATATACTTCTAGTTGCACCTTGCCAAAAAAAAAAAGAAACCCCATGGGCTGGGTCACTAGGAGTCAGCACTGACTCAACGGCACACTTTCACTGTTCATCCGCGCAGCTACCTCCTACAGATGAGTCAATGACTTTTCCACCTATTTTCCCACTCAGTATTCAACAGCCCTGTCCGTTTAAATTAGGACTGCTATTTATGCACTTCCACAGACTGGTTCAAATGATTGCCGCTATCCACTAGGCCTGCCATGGAACGCCTCCAATACCGCCTTCTCCAAAGTGCACAATTTTTGACCGCACAGCTAATTGTTTTGAAGGACTAATATGCATATGCTTGGATTTACAAAAAGGCCTGTCCTATCTCCGCACTTCTGCTCTTTTCCAGAAAAAAACCCTACGCTAATACATACTGTATGCATGGATTATTCCCACAAGCAATTTTGTGACCATTTTCATGGGTAAAATGCTGTTCTACCTATAGAAACAGCTTTGAAAATTGTCCCTTTATAGTGTGAAATCTGTCCGGAAAGTATCTGGTTAAACACTCAGTGCCTGAGGCCTACTCAGATGTTATTTTAAACCTAGTCTATAATCCATGGGCTCTTGCTGTGTAATCATGGATTACAAACACAAGTATTTCAATATAGAGGAGGTGTGTATGCTTCTATAAGGAAGAGAATGTTCTTAAAAAAACAGTCATCATGGCATGCAAAAAATACATATATATATGAACTGGCTCCAAGTCTGTGCAGAGCTTATGGTCTCTGTGAATGGTACAAAAAGTCTGGATTTGCTCTTTTTCGATTTAAAAAAAATCCTATTTCCTGCTATGGATTAGCAGAGATCTTATTTACATGGCTAAGCTGGATGATTTGTTGAAAGGGAAAGAGACGAAAGAGAACATTTAGAGATCAAAACCAACAGTGTAAAAGAGGGCAAGATATCAACCTGGCAAAGGAGACCACTGAGAAAATAAAAAGAACTTTAGTGAAACAGAGCTGTGCCGCTAACACCAGCTATTGAAGATGGAACGAAAACCTTCAGAGTGGAGTAGCAAGCTAATGGTTACAGCAACGGGCTGAGAACCAGAGAAGTTCAGGGTTCAAATACCACCGCTGCTTCTTGTGATTGTGGACAAGTCACTTCTCTGCACTGCCTGACTGTAATCCCTCCAGAGACATAGTGTACCCGAATGCAACTCAAACTGATCTTCTGAGAAAGGCACAAGGTAAATCGAGTTCCCGTTCCAGCAACTCCATGAAGATCAAAGAAAGAATGATCTCAAAGGCTTTCCTTACTCTGGGTTTTACAGAGATAATGGAAAGAAACCAAGAGAAATTGCTTTAGAAACCATGACACCTTATTTTCTTCCTGTCCATTGTTGAAAGGCACATTTCACAAAAAAAACCCCTAAAACAAATAAAAATGCCTGGTAAGGACATGTCCACTTGCCTGTCCGTCCATACATATGCATTTCTGCTTGTGCAAATATATGCATACAGGCAAAGCAGGAAAAGCAGCCAAAGAGCAGTAAACGGTGGGAGGGCAGGACTCCACCTTCTGAAGAACTGGGGAAGCTGGTAGTAGAAAGTTCAGAGGGGGAGGGGAAAGGGAGGGGATGGTTATCTACGTTGGGAAAGACAAACCACTTCATCAAGGCGGTTAATAAAGCCTAACAAAGAAATAAAAACAGAGAGGAGAAAAAGGAGGAGAAAAGTGGAGGACGACGAGGGGAGAAGCAGCGGGGAAGTGGGCATAAGGTGGGGAGGAGAAAGGGGAAGGATTTTTCCCACCTGTGACCCCTGAACACCCCTCACACACACACACACACACACACACAAACTCACCTACCCAAATATACCCTCACGCACAGACACAACCCACACAGTACTCATGACACACTTCACCAACCCTACACAAGCACCTCACCATATTCTACACTCTTCCCATAGACATATACACTCTCTACATACACCACTACCTACATTTCACATATACCCCATCACCCACATACCCTCCTCTGCCATCCTGAGAGACACTTCACTATGCTTCTGCCCGCTGAGTAATCCACAGAGATGCTCAACTTGCTCAAGTCTGACACTCAAGGGAAAATGCATGGCTACATCACGTTTGAAGTGTGCACTTAACAACTACTGAAAGGACAAGAGTGAAAAGAACAGAGCAAGATGATCAGCCAGGGCTCAACAAATCTCAAGTGACAGGTCATCATAGTGGCCAGAAATTTGCATCTGGCGCCTGGGATTTTTGCCCCTTCTGGATGGCCGTGACCCTTTATCTCTGCCCACCAGGCAGAAGGGAAGGCTGTGATTGCGGCCTGCAGCAAGAAAAAGGTTGGAGGGGGAAAGAAAGTGAGGTAGAAAAAGCAATGACATTTTAAAGAGCCAGTGGGCATGAAGGTGGAGAGTCTGGAAGGGTAACAAAGTAGGGGAACCAGCAAAAGAGGGGCTGGGTGGGGAAGGAAGAGTCTATGTGCTGCCAAAAGGTGCATCCCTCTCACCCTGGAATAGACACACAAGCACCCTATCCCCACACCACACACATACAGGCTCCCCACCTCTACACTACAAACACAAGCTCCCCATCTCCACACCACACACACACAGGCACCCCACCTCTGCACTGCAAACACAAGCACCCCATCTCCGCATCACACACACACAGGCTCCCCACCTCTACACTACAAACACAAGCTCCCCATCTCCAAATCACACACACACAGGCTCCCCACCTCTACACTACACACACAGAGGCTCCCCAGCTCTGCAGCACACACACACACACAAAAGCACCCTATCCCCACACCACACACATACAGGCTCCCCACCTCTACACTACACACAGAGGCTCCCCAGCTCTGCAGCACACACACACACACACACACACACACACACACACACACACACACACATACACAAAAGCACCCTATCCCCATACCACACACATACAGGCTCCCCACCTCTACACTACAAACACAAGCTCCCCATCTCCACACCACACACATACAGGCACCCCACCTCTGCACTGCAAACACAAGCACCCCATCTCCACATCACACACACACAGGCTCCCCACCTCTACACTACACACACAGAGGCTCCCCAGCTCTGCAGCACACACACACACACACACAAAAGCACCCTATCCCCACACCACACACATACAGGCACCCCACCTCTGCACTGCAAACACAAGCTCCCCATCTCCGCATCACACACACACAGGCTCCCCACCTCTACACTACACGCACAGAGGCTCCCCAGCTCTGCAGCACGCACACACACGTAGCCCATCTCTGCATCACACATGCACAGAGACTCCCCAGCTCTGCAGCACGCGCACACACACACACACACACACACAGCCCAGCCCCACACCCCAGCCAGACATCGGCACTCCCCACGATATCCCATTCACAGGCAGGTACACCGCAGTGCACCAGACATGCATATAGATGCTTAATAGTTATAGCTTCAGATATTATGTGTATTTCTGTCTATATATTCCACGCGGTATAGGAATTCTGGCGCTGGTCTTGAGAGAGACTTGAGAACACGACACTAGCAGGAGAGACAATGGGGGTAGGCACAAGAAAGTCGCAAGACTGGCTCCTAAGATTTAGGTCTGGCTCCTGCTGCTGGGATTTAGGCCTGGCTCCTAAATCCCAGCAGCAGAAGCCTGGGGGATAATGTTTCACCACTACTACAATCTCCTGAGTTACTATTTATTATTTATATGCTGCTGCACGACAACCATCAAAATTGCTCAAGTTATAATAAAATAATAAAAGGTCAGACACTAACATGCATGTTTCTGGCATTCATTTCTCAAGGGAAGATTAGAAAAGTTATAATTACCCAATTGCAGATGGACGAAGAGAAAGAGAAATTGGTTCTTGCTCAAGATCACAGGATGAGGACATGAAACTCTCCCAAAGGTTTTTCCCTGACGCCATGAGACCGACATGTTCCCTAACTACATATGGGTAAAGAAATGTTTATACTGTATTCATTCATAGTTCGCTACGAGCTGCTTTGCATAGTAAAATAACAAAGCATTTATAAGAATCACATAGAAAAAAATGCAAAATAACAAGAGGACAGGACAGGAGTGAATGAGGAAAAGAAGAGTGCATAGGATCCACTGGGAGAACCATTACCACCGCTGACACCACCAGACCCAGCAGCTCACCAAATACCAGCAAAATCAAGAAGGCTGACAGTCAGTCAGTCTCTGAACCATGTCTAATTAATGTTACTAGGTTTATCATTCAGTGTTCTTAATGCAGAGACCACACCTGCAGCTCAAAAAATGATTCAGGTATCTACAGAGGAACAGCTTAGACTTCTCTGGCAGCTAGGGTTGCCAACTGGCTCCAGATTCATTGGTCAGGCTGGATTCCAGTCTTGGGTTTACCCACTGCATGCAGGGACTTCAGTTCTGATATCTCTATTGCACGAGATAAGAAAAACAAGACTATAAGTTCCTGCATGCAGTAGGGTAAACTCAGGAATGGATCAAATCTGGTCAGGGAGTTTGCAACCCCTAGTGACATAGGTGAATATGGACTCACCATCATATCAAAATATACTCTAGGACAGCCAGTTCCCTACCCTGATTACAGGAAAAGGGACTCAGTGGACCTCACCATCTGATCAAAGGACAAAGATCATGTTTACAATGGCTGAATCAACACAGCCTAACTGTAAATGTTAACTTAGCAAATAGAGTCAATATATGAGCGTAATAAATTACCATCTGCGCCAGGTACCTGCTCCCACTCACAATCTGTTTTGTGCATTTAATTGCACAACTGGTTTATTTTCCAGGACATAAACAGTGACATAAGTTCAGATTTCAAGCAAAGATTTTGGTGGACCCCCTTCCTCAATTTGTAGATGTATGATGAAGTAGGCACATTCAAAACTCCACAATTAATTACTGATTGGTGAGTGTTTTTCTTAATTGAAAATTACATGGTATTTTCTTCTGATGCACCTTCAATTCAGCAAAATCATCTAAATGCCTATTAGTTCTGAACATAATTTTTTTGTTATCCTTATCTTTATTTCAAATTTAATATATTGCCCAGATGTAAGTACCAGGGCTGTTTACAAGAGCAAAGTTTTGCTGCAAAAATAAAAGGAAGAAAGGAACACCAACAATTGACAGGATAGGAAAGAAACAATCATAGAGAAGAAGGGAGAGGTGGGGAAGGAAGGAGAGCTAGGCTAGGCTTGGGAGGAAGGAGCTCAAAAGCAGTATGGAAAAGATGAGTTTTCAGCATTGTTTTGAATTTCTGATAGGAGGGTTCCAGGCTGTGGGAGGATAGGAGGGAGTTCCACAGTGCAGGGCCGAGGAAGAAAAATGCAGAATTTCGGGTAATCTCTAAATGGGCTTGTGAGGCGTAGGGGAGGTGCAAATGGTTTGCACACCAGAAGATGCAACTGCTGCTCCTCCCCAGAGGAACCATCACCCTGCAAGATGGGAAGGTAACCGGCTAGTTCACATAGGACACCACCTTGGGCAAAAAGGACGGTACCGTACATAGAATGACCTTTTCCAGATAAAAACTCAGGAAAGACTCTTGACAAGACAGAGCCTGCAGCTCCGAAATACGGCGTTCCGAACAGATAGCCACCTGGAAGACAGTCTTCATGGTGAGGTCCTTCAGAGAGGCCTCTCACAATGGCTCGAACAGAGCTCCCTTCAATGCCAATAGAACCAAGTTCAGGTCCCACAGCAAAATCGATGACCATCTCGGTGGATGGACCTGCTGGACCACCTGAAGGAAGGAAACACACCACATCCCTATGCGATGCCAGGGAAGTCTCTCAGATTTTGTCGCTGTAGCAGGCCAGGGCCGTCACTTGGACTCTCAAGGAACTGAGTGATAAGCCTTTCTCCAGTCCATCCAGAAGGAAAAAAAAAAAGGATGTGTTGGGATTGAGGCCGAGAGGGCTGAAACTGTCCTTTCCTCACACCAGGCCTCTAATATCCTCCAGACCTGGACATATGATAGCAAAGTGGACTGCTTGTGAGCCTTCAGGAGAGTGGACACCACTGCTAGTGAATATCCTCGCCAACTCAGATGCGCCCTCTCAAGGGCCAGGCCATAAGCGAGAATTGAGCCACCTGCGGCATCCTGAGCAGCCCTTCAGCCAAGAGATTGTCCCTCTCTGAGAGCTGCCACGATGGCCCTGCCAGCAACCTGATCAGGCCCTCATAGCATGGCCTTTGCATCCAGGCCGGGGCCACTACGATCACCAGTCCCCCAGGGGGTTGAATCCGATGCAGAACATGCCCAATCAGGGGCCATGGCAGGAAGATATAATATAGAAGCCTCTTGGCCAGTCATGGCTGCACTAAGGAGTCAAGCCCCTTGGATATGTGTTTGTGCCGCTGGCTGAAAAAGCAGTTTGTCTTGGCATTGGAGAATGAGGCCATCAGAACCGAGTCCTTATCAGTCCATCTTCCAAATAGGGTTATATCTTGACGCCCTCGTGGTGCAAAGCCATGGCCACCACCACCACCATGACCTTTGTGAAAGTCCATGGAGCAGAGGCCAGGCTGAAAGTCAGCGAGCAAAACAGGAAGTGGCCCATGGGCAGCTTGAAGTGCAGGTATTGCTGATATTCCTCTCAGATGGGAATGTGCAGGTAATGCCTCCGTAAGATCTAGGGACATGAGGAATTCCCATTTCTGAACTGCCAGGATCACCGACTGCAGAGTTTCATGTGAAATTGCGAGACACACAGGCCCCCTTTACTGGCCTTGAGGGTCAGCATAGGTCGGAAGGAGCCCTCCTTTTTGGGAATGATAAAATAGATGGAGTAACAACCGGCTCAGCACTGGTCTGCGGACACTAGGAACATGTCGCCCAGACACTGGAGGCGATGCAAGGTTCCCCATACAGCCACCCATTTGGCCACTGACCTGCAGGGGGACCTTACAAAGGCGTCAGGTACTGGACGTGTAAACTCCCAAGACATAGTTATCCCGTATGATCTCCAGAACCCATTGGTCCTGCGTAATCCAGACCCAAGCAGAGAAGAAAAGTTGGAGCCTTCTTCCGATCTGCTTCTCTCCCTTGGACACCCAATGCTTCATTGTGACTACTTCTCCGCCAGAAGACTGGGAGTAGAACCCCTTCCCAAGTCCTCGGCCATCAAAGGAAGGATCTCCCCTAGAGGAGAAATGCCCTCACTGATAGGGAGCCAAATGGGTCACCCAGAACCTGCGAAAATCCTTTGGCTGACCTCTTCCCCCTCCAGTGGCTTTAGCTCCCCTGGGCTTTTCCTCTGGGAGGCTTGTCCTCTCCCAGGTCCTTCACCAACTTCTCCAGCACTTCACCAAAGAGAAGCTTCCTCCAGAAGGGTAACCTGGTAAGTACCACTTTAGAGGAGATGTCTGCTGACCAGTTCTGGAGTCACAGGAGGTACCCAAGGCCATCCCTTTGGATGACGAATGGACCAGGTCATAAAAGGCATCCACCAAGTATGCCACTCCTGACTCCTTCAACGCTCAGGCCCAGGCTACATAAGCCCCACAAATGGAGGTCTGCAGGGAGAATGTATTCGCCTCAAAGGTCTGCTTGAGCACCAACTCTAACCTTCTATCCTGTGTATCCTGCGGTGTGGTGCCACCCTCAACGTGAATGGTGGTCTTCTTGGTGACACCCGTCACAGAGGCGTCCACCATGTGCAGCTTAAGAAGCTCCTTTTCCTCTGGGGTAATCAGATTGTGGGCAAAAAACATATTTGCCAATCTCCAGTCCTCTGGGATCCAGGTTGTTTTTAATAAATGAAACTCTCTAATCTTTTATTTGTAACGATCGTCTGTCTTGAACAGACTGTGGGGAAGGGATTGTCTCTTATTTGTGTGTGTGTACAGTACTGTGTTTGTCTACAAGTGCTACAGAAATAAGTAGTGAGAGTAATGGTAGTAGTAGTAACAGTAAATGGGTTAATCCACTGAAAATAGCCCCTTCCAAAATTGCCCTAGCCCTCTGCAGGAAAAAGGGATGTAGCTGGGATGGGCCCAAAAAGGCAAGTGCAGCAGTAATTCCATATTCATATCCCAGCGTGTGCTTTTCAGACCTGCACACTTGAAAGTATTGTTAAGTACTCACTGTGGCCTAGGCCTGCTGATGAAAGATGCCCTTTTTATGCTCTCTTAGGTAGTTTACAAAGTAACCTAAACTTGCTGCAGACCTGCTATGACAACTGGAAATAAAACAAGACATCAGATCAGCCAGGCACCTCAAATTTAGTGCCTGGTACCTGCCTAGGGAAGAAATGCAGCTGTTGTGTTGGGACCTGAGCCAAAGATGGAAGAGCTGATTCTGGCACTGAGGCGGACCAAAGACGTTAGAGGAGGAGGGGATGGATCAGCCAGGTGGAGGGACAAAGCTTGGGGAAGGCTGGAGGGAACGAGGTGGCAGCTGGAGAGAGGAAACAGAAAAGCAGAATCAAAGGCAGGAAAAATAAAATGCAAAATAAGCAACCATAACCATAAAAATACCAAACAATGAAAACAAACATTAAGGAAATTCTCTGGCTCCTAAAGAGTTGTTGCCGACTCTAAATATTTTTCTGTTCCTGCCTACTAGGCATCATGGGTCCTAAAGATGAGTCTTGAAAGAAAAACTGTTACATTTTTTCAGAAAATGCCAAAATGTCTCCTAAAGAAATACAAAGTTTCTTTACATAAGCAAACCAGGAAAAAAGAAAAAAAAAGGGCACAGGATGGTGAAGCATCAGTCAGTAGTGCTCCCATCTCTCTACGATCAGACTTACAGGGACTGCGGAGAGCCTTCTCTTGGTTTGCACTTTCTATCTGGAATTCTATTCCCAATGTACCATGAGCTACAGAGAATTACTTATGTTTTTGCAGATTAATTAAATCCTGACTTCTTAATCAGATCTCTGGATTATGCGCATTTAAATTTGCTTTTACTCATATGTGTGTTTGGACTTATTTTATATATGTAGATTAATTTTATTTTTATGATTCGATGTAAAATTCCAATTGTGTTACTTTGATACTTTGCTTTTCTTTATTATTGTATAGCTTTGCCAGGTTTTGTAGCCAAGTTCTTGTTTCATTTTATAATATATTGTTTTTATTAACGACTTGAGTTTTCTGCCGTTTACCTTTGATTTTACGGAACATTCCACCTAGTGTTTTTGAAGGAAAGGCGAGCTAAATTTGTGTTCATTGAAAGAATAAAAATTGCATTTAAAACATAAAATAATTTAACATTAAAACTCAAACTAATCATCGGATGCTTGCCCGATTTTAAACCTTTTACAGGATCAGTGTAAGAATTACCCAAAAATATTTTACATGAGCTCTTGAGACCACAGATTTCTTTTTTCAGACGTCGCATCAGAGATACTATTCACATCTGAAAAACAAACCAAGGTGGCCTTATGTAAAAACAAACAATCTTGGACAATTCTTACATTGATCTAATAAAGAGGATCCAGCTAACTCCAAGGGACTACATCTACTGTATCACTGCACTGCGTATTCCAGGTCACTAAACCAGCCAAATTATTGCCGTGCAGGTCCGGGTTCCGCCATTTTGTAATATGGCAGCAGAAAGAAACAAGTAGGTATTCTTCTTACCTCCCACCGCTAAAGGTACATGTGGGGGTTTGGAGGGGGTTCTGGGTAGTATGGAGAGTCCATTTGAGCTCTCAATGTATCTCTGCTGGGAGAGGGGCAAGGGGGAGGATTGATGTTCAACACAGGCCACCAGGGAAATCAAAGTGGAGGTGGGGTGGGGGGGATCTGTGGCCCATTGGGCCACCATGGCATTTTTAGAGGTGTTGGTAGGGGATGGATTTGAGGAGTCCAACATACTTATTTTTTTATGTCACTCTTCCTATCAATGTATGACCCAGTTGCTGCTCATGCACTAATAGGAAGGGAGATACTTAATCACAACGCAGCAAACAATCTCATCTTACCACTGCAGTGTGTGCTTTTTTTCTGATAATGCACGCTTTTTAATGTGGTGGTAAAATGCATTCCATTCGTTTACTACATCAGGCGTAACAAATTAATTTTTTCGTGCAGACATTACAACACAGTTTGGTGGAGCTTTGCGCAGTTCCAATGCATGGCCGACTTTTTGCACTGAGGCCCGAGTGTGGGGCCCTAATATGCCCAGGGTGAGATTGGTGCATGTACGCACACATACACTGACCAATACTTTATGTGAACTGAGTTAAGCATGGCTTATGGTTTATTAAAAAATTTCTATACCGCCCTTCAGAAATGGCAGAGAGGTGTACAACAACAATAAAAACATCCGGAAAAGGAAAGAAACACCATAAAATAACAGGAAAGGAGAAGTAGGAAGGTAAAGCAAAATTAGTCAAAGAGGGAGGGGGACAGAGGAGATGGGGGGAGGGTGCAGAAATCTATACCCGAGAAAGCATAAGGACGACCCTAACACAGTGCTTCTCAACACTCTCCTGGAGGAACACCTAGCCAGTCGGGTTTTCAGGAATACCATAATAAATATGTATGAGATAGATCTGCATACCCTGAGTCTCTAATGTATGCAGATTTGTCCCATGCATATTCATGGTGGTAATCCCGAAAACGGACTGGCTCTAGGAGAGGGCAGAGAAGCACCGACCTAACATTTCAGTGTCCACAAAGACATCGGTAACAAATGACAGATTGAAAGCGTTTTGTTTTCTTTCCGAAGGGATGCAGACGAGTGGGTCTAGGTCCCAAGCAAATCCACAAAACACATCCAGATCTTAACTTTATATCTGCAAGGACAATTTAATGCAAATTCAGCACCAAGAAGAGAGACCACCTTGGATTTTAAGCTCAAATCTCTTCCAGTTTAGCAGATTAAATCTAGATACATCTGGAGAAAGACAAACTTTTGATTCCAGAAACAAAGACCAAAGCCTCTTGAGATTTTTTTTTAATCCAGTCTTGGAATGAATTCTAAAGTCAAGTCACTAGTAAATTCTCTTATACAGGACCACAAGCTCAGATGATTCACAACTTCTGAGTCAAATTCAAAATAGATTCATTGGCATTAGCTTCTTGTTGAATCCCCATAATTATTTCAAAATAGGGAGATAAAAGTGTCATGTGGAATTAACATTCATTGCTCTATTTTTTTCTGAAGCTCAAGAGGGAAGCATTCTTAACCACAGGGAAAACAACAAGTCATATTATTACTTTATTTCATGATATGTTCCAAATTTTCAAGCTTCTTATAATCCTCATATTATTCTTAAACATCTGTGTCACAGGGGCAAAGTGGATAAGGCCTTATGCAGGCTATTCATAAGGCTGCCATCCAAGCATTGTCCCAATCCTTTACTGCAGTGAATATTTTTTGTATTTTTGGTTTGCGAATCCAAGCCTTTTTTGGATTTTTGATGTCAACTATTTTAAGCTGGCAGAATTTGTACCTGACAATCAAAAAAAACAGAAACAGGGCACTTCCAGCTCAATCCCAGCTATAAATGGATCTGTGAGAAGTGGAAGGAACAAAGTCAGCTCCTTTCATCTCAGAGAAAATATTTCACCAGAGAGAGAGAGCGAGCGAGCGTACGAGCCTTAAGATTTTACTTTGCAAGTTTAAACTTTTGGCTAGCACTTTTGAAGACCAGGAATGGTTAATGAGCAACATATGCATTTTGTAAAGCATATCCGTAAATCACAGCTCCACCCCAAAACATGTCCACACCAACATCATCTACATGGGTGCATGTCATGTACTTGTACCCATGGGAAAATACAAACCAGCCCTTTGATTAAGGGTTCTTCTTCCATTCTCTAGACTCTGCTGAGCATTTGCAGCTGCTACTACTGGTATTCCTGAGGCCAGAGAAATGTTCTCTTATACCTTTTCTTGCTTTGGTGTTTTTTGTTTTTTTTTTTGGGGGGGGGGGGGTTTGACTTATTTTAGTTTGCTTTTCTAATCACTTTCACTACCCCCAAACACACATGCACACAACCCTCAAAGCTTCTCCCAGTGTCCCATCAATGTGTATCCCCAATTTTTAGGGGTTTGGAATACTTACATAAGAACATAAGATATGCCATACTGGGTCAGACCAAGGTCCATCAAGCCCAGTATCCTGTTTCCAACAGTGGCCAATCTAGGTCATATGTACCTAGCAATTTCCCCAAAAGACACAGGTTCCGCAATGCTTGTACTGGGTCAAGCATTGATATCCTGAGTCCCTTCTTAATAATGGTTTATGGACCTTTCCTCCAGGAACTTGTCCAAACCTTTTTTAAACCCAGCTACACTAACAGCCTTTACTACATCCTCCGGTAACAAATTCCAGAGTTTGATTACACATTGAGTGAAAAAATATTTTCTTTTATTAGTCTTAAATTGTTTACGTTATCAGAATATAGAAAGACTAGGGGACATACAATGAAGCTACAGGGTAAACTATCGATCTACGTTTACCCGTTCCACTCCGTTCATTAATTTATAGACTTCTATCATATCTCCCCTCGGCCGTCTCTTTTCCAGGTTAAAGAGCCCTAACCCTTTTAGCCTTTCTTCATAGGAGTATCCTTCCATCCCCTTTACCATTTTGGTGGCTCTTCTCTGAACCTTTTCTAATAACTCTATATCCTTTTTAAGATACGGCGACCAGAATTGCACACAATATTCAAGGTGCGGTCTCACCATGGAACGGTATAGAGGCATTATAATATCTTTTGTTTTATTTTCCATTCCTTTCCTTATGATACCTAGCATTCTATTTGCTCTCTTGGCTGCCGCTGCACACTGGGCCGAGGGTTTTAACATGTTATCCACAATGACGCCTAAATCTTTTTCCTGGGTGGTGGTTCCTAATGTGGAACCTTGCATCGTGTAACCATAGTTTGGGTTGTTCTTCCCTAGGTGCATAACTTTGCACTTGTCCACATTAAATTTCATCTGCCATTTTGATGCCCAGTCTTCCAATTTATCAAGATCCTCTTGCAATTTTCCACAATCCTCTTGGGTTTTAACAACTTTAAATAGTTTTGTGTCATCTGCAAATTTGATAACCTCACTCGTTATTCCTCTTTCCAGGTCATTTATGAATATGTCAAAAAGCAGCGGACCCAGCACAGATCCCTGGGGTACACCACTATTCACCTTTCTCCATTGGGAAAATTGGCCATTTAGTCCAACCCTCTGCTTTCTATCTTTTAACCAGTTCCTGATCCACAGTAGTACACTGCCTCCTATCCCATGACTCTTTAGTTTTGCCAAAAGTCTCTGATGAGGGACCTTGTCAAAGGCTTTCTGAAAGTCTAGATACACTATATCAATCGACTCACCTTTGTCCACCTGTTTATTCACACTTTCAAAAAACCATAACAGATTAGTAAGATAAGATCTTCCTTGTCTAAAGCCATGTTGGCTGTCTCCCATTAGGCCATGACTATCTACATGCTGAGTAATTTTATTCTTTATGATGGTTTCTACCATTTTTCCCGGTACTGAGGTGAGGCTCACCGGTCTATATTTTCCCAGATCACCCCTGGAACTCTTTTTAAAAATTGGTGTTACATTGGCGATCCTCCAATCTTCAGGTATTAGAGAAGCTTTTAATGATAGTTCACAGATTACTAATAGCAGGTCTGCAATCTCATATTTCAGTTCTTTCAACACCCTTGGATGTATACCATCCGGCCCCGGTGATTTGCTACTCTTCAGTTTATCTAATAGTTGTAATATATCTTCCCGATGTATCGATATTTCCTTCAATTCTTCCGCACCTTTAAATACCACTTCAGTAATGGGTAACATCCCTACATCTTCCTCAGTAAAGACCAAAGCAAAGAATTCATTCAGTCTCTTCGCTATTGCCTTGTTACCTCTTAGTGCCCCTTTAACTCCTCTATCATCTAATGGACCAACTGACTCTCTCACAGGTTTTTTGCTACGAATGTACTTGAAAAAAATCTTTATTTCGCGTTTTTGCTTCCACAGCAAGCTTCTTCTCAAATTCTCCCTTTGCCTGCTTTATCAATGCCTTGCATTTGACCTGCCAGTGCTTGTGCTGTTTCCAGGTTTCGTTGTTTGGGTCTTTATTCCATTTCCTGAAAGATGATTTTTTGGCAACAACAACCTCTCTGACCTCACCTTTAAACCATGCTGGCAGTTTTTTGGACTTCTTTCCACTTTTCTTAAAGCGTGGAATACAGCTGGTCTGGGCTTCCAAGATAGTATTTTTCAACAACACCCAAGCTTGATGTAAGTCTTTAACCTTTGCAACTGCTCCTTTTAGTTTTTTCTTAACTATTTTCCTCATTTTATCATAGTCTCCCTTTCGAAAGTTAAAAGGTAGTACTGTGGATTTCCTTACTATCCCTCCTCCACTAATTAAATCAAAGGCGATCATGCTATGATCACTATTGCCAAGTGGTCCCAACACCCTTATCTCTTGTACTAGATCTGGTGTTCCACTAAGGACTAGGTCTAATATGGCTTCCCTTCTGGTCGGTTTATGAACCAGCTGCTCCAAGAAGCAGTCATTTATTTCATCTAGGAACTTTATCTCCCTAGCATGTCCTGCCATGACACTGACCCAGTCGATACCGGGGTAATTGAAATCACCCATTATTATTACCACGCTGTAACTTTTGTTAGCTTCCTTGATTTCTTTGAGCATTTCATCATCCATTTGGTCATTCTGGCCAGGCAGTCGATAGTACACCCCCACTGCCATCGCCTTCCCCTTCATACATGGAATTTCAATCCATAGAGATTATACAGCAAATTTTGTTTCCTGCAAAACTTTAATCCTTTCTGACTCAATGCCCTCTCTAACAGAGCGCAATCCCTCCACCAATTTGATCAGCTCTTTCATTACGATATAGTTTGTACCCAGGTATCACAGTGTCCCACTGGTTGTCCTCCTTCCACCATGTCTCTGATATTCCAATCATATCTAACCTCTCATTTAGTGCTATATATTCTAACTCTCCCATCTTATTTTTTAGACTTCTAGCATTTGCATACAAGCATTTTAGAGACTGTATTTTATTCATATTAATTTGGCTATTGGTAGACATGGGTAATTTGGGATCTTTAAGCTCTGTCTGCTCCATACTCGAGGGCATTTGGGCTATTTTACTCTTTTTTGGAACCTCTCTGCTTTTGGTAGTATCCTTCAAGGATACATTCTTCTGAACCATCCGCTCTTGGGCGACTGTCGGCTTTCCCCTATTATCTTGTTTAAAAGCTGCTCTATCTCCTTTTTAAAGGTTATACTTCTGTATAACTGGAGGAAGAATGATACTTACAAAAGCGCCCCCCCCCTTCAGAATGTTTATTTTGCTCCTCTCACCTTTATGTTTTTTCTAATTTAACTGCAGTAGAGATATTTTTCCTTCAGCTGCTCATCGTTGACGTATTTTAGCCATCTATCACCAGAGTTCACCCGCTCCACAGCTACAGTACTGCAAGCAGACTGGGAGAAAACAGCAAACTCCACACACTCAGGTGTATTCAGATGGGATATACCCGAGACCAGATGGGATAGACCCAAGAATACTGAGGGAACTTGGGGACATTCTAGCAGCTCCACTGGCCAACCATTTCAATGCCTCTTTAGAGTCGGGAGTGGTGCCAAAGGACTGGAGAGAGGCATATGTGGTCCCTTTACACAAAACCAGACGTAAGGATGTGTTTGAAAACTACAGGCTGGTTAGTTTAACCCTCAGTGGTGAGTAAATTATTGGAAACGCTGCTGAAAGAGAAAATAGTGAGATTTCTGGCGTCCAACTGATTACCGGATCCGAGGTAGCATGGATTCACCAGAGGCAGGTCTTGTCAGACAAATCTC